>CATQJD010000146.1:0-1200000 GCA_958298945.1 Atherix ibis
TTCGTATTCCTCTTAAACATACTACTTCATATTCCTCTTAAATATACTACTTCATATTCCTCTTAAATATACTACTTCATATTCTTCTTAAATATACTACTTCATATTCCTCTTAAACATACTACTTCATATTCCTCTTAAACATACTACTTCATATTCCTCTTAAACATGCTACTTCATATTCCTCTTAAACATACTACTTCATATACCTCTTAAACATACTACTTCATATTCCTCTAAAACATACTACTTCGTATTCCTCTTAAACATACTACTTCATATTCCTCTTAAATATACTACTTCATATTCCTCTTAAACATACTATTTCATATTCCTCTTAAACATACTACTTCATATTCCTTTTAAACATACTACTTTATATTCCTCTTAAACATACTACTTCGCATTCCTCTTAAACATACTACTTCATATTCCTCTTAAATATACTACTTCATATTCCTCTTAAATATACTACTTCATATTCCTCTTAAACATACTACTTCATATTCCTCTTAAACATACTACTTCATATTCATCTTAAACATGCTACTTCATATTCCTCTTAAACATACTACTATATATACCTCTTAAACATACTACTTCATATTCCTCTTAAACATACTACTTCGTATTCCTCTTAAACATACTACTTCATATTCCTCTTAAATATACTTCTTCATATTCCTCTTATATATACTACTTCATATTCCTCTTAAATATACTACTTCATATTCCTCTGCAACATACTATTTCATATTCCTCTTAAACATACTACTTCATATTACTCTTAAACATACTATTTCATATACCTCTCAAACATACTACTTCATATTCCTCTTAAACATATTACTTCATAGGCCTCTTAAACATACTAGTTCATATTCCTCTTATTTACTACTTCATATTCCTACTTCATATTCCTCTTAAACATACTACTTCATATTCCTCTTAAACATACTACTTTATATTCCTCTTAAACATAATACTTCATATTCCTCTTAAACATACTACTTCATATTCCTCTTAAATATACTACTTCATATTCCTCTTAAGCATACTACTTCATATTCCTCTTAAACATACTACTTCATATTCCTCTTAAACATACTACTTCATATTCCTCTTAAACATACTACTTCGTATTCCTCTTAAACATACTACTTCATATTCCTCTTAAATATACTACTTCATATTCCTCTTAAAAATACTACTTCATATTCCTCTTAAACATACTACTTCATATTCCTCTTAAACATACTACTTCATATTCATCTTAAACATGCTACTTCATATTCCTCTTAAACATACTACTTCATATACCTCTTAAACATACTACTTCATATTCCTCTTAAACATACTACTTCATATTCCTCTTAAACATACTACTTCATATTCCTCTTTAACATACTACTGCATATTCCTCTTAAATATATTACTTCGTATTCCTCTTAAATATACCATATTACTTCATATTCCTCTTAAACATACTACTTCATATTCCTCTTAAATATACAACTTCGTATTCCTCTTAAACAAGCTACTTCATATTCCTCTTAAACATACTACTTCATATTCCTCTTAACCATACTACTTCATATTCATCTTAAACATGCTACTTCATATTCCTCTTAAACATACTACTTCATATTCCTCTTAAAAATACTACTTCGTACTCCTCTTAAACATACTACTTCATATTCCTCTTAAACATGCTACTTCATATTCCTCTTAAATATAATACTTCATATTCCTCTTAAACATACTACTTCATATTCCTCTTAAACATACTACTTCATATTCCTCTTAAACATACTACTTCATATTCCTCTTTAACATACTAATGCATATTCCTCTTAAATATACTACTTCATATTCCTCTTAACAATACTGCTTCATATTCCTCTTAAACATACTACTCCATATTCCTCTTAAACATACTACTTAATACTCCTCTCAAACATACTACTTCATATTCCTCTTAAATATACTACTTCATATTCCTCTTAAAAATACTACTTCATATTCCTCTTAAATATACTACTTCATATTCCTCTTAAACATACTACTTCATATTCCTCTAAAACATACTACTTCATATTCCTCTTAAACATACTACTTCATATTCCTCTTAAATATACTACTTCATATTCCTCTTAAACATACTAGAATACTTCATATTCCTCTTTAACATACTACTTCATATTCCTCTTAAACATACTACTTCATATTCCTCTTAAACATACTACTTCATATTCCTCTTAAATATACTACTTCATATTCCTCTTAAACATACTACTTCATATTCCTCTTAAACATACTACTTCATATTCCTCTTAAACATAGTACTTCATATTCCTCTTAAACATACTATTTCATATTCCTCTTAAACATACTACTTCATATTCCTCTTAAACATACTACTTCATATTCCTCTTAAACATACTATTTCATATTCCTCTTAAACATACTACTTCATATCCCTCTTAAACATACTACTTCATATTCCTCTTAAATATACTACTTCATATTCCTCTTAAACATACTACAATACTTCATAATCCTCTTAAACATATTACTTCATATTCCTCTTAAACATACTACTTCATATTCCTCTTAAGCATAATACTTCATATTCCTCTTAAATATACTACTTCATATTCCTCTTAAATATACTACTTCAAATTCCTCTTAAACATACTACTTCATATTCCTCTTAAACATACTACTTCATATTCCTCTTAAACATACTACTTCATATACCTCTCAAACATACTACTTCATATTCCTCTTAAACATACTACTTAATATTCCTCTTAAACATACTACTTCATATTCCTCTAATTTACTACTTCATATTCCTACTTTATATTCCTCTTAAACATACTACTTCATATTCCTCTTAAACATACTACTTTATATTCCTCTTAAACATACTACTTCATATTCCTCTTAAACATACTATTTCATATTCCTCTTAAACATACTACTTCATATTCCTCTTAAACATACTACTTCATATTCCTCTTAAACATACTGCTTCATATTCCTCTTAAACATACTACTTCATATTCGTCTTAAACATACTACTTCGTATTCCTCTTAAACATACTACTTCATATTCCTCTTAAATATACTACTTCATATTACTCTTAAATATACTACTTCATATTCCTCTTAAATATACTACTTCATATTCCTCTTAAACATACTACTTCATATTCCTCTTAAACATACTACTTCATATTCCTCTGAAACATACTACTTCATATTCCTCTTAAACATTTTACTTCGTATTCCTCTTAAACATACTACTTCATATTCCTCTTAAATATACTACTTCATATTCCTCTTAAATATACTACTTCATATTCCTCTTAAACATACTACTTCATATTCCTTTAAACATACTACTTCATATTCATCTTAAACATGCTACTTCATATTCCTCTTAAACATACTACTTCATATTCCTCTTAAACATACTACTTCATATTCCTCTTAAATATACTACTTCATATTCCTCTTAAAAATACTACTTCATATTCCTCTTAAACATACTACTTCATATTCCTCTTAAACATACTACTTCATATTCATCTTAAACATGCTACTTCATATTCCTCTTAAACATACTACTTCATATGCCTCTTAAACATACTACTTCATATTCCTCTTAAACATACTACTTCATATTCCTCTTAAACATACTACTTCATATTCCTCTTTAACATACTACTGCATATTCCTCTTAAATATACTACTTCGTATTCCTCTTAAATATACCATATTACTTCATATTCCTCTTAAACATACTACTTCATATTCATCTTAAACATGCTACTTCATATTCCTCTTAAACATACTACTTCATATACCTCTTAAACATACTACTTCATATTCCTCTTAAACATACTACTTCATATTCCTCTTAAACATACTACTTCATATTCCTCTTTAACATACTACTGCATATTCCTCTTAAATATACTACTTCGTATTCCTCTTAAATATACCATATTACTTCATATTCCTCTTAAACATACTACTTCATATTCCTCTTAAATATACAACTTCGTATTCCTCTTAAACAAGCTACTTCATATTCCTCTTAAACATACTACTTCATATTCCTCTTAACCATACTACTTCATATTCATCTTAAACATGCTACTTCATATTCCTCTTAAACATACTACTTCATATTCCTCTTAAAAATACTACTTCGTACTCCTCTTAAACATACTACTTCATATTCCTCTTAAACATGCTACTTCATATTCCTCTTAAATATAATACTTCATATTCCTCTTAAACATACTACTTCATATTCCTCTTAAACATACTACTTCATATTCCTCTTAAACATACTACTTCATATTCCTCTTTAACATACTAATGCATATTCCTCTTAAATATACTACTTCATATTCCTCTTAACAATACTGCTTCATATTCCTCTTAAACATACTACTCCATATTCCTCTTAAACATACTACTTAATACTCCTCTCAAACATACTACTTCATATTCCTCTTAAATATACTACTTCATATTCCTCTTAAAAATACTACTTCATATTCCTCTTAAATATACTACTTCATATTCCTCTTAAACATACTACTTCATATTCCTCTAAAACATACTACTTCATATTCCTCTTAAACATACTACTTCATATTCCTCTTAAATATACTACTTCATATTCCTCTTAAACATACTAGAATACTTCATATTCCTCTTTAACATACTACTTCATATTCCTCTTAAACATACTACTTCATATTCCTCTTAAACATACTACTTCATATTCCTCTTAAATATACTACTTCATATTCCTCTTAAACATACTACTTCATATTCCTCTTAAACATACTACTTCATATTCCTCTTAAACATAGTACTTCATATTCCTCTTAAACATACTATTTCATATTCCTCTTAAACATACTACTTCATATTCCTCTTAAACATACTACTTCATATTCCTCTTAAACATACTATTTCATATTCCTCTTAAACATACTACTTCATATCCCTCTTAAACATACTACTTCATATTCCTCTTAAATATACTACTTCATATTCCTCTTAAACATACTACAATACTTCATAATCCTCTTAAACATATTACTTCATATTCCTCTTAAACATACTACTTCATATTCCTCTTAAGCATAATACTTCATATTCCTCTTAAATATACTACTTCATATTCCTCTTAAATATACTACTTCAAATTCCTCTTAAACATACTACTTCATATTCCTCTTAAACATACTACTTCATATTCCTCTTAAACATACTACTTCATATACCTCTCAAACATACTACTTCATATTCCTCTTAAACATACTACTTAATATTCCTCTTAAACATACTACTTCATATTCCTCTAATTTACTACTTCATATTCCTACTTTATATTCCTCTTAAACATACTACTTCATATTCCTCTTAAACATACTACTTTATATTCCTCTTAAACATACTACTTCATATTCCTCTTAAACATACTATTTCATATTCCTCTTAAACATACTACTTCATATTCCTCTTAAACATACTACTTCATATTCCTCTTAAACATACTGCTTCATATTCCTCTTAAACATACTACTTCATATTCGTCTTAAACATACTACTTCGTATTCCTCTTAAACATACTACTTCATATTCCTCTTAAATATACTACTTCATATTACTCTTAAATATACTACTTCATATTCCTCTTAAATATACTACTTCATATTCCTCTTAAACATACTACTTCATATTCCTCTTAAACATACTACTTCATATTCCTCTGAAACATACTACTTCATATTCCTCTTAAACATTTTACTTCGTATTCCTCTTAAACATACTACTTCATATTCCTCTTAAATATACTACTTCATATTCCTCTTAAATATACTACTTCATATTCCTCTTAAACATACTACTTCATATTCCTTTAAACATACTACTTCATATTCATCTTAAACATGCTACTTCATATTCCTCTTAAACATACTACTTCATATTCCTCTTAAACATACTACTTCATATTCCTCTTAAATATACTACTTCATATTCCTCTTAAAAATACTACTTCATATTCCTCTTAAACATACTACTTCATATTCCTCTTAAACATACTACTTCATATTCATCTTAAACATGCTACTTCATATTCCTCTTAAACATACTACTTCATATGCCTCTTAAACATACTACTTCATATTCCTCTTAAACATACTACTTCATATTCCTCTTAAACATACTACTTCATATTCCTCTTTAACATACTACTGCATATTCCTCTTAAATATACTACTTCGTATTCCTCTTAAATATACCATATTACTTCATATTCCTCTTAAACATACTACTTCATATTCATCTTAAACATGCTACTTCATATTCCTCTTAAACATACTACTTCATATACCTCTTAAACATACTACTTCATATTCCTCTTAAACATACTACTTCATATTCCTCTTAAACATACTACTTCATATTCCTCTTTAACATACTACTGCATATTCCTCTTAAATATACTACTTCGTATTCCTCTTAAATATACCATATTACTTCATATTCCTCTTAAACATACTACTTCATATTCCTCTTAAATATACAACTTCGTATTCCTCTTAAACAAGCTACTTCATATTCCTCTTAAACATACTACTTCATATTCCTCTTAACCATACTACTTCATATTCATCTTAAACATGCTACTTCATATTCCTCTTAAACATACTACTTCATATTCCTCTTAAACATACTACTTCGTACTCCTCTTAAACATACTACTTCATATTCCTCTTAAACATGCTACTTCATATTCCTCTTAAATATAATACTTCATATTCCTCTTAAACATACTACTTCATATTCCTCTTAAACATACTACTTCATATTCCTCTTAAACATACTACTTCATATTCCTCTTTAACATACTAATGCATATTCCTCTTAAATATACTGCTTCATATTCCTCTTAACAATACTGCTTCATATTCCTCTTAAACATACTACTCCATATTCCTCTTAAACATACTACTTAATACTCCTCTCAAACATACTACTTCATATTCCTCTTAAATATACTACTTCATATTCCTCTTAAAAATACTACTTCATATTCCTCTTAAATATACTACTTCATATTCCTCTTAAACATACTACTTCATATTCCTCTAAAACATACTACTTCATATTCCTCTTAAACATACTACTTCATATTCCTCTTAAATATACTACTTCATATTCCTCTTAAACATACTAGAATACTTCATATTCCTCTTAAACATACTACTTCATATTCCTCTTAAACATACTACTTCATATTCCTCTTAAACATACTACTTCATATTCCTCTTAAATATACTACTTCATATTCCTCTTAAACATACTACTTCATATTCCTCTTAAACATACTACTTCATATTCCTCTTAAACATAGTATTTCATATTCCTATTAAACATACTATTTCATATTCCTCTTAAACATACTACTTCATATTCCTCTTAAACATACTACTTCATATTCCTCTTAAACATACTATTTCATATTCCTCTTAAACATACTACTTCATATTCCTCTTAAACATACTACTTCATATTCCTCTTAAATATACTACTTCATATTCCTCTTAAACATACTACAATACTTCATAATCCTCTTAAACATACTACTTCATATTCCTCTTAAACATACTACTTCATATTCCTCTTAAATATACTACTTCATATTCCTCTTAAACATACTAGAATACTTCATATTCCTCTTAAACATACTACTTCATATTCCTCTTAAACATACTACTTCATATTCCTCTTAAACATGCTACTTCATATTCCTCTTAAATATAATACTTCATATTCCTCTTAAACATACTACTTCATATTCCTCTTAAACATACTACTTCATATTCCTCTTAAACATACTACTTCATATTCCTCTTTAACATACTAATGCATATTCCTCTTAAATATACTACTTCATATTCCTCTTAACAATACTGCTTCATATTCCTCTTAAACATACTACTCCATATTCCTCTTAAACATACTACTTAATACTCCTCTCAAACATACTACTTCATATTCCTCTTAAATATACTACTTCATATTCCTCTTAAAAATACTACTTCATATTCCTCTTAAATATACTACTTCATATTCCTCTTAAACATACTACTTCATATTCCTCTAAAACATACTACTTCATATTCCTCTTAAACATACTACTTCATATTCCTCTTAAATATACTACTTCATATTCCTCTTAAACATACTAGAATACTTCATATTCCTCTTAAACATACTACTTCATATTCCTCTTAAACATACTACTTCATATTCCTCTTAAACATACTACTTCATATTCCTCTTAAATATACTACTTCATAGTCCTCTTAAACATACTACTTCATATTCCTCTTAAACATACTACTTCATATTCCTCTTAAACATAGTACTTCATATTCCTATTAAACATACTATTTCATATTCCTCTTAAACATACTACTTCATATTCCTCTTAAACATACTACTTCATATTCCTCTTAAACATACTATTTCATATTCCTCTTAAACATACTACTTCATATTCCTCTTAAACATACTACTTCATATTCCTCTTAAATATACTACTTCATATTCCTCTTAAACATACTACAATACTTCATAATCCTCTTAAACATACTACTTCATATTCCTCTTAAACATACTACTTCATATTCCTCTTAAGTATAATACTTCATATTCCTCTTAAATATACTACTTCATATTCCTCTTAAATATACTACTTCAAATTCCTCTTAAACATACTACTTCATATTCCTCTTAAACATACTACTTCATATTCCTCTTAAACATACTACTTCATATACCTCTCAAACATACTACTTCATATTCCTCTTAAACATACTACTTAATATTCCTCTTAAACACACTACTTCATATTCCTCTTATTTACTACTTCATATTCCTACTTTATATTCCTCTTAAACATACTACTTCATATTCCTCTTAAACATACTACTTTATATTCCTCTTAAACATACTACTTCATATTCCTCTTAAACATACTATTTCATATTCCTCTTAAACATACTACTTCATATTCCTCTTAAACATACTACTTCATATTCCTCTTAAACATACTGCTTCATATTCCTCTTAAACATACTACTTCATATTCGTCTTAAACATACTACTTCGTATTCCTCTTAAACATACTACTTCATATTCCTCTTAAATATACTACTTCATATTGCTCTTAAATATACTACTTCATATTCCTCTTAAATATACTACTTCATATTCCTCTTAAACATACTACTTCATATTCCTCTTAAACATACTACTTCATATTCCTCTGAAACATACTACTTCTTATTCCTCTTAAACATTTTACTTCGTATTCCTCTTAAACATACTACTTCATATTCCTCTTAAATATACTACTTCATATTCCTCTTAAATATACTACTTCATATTCCTCTTAAACATACTACTTCATATTCCTTTAAACATACTACTTCATATTCATCTTAAACATGCTACTTCATATTCCTCTTAAACATACTACTTCATATTCCTCTTAAACATACTACTTCATATTCCTCTTAAACATACTACTTCATATTCCTCTTAAACATACTACTTCATATTCCTCTTAAATATACTACTTCATATTCCTCTTAAACATACTACTTCATATTCCTCTTAAACATACTACTTCATATTCCTCTTAAACATACTACTTCATATTCCTCTTTAAGATACTAATGCATATTCCTCTTAAATATACTACTTCATACTCCTCTTAAATATACCATATTACTTCATATTCATGTTAAACATACTACTTCATATTCCTCTTAAACATACTACTTCATATTCCTCTTTAACATACTAATGCATATTCCTCTTAAATATACTACTTCATATTCCTCTTAAATATACCATATTACTTTATATTCATCTTAAACATACTACTTCGTATTCCTCTTAAATATACTACTTCATATTCCTCTTAACAATACTACTTCATATTCCTCTTAAACATACTACTCCATATTCCTCTTAAACATACTACTTAATACTCCTCTCAAACATACTACTTCATATTCCTCTTAAATATACTACTTCATATTCCTCTTAAAAATACTACTTCATATTCCTCTTAAATATACTACTTCATATTCCTCTTAAACATACTACTTCATATTTCTCTAAAACATACTACTTCATATTCCTCCTAAACATACTACTTCATATTCCTCTTAAATATACTACTTCATATTCCTCTTAAACATACTAGAATACTTCATATTCCTCTTAAACATACTACTTCATATTCCTCTTAAACGTACTACTTCATATTCCTCTTAAACATACTACTTCATATTCCTCTTAAATATACTACTTCATATTCCTCTTAAATATACTACTTCTTATTCCTCTTCAACATACTACTTCATATTCCTCTTAAACATACTTCTTCATATTCCTCTTAAACATACTACTTTATATTCCTCTTAAACATACTACTTCATATACCTCTCAAACATACTACTTCATATTCCTCTTAAACATATTACTTCATATGCCTCTTAAACAAACTACTTCATATTCCTCTTATTTACTACTTCATATTCCTCTTAAACATACTACTTCATATTCCTCTTAAACATACTACTTCATATTCCTCTTAAATATACTACTTCATATTCCTCTTAAATATACTACTTCATATTCACTTAAACATACTACTTCATATTCCTCTTAAACATAATACTTCATATTACTCTTAAATATACTACTTCATATTCCTCTTAAACATACTACTTCATATTCGTCTTAAACATACTACCTTATATACCTCTTAAACATACTACTTCATATTCCTCTTAAACATACTACTTCATATTCCTCTTAAACATAATACTTCATATTCCTCTTAAACATACTACTTCATATTCCTCTTAAACATACTACTTCATATTCCTCGTAAACATACGACTTCATATTCCTCTTAAACATACTACTTCATATTCCTCTTAAACATACTACTTCATGTTCCTCTTAAACATACTGCTTCATATTCCTCTTAAACATACTACTTCATATTCCTCTTAAACATACTACTTCGTATTCCTCTTAAACATACTACTTCATATTCCTCTTAAATATACTACTTCATATTCCTCTTAAATATACTACTTCATATTCCTTTTAAATATACTACTTCATATTCTTCTTAAACATACTACTTCATATTCCTCTTAAACATACTTCTTCATATTCCTCTTAAACATACTACTTCATATTCCTATTAAACATACTACTTCATATTCCTCTTAAACAAACTGCTTCATATTCCTCTTAAACATACTGCTTCTTATTCGTCTTAAACATATTACTTCATATTCCTCTTAAACATACTACTTCATATTCCTCTTAAACATACTACTTTATATTCCTCTTAAACATACTACTTCATATTCCTCTTAAACATACTGCTTCATATTCCTCTTAAACATATTACTTCATATTCCTCTTAAACATACTACTTCATATTCCTCTTAAACATACTACTTCATATTCCTCTTAAATATACTACTTCATATTCCTCTTAAATATACTACTTCATATTCACTTAAACATACTACTTCATATTCCTCTTAAACATAATACTTCATATTACTCTTAAATATACTACTTCATATTCCTCTTAAACATACTACTTCATATTCGTCTTAAACATACTACCTTATATACCTCTTAAACATACTACTTCATATTCCTCTTAAACATACTACTTCATATTCCTCTTAAACATAATACTTCATATTCCTCTTAAACATACTACTTCATATTCCTCTTAAACATACTACTTCATATTCCTCGTAAAAATACGACTTCATATTCCTCTTAAACATACTACTTCATATTCCTCTTAAACATACTACTTCATGTTCATCTTAAACATACTGCTTCATATTCCTCTTAAACATACTACTTCATATTCCTCTTAAACATACTACTTCATATTCCTCTTAAACATACTACTTCGTATTCCTCTTAAACATACTACTTCATATTCCTCTTAAATATACTACTTCATATTCCTCTTAAATATACTACTTCATATTCACTTAAACATACTACTTCATATTCCTCTTAAACATAATACTTCATATTCCTCTTAAATATACTACTTCATATTCCTCTTAAACATACTACTTCATATTCGTATTAAACATACTACCTTATATACCTCTTAAACATACTACTTCATATTCCTCTTAAACATACTACTTCATATTCCTCTTAAACATACTACTTCATATTCATCTTAAACATACTACTTCATATTCCTCTCAAACATACTAATTCATATTCCTCTTAAACATACTACTTCATATTCCTCTTAAATATACTATTTCATATTCCTCTTAAATATACTACTTCATATTCATCTTAAACATACTACTTCATATTCCTCTTAAACTAAATACTTCATATTCCTCCTAAGCATACTACTTCATATTCCTCTTAAACATACTACTTCATATTCCTCTTAAACATACAACTTCATATTCCTCTTAAATATACTACTTCATATTCCTCTTAAACTTACGACTTCAAATTCCTCTTAAACATACTACTTCATATTCCTCTTAAACATACTACTTCATATTCCTCATAAACATACTAATTCATATTCCTCTTAAACATACTACATCAATTTCTCTTAAACATACTACTTCATATTCATCTTGAATATACTAATTCATATTACTCTTAAATATAGTACTTCATATACCTCTTAAACATACTACTTCATATTCCTCTTAAACATACGACTTCATATTCCTCTTAAACATACTACTTTATATTGATCTTAAACATTCTACTTCATATTCCTCTTAAACATACTACTTTATATTCCTCTTAAACATACTACTTCATATTCCTCTTAAACATACTACTTCATATTCCTCTTAAACATACCACTTCATATTCCTCTTAAATATACTACTTCATGTTCCTCTTAAACATACTACTTCATATTCCTCTTAAACATACTACTTCATATACCTCTCAAACATACTACTTCATATTCCTCTTAAACATACTACTTCATATGCCTCTTAAACATACTACTTCATATTCCTCTTATTTACTACTTCATATTCCTACTTCATATTCCTCTTAAACATACTACTTCATATTCCTCTTAAACATACTACTTTATATTCCTCTTAAACATAATACTTCATATTCCTCTTAAACATACTACTTCATATTCCTCTAAAATATACTACTTCATATTCCTCTTAAACATACTACTTCATATTCCTCTTAAACATACTACTTCATATTCCTCTTAAACATACTACTTCATATTCCTCTTAAACATACTATCTCATATTCCTCTTAAACATACTACTTCATATTCCTCTTAAACATACTACTTCATATTCCTCTTAAACATACTGCTTCATATTCCTCTTAAACATACTACTTCATATTCCTCTTAAACATACTACTTCGTATTCCTCTTCAACATACTACTTCATATTCCTCTTAAATATACTTCTTCATATTCCTCTTAAATATACTACTTCATATTCCTCTTAAATATACTACTTCATATTCCTCTGCAACATACTACTTCATATTCCTCTTAAACATACTACTTCATATTCCTCTTAAACATACTATTTCATATACCTCTCAAACATACTACTTCATATTCCTCTTAAACATATTACTTCATATGCCTCTTAAACATACTAGTTCATATTCCTCTTATTTACTACTTCATATTCCTCTTAAACATACTACTTCATATTCCTCTTAAACATACTACTTTATATTCCTCTTAAACATAATACTTCATATTCCTCTTAAACATACTACTTCATTTTCCTCTTAAACATACTATTTCATATTCCTCTTATTTACTACTTCATATTCCTCTTAAATATACTACTTCATATTCCTCTTAAACATACTACTTCATATTCCTCTTAAACATACTACTTCATATTCCTCTTAAACATACTACTTCATTTTCCTCTTAAACATACTATTTCATATTCCTCTTAAACATACTACTTCATATTCCTCTTAAACATACTACTTCATATTCCTCTTAAACATACTGCTTCATATTCCTCTTAAACATACTACTTCATATTCCTCTTAAACATACTACTTCGTATTCCTCTTAAACATAGTACTTCATATTCCTCTTAAATATACTACTTCATATTCCTCTTAAATATACTACTTCATATTCCTCTTAAATATACTACTTCATATTCCTCTTAAACATACTACTTCATATTCCTCTTAAACATAATACTTCATATTCCTCTGAAACATACTACTTCATATTCCTCTTAAACATACTACTTTGTATTCCTCTTAAACATACTACTTCATATTCCTCTTAAATATACTACTTCATATTCCTCTTAAATATACTACTTCATATTCCTCTAAAACATATTACTTCATATTCCTCTTAACCATACTACTTCATATTCATCTTAAACATGCTACTTCATATTCCTCTTAAACATACTACTTCATATTCCTCTTAAACATACTGCCTCATACTCCTCTTAAACATACTACTTCATATTCCTCTTAAACATGCTACTTCATATTCCTCTTAAATATAATACTTCATATTCCTCTTAAACATACTACTTCATATTCCTCTTAAACATCCTACTTCATATTCCCCTTAAACATACTACTTCATATTCCTCTTTAACATACTAATGCATATTCCTCTTAAATATACTACTTCATATTCTTCTTAAATATACCATATTACTTCATATTCATCTTAAACATACTACTTCATATTCCTCTTAAATATACTACTTCGTATTCCTCTTAAACAAGCTACTTCATATTCCTATTAAACATACAACTTCATATTTCTCTTAAACATACTACTTCATATTCCTCTTAACAATACTACTTCATATTCCTCTTAAACATACTACTCCATATTCCTCTTAAACATACTACTTAATACTCCTCTTAAACATACTACTTCATATTCCTCTTAAACATACTACTTCATATTCCTCTTAAACATACCACTTCATATTCCTCTTAAATATACTACTTCATGTTCCTCTTAAACATACTACTTCATATTCCTCTTAAACATACTACTTCATATACCTCTCAAACATACTACTTCATATTCCTCTTAAACATACTACTTCATATGCCTCTTAAACATACTACTTCATATTCCTCTTATTTACTACTTCATATTCCTACTTCATATTCCTCTTAAACATACTACTTCATATTCCTCTTAAACATACTACTTTATATTCCTCTTAAACATAATACTTCATATTCCTCTTAAACATACTACTTCATATTCCTCTAAAATATACTACTTCATATTCCTCTTAAACATACTACTTCATATTCCTCTTAAACATACTACTTCATATTCCTCTTAAACATACTACTTCATATTCCTCTTAAACATACTATCTCATATTCCTCTTAAACATACTACTTCATATTCCTCTTAAACATACTACTTCATATTCCTCTTAAACATACTGCTTCATATTCCTCTTAAACATACTACTTCATATTCCTCTTAAACATACCACTTCGTATTCCTCTTAAACATACTACTTCATATTCCTCTTAAATATACTTCTTCATATTCCTCTTAAATATACTACTTCATATTCCTCTTAAATATACTACTTCATATTCCTCTGCAACATACTACTTCATATTCCTCTTAAACATACTACTTCATATTCCTCTTAAACATACTATTTCATATACCTCTCAAACATACTACTTCATATTCCTCTTAAACATATTACTTCATATGCCTCTTAAACATACTAGTTCATATTCCTCTTATTTACTACTTCATATTCCTCTTAAACATACTACTTCATATTCCTCTTAAACATACTACTTTATATTCCTCTTAAACATAATACTTCATATTCCTCTTAAACATACTACTTCATAATCCTCTTAAATATACTACTTCATATTCCTCTTAAACATACTACTTCATATTCCTCTTAAACATACTACTTCATATTCCTCTTAAACATACTACTTCATATTCCTCTTAAACATACTATTTCATATTCCTCTTAAACATACTACTTCATATTCCTCTTAAACATACTACTTCATATTCCTCTTAAACATACTGCTTCATATTCCTCTTAAACATACTACTTCATATTCCTCTTAAACATACTACTTCGTATTCCTCTTAAACATAGTACTTCATATTCCTCTTAAATATACTACTTCATATTCCTCTTAAATATACTACTTCATATTCCTCTTAAATATACTACTTCATATTCCTCTTAAACATACTACTTCATATTCCTCTTAAACATAATACTTCATATTCCTCTGAAACATACTACTTCATATTCCTCTTAAACATACTACTTCGTATTCCTCTTAAACATACTACTTCATATTCCTCTTAAATATACTACTTCATATTCCTCTTAAATATACTACTTCATATTCCTCTAAAACATACTACTTCATATTCCTCTTAACCATACTACTTCATATTCATCTTAAACATGCTACTTCATATTCCTCTTAAACACACTACTTCATATTCCTCTTAAACATACTGCCTCATACTCCTCTTAAACATACTACTTCATATTCCTCTTAAACATGCTACTTCATATTCCTCTTAAATATAATACTTCATATTCCTCTTAAACATACTACTTCATATTCCTCTTAAACATACTACTTCATATTCCCCTTAAACATACTACTTCATATTCCTCTTTAACATACTAATGCATATTCCTCTTAAATATACTACTTCATATTCTTCTTAAATATACCATATTACTTCATATTCATCTTAAACATACTACTTCATATTCCTCTTAAATATACTACTTCGTATTCCTCTTAAACAAGCTACTTCATATTCCTATTAAACATACAACTTCATATTTCTCTTAAACATACTACTTCATATTCCTCTTAACAATACTACTTCATATTCCTCTTAAACATACTACTCCATATTCCTCTTAAACATACTACTTCATATTCCTCTTAAATATACTACTTCATATTCCTCTTAAACATACTACTTCATATTCCTCTAAAACATACTACTTCATATTCCTCTTAAACGTACTACTTCATATTCCTCTTAAATATACTACTTCATATTCCTCTTAAACATACTAGAATACTTCATATTCCTCTTAAACATACTACTTCATATTCCTCTTGAACATATTACTTCATATTCCTCTTAAACATACTACTTCATATTCCTCTTAAATATACTACTTCATATTCCTCTTAAACATACTACTTCATATTCCTCTTAAACATACTACTTCATATTCCTCTTAAACATACTACTTAATATTCCTCTTAAACATACTACTTCATATTCCTCTTATTTACTACTTCATATTCCTACTTTATATTCCTCTTAAACATACTACTTCATATTCCTCTTAAACATACTACTTTATATTCCTCTTAAACATACTACTTCATATTCCTCTTAAACATACTATTTCATATTCCTCTTAAACATACTACTTCATATTCCTCTTAAACATACTACTTCATATTCCTCTTAAACATACTGCTTCATATTCCTCTTAAACATACTACTTCATATTCCTCTTAAACATACTACTTCGTATTCCTCTTAAACATACTACTTCATATTCCTCTTAAATATACTACTTCATATTCCTCTTAAATATACTACTTCATATTCCTCTTAAATATACTACTTCATATTCCTCTTAAACATACTACTTCATATTCCTCTTAAACATACTACTTCATATTCCTCTGAAACATACTACTTCATATTCCTCTTAAACATACTACTTCGTATTCCTCTTAAACATACTACTTCATATTCCTCTTAAATATACTACTTCATATTCCTCTTAAATATACTACTTCATATTCCTCTTAAACATACTACTTCATATTTTTTTAAACATGCTACTTCATATTCATCTTAAACATGCTACTTCATATTCCTCTTAAACATACTACTTCATATTCCTCTTAAACATACTACTTCATATTCCTCTTAAACATACTACTTCATATTCCTCTTAAACATACTACTTCATATTCCTCTTAAATATACTACTTCATATTCCTCTTAAACATACTACTTCATATTCATCTTAAACATGCTACTTCATATTCCTCTTAAGCATACTACTTCATATTCCTCTTAAACATACTACTTCATATTCCTCTTAAACATACTACTTCATATTCCTCTTAAACGTACCACTTCATATTCCTCTTAAATATACTACTTCATGTTCCTCTTCAACATACTACTTCATATTCCTCTTAAACATACTACTTCATATACCTCTCAAACATACTACTTCATATTCCTCTTAAACATAATACTTCATATGCCTCTTAAACATACTACTACATATTCCTCTTATTTACTACTTCATATTCCTACTTCATATTCCTCTTAAACATACTACTTCATATTCCTCTTAAACATACTACTTTATATTCCTCTTAAACATAATACTTCATATTCCTCTTAAACATACTACTTCATATTCCTCTAAAATATACTACTTCATATTCCTCTTAAACATACTACTTCATATTCCTCTTAAACATACTACTTCATATTCCTCTTAAACATACTACTTCATATTCCTCTTAAACATACTATTTCATATTCCTCTTAAACATACTACTTCATATTCCTCTTAAACATACTACTTCATATTCCTCTTAAACATACTGCTTCATATTCCTCTTAAACATACTACTTCATATTCCTCTTAAACATACTACTTCGTATTCCTCTTAAACATACTACTTCATATTCCTCTTAAATATACTTCTTCATATTCCTCTTAAATATACTACTTCATATTCCTCTTAAATATACTACTTCATATTCCTCTGCAACATACTACTTCATATTCCTCTTAAACATACTACTTCATATTCCTCTTAAACATACTATTTCATATACCTCTCAAACATACTACTTCATATTCCTCTTAAACATATTACTTCATATGCCTCTTAAACATACTAGTTCATATTCCTCTTATTTACTACTTCATATTCCTACTTCATATTCCTCTTAAACGTACTATTTCATATTCCTCTTAAACATACTACTTTATATTCCTCTTAAACATAATACTTCATATTCCTCTTAAACATACTACTTCATATTCCTCTTAAATATACTACTTCATATTCCTCTTAAACATACTACTTCATATTCCTCTTAAACATACTACTTCATATTCCTCTTAAACATACTACTTCATATTCCTCTTAAACATACTATTTCATATTCCTCTTAAACATACTACTTCATATTCCTCTTAAACATACTACTTTATATTCCTCTTAAACATACTGCTTCATATTCCTCTTAAACATACTACTTCATATTCCTCTTAAACATACTACTTCGTATTCCTCTTAAACATACTACTTCATATTCCTCTTAAATATACTACTTCATATTCCTCTTAAATATACTACTTCATATTCCTCTTAAATATACTACTTCATATTCCTCTTAAACATACTACTTCATATTCCTCTTAAACATACTACTTCATATTCCTCTGAAACATACTACTTCATATTCCTCTTAAACATACTACTTCATATTCCTCTTAAACATACTGCCTCATACTCCTCTTAAACATACTACTTCATATTCCTCTTAAACATGCTACTTCATATTCCTCTTAAATATAATACTTCATATTCTTCTTAAACATACTACTTCATATTCCTCTTAAACATACTACTTCATATTCCTCTTAAACATGCTACTTCATATTCCTCTTTAACATAATAATGCATATTCCTCTTAAATATACTACTTCATATTCTTCTTAAATATACCATATTACTTCATATTCATCTTAAACATACTTCTTCATATTCCTCTTAAATATACTACTTCGTATTCCTCTTAAACAAGCTACTTCATATTCCTCTTAAACATACAACTTCATATTTCTCTTAAACATACTACTTCATATTCCTCTTAACAATACTACTTCATATTCCTCTTAAACATACTACTCCATATTCCTCATAAACATACTACTTAATACTCCTCTCAAACATACTACTTCATATTCCTCTTAAATATACTACTTCATATTCCTCTTAAAAATACTACTTCATATTCCTCTTAAATATACTACTTCATATTCCTCTTAAACATACTACTTCATATTCCTCTAAAACATACTACTTCATATTCCTCTTAAACATACTACTTCATATTCCTCTTAAATATACTACCTCATATTCCTCTTAAACATACTAGAATACTTCATATTCCTCTTAAACATACTACTTCATATTCCTCTAAAACATATTACTTCATATTCCTCTTAAACATACTACTTCATATTCCTCTTAAATATACGACTTCATATTCCTCTTAAACATACTACTTCATATTCCTCTTAAACATACTACTTCATATTCCTCTTAAACATACTACTTCATATTCCTCTTAAACATACTATTTCATATTCCTCTTAAACATACTACTTCATATTCCTCTTAAACATACTACTTCATATTCCTCTTAAATAAACTACTTCATATTCCTCTTAAACATACTACAATACTTCATAATCCTCTTAAACATACTACTTCATATTCCTCCTAAACATACTACTTCATATTCCTCTTAAGCATAATACTTCATATTCCTCTTTAATATACTACTTCATATTCCTCTTAAATATACTACTTCATATTCCTCTTAAACATACTACTTCATATTCCTCTTAAACATACTACTTCATATTCCTCTTAAACATACTACTTCATATACCTCTCAAACATACTACTACATATTCCTCTTAAACATACTACTTAATATTCCTCTTAAACATACTACTTCATACTCCTCTTATTTACTACTTCATATTCCTACTTTATATTCCTCTTAAACATACTACTTCATATTCCTCTTAAACATACTACTTTATATTCCTCTTAAACATACTACTTCATATTCCTCTTAAACATACTATTTCATATTCCTCTGAAACTTACTACTTCATATTCCTCTTAAACATACTACTTCATATTCCTCTTAAACATACTGCTTCATATTCCTCTTAAACATACTACTTCATATTCCTCTTAAACATACTACTTCGTATTCCTCTTAAACATACTACTTCATATTCCTCTTAAATATACTACTTCATATTCCTCTTAAATATACTACTTCATATTCCTCTTAAATATACTACTTCATATTCCTCTTAAACATACTACTTCATATTCCTCTTAAACATACTATTTCATATTCCTCTGAAACATACTACTTCATATTCCTCTTAAACATACTACTTCGTATTCCTCTTAAACATACTACTTCATATTCCTCTTAAATATACTACTTCATATTCCTCTTAAATATACTACTTCATATTCCTCTTAAACATACTACTTCATATTCCTTTAAACATACTACTTCATATTCATCTTAAACATGCTACTTCATATTCCTCTTAAACATACTACTTCATATTCCTCTTAAACATACTACTTCATATTCCTCTTAAACATACTACTTCATATTCCTCTTAAACATACTACTTCATATTCCTCTTAAATATACTACTTCATATTCCTCTTAAACATACTACTTCATATTCCTCTTACTTCATATTCCTCTTAAACATACTACTTCATATTCCTCTTTAACATACTAATGCATATTCCTCTTAAATATACTAATGCATATTCATCTTAAACATACTACTTCATATTCCTCTTAAATATACTACTTCATATTCCTCTTAACAGTACTACTTCATATTCCTCTTAAACATACTACTCCATATTCCTCTTAAACATACTACTTAATACTCCTCTCAAACATACTACTTCATATTCCTCTTAAATATACTACTTCATATTCCTCTTAAAAATACTATTTCATATTCCTCTTAAATATACTACTTCATATTCCTCTTAAACATACTACTTCATATTCCTCTAAAACATACTACTTCATATTCCTCCTAAACATACTACTTCATATTCCTCTTAAATATACTACTTCATATTCCTCTTAAACATACTAGAATACTTCATATTCCTCTTAAACATACTACTTCATATTCCTCTTAAACATACTACTTCATATTCTTCTTAAACATACTACTTCATATTCCTCTTAAATATACTACTTCATATTCCTCTTAAATATACTACTTCTTATTCCTCTTCAACATACTACTTCATATTCCTCTTAAACATACTACTTTATATTCCTCTTAAACATACTACTTCATATACCTCTCAAACATACTACTTCATATTCCTCTTAAACATATTACTTCATATGCCTCTTAAACAAACTACTTCGTATTCCTCTTATTTACTACTTCATATTCCTCTTAAACATACTACTTCATATTCCTCTTAAACATACTACTTCATATTCCTCTTAAATATACTACTTCATATTCCTCTTAAACATACTACTTCATATTCCTCTTAAACATACTACTTCATATTCCTCTTAAACATACTACTTCATATTCCTCGTAAACATACGACTTCATATTCCTCTTAAACATACTACTTCATATTCCTCTTAAACATACTACTCCATGTTCCTCTTAAACATACTGCTTCATATTCCTCTTAAACATACTACTTCATATTCCTCTTAAACATACTACTTCGTATTCCTCTTAAACATACTACTTCATATTCCTCTTAAATATACTACTTCATATTCCTCTTAAATATACTACTTCATATTCCTTTTAAATATACTACTTCATATTCCTCTTAAACATACTACTTCATATTCCTCTTAAACATACTTCTTCAGATTCCTCTTAAACATACTACTTCATATTCCTATTAAACATACTACTTCATATTCCTCTTAAACAAACTGCTTCATATTCTTCTTAAACATACTACTTCATATTCCTCTTAAACATACTACTTCATATTCCTCTTAAACATACTACTTCATATTCCTCTTAAATATACTACTTCATATTCCTCTTAAATATACTACTTCATATTACTCTTAAACATACTACTTCATATTCCTCTTAAACATAAAACTTCATATTCCTCTTAAACATACTACTTCATATTCCTCTTAAACATATTACTTCATATTCCTCTCAAGCATAATACTTCATATTCCTCTTAAACATACTTCTTCATATTCCTCTTAAACATACTGCTTCATATTCCTCTTAAACATACTACTTCATATACCTCTCAAACATACTACTTCATATTCCTCTTAAACATACTACTTAATATTCCTCTTAAACATACTACTTCATACTCCTCTTATTTACTACTTCATATTCCTACTTTATATTCCTCTTAAACATACTACTTCATATTCCTCTTAAACATACTACTTTATATTCCTCTTAAACATACTACTTCATATTCCTCTTAAACATACTATTTCATATTCCTCTGAAACATACTACTTCATATTCCTCTTAAACACACTACTTCATATTCCTCTTAAACATACTGCTTCATATTCCTCTTAAACATACTACTTCATATTCCTCTTAAACATACTACTTCGTATTCCTCTTAAACATACTACTTCATATTCCTCTTAAATATACTACTTCATATTCCTCTTAAATATACTACTTCATATTCCTCTTAAATATACTACTTCATATTCCTCTTAAACATACTACTTCATATCCCTCTTAAACATACTACTTCATATTCCTCTGAAACATACTACTTCATATTCCTCTTAAACATACTACTTCGTATTCCTCTTAAACATACTACTTCATATTCCTCTTAAATATACTACTTCATATTCCTCTTAAATATACTACTTCATATTCCTCTTAAACATACTACTTCATATTCCTTTAAACATACTACTTCATATTCATCTTAAACATGCTACTTCATATTCCTCTTAAACATACTACTTCATATTCCTCTTAAACATACTACTTCATATTCCTCTTAAACATACTACTTCATATTCCTCTTAAACATACTACTTCATATTCCTCTTAAATATACTACTTCATATTCCTCTTAAACATACTACTTCATATTCCTCTTACTTCATATTCCTCTTAAACATACTACTTCATATTCCTCTTTAACATACTAATGCATATTCCTCTTAAATATACTACTTCATATTCCTCTTAAATATACCATATTACTTCATATTCATCTTAAACATACTACTTCATATTCCTCTTAAACATACTACTTCATATTCCTCTTTAACATACTAATGCATATTCCTCTTAAATATACTACTTCATATTCCTCTTAAATATACCATATTACTTCATATTCATCTTAAACATACTACTTCATATTCCTCTTAAATATACTACTTCATATTCCTCTTAACAGTACTACTTCATATTCCTCTTAAACATACTACTCCATATTCCTCTTAAACATACTACTTAATACTCCTCTCAAACATACTACTTCATATTCCTCTTAAATATACTACTTCATATTCCTCTTAAAAATACTATTTCATATTCCTCTTAAATATACTACTTCATATTTCTCTTAAACATACTACTTCATATTCCTCTAAAACATACTACTTCATATTCCTCCTAAACATACTACTTCATATTCCTCTTAAATATACTACTTCATATTCCTCTTAAACATACTAGAATACTTCATATTCCTCTTAAACATACTACTTCATATTCCTCTTAAACATACTACTTCATATTCCTCTTAAACATACTACTTCATATTCCTCTTAAATATACTACTTCATATTCCTCTTAAATATACTACTTCTTATTCCTCTTCAACATACTACTTCATATTCCTCTTAAACATACTACTTTATATTCCTCTTAAACATACTACTTCATATACCTCTCAAACATACTATACGTACTTCATATTCCTCTTAAACATATTACTTCATATGCCTCTTAAACAAACTACTTCGTATTCCTCTTATTTACTACTTCATATTCCTCTTAAACATACTACTTCATATTCCTCTTAAACATACTACTTCATATTCCTCTTAAATATACTACTTCATATTCCTCTTAAACATACTACTTCATATTCCTCTTAAACATACTACTTCATATACCTCTTAAACATACTACTTCATATTCCTCGTAAACATACGACTTCATATTCCTCTTAAACATACTACTTCATATTCCTCTTAAACATACTACTCCATGTTCCTCTTAAACATACTGCTTCATATTCCTCTTAAACATACTACTTCATATTCCTCTTAAACATACTACTTCGTATTCCTCTTAAACATACTACTTCATATTCCTCTTAAATATACTACTTCATATTCCTTTTAAATATACTACTTCATATTCCTTTTAAATATACTACTTCATATTCCTCTTAAACATACTACTTCATATTCCTCTTAAACATACTTCTTCATATTCCTCTTAAACATACTACTTCATATTCCTATTAAACATACTACTTCATATTCCTCTTAAACAAACTGCTTCATATTCCTCTTAAACATACTACTTCATATTCCTCTTAAACATACTACTTCATATTCCTCTTAAACATACTACTTCATATTCCTCTTAAATATACTACTTCATATTCCTCTTAAATATACTACTTCATATTACTCTTAAACATACTACTTCATATTCCTCTTAAACATAAAACTTCATATTCCTCTTAAACATACTACTTCATATTCCTCTTAAACATATTACTTCATATTCCTCTCAAGCATAATACTTCATATTCCTCTTAAACATACTTCTTCATATTCCTCTTAAACATACTGCTTCATATTCCTCTTAAACATACTACTTCATATTCCTCTTAAACATACTACTTCGTATTCCTCTTAAACATACTACTTCATATTCCTCTTAAATATACTACTTCATATTCTTCTTAAATATACTACTTCATATTCCTCTTAAACATAGTACTTCATATTCCGCTTAAACATACTGCTTCATATTCCTCTTAAACATACTACTTCATATTCCTCTTAAACATACTACTTCATATTCCTCTTAAACATACTACTTCATATTCCTCTTAAATATACTACTTCATATTCCTCTTAAATATACTACTTCATATTCATTTAAACATACTACTTCATATTCCTCTTAAACTTAATACTTCATATTACTCTTAAATATACTACTTCATATTCCTCTTAAACATACTACTTCATATTCGTCTTAAACATACTACCTTATATACCTCTTAAACATACTACTTCATATTCCTCTTAAACATACTACTTCATATTCCTCTTAAACATACTACTTCATATTAATCTTAAACATACTACTTAATATTCCTCTCAAACATACTATTTCATATTCCTCTTAAACATACTACTTCATATTCCTCTTAAATATACTACTTCATATTCCTCTTAAATATACTACTTCATATTCATCTTAAACATACTACTTCATATTCCTCTTAAGCTAAATACTTCATATTCCTCTTAAGCATACTACTTCATATTTCTCTTAAACATACTACTTCATATTCCTCTTAAACATACAACTTCATATTCCTCTTAAATATACTACTTCATATTCCTCTTAAACTTACGACTTCAAATTCCTCTTAAACATACTGCTTCATATTCCTCTTAAACATACTACTTCATATTCCTCATAAACATACTATTTCATATTCCTCTTAAACATACTACATCATATTTCTCTTAAACATACTACTTCATATTCATCTTGAATATACTAATTCATATTACTCTTAAATATAGTACTTAATATACCTCTTAAACATACTACTTCATATTCCTCTTAAACATACTACTTCATATTCCTCTTAAACATACTACTTCATATTGATCTTAAACATTCTACTTCATATTCCTCTTAAACATTCTACTTCGTATTCCTCTTAAACATACTACTTCATATTCCTCTTAAACATACTGCTTCATATTCCTCTTAAACATTCTACTTCATATTCCTCTTAAACATACTACTTCGTATTCCTCTTAAACATACTACTTCATATTTCTCTTAAATATACTACTTCATATTCCTTTTTAATATACTACTTCATATTCCTCTTAAACATACTACTTCATATTCCTCTTAAACATACTACTTCATATTCCTCTTAAACATACTACTTCATATTCCTCTTAAACATACTACTTCATATTCCTCTTAAATATACTACTTCATATTCCTCTTAAATATACTACTTCATATTCCTCTTAAACATACTACTTCATATTCCTCTTAAACATAATACTTCATATTCCTCTTAAATATACTACTTCATATTCCTCTTAAACATACTACTTCATATTCGTCTTAAACATACTACTTTATATTCCTCTTAAACATACTACTTTATATTCCTCTAAAACACACTACTTCATATTCCTCTTAAACATACTACTTCATATTCATCTTAAACATACTATTTCATATTCCTCTCAAACATACTAATTCAAATTCCTCTTAAACATACTACTTCATATTCCTCTTAAGCATACTACTTCATATATCTCTTAAACATACTACTTCATATTCCTCTTAAATATACTACTTTATATTCCTCTTAAACATACTACTTCATATTCCTCTTAAATATACTACTTCATATTCCTCTTAAATATACTACATCATATTCCTCTTAAACATACTACTTCATATTCCTCTTAAATATGCTACTTCATACTCATCTTAAACATACTACTTCATATTCCTCCTAAACATACTACTTTATATTCCTCTTAAACATACTACTTCATATATCTCTTAAGCATACTACTTCATATTCCTCTTAAACACACTACTTCATATTCCTCTTAAACATACTACTTCATATTCCTCTTAAACATACTACTTCATATTCCTCTTAAACATACTACTTCATATTCCTCTTAAACACACTACTTCATATTCCTCTTAAATGTACTACTTCATATTCCTCTTAAGCATACTACTTCATATTCCTCTCAAACATACTACTTCATATTCCTCTTAAACATACTACCTCATATTCCTCTTAAACATACTACTTCATATTCCTCTTAAACATACTACTTTATATTCCTCTTAAACATACTACTTCATGTTCCTCTTAAACATACAACTTCATATTCCTCTTAAATATACTACTTTATATTCCTCTTAAACATACTTCTTCTTATTCCTCTTAAACATACTACTTCATATTCCTCTTAAACATACTACTTCATATTCCTCTTAAACATATTACTTCATATTCCTCTTAAATATACTACTTCATATTCCTCTTAAACATACTACTTCATATTCCTCTTACACATACTACTTCATATTCCTCTTAAATATACTACTTCATATTGATCTTAAACATTCTACTTCATATTCTACTTAAACATACTACTTCATATTCCTCTTAAATATACTACTTCATATTCCTCTTAAACATACTACTTCATATTCCTCTTAAACATACTACTTCATATTCTTCTTAAACATACCACTTCATATTCCTCTTAAACATACTACTTCATATTCCTCTTAAACGTACTACTTCATATTCCTCTCAAGCATACTACTTCATATATCCCTTAAACATACTACTTCATGTTCCTCTTAAACATACTACTTCATATTCCTCTTAAACATACTACTTCATATTCCTCTTAAACATACTACTTCATATTCCTCTTAAGCATACTACTTCATATATCTCTTAAACATACTACTTCATATTCCTCTTAAACATACTACTTCATATTCCTCTTAAACATACTACTTCATATTCCTCTTAAACATACTACTTCATATTCTTCTTAAACATATTACTTCATATTCCTCTTAAATATACTACTTTATATTCCTCTGAAACATACTACTTCATATTCCTCTTAAATATACTACTTCATATTCCTCTTAAATATACTCCATCATATTCCTCTTAAACATACTACTTCATATTCCTCTTAAATATGCTACTTCATATTCATCTTAAACATACTACTTCATATTCCTCCTAAACATACTACTTCATATTCCTCTTAAACATACTACTTCATATATCTCTTAAACATACTACTTCATATTCCTCTTAAACACACTACTTCATATTCCTCTTAAACATACTACTTCATATTACTCTTAAACATACTACTTCATATTCCTCTTAAACATACTACTTCATATTCCTCTTAAACGCACTACTTCATATTCCTCTTAAATGTACTACTTCATATTCCTCTTAAGCATACTACTTCATATTCCTCTTAAACATACTACTTCATATTCCTCTTAAACATGCTACCTCATATTCCTCTTAAACATACTATTTCATATTCCTCTTAAACATACTACTTTATATTCCTCCTAAACATACTACTTCATGTTCCTCTTAAACATACAACTTCATATTCCTCTTAAATATACTTCTTTATATTCCTCTTAAACATACTACTTCTTATTCCTCTTAAACATACTACTTCATATTCCTCTTAAACATACTACTTCATATTCCTCTTAAGCATACTACTTCATATTCCTCTTAAATATTCTACTTCATATTCCTCTTAAACATGCTACTTCATATTCCTCTTACACAGACTACTTCATATTCCTCTTAAACATACTACTTTATATTCCTCTTAAACATACTACTTCATGTTCCTCTTAAACATACAACTTCATATTCCTCTTAAATATACTACTTTATATTCCTCTTAAACATACTACTTCATATTCCTCTTAAATATACTACTTCATATTGATCTTAAACATTCTACTTCATATTCTACTTAAACATACTACTTCATATTCCTCTTAAATATACTACTTCATATTCCTCTTAAACATACTACTTCATATTCCTCTTAAACATACTACTTCATATTCCTCTTCAACATACTACTTCATATTCCTCTTAAACATACTACTTCATATTACTCTTAAATATACTACTTCATATTCCTCTTAAACATACTACTTCATATTCCTCTTAAACATACTACTTCATATTCCTCTTAAATATACTACTTCATATTGATCTTAAACATTCTACTTCATATTCCTCTTAAACATACTACTTCATATTCCTCTTAAACATACTACTTCACATTCCTCTTAAAAATACTACTTTATATTCCTGTTAAACATACCACTTCATATTCCTCTTAAATATACTACTTCATATTCCTCTTAAACATACTACTTCATATTCCTCTTAAACATACTACTTCATATTCCTCTTAAATATACGACTTTATATTCATCCTAAACATACTACTTCGAATTCCTCTTAAACATACTACTTCATATTACTCTTAAACATACTACTTCATATTCCTCTTAAACATACTACTTCATATTCCTCTTAAACATACTATTTCATATTCCTCTTAAATATACTACTTCATATTCCTCTTAAACATACTACTTCATATTCCTCTTAAACACACTACTTCATATTCCTATTAAACATACTACTTCATATTCCTCTTAAACATATTACTTCATATTCCTCTTAAGCATACTACTTCATATTCCTCATAAACATACTATTTCATATTCGTCTTAAACATACTACTTTAGATTCCTCTTAAACATACTACTTCATATTCTTCTAAAACACACTACTTCATATTCCTCTTAAACATACTACTTCATATTCATCTTAAACATACTACTTCATATTCCTCTCAAACATACTAATTAATATTCCTCTTAAACATACTACTTCATATTACTCTTAAATATACTACTTCATATTCCTCTTAAATATACTACTTCATATTCATCTTAAACATACTACTTCATATTCCTCTTAAACATAATACTTCATATTTCTCTTAAACATACTACTTCATATTCCTCTAAAACGTACTATTTCATATTCCTCTTAAGCATACTACTTCATATTCCTCTTAAATATACTACTTCATATTGCTCTTAAACATACTGCTTCATATTCTTCTTAAACATACTACTTCATATTCCTCTTAAATATGCTACTTCATGTTCATCTCAAACATACTACTTCAAATTCCTCTTAAACATACTACTTCATATTCCTCTTAAGCATACTACTTCATATATCTCTTAAACATACTACTTCATATTCCTCTTAAATATACTACTTTATATTCCTCTTAAACATACTACTTCATATTCCTCTTAAATATACTACTTCATATTCCTCTTAAATATACTACATCATATTCCTCTTAAACATACTACTTCATATTCCTCTTAAATATGCTACTTCATATTCCTCCTAAACATACTACTTCATATTCCTCTTAAACATACTACTTCATATATCTATTAAACATACTACTTCATATTCCTCTTAAACACACTACTTCATATTCCTCTTAAACATACTACTTCATATTCCTCTTAAACATACTACTTCATATTCCTCTTAAACATACTACTTCATATTCCTCTTATATACTACTTCATATTCCTACTTCATATTCCTCTTAAGCATACTACTTCATATTCCTCTTAAACATACTACTTCATATTCCTCATAAACATACTACCTCATATTCCTCTTAAACATACTACTTCATATTCCTCTTAAACATACTACTTTATATTCCTCTTAAACATACTACTTCATGTTCCTCTTAAACATACAACTTCATATTCCTCTTAAATATACTACTTTATATTCCTCTTAAACATACTTCTTCTTATTCCTCTTAAACATACTACTTCATATTCCTCTTAAACATACTACTTCATATTCCTCTTAAGCATACTACTTCATATATCTCTTAAACATACTACTTCATATTCCTCTTAAACATACTACTTCATATTCTTCTTAAACATACTACTTCATATTCCTCTTAAACATACTACTTCATATTCTTCTTAAACATATTACTTCATATTCCTCTTAAATATACCACTTTATATTCCTCTTAAACATACTACTTCATATTCCTCTTAAATATACTACTTCATATTCCTCTTAAATAAACTCCATCATATTCCTCTTAAACATACTACTTCATATTCCTCTTAAACACACTACTTCATATTCCTCTTAAATGTACTACTTCATATTCCTCTTAAGCATACTACTTCATATTCCTCTTAAACATACTACTTCATATTCCTCTTAAAAATACTACCTCATATTCCTCTTAAACATACTACTTCATATTCATCTTAAACATACTACTTTATATTCCTCTTAAACATACTACTTCATGTTCCTCTTAAACATACAACTTCATATTCCTCTTAAATATACTACTTTATATTCCTCTTAAACATACTTCTTCTTATTCCTCTTAAACATACTATTTCATATTCCTCTTAAACATACTACTTCATATTCCTCTTGAACATATTACTTCATATTCCTCTTAAATATACTACTTCATATTCCTCTTAAACATACTACTTCATATTCCTCTTACACATACTACTTCATATTCCTCTTAAATATACTACTTCATATTGATCTTAAACATTCTACTTCATATTCTACTTAAACATACTACTTCATATTCCTCTTAAATATACTACTTCATATTCCTCTTAAACATACTACTTCATATTCCTCTTAAACATACTACTTCATATTCTTCTTAAACATACCACTTCATATTCCTCTTAAACATACTACTTCATATTCCTCTTAAACGTACTACTTCATATTCTTCTTAAGCATACTACTTCATATATCTCTTAAACATACTACTTCATGTTCCTCTTAAACATACTACTTCATATTCCTCTTAAACATACTACTTCATATTCCTCTTAAACATACTACTTCATATTCCTCTTAAGCATACTACTTCATATATCTCTTAAACATACTACTTCATATTCCTCTTAAACATACTACTTCATATTCCTCTTAAACATACTACTTCATATTCCTCTTAAACATACTACTTCATATTCTTCTTAAACATATTACTTCATATTCCTCTTAAATATACTACTTTATATTCCTCTTAAACATACTACTTCATATTCCTCTTAAATATACTACTTCATATTCCTCTTAAATATACTCCATCATATTCCTCTTAAACATACTACTTCATATTCCTCTTAAATATGCTACTTCATATTCATCTTAAACATACTACTTCATATTCCTCCTAAACATACTACTTCATATTCCTCTTAAACATACTACTTCATATATCTCTTAAACATACTACTTCATATTCCTCTTAAACACACTACTTCATATTCCTCTTAAACATACTACTTCATATTACTCTTAAACATACTACTTCATATTCCTCTTAAACATACTACTTCATATTCCTCTTAAACGCACTACTTCATATTCCTCTGAAATGTACTACTTCATATTCCTCTTAAGCATACTACTTCATATTCCTCTTAAACATACTACTTCATATTCCTCTTAAACATGCTACCTCATATTCCTCTTAAACATACTACTTCATATTCCTCTTAAACATACTACTTTATATTCCTCTTAAACATACTACTTCATGTTCCTCTTAAACATACAACTTCATATTCCTCTTAAATATACTACTTTATATTCCTCTTAAACATACTACTTCTTATTCCTCTTAAACATACTACTTCATATTCCTCTTAAACATACTACTTCATATTCCTCTTAAACATACTACTTCATATTCCTCTTAAATATTCTACTTCATATTCCTCTTAAACATACTACTTCATATTCCTCTTACACATACTACTTCATATTCCTCTTAAATATACTACTTCATATTGATCTTAAACATTCTACTTCATATTCCTCTTAAGCATACTACTTCATATATCTCTTAAACATACTACTTCATATTCCTCTTAAACATACTACTTCATATTCCTCTTAAACATACTACTTCATATTCCTCTTAAACATACTACTTCATATTCTTCTTAAACATATTACTTCATATTCCTCTTAAATATACTACTTTATATTCCTCTTAAACATATTACTTCATATTCCTCTTAAATATACTACTTCATATTCCTCTTAAATATACTCCATCATATTCCTCTTAAACACACTACTTCATATTCCTCTTAAATATGCTACTTCATATTCATCTTAAACATACTACTTCATATTCCTCCTAAACATACTACTTCATATTCCTCTTAAACATACTACTTCATATATCTCTTAAACATACTACTTCATATTCCTCTTAAACACACTACTTCATATTCCTCTTAAACATACTACTTCATATTACTCTTAAACATACTACTTCATATTCCTCTTAAACATACTACTTCATATTCCTCTTAAACGCACTACTTCATATTCCTCTGAAATGTACTACTTCATATTCCTCTTAAGCATACTACTTCATATTCCTCTTAAACATACTACTTCATATTCCTCTTAAACATGCTACCTCATATTCCTCTTAAACATACTACTTCATATTCCTCTTAAACATACTACTTTATATTCCTCTTAAACATACTACTTCGTGTTCCTCTTAAACATACAACTTCATATTCCTCTTAAATATACTACTTTATATTCCTCTTAAACATACTACTTCTTATTCCTCTTAAACATACTACTTCATATTCCTCTTAAACATACTACTTCATATTCCTCTTAAACATAAAACTTCATATTCCTCTTAAATATTCTACTTCATATTCCTCTTAAACATACTACTTCATATTCCTCTTACACATACTACTTCATATTCCTCTTAAATATACTACTTCATATTGATCTTAAACATTCTACTTCATATTCTCCTTAAACATACTACTTCATATTCCTCTTAAATATACTACTTCATATTCCTCTTAAACATACTACTTCATATTCCTCTTAAACATACTACTTCATATTCCTCTTAAACATACTACTTCATATTCCTCTTCAACATACTACTTCATATTCCTCTTAAACATACTACTTCATATTCCTCTTAAACATACTACTTCATATTCCTCTTAAACATACTAATTCATATTCCTCTTAAATATACTACTTCATATTAGTCTTAAATATACTACTTCATATTCCTCTTAAACATACTACTTCATATTCCTCTTAAACATACTACTTCATATTCCTCTTAAATATACTACTTCATACTGATCTTAAACATTCTACTTCATATTCCTCTTAAACATACTACTTCATATTCATCTTAAACATACTACTTCATATTCCTCTTAAACATACTACTTTATATTCCTCTTAAACATACCACTTCATATTCCTCTTAAATATACTACTTCATATTCCTCTTAAACATACTACTTCATATTCCTCTTAAACATACTACTTCATATTCCTCTTAAATATACGACTTTATATTCATCCTAAACATACTACTTCAAATTCCTCTTAAACATACTACTTCATATTACTCTTAAACATACTACTTCATATTCCTCTTAAACATACTACTTCATATTCCTCTTAAACATACTATTTCATATTCCTCTTAAATATACAACTTCATATTCCTCTTAAACATACTACTTCATATTGCTCTTAAACACACTACTTCATATTCCTATTAAACATACTACTTCATATTCCTCTTAAACATACTACTTCATATTCCTCTTAAACATACTACTTCATATTCCTCTTAAACATACTACTTCATATTCCTCTTTAACATACTGCTTCATATTCCTCTTAAACATACTAATTCATATTCCTCTTAAATATACTCTTCATATTACTCTTAAATATACTACCTCATATTCCTCTTAAATATACTTCTTCATATTCCTCTTAAATATACTACTTCATATTCCTCTTAAATATACTACTTCATATTCCTCTTAAACATACTACTTCATATTCCTCTTAAACATACTACTTCATTAATTCCTCTTAAACATACTACTTCATATTCCTCTTAAACATACTACTTCATATTCCTCTTAAACATACTGCTTCATATTCCTCTTAAACATACTACTTCATATTCCTCTTAAACATACTACTTCATATTCCTCTTAAACATACTACTTCATATTCCTCTTAAATATACTACTTCATATTCCTCTTAAATATACTACTTCATATTCCTCTTAAACATACTACTTCATATTCCTCTTAAACATAATACTTCATATTCCTCTTAAATATACTACTTCATATTCCTCTTAAACATACTACTTCATATTCGTCTTAAACATACTACTTTAAATTCCTCTTAAACATACTACTTCATATTCCTCTTAAACATACTACTTCATATTCCTCTTAAACATACTACTTCATATTCATCTTAAACATACTACTTCATATTCCTCTCAAACATACTAATTCATATTCCTCTTAAATATACTACTTCATATTACTCTTAAATATACTACCTCATATTCTTCTTAAATATACTACTTCATATTCATCTTAAACATACTACTTCATATTCCTCTTTAACATAATACTTCATATTCCTCTTAAACATACTACTTCATATTCCTCTTAAACATTCTACTTCATATTCCTCTTAAACATACTACTTCATATTTCTCTTAAACATACTACTTCATATTCCTCTTAAACGTACTACTTCATATTCCTCTTAAGCATACTACTTCATATTCCTCTTAAATATACTACTTCATATTCCTCTTAAACATAATACTTCATATTCCTCTTAAACATACTACTTCATATTCCTCTTAAACATTCTACTTCATATTCCTCTTAGACATACTACTTCATATTTCTCTTAAACACACTACTTCATATTCCTCTTAAACATACTACTTCATTTTCCTCTTAAACATACTACTTCATATTCCTCTTAAACATACTACTTCATATTCCTCTTAAACATACTACTTCATATTCCTCTTAAATATACTACTTCATATTCCTCTTAAGCATACTACTTCATATTCCTCTTAAACATACTACATCATATTCCTCTTAAACATACTACCTCATATTCCTCTTAAACATACTACTTCATATTCCTCTTAAACATACTACTTTATATTCCTCTTAAACATACTACTTCATATTCCTCTTAAACATACAACTTCATATTCCTCTTAAATATACCACTTTATATTCCTCTTAAACATACTACTTCTTATTCCTCTTAAACATACTACTTCATATTCCTCTTAACCATACTACTTAAACATACTACTTCATATTCCTCTTAAATATACTACTTCATATTCCTCTTAAACATACTACTTCATATTCCTCTTAAACATACTACTTCATATGCCTCTTAAATATACTACTTCATATTGATCTCAAACATTCTACTTCATATTCTACTTAAACATACTACTTCATATTTCTCTTAAATATACTACTTCATATTCCTCTTAAACATACTACTTCATATTCCTCTTAAACATACTACTTCATATTCCTCTTAAACATACTACTTCATATTCCTCTTAAACATACTACTTCATATTCCTCTTAAACATACTACTTCATATTCCTCTTAAATATACTACTTCATATTCCTCTTAAACATACTACTTCATATTCGTCTTAAACATACTACTTTATATTCCTCTTAAACATACTACTTCATATTCCTCTTAAACATACTACTTCATATTCCTCTTAAACATACTACTTCATATTCATCTTAAACACACTACTCCATATTCCTCTCAAACATACTAATTCATATTCCTCTTAAATATGCTACTTCATATTACTCTTAAATATACTACCTCATATTCCTCTTAAATATACTACTTCATATTCATCTTAAACATACTACTTCATATTCCTCTTGAACATAATACTTCATATTCCTCTTAAACATACTACATCATATTCCTCTTAAACATACTACTTCATATTTATCTTGAATATACTACTTCATATTACTCTTAAATATACTACTTCATATTCCTCTTAAACATACTACTTCATATTCCTCTTAAATATACTACTTCATATTCCTCTTAAGCATACTACTTCATATTCCTCTTAAACATACTACTTCATATTCCTCTTAAACATACTACCTCATATTCCTCTTAAACATACTACTTCATATTCCTCTTAAACATACTACTTTATATTCCTCTTAAACATACTACTTCATATTCCTCTTAAACATACAACTTCATATTCCTCTTAAATATACCACTTTATATTCCTCTTAAACATACTACTTCTTATTCCTCTTAAACATACTACTTCATATTCCTCTTAACCATACTACTTAAACATACTACTTCATATTCCTCTTAAATATACTACTTCATATTCCTCTTAAACATACTACTTCATATTCCTCTTAAACATACTACTTCATATGCCTCTTAAATATACTACTTCATATTGATCTCAAACATTCTACTTCATATTCTACTTAAACATACTACTTCATGTTTCTCTTAAATATACTACTTCATATTCCTCCTAAACATACTACTTCATATTCCTCTTAAACATACTACTTCATATTCCTCTTAAACATACTACTTCATATTCCTCTTAAACATACTACTTCATATTCCTCTTAAACATACTACTTCATATTCCTCTTAAACATACTACTTCATATTCCTCTTAAACATACTGCTTCATATTCCTCTTAAACATACTACTTCATATTCCTCTTAAACATACTACTTCATATTCCTCTTAAACATACTACTTCATATTCCTCTTAAATATACTACTTCACATTCCTCTTAAATATACTACTTCATATTCCTCTTAAACATACTACTTCATATTCCTCTTAAACATAATACTTCATATTCGTCTTAAATATACTACTTCATATTCCTCTTAAACATACTACTTCATATTCGTCTTAAACATACTACTTTATATTCCTCTTAAACATACTACTTCATATTCCTCTTAAACATACTACTTCATATTCCTCTTAAACATACTACTTCATATTCATCTTAAACACACTACTTCATATTCCTCTCAAACATACTAATTCATATTCCTCTTAAATATACTACTTCATATTACTCTTAAATATACTACCTCATATTCCTCTTAAATATACTACTTCATATTCATCTTAAACATACTACTTCATATTCCTCTTGAACATAATACTTCATATTCCTCTTAAACATACTACATCATATTCCTCTTAAACATACTACTTCATATTCATCTTGAATATACTACTTCATATTAATCTTAAATATACTACTTCATATTCCTCTTAAACATACTACTTCATATTCTTCTTAAACATACTACTTCATATTCCTCTTAAATATACGACTTCATATTGATCTTAAACATTCTACTTCATATTCCTCTTAAACATACTACTTCATATTCCTCTAAAACATACTACTTCATATTCCTCTTAAACATACCACTTCATATTCCTCTTAAATATACTACTTCATATTCCTCTTAAACATACTACTTCATATTCCTCTTAACCATACTACTTCATATTCCTCTTAAACATAATACTTCATATTCCTCTTAAACATACTACTTCATATTCCTCTTAAACATACTACTTCATATTCCTCTTAAACATACTACTTCATATTCCTCTTAAACATACTACTTCATATTCCTCTTAAACATACTGCTTCATATTCCTCTTAAACATACTAATTCATATTCCTCTTAAATATACTCTTCATATTACTCTTAAATATACTACCTCATATTCCTCTTAAATATACTTCTTCATATTCCTCTTAAATATGCTACTTCATATTCCTCTTAAATATACTACTTCATATTCCTCTTAAACATACTACTTCATATTCCTCTTAAACATACTACTTCATTAATTCCTCTTAAACATACTACTTCATATTCCTCTTAAACATACTACTTCATATTCCTCTTAAACATACTGCTTCATATTCCTCTTAAACATACTACTTCATATTCCTCTTAAACATACTACTTCATATTCCTCTTAAACATACTACTTCATCTTCCTCTTAAATATACTACTTCATATTCCTCTTAAATATACTACTTCATATTCCTCTTAAACATACTACTTCATATTCCTCTTAAACATAATACTTCATATTCCTCTTAAATATACTACTTCATATTCCTCTTAAACATACTACTTCATATTCGTCTTAAACATACTACTTTATATTCCTCTTAAACATACTACTTCATATTCCTCTTAAACATACTACTTCATATTCCTCTTAAACATACTACTTCATATTCATCTTAAACATACTACTTCATATTCCTCTCAAACATACTAATTCATATTCCTCTTAAATATACTACTTCATATTACTCTTAAATATACTACCTCATATTCTTCTTAAATATACTACTTCATATTCATCTTAAACATACTACTTCATATTCCTCTTAAACATAATACTTCATATTCCTCTTAAACATACTTCTTCATATTCCTCTTAAACATTCTACTTCATATTCCTCTTAAACATACTACTTCATATTTCTCTTAAACATACTACTTCATATTCCTCTTAAACGTACTACTTCATATTCCTCTTAAGCATACTACTTCATATTCCTCTTAAACATACTACTTCATATTCCTCTTAAACATTATACTTCATATTCCTCGTAAACATACTACTTCATATTCCTCTTAAACATTCTACTTCATATTCCTCTTAGACATACTACTTCATATTTCTCTTAAACATTCTACTTCATATTCCTCTTAAACGTACTACTTCATATTCCTCTTAAGCATACTACTTCATATTCCTCTTAAATATACTACTTCATATTGCTCTTAAGCATACTGCTTCATATTCTTCTTAAACATACTACTTCATATTCCTCTTAAATATGCTACTTCATATTCATCTTAAACATACTACTTCAAATTCCTCTTAAATATACTACTTCATATTCCTCTTAAACATACTACTTCATATATCTCTTAAACATACTACTTCATATTCCTCTTAAACATACTACTTCATATTCCTCTTAAACATACTGCTTCATATTTCTCTTAAACATACTACTTCATATTCCTCTTAAAAATATTACTTCATATTCCTCTTAAATATACTACTTCATATTCCTCTTAAACATACTACTTCATATTCCTCTTAAATATACTACTTCATGTTCCTCTTAAATATACTACCTCATATTCCTCTTAAACATACTACTTCATATTCCTCTTAAATATGCTACTTCATATTCATCTTAAACATACTACTTCATATTCATCCTAAACATACTACTTCATATTCCTCTTAAAGATACTACTTCATATATCTCTTAAACATACTACTTCATATTCATCTTGAATATACTACTTCATATTACTCTTAAATATACTACTTCATATTCCTCTTAAACATACTACTTCATATTCCTCTTAAATATACTACTTCATATTCCTCTTAAGCATACTACTTCATATTCCTCTTAAACATACTACTTCATATTCCTCTTAAATATACTACTTCATATTCCTCTTAAATATACTACCTCATATTCCTCTTAAACATACTACTTCATATTCCTCTTAAATATGCAACTTCATATTCATCTTAAACATACTACTTCATATTCATCCTAAACATACTACTTCATATTCCTCTTAAAGATACTACTTCATATATCTCTTAAACATACTACTTCATATTCATCTTGAATATACTACTTCATATTACTCTTAAATATACTACTTCATATTCCTCTTAAACATACTACTTCATATTCCTCTTAAATATACTACTTCATATTCCTCTTAAGCATACTACTTCATATTCCTCTTAAACATACTACTTCATATTCCTCTTTAACATACTACTTCATATTCCTCTTAAACATACTACTTCATATTCCTCTTAAACATACTACTTCATATTCCTCTTAAACATACTACTTCATATTCCTCTTAAACATACTACTTCATATTCCTCTTAAACATACTGCTTCATATTCCTCTTAAACATACTACTTCATATTCCTCTTAAACATACTACTTCATATTCCTCTTAAACATACTACTTCATATTCCTCTTAAATATACTACTTCACATTCCTCTTAAATATACTACTTCATATTCCTCTTAAACATACTTCTTCATATTCCTCTTAAACATAATACTTCATATTCGTCTTAAATATACTACTTCATATTCCTCTTAAACATACTACTTCATATTCGTCTTAAACATACTACTTTATATTCCTCTTAAACATACTACTTCATATTCCTCTTAAACATACTACTTCATATTCCTCTTAAACATACTACTTCATATTCATCTTAAACACACTACTTCATATTCCTCTCAAACATACTAATTCATATTCCTCTTAAATATACTACTTCATATTACTCTTAAATATACTACCTCATATTCCTCTTAAATATACTACTTCATATTCATCTTAAACATACTACTTCATATTCCTCTTGAACATAATACTTCATATTCCTCTTAAACATACTACATCATATTCCTCTTAAACATACTTCTTCATATTCATCTTGAATATACTACTTCATATTACTCTTAAATATACTACTTCATATTCCTCTTAAACATACTACTTCATATTCTTCTTAAACATACTACTTCATATTCCTCTTAAATATACTACTTCATATTGATCTTAAACATTCTACTTCATAATCCTCTTAAACATACTACTTCATATTCCTCTAAAACATACTACTTCATATTCCTCTTAAACATACCACTTCATATTCCTCTTAAATATACTACTTCATATTCCTCTTAAACATACTACTTCATATTCCTCTTAACCATACTACTTCATATTCCTCTTAAACATAATACTTCATATTCCTCTTAAACATACTACTTCATATTCCTCTTAAACATACTACTTCATATTCCTCTTAAACATACTACTTCATATTCCTCTTAAACATACTACTTCATATTCCTCTTAAACATACTGCTTCATATTCCTCTTAAACATACTAATTCATATTCCTCTTAAATATACTCTTCATATTACTCTTAAATATACTACCTCATATTCCTCTTAAATATACTTCTTCATATTCCTCTTAAATATGCTACTTCATATTCCTCTTAAATATACTACTTCATATTCCTCTTAAACATACTACTTCATATCCCTCTTAAACATACTACTTCATTAATTCCTCTTAAACATACTACTTCATATTCCTCTTAAACATACTACTTCATATTCCTCTTAAACATACTGCTTCATATTCCTCTTAAACATACTACTTCATATTTCTCTTAAACATACTACTTCATATTCCTCTTAAACATACTACTTCATATTCCTCTTAAATATACTACTTCATATTCCTCTTAAATATACTACTTCATATTCCTCTTAAACATACTACTTCATATTCCTCTTAAACATAATACTTCATATTCCTCTTAAATATACTACTTCATATTCCTCTTAAACATACTACTTCATATTCGTCTTAAACATACTACTTTATATTCCTCTTAAACATACTACTTCATATTCCTCTTAAACATACTACTTCATATTCCTCTTAAACATACTACTTCATATTCATCTTAAACATACTACTTCATATTCCTCTCAAACATACTAATTCATATTCCTCTTAAATATACTACTTCATATTACTCTTAAATATACTACCTCATATTCTTCTTAAATATACTACTTCATATTCATCTTAAACATACTACTTCATATTCCTCTTAAACATAATACTTCATATTCCTCTTAAACATACTACTTCATATTCCTCTTAAACATTCTACTTCATATTCCTCTTAAACATACTACTTCATATTTCTCTTAAACATACTACTTCATATTCCTCTTAAACGTACTACTTCATATTCCTCTTAAGCATACTACTTCATATTCCTCTTAAACATACTACTTCATATTCCTCTTAAACATTATACTTCATATTCCTCTCAAACATACTACTTCATATTCCTCTTAAACATTCTACTTCATATTCCTCTTAGACATACTACTTCATATTTCTCTTAAACATTCTACTTCATATTCCTCTTAAACGTACTACTTCATATTCCTCTTAAGCATACTACTTCATATTCCTCTTAAATATACTACTTCATATTGCTCTTAAACATACTGCTTCATATTCTTCTTAAACATACTACTTCATATTCCTCTTAAATATGCTACTTCATATTCATCTTAAACATACTACTTCAAATTCCTCTTAAACATACTACTTCATATTCCTCTTAAACATACTACTTCATATATCTCTTAAACATACTACTTCATATTCCTCTTAAACATACTACTTCATATTCCTCTTAAACATACTGCTTCATATTCCTCTTAAACATACTACTTCATATTCCTCTTAAAAATATTACTTCATATTCCTCTTAAATATACTACTTCATATTCCTTTTAAACATACTACTTCATATTCCTCTTAAATATACTACTTCATATTCCTCTTAAATATACTACCTCATATTCCTCTTAAACATACTACTTCATATTCCTCTTAAATATGCTACTTCATATTCATCTTAAACATACTACTTCATATTCATCCTAAACATACTACTTCATATTCCTCTTAAAGATACTACTTCATATATCTCTTAAACATACTACTTCATATTCCTCTTAAACACACTACTTCATATTCCTCTTAAACATACTACTTCATTTTCCTCTTAAACATACTACTTCATATTCCTCCTAAACATACTACTTCATATTCCTCTTAAACATACTACTTCATATTCCTCTTAAATATACTACTTTATATTCCTCTTAAGCATACTACTTCATATTCCTCTTAAACATACTACTTCATATTCCTCTTAAACATACTACCTCATATTCCTCTTAAACATACTACTTCATATTCCTCTTAAACATACTACTTTATATTCCTCTTAAACATACTACTTCATATTCCTCTTAAACATACAACTTCATATTCCTCTTAAATATACCACTTTATATTCCTCTTAAACATACTACTTCTTATTCCTCTTAAATATACTACTTCATATTCCTCTTAAACATACTACTTAAACATACTACTTCATATTCCTCTTAAATATACCACTTCATATTCCTCTTAAACATACTACTTCATATTCCTCTTAAACATACTACTTCATATGCTTCTAAATATACTACTTCATCTTGATCTCAAACATTCTACTTTATATTCTACTTAAACATACTACTTCATATTCCTCTTAAATATACTACTTCATATTCCTCTTAAACATACTACTTCATATTCCTCTTAAACATACTACTTCATATTCCTCTTAAACATACTACTTCATATTCCTCTTAAACATACTACTTCATATTCCTCTTAAACATACTACTTCATATTCCTCTTAAACATACTACTTCATATTCCTCTTAAACATACTGCTTCATATTCCTCTTAAACATACTACTTCATATTCCTCTTAAACATACTACTTCATATTCCTCTTAAACATACTACTTCATATTCCTCTTAAATATACTACTTCACATTCCTCTTAAATATACTACTTCATATTCCTCTTAAACATACTACTTCATATTCCTCTTAAACATAATACTTCATATTCGTCTTAAATATACTACTTCATATTCCTCTTAAACATACTACTTCATATTCGTCTTAAATATACTACCTCATATTCCTCTTAAACATACTACTTCATATTCCTCTTAAATCTGTTACTTCATATTCATCTTAAACATACTACTTCATATTCCTCCTAAACATACTACTTCATATTCCTCTTAAAGATACTACTTCATATATCTCTTAAACATACTACTTCATATTCTTCTTAAACACACTACTTCATATTCCTCTTAAACATACTACTTCATTTTCCTCTTAAACATACTACTTCATATTCCTCTTAAACATACTACTTCATATTCCTCTTAAACATACTACTTCATATTCCTCTTAAATATACTACTTCATATTCCTCTTAAGCATACTACTTCATATTGATCTCAAACATTCTACTTCATATTCTACTTAAACATACTACTTCATATTTCTCTTAAATATACTACTTCATATTCCTCTTAAACATACTACTTCATATTCCTCTTAAACATACTATTTCATATTCCTCTTAAACATACTACTTCATATTTCTCTTAAACATACTACTTCATATTCCTCTTAAACATACTACTTCATATTCCTCTTAAACATACTACTTCATATTCCTCTTAAACATACTGCTTCATATTCCTCTTAAACATACTACTTCATATTCCTCTTAAACATACTACTTCATATTCCTCTTAAACATACTACTTCATATTCCTCTTAAATATACTACTTCACATTCCTCTTAAATATACTACTTCATATTCCTCTTAAACATACTACTTCATATTCCTCTTAAACATAATACTTCATATTCGTCTTAAATATTCTACTTCATATTCCTCTTAAACATACAACTTCATATTCGTCTTAAACATACAACTTTATATTCCTCTTAAACATACTACTTCATATTCCTCTTAAACATACTACTTCATATTCCTCTTAAACATACTACTTCATATTCATCTTAAACACACTACTTCATATTCCTCTCAAACATACTAATTCATATTCCTCTTAAATATACTACTTCATATTCCTCTTAAACATACTACTTCATATTCCTCTTAAATATACTACTTCATATTCCTCTTAAATATACTACCTCATATTCCTCTTAAACATACTACTTCATATTCCTCTTAAATATGCTACTTCATATTCATCTTAAACATACTACTTCATATTCATCCTAAACATACTACTTCATATTCCTCTTAAATATACTACCTCATATTCCTCTTAAACATACTACTTCATATTCCTCTTAAATATGCTACTTCATATTCATCTTAAACATACTACTTCATATTCATCCTAAACATACTACTTCATATTCCTCTTAAAGATACTACTTCATATATCTCTTAAACATACTACTTCATATTCCTCTTAAACACACTACTTCATATTCCTCTTAAACATACTACTTCATTTTCCTCTTAAACATACTACTTCATATTCCTCCTAAACATACTACTTCATATTCCTCTTAAACATACTACTTCATATTCCTCTTAAATATACTACTTCATATTCCTCTTAAGCATACTACTTCATATTCCTCTTAAACATACTACTTCATATTCCTCTTAAACATACTACCTCATATTCTTCTTAAACATACTACTTCATATTCCTCTTAAACATACTACTTTATATTCCTCTTAAACATACTACTTCATATTCCTCTTAAACATACAACTTCATATTCCTCTTAAATATACCACTTTATATTCCTCTTAAACATACTACTTCTTATTCCTCTTAAATATACTACTTCATATTCCTCTTAAACATACTACTTAAACATACTACTTCATATTCCTCTTAAATATACTACTTCATATTCCTCTTAAACATACTACTTCATATTCCTCTTAAACATACTACTTCATATGCTTCTTAAATATACTACTTCATATTGATCTCAAACATTCTACTTCATATTCTACTTAAACATACTACTTCATATTCCTCTTAAATATACTACTTCATATTCCTCTTAAGCATACTACTTCATATTCCTCTTAAACATACTACTTCATATTCCTCTTAAACATACTACTTCATATTCCTCTTAAACATACTACTTCATATTCCTTTTAAACATACTACTTCATATTCCTCTTAAACATACTACTTCATATTCCTCTTAAACATACTGCTTCATATTCCTCTTAAACATACTACTTCATATTTTTCTTAAACATACTACTTCATATTCCTCTTAAGCATACTACTTCATATTCCTCTTAAATATACTACTTCACATTCCTCTTAAATGTACTACTTCATATTCCTCTTAAACATACTACTTCATATTCCTCTTAAACATACTACTTCATATTCGTCTTAAATATACTACTTCATATTCCTCTTAAACATACTACTTCATATTCGTCTTAAATATACTACCTCATATTCCTCTTAAACATACTACTTCATATTCCTCTTAAATCTGTTACTTCATATTCATCTTAAACATACTACTTCATATTCCTCCTAAACATACTACTTCATATTCCTCTTAAAGATACTACTTCATATATCTCTTAAACATACTACTTCATATTCCTCTTAAACACACAACTTCATATTCCTCTTAAACATACTACTTCATTTTCCTCTTAAACATACTACTTCATATTCCTCTTAAACATACTACTTCATATTCCTCTTAAACATACTACTTCATATTCCTCTTAAATATACTACTTCATATTCCTCTTAAGCATACTACTTCATATTCCTCTTAAACATACTACTTCATATTCCTCTTAAACATACTACCTCATATTCCTCTTAAACATACTACTTCATATTCCTCTTAAACATACTACTTTATATTCCTCTTAAACATACTACTTCATATTCCTCTTAAACATACAACTTCATATTCTTCTTAAATATACCACTTTATATTCCTCTTAAACATACTACTTCTTATTCCTCTTAAACATACTACTTCATATTCCTCTTAAACATACTACTTAAACATACTACTTCATATTCCTCTTAAATATACTACTTCATAATCCTCTTAAACATACTACTTCATATTCCTCTTAAACATACTACTTCATATGCCTCTTAAATATACTACTTCATATTGATATCAAACATTCTACTTCATATTCTACTTAAACATACTACTTCATATTTCTCTTAAATATACTACTTCATATTCCTCTTAAACATACTACTTCATATTCCTCTTAAACATACTACTTCATATTCCTCTTAAACATACTACTTCATATTCCTCTTAAACATACTACTTCATATTCCTCTTAAACATACTGCTTCATATTCCTCTTAAACATACTACTTCATATTCCTCTTAAACATACTACTTCATATTCCTCTTAAACATACTACTTCATATTCCTCTTAAATATACTACTTCACATTCCTCTTAAATATACTACTTCATATTCCTCTTAAACATACTACTTCATATTCCTCTTAAACATAATACTTCATATTCGTCTTAAATATACTACTTCATATTCCTCTTAAACATACTACTTCATATTCGTCTTAAACATACTACTTTATATTCCTCTTAAACATACTACTTCATATTCCTCTTAAACATACTACTTCATATTCCTCTTAAACATACTACTTCATATTCATCTTAAACACACTACTTCATATTCCTCTCAAACATACTAATTCATATTCCTCTTAAATATACTACTTCATATTACTCTTAAATATACTACCTCATATTCCGCTTAAATATACTACTTCATATTCATCTTAAACATACTACTTCATATTCCTCTTAAACATAATACTTCATATTCCTCTTAAACATACTACTTCATATTCCTTTTAAATATACTACTTCATATTCATCTTAAACATTCTACTTCATATTCCTCTTAAACATACTACTTCATATTTCTCTTAAACATACTACTTCATATTCCTCTTAAACGTACTACTTCATATTCCTCTTAAGCATACTACTTCATATTCCTCTTAAATATACTACTTCATATTGCTCTTAAACATACTGCTTCATATTCATCTTAAACATACTACTTCAAATTCCTCTTAAACATACTACTTCATATTCCTCTTAAACATACTACTTCATATATCTCTTAAACATACTACTTCATATTCCTCTTAAACATACTACTTCATATTCCTCTTAAACATACTACTTCATATTCCTCTTAAACATACTACTTCTAATTCCTCTTAAACATATTACTTCATATTCCTCTTAAATATACTACTTCATATTCCTCTTAAACATACTACTTCATATTCCTCTTAAATATACTACTTCATATTCCTCTTAAATATACTACTTCATATTCCTCTTAAACATACTACTTCATATTCCTCTTAAATATGCTACTTCATATTCATCTTAAACATACTACTTCATATTCCTCCTAAACATACTACTTCATATTCCTCTTAAACATACTACTTCATATATCTCTTAAACATACTACTTCATATTCCTCTTAAACACACTACTTCATATTCCTCTTAAACATACTACTTCATATTCCTCTTAAACATACTACCTCATATTCCTCTTAAACATACTACTTCATATTCCTCTTAAACATACTACTTCATATTCCTCTTAAACATACTACTTCATATTCCTCTTAAACATACTACTTCATACTCCTCTTAAACATACTACTTCATATTCCTCTTAAATATACTACTTATAATTACTCTAAAATATACTACTTCATATTCCTCTTAAGCATACTACTTCATATTCCTCTTAATCATACTACTTCATATTCCTCTTAAACATACTACCTCATATTCCTCTTAAACATACTACTTCATATTCCTCTTAAACATACTACTTTATATTCCTCTTAAACATACTACTTCATATTCCTCTTAAACATACAACTTCATATTCCTCTTAAATATGCTACTTTATATACCTCTTAAACATACTACTTCTTATTCCTCTTAAACATACTACTTCATAATCCTCTTAAACATACTACTTAAACATACTACTTCATATTCCTCTTAAATATACTACTTCATATTCCTCTTAAACATACTACTTCGTATTCCTCTTAAACATACTACTTTATATGCCTCTTAAATGTACTACTTCATATTGATCTTAAACATTCTACTTCATATTCTACTTAAACATACTACTTCATATTCCTCTTAAATATACTACTTCATATTCCTCTTAAACATACTACTTCATATTCCTCTTAAACATACTACTTCATATTCCTCTTAAACATACTACTTCATATTCCTCTTAAACATACTACTTCATATTCCTCTTAAACATACTACTTCATATTCTTCTTAAACATACTACTTCATACTCCTCTTAAACATACTACTTCATATTCCTCTTAAATATACTACTTATAATTACTCTTAAATATAATACTTCATATTCCTCTTAAACATACTACTTCATATTTCTCTTAAACATACTACTTCATATTCCTCTTAAATATACTACTTCATATTGATCTTAAACATTCTACTTCATATTCCTCTTAAACATACTACTTCATATTCCTCTTAAACATACTACTTCATATTCCTCTTAAACATACTACTTTATATTCCTCTTAAACATACCAATTCATATTCCTCTTAAATATACTACTTCATATTCCTCTTAAACATACTACTTCATATTCCTCTTAAACATACTACTTCATATTCCTCTTAAATATACTACTTCATATTCATCCTAAACATACTACATCGAATTCCTCTTAAATATACTACTTCATATTCCTCTTAAACATACTTGTTCATATACCTCTTAAACATACTACTTCATATTCCTCTTAAACATACTACTGCATTTTCCTCTTAAACATACTACTTCATATTCCTCATAAACATACTACTTCATATTCCTCTTAAACATACTACTTCATATTCCTCTTAAACATACTACTTCATATTCCTCTTAAACAGACTACTTCATATTCCTCTTAAATATACTACTTTATATTCCTCTTAAACATTCTACTTCATATTCCTCTTAAACATACTACTTCATATTCCTCTTAAATATACTACTTCATATTCCTCTTACACATACTATTTCATATTCCTCTTAAACATACTTCTTCATATTCCTGTTAAACATACTACTTCATATTCCTCTTAAACATACTACTTCATATTCCTCTTAAAAATACTACTTCATATTCCTCTTAAACATACTACTTAATATTCCTCTTAAACATACTACTTCATATTCCTCTTAAATATACTACTTCATATTCCTCTTAAAAATACTACTTCATATTCCTCTTAAACATACTATTTCATATTCCTCTTAAACATACTACTTCATATTCCTCTTAAACATACTACTTCATATTCCTCTTAAATATACTACTTCATATTCCTCTTAAGCATACTACTTCATATTCCTCTTAAACATACTACTTCATATTCCTCTTAAAAATACTACCTCATATTCCTCTTAAAAATACTACTTCATATTCCTCTTAAACATACTACTTTATATTCCTCTTAAACGTACTACTTCATATTCCTCTTAAACATACAACTTCATATTCCTCTTAAATATACTACTTTATATTCCTCTTAAACATACTACTTCTTATTCCTCTTAAACATACTACTTCATATTCCTCTTAAACATACTACTTCATATTCCTCTTAAACATACTACTTCATATTCCTCTTAAATATACTACTTCATATTCCACTTAAACATACTATTTCATATTCCTCTTAAACATACTACTTCATATTCCTCTTAAATATACTTCTTCATATTGATCTTAAACATTCTACTTCAATTCCTCTTAAACATTCTACTTCAATTCCTCTTAAACATTCTACTTCATATTCTTCTTAAATATACTACTTCATATTCCTCTTAAACATACTACTTCATATTCCTCTTAAACATACTACTTCATATTCCTCTTAAACATACTACTTCATATTCCTCTTAAATATACTACTTCATATTCCTCTTAAACATACTACTTCATATTCCTCTTAAACATACTACTTCATATTCCTCTTAAGCATACTACTTCATATTCCTCTTAAATATACTAATTCATATTACTCTTAAATATACTACTTCATATTCCTCTTAAACATACTACTTCATATTCCTCTTAAATATACTACTTTATATTCCTCTTAAACATTCTACTTCATATTCCTCTTAAACATACTACTTCTTATTCCTCTTAAACATACTACTTCATATTCCTCTTAAACATACTACTTCATATTCCTCTTAAACATACTACTTCATATTCCTCTTAAATATACTACTTCATATTCCTCTTAAACATACTACTTCATATTCCTCTTAAACATACTACTTCATATTCCTCTTAAGCATACTACTTCATATTCCTCTTAAATATACTAATTCATATTACTCTTAAATATACTACTTCATATTCCTCTTAAACATACTACTTCATATTCCTCTTAAACATACTACTTCATATTCCTCTTAAACATACTACTTCATATTCCTCTTAAACATACCACTTCATATTCCTCTTAAATATACTACTTCATATTCCTCTTAAACATACTACTTCATATTCCTCTTAAACATACTACTTCATATTCCTCTTAAATATACTACTTGATATTCATCCGAAACATACTACTTCAAATTCCTCTTAAACATACTACTTCATATTCCTCTTAAACATACTACTTCATATTCCTCTTAAACATGCTACTTCATATTCCTCTTAAACATACTATTACATATTCCTCTTAAATATACTACTTCATATTCCTCTTAAACATACTACTTCATATTCCTCTTAAGCACACTACTTCATATTCCTATTAAACATACTACTTCATATTCCTCTTAAACATACTACTTCATATTCCTCTCAAGCATATTACTTCATATTCCTCTTAAATATACTACTTTATATTCCTCTTAAACATACTACTTCATATTCCTCTTAAACATACTACTTCATATTCCTCTTAAACATATTACTTCATATTCCTCTTAAATATACTATTCATATTCCTATTAAACATACTTGTTCATATTCCTCTTAAACATACTACTTCATATTCCTCTTAAACATACTACTTCATATTCCTCTTAAACATACTACTTCATATTCCTCATAAACATACTACTTCATATTCCTCTTAAACGTACTACTTCGTATTCCTCTTAAACATACTACTTCATATTCCTCTTAAACAGACTACTTCATATTCCTCTTAAATATACTACTTTATATTCCTCCTAAACATACTACTTCATATTCCTCTTAAAGATACTACTTCATATATCTCTTAAACATACTACTTCATATTCCTCTTAAACACACTACTTCATATTCCTCTTAAACATACTACTTCATATTTCTCTTAAACATACTACCTCATATTCCTCTTAAACATACTACTTCATATTCCTCTTAAACATACTACTTTATATTCCTCTTAAACATACTACTTCATATTCCTCTTAAACATACAACTTCATATTCCTCTTAAATATACCACTTTATATTCCTCTTAAACATACTACTTCTTATTCCTCTTAAATATACTACTTCATATTCCTCTTAAACATACTACTTAAACATACTACTTCATATTCCTCTTAAATATACTACTTCATATTCCTCTTAAACATACTACTTCATATTCCTCTTAAACATACTACTTCATATTCCTCTCAAGCATATTACTTCATATTCCTCTTAAATATACTACTTTATATTCCTCTTAAACATACTACTTCATATTCCTCTTAAACATACTACTTCATATTCCTCTTAAACATATTACTTCATATTCCTCTTAAATATACTATTCATATTCCTATTAAACATACTTGTTCATATTCCTCTTAAACATACTACTTCATATTCCTCTTAAACATACTACTTCATATTCCTCTTAAACATACTACTTCATATTCCTCATAAACATACTACTTCATATTCCTCTTAAACGTACTACTTCGTATTCCTCTTAAACATACTACTTCATATTCCTCTTAAACATACTACTTCATTTTCCTCTTAAACATACTACTTCATATTCCTCCTAAACATACTACTTCATATTCCTCTTAAACATACTACTTCATATTCCTCTTAAATATACTACTTCATATTCCTCTTAAGCATACTACTTCATATTCCTCTTAAACATACTACTTCATATTCCTCTTAAACATACTACCTCATATTCCTCTTAAACATACTACTTCATATTCCTCTTAAACATACTACTTTATATTCCTCTTAAATATACTACTTCATATTCCTCTTAAACATACTACTTCATATTCCTCTTAAACATACTACTTCATATGCTTCTTAAATATACTACTTCATATTGATCTCAAACATTCTACTTCATATTCTACTTAAACATACTACTTCATATTCCTCTTAAATATACTACTTCATATTCCTCTTAAGCATACTACTTCATATTCCTCTTAAACATACTACTTCATATTCCTCTTAAACATACTACTTCATATTCCTCTTAAACATACTACTTCATATTCCTCTTAAACATACTACTTCATATTCCTCTTAAACATACTACTTCATATTCCTCTTAAACATACTGCTTCATATTCCTCTTAAACATACTACTTCATATTTCTCTTAAACATACTACTTCATATTCCTCTTAAACATACTACTTCATATTCCTCTTAAATATACTACTTCACATTCCTCTTAAATATACTACTTCATATTCCTCTTAAACATACTACTTCATATTCCTCTTAAACATACTACTTCATATTCGTCTTAAATATACTACTTCATATTCCTCTTAAACATACTACTTCATATTCGTCTTAAATATACTACCTCATATTCCTCTTAAACATACTACTTCATATTCCTCTTAAATCTGTTACTTCATATTCATCTTAAACATACTACTTCATATTCCTCCTAAACATACTACTTCATATTCCTCTTAAAGATACTACTTCATATATCTCTTAAACATACTACTTCATATTCCTCTTAAACACACTACTTCATATTCCTCTTAAACATACTACTTCATTTTCCTCTTAAACATACTACTTCATATTCCTCTTAAACATACTACTTCATATTCCTCTTAAACATACTACTTCATATTCCTCTTAAATATACTACTTCATATTCCTCTTAAGCATACTACTTCATATTCCTCTTAAACATACTACTTCATATTCCTCTTAAACATACTACTTCATATTCCTCTTAAACATACTACTTTATATTCCTCTTAAACATACTACTTCATATTCCTCTTAAACATACAACTTCATATTCTTCTTAAATATACCACTTTATATTCCTCTTAAACATACTACTTCTTATTCCTCTTAAACATACTACTTCATATTCCTCTTAAACATACTACTTAAACATACTACTTCATATTCCTCTTAAATATACTACTTCATAATCCTCTTAAACATACTACTTCATATTCCTCTTAAACATACTACTTCATATGCCTCTTAAATATACTACTTCATATTGATCTCAAACATTCTACTTCATATTCTACTTAAACATACTACTTCATATTTCTCTTAAATATACTACTTCATATTCCTCTTAAACATACTACTTCATATTCCTCTTAAACATACTACTTCATATTCCTCTTAAACATACTACTTCATATTCCTCTTAAACATACTACTTCATATTCCTCTTAAACATACTGCTTCATATTCCTCTTAAACATACTACTTCATATTCCTCTTAAACATACTACTTCATATTCCTCTTAAACATACTACTTCATATTCCTCTTAAATATACTACTTCACATTCCTCTTAAATATACTACTTCATATTCCTCTTAAACATACAACTTCATATTCCTCTTAAACATAATACTTCATATTCGTCTTAAATATACTACTTCATATTCCTCTTAAACATACTACTTCATATTCGTCTTAAACATACTACTTTATATTCCTCTTAAACATACTACTTCATATTCCTCTTAAACATACTACTTCATATTCCTCTTAAACATACTACTTCATATTCATCTTAAACACACTACTTCATATTCCTCTCAAACATACTAATTCATATTCCTCTTAAATATACTACTTCATATTACTCTTAAATATACTACCTCATATTCCTCTTAAATATACTACTTCATATTCATCTTAAACATACTACTTCATATTCCTCTTAAACATAATACTTCATATTCCTCTTAAACATACTACTTCATATTCCTCTTAAATATACTACTTCATATTCATCTTAAACATTCTACTTCATATTCCTCTTAAACATACTACTTCATATTTCTCTTAAACATACTACTTCATATTCCTCTTAAACGTACTACTTCATATTCCTCTTAAGCATACTACTTCATATTCCTCTTAAATATACTACTTCATATTGCTCTTAAACATACTGCTTCATATTCATCTTAAACATACTACTTCAAATTCCTCTTAAACATACAACTTCATATTCCTCTTAAACATACTACTTCATATATCTCTTAAACATACTACTTCATATTCCTCTTAAACATACTACTTCATGTTCCTCTTAAACATACTACTTCATATTCCTCTTAAACATACTACTTCTAATTCCTCTTAAACATATTACTTCATATTCCTCTTAAATATACTACTTCATATTCCTCTTAAACATACTACTTCATATTCCTCTTAAATATACTACTTCATATTCCTCTTAAATATACTACTTCATATTCCTCTTAAACATACTACTTCATATTCCTCTTAAATATGCTACTTCATATTCATCTTAAACATACTACTTCATATTCCTCCTAAACATACTACTTCATATTCCTCTTAAACATACTACTTCATATATCTCTTAAACATACTACTTCATATTCCTCTTAAACACACTACTTCATATTCCTCTTAAACATACTACTTCATATTCCTCTTAAACATACTACCTCATATTCCTCTTAAACATACTACTTCATATTCCTCTTAAACATACTACTTCATATTCCTCTTAAACATACTACTTCATATTCCTCTTAAACATACTACTTCATACTCCTCTTAAACATACTACTTCATATTCCTCTTAAATATACTACTTATAATTACTCTAAAATATACTACTTCATATTCCTCTTAAGCATACTACTTCATATTCCTCTTAAACATACTACTTCATATTCCTCTTAAACATACTACCTCATATTCCTCTTAAACATACTACTTCATATTCCTCTTAAACATACTACTTTATATTCCTCTTAGACATACTACTTCATATTCCTCTTAAACATACAACTTCATATTCCTCTTAAATATGCTACTTTATATACCTCTTAAACATACTACTTCTTATTCCTCTTAAACATACTACTTCATAATCCTCTTAAACATACAACTTAAACATACTACTTCATATTCCTCTTAAATATACTACTTCATATTCCTCTTAAACATACTACTTCATATTCCTCTTAAACATACTACTTTATATGTCTCTTAAATGTACTACTTCATATTGATCTTAAACATTCTACTTCATATTCTACTTAAACATACTACTTCATATTCCTCTTAAATATACTACTTCATATTCCTCTTAAACATACTACTTCATATTCCTCTTAAACATACTACTTCATATTCCTCTTAAACATACTACTTCATATTCCTCTTAAACATACAACTTCATATTCCTCTTAAACATACTACTTCATATTCTTCTTAAACATACTACTTCATACTCCTCTTAAACATACTACTTCATATTCCTCTTAAATATACTACTTATAATTACTCTTAAATATAATACTTTATATTCCTCTTAAACATACTACTTCATATTTCTCTTAAACATACTACTTCATATTCCTCTTAAATATACTACTTCATATTGATCTTAAACATTCTACTTCATATTCCTCTTAAACATACTACTTCATATTCCTCTTAAACATACTACTTCATATTCCTCTTAAACATACTACTTTATATTCCTCTTAAACATACCAATTCATATTCCTCTTAAATATACTACTTCATATTCCTATTAAACATACTACTTCATATTCCTCTTAAACATACTACTTCATATTCCTCTTAAATATACTACTTCATATTCATCCTAAACATACTACATCGAATTCCTCTTAAATATACTACTTCATATTCCTCTTAAACATACTTGTTCATATACCTCTTAAACATACTACTTCATATTCCTCTTAAACATACTACTGCATTTTCCTCTTAAACATACTACTTCATATTCCTCATAAACATACTACTTCATATTCCTCTTAAACATACTACTTCATATTCCTCTTAAACATACTACTTCATATTCCTCTTAAACAGACTACTTCATATTCCTCTTAAATATACTACTTTATATTCCTCTTAAACATTCTACTTCATATTCCTCTTAAACATACTACTTCATATTCCTCTTAAATATACTACTTCATATTCCTCTTACACATACTATTTCATATTCCTCTTAAACATACTTCTTCATATTCCTGTTAAACATACTACTTCATATTCCTCTTAAACATACTACTTCATATTCCTCTTAAAAATACTACTTCATATTCCTCTTAAACATACTACTTAATATTCCTCTAAAACATACTACTTCATATTCCTCTTAAATATACTACTTCATATTCCTCTTAAAAATACTACTTCATATTCCTCTTAAACATACTATTTAATATTCCTCTTAAACATACTACTTCATATTCGTCTTAAACATACTACTTCATATTCCTCTTAAATATACTACTTCATATTCCTCTTAAGCATACTACTTCATATTCCTCTTAAACATACTACTTCATATTCCTCTTAAAAATACTACCTCATATTCCTCTTAAAAATACTACTTCATATTCCTCTTAAACATACTACTTCATATTCCTCTTAAACGTACTACTTCATATTCCTCTTAAACATACAACTTCATATTCCTCTTAAATATACTACTTTATATTCCTCTTAAACATACTACTTCTTATTCCTCTTAAACATACTACTTCATATTCCTCTTAAACATACTACTTCATATTCCTCTTAAACATACTACTTCATATTCCTCTTAAATATACTACTTCATATTCCACTTAAACATACTATTTCATATTCCTCTTAAACATACTACTTCATATTCCTCTTAAATATACTTCTTCATATTGATCTTAAACATTCTACTTCAATTCCTCTTAAACATTCTACTTCAATTCCTCTTAAACATTCTACTTCATATTCCTCTTAAATATACTACTTCATATTCCTCTTAAACATACTACTTCATATTCCTCTTAAACATACTACTTCATATTCCTCTTAAACATACTACTTCATATTCCTCTTAAATATACTACTTCATATTCCTCTTAAACATACTACTTCATATTCCTCTTAAACATACTACTTCATATTCCTCTTCAGCATACTACTTCATATTCCTCTTAAATATACTAATTCATATTACTCTTAAATATACTACTTCATATTCCTCTTAAACATACTACTTCATATTCCTCTTAAACATACTACTTCATATTCCTCTTAAACATACTACTTCATATTCCTCTTAAACATACCACTTCATATTCCTCTTAAATATACTACTTCATATTCCTCTTAAACATACTACTTCATATTCCTCTTAAACATACTACTTCATATTCCTCTTAAATATACTACTTGATATTCATCCGAAACATACTACTTCAAATTCCTCTTAAACATACTACTTCATATTCCTCTTAAACATACTACTTCATATTCCTCTTAAACATACTACTTCATATTCCTCTCAAGCATATTACTTCATATTCCTCTTAAATATACTACTTTATATTCCTCTTAAACATACTACTTCATATTCCTCTTAAACATACTACTTCATATTCCTCTTAAACATATTACTTCATATTCCTCTTAAATATACTATTCATATTCCTATTAAACATACTTGTTCATATTCCTCTTAAACATACTACTTCATATTCCTCTTAAACATACTACTTCATATTCCTCTTAAACATACTACTTCATATTCCTCATAAACATACTACTTCATATTCCTCTTAAACGTACTACTTCGTATTCCTCTTAAACATACTACTTCATATTCCTCTTAAACAGACTACTTCATATTCCTCTTAAATATACTACTTTATATTCCTCCTAAACATACTACTTCATATTCCTCTTAAAGATACTACTTCATATATCTCTTAAACATACTACTTCATATTCCTCTTAAACACACTACTTCATATTCCTCTTAAACATACTACTTCATTTTCCTCTTAAACATACTACTTCATATTCCTCTTAAACATACTACTTCATATTCCTCTTAAACATACTACTTCATATTCCTCTTAAATATACTACTTCATATTCCTCTTAAGCATACTACTTCATATTCCTCTTAAACATACTACTTCATATTCCTCTTAAACATACTACCTCATATTCCTCTTAAACATACTACTTCATATTCCTCTTAAACATACTACTTTATATTCCTCTTAAACATACTACTTCATATTCCTCTTAAACATACAACTTCATATTCTTCTTAAATATACCACTTTATATTCCTCTTAAACATACTACTTCTTATTCCTCTTAAACATACTACTTCATATTCCTCTTAAACATACTACTTAAACATACTACTTCATATTCCTCTTAAATATACTACTTCATAATCCTCTTAAACATACTACTTCATATTCCTCTTAAACATACTACTTCATATGCCTCTTAAATATACTACTTCATATTGATCTCAAACATTCTACTTCATATTCTACTTAAACATACTACTTCATATTTCTCTTAAATATACTACTTCATATTCCTCTTAAACATACTACTTCATATTCCTCTTAAACATACTACTTCATATTCCTCTTAAACATACTACTTCATATTCCTCTTAAAAATACTACTTCATATTCCTCTTAAACATAATGCTTCATATTCCTCTTAAACATACTACTTCATATTCCTCTTAAACATACTACTTCATATTCCTCTTAAATATACTACTTCACATTCCTCTTAAATATACTACTTCATATTCCTCTTAAACATACTACTTCATATTCCTCTTAAACATAATACTTCATATTCGTCTTAAATATACTACTTCATATTCCTCTTAAACATACTACTTCATATTCGTCTTAAACATACTACTTTATATTCCTCTTAAACATACTACTTCATATTCCTCTTAAACATACTACTTCATATTCCTCTTAAACATACTACTTCATATTCATCTTAAACACACTACTTCATATTCCTCTCAAACATACTAATTCATATTCCTCTTAAATATACTACTTCATATTACTCTTAAATATACTACCTCATATTCCTCTTAAATATACTACTTCATATTCATCTTAAACATACTACTTCATATTCCTCTTAAACATAATACTTCATATTCCTCTTAAACATACTACTTCATATTCCTCTTAAATATACTACTTCATATTCATCTTAAACATTCTACTTCATATTCCTCTTAAACATACTACTTCATATTTCTCTGAAACATACTACTTCATATTCCTCTTAAACGTACTACTTCATATTCCTCTTAAGCATACTACTTCATATTCCTCTTAAATATACTACTTCATATTGCTCTTAAACATACTGCTTCATATTCATCTTAAACATACTACTTCAAATTCCTCTTAAACATACTACTTCATATTCCTCTTAAACATACTACTTCATATATCTCTTAAACATACTACTTCATATTCCTCTTAAACATACTACTTCATATTCCTCTTAAACATACTACTTCATATTCCTCTTAAACATACTACTTCTAATTCCTCTTAAACATATTACTTCATATTCCTCTTAAATATACTACTTCATATTCCTCTTAAACATACTACTTCATATTCCTCTTAAATATACTACTTCATATTCCTCTTAAATATACTACTTCATATTCCTCTTAAACATACTACTTCATATTCCTCTTAAATATGCTACTTCATATTCATCTTAAACATACTACTTCATATTCCTCCTAAACATACTACTTCATATTCCTCTTAAACATACTACTTCATATATCTCTTAAACATACTACTTCATATTCCTCTTAAACACACTACTTCATATTCCTCTTAAACATACTACTTCATATTCCTCTTAAACATACTACCTCATATTCCTCTTAAACATACTACTTCATATTCCTCTTAAACATACTACTTCATATTCCTCTTAAACATACTACTTCATATTCCTCTTAAACATACTACTTCATACTCCTCTTAAACATACTACTTCATATTCCTCTTAAATATACTACTTATAATTACTCTAAAATATACTACTTCATATTCCTCTTAAGCATACTACTTCATATTCCTCTTAAACATACTACTTCATATTCCTCTTAAACATACTACCTCATATTCCTCTTAAACATACTACTTCATATTCCTCTTAAACATACTACTTTATATTCCTCTTAAACATACTACTTCATATTCCTCTTAAACATACAACTTCATATTCCTCTTAAATATGCTACTTTATATACCTCTTAAACATACTACTTCTTATTCCTCTTAAACATACTACTTCATAATCCTCTTAAACATACTACTTAAACATACTACTTCATATTCCTCTTAAATATACTACTTCATATTCCTCTTAATCATACTACTTCATATTCCTCTTAAACATACTACTTTATATGCCTCTTAAATGTACTACTTCATATTGATCTTAAACATTCTACTTCATATTCTACTTAAACATACTACTTCATATTCCTCTTAAATATACTACTTCATATTCCTCTTAAACATACTACTTCATATTCCTCTTAAACATACTACTTCATATTCCTCTTAAACATACTACTTCATATTCCTCTTAAACATACTACTTCATATTCCTCTTAAACATACTACTTCATATTCTTCTTAAACATACTACTTCATACTCCTCTTAAACATACTACTTCATATTCCTCTTAAATATACTACTTATAATTACTCTTAAATATAATACTTCATATTCCTCTTAAACATACTACTTCATATTTCTCTTAAACATACTACTTCATATTCCTCTTAAATATACTACTTCATATTGATCTTAAACATTCTACTTCATATTCCTCTTAAACATACTACTTCATATTCCTCTTAAACATACTACTTCATATTCCTCTTAAACATACTACCTTATATTCCTCTTAAACATACCAATTCATATTCCTCTTAAATATACTACTTCATATTCCTCTTAAACATACTACTTCATATTCCTCTTAAACATACTACTTCATATTCCTCTTAAATATACTACTTCATATTCATCCTAAACATACTACATCGAATTCCTCTTAAATATACTACTTCATATTCCTCTTAAACATACTTGTTCATATACCTCTTAAACATACTACTTCATATTCCTCTTAAACATACTACTGCATTTTCCTCTTAAACATACTACTTCATATTCCTCATAAACATACTACTTCATATTCCTCTTAAACATACTACTTCATATTCCTCTTAAACATACTACTTCATATTCCTCTTAAACAGACTACTTCATATTCCTCTTAAATATACTACTTTATATTCCTCTTAAACATACTACTTTATATTCCTCTTAAACATTCTACTTCATATTCCTCTTAAACATACTACTTCATATTCCTCTTAAATATACTACTTCATATTCCTCTTACACATACTATTTCATATTCCTCTTAAACATACTTCTTCATATTCCTGTTAAACATACTACTTCATATTCCTCTTAAACATACTACTTCATATTCCTCTTAAAAATACTACTTCATATTCCTCTTAAACATACTACTTAATATTCCTCTTAAACATACTACTTCATATTCCTCTTAAATATACTACTTCATATTCCTCTTAAAAATACTACTTCATATTCCTCTTAAACATACTATTTCATATTCCTCTTAAACATACTACTTCATATTCCTCTTAAACATACTACTTCATATTCCTCTTAAATATACTACTTCATATTCCTCTTAAGCATACTACTTCATATACCTCTTAAACATAGTACTTCATATTCCTCTTAAAAATACTACCTCATATTCCTCTTAAAAATACTACTTCATATTCCTCTTAAACATACTACTTTATATTCCTCTTAAACGTACTACTTCATATTCCTCTTAAACATACAACTTCATATTCCTCTTAAATATACTACTTTATATTCCTCTTAAACATACACGTACTACTTCTTATTCCTCTTAAACATACTACTTCATATTCCTCTTAAACATACTACTTCATATTCCTCTTAAACATACTACTTCATATTCCTCTTAAATATACTACTTCATATTCCACTTAAACATACTATTTCATATTCCTCTTAAACATACTACTTCATATTCCTCTTAAATATACTTCTTCATATTGATCTTAAACATTCTACTTCAATTCCTCTTAAACATTCTACTTCAATTCCTCTTAAACATTCTACTTCATATTCCTCTTAAATATACTACTTCATATTGCTCTTAAACATACTACTTCATATTCCTCTTAAACATACTACTTCATATTCCTCTTAAACATACTACTTCATATTCCTCTTAAATATACTACTTCATATTCCTCTTAAACATACTACTTCATATTCCTCTTAAACATACTACTTCATATTCCTCTTAAGCATACTACTTCATATTCCTCTTAAATATACTAATTCATATTACTCTTAAATATACTACTTCATATTCCTCTTAAACATACTACTTCATATTCCTCTTAAACATACTACTTCATATTCCTCTTAAACATACTACTTCATATTCCTCTTAAACATACCACTTCATATTCCTCTTAAATATACTACTTCATATTCCTCTTAAACATACTACTTCATATTCCTCTTAAACATACTACTTCATATTCCTCTTAAATATACTACTTGATATTCATCCGAAACATACTACTTCAAATTCCTCTTAAACATACTACTTCATATTCCTCTTAAACATACTACTTCATATTCCTCTTAAACATACTACTTCATATTCCTCTTAAACATACTATTACATATTCCTCTTAAATATACTACTTCATATTCCTCTTAAACATACTACTTCATATTCCTCTTAAGCACACTACTTCATATTCCTATTAAACATACTACTTCATATTCCTCTTAAACATACTACTTCATATTCCTCTCAAGCATATTACTTCATATTCCTCTTAAATATACTACTTTATATTCCTCTTAAACATACTACTTCATATTCCTCTTAAACATACTACTTCATATTCCTCTTAAACATATTACTTCATATTCCTCTTAAATATACTATTCATATTCCTATTAAACATACTTGTTTATATTCCTCTTAAACATTCTACTTCATATTCCTCTTAAACATACTACTTCATATTCCTCTTAAACATACTACTTCATATTCCTCATAAACATACTACTTCATATTCCTCTTAAACGTACTACTTCGTATTCCTCTTAAACATACTACTTCATATTCCTCTTAAACAGACTACTTCATATTCCTCTTAAATATACTACTTTATATTCCTCTTAAACAGTCTACTTCATATTCCTCTTAAACATACTACTTCATATTCCTCTTAAATATACTACTTCATATTCCTCTTAAACATACTACTTCATATTCCTCTTAAACATACTACTTCATATTCCTCATAAATATACTACTTCTTATTCCTCTTAAACATACTACTTCATATTCCTCTTAAACATACTACTTCATATTCCTCTTAAACATACTACTTCATATTCCTCTTAAATATACTACTTCATATTCCACTTAAACATACTATTTCATATTCCTCTTAAACATACTACTTCATATTCCTCTTAAATATACTTCTTCATATTGATCTTAAACATTCTACTTCAATTCCTCTTAAACATTCTACTTCAATTCCTCTTAAACATTCTACTTCATATTCCTCTTAAATATACTACTTCATATTCCTCTTAAACATACTACTTCATATTCCTCTTAAACATACTACTTCATATTCCTCTTAAACATACTACTTCATATTCCTCTTAAATATACTACTTCATATTCCTCTTAAACATACTACTTCATATTCCTCTTAAACATACTACTTCATATTCCTCTTAAGCATACTACTTCATATTCCTCTTAAATATACTAATTCATATTACTCTTAAATATACTACTTCATATTCCTCTTAAACATACTACTTCATATTCCTCTTAAACATACTACTTCATATTCCTCTTAAACATACTACTTCATATTCCTCTTAAACATACCACTTCATATTCCTCTTAAATATACTACTTCATATTCCTCTTAAACATACTACTTCATATTCCTCTTAAACATACTACTTCATATTCCTCTTAAATATACTACTTGATATTCATCCGAAACATACTACTTCAAATTCCTCTTAAACATACTACTTCATATTCCTCTTAAACATACTACTTCATATTCCTCTTAAACATACTACTTCATATTCCTCTTAAACATACTATTACATATTCCTCTTAAATATACTACTTCATATTCCTCTTAAACATACTACTTCATATTCCTCTTAAGCACACTACTTCATATTCCTATTAAACATACTACTTCATATTCCTCTTAAACATACTACTTCATATTCCTCTCAAGCATATTACTTCATATTCCTCTTAAATATACTACTTTATATTCCTCTTAAACATACTACTTCATATTCCTCTTAAACATACTACTTCATATTCCTCTTAAACATATTACTTCATATTCCTCTTAAATATACTATTCATATTCCTATTAAACATACTTGTTCATATTCCTCTTAAACATACTACTTCATATTCCTCTTAAACATACTACTTCATATTCCTCTTAAACATACTACTTCATATTCCTCATAAACATACTACTTCATATTCCTCTTAAACGTACTACTTCGTATTCCTCTTAAACATACTACTTCATATTCCTCTTAAACAGACTACTTCATATTCCTCTTAAATATACTACTTTATATTCCTCTTAAACATTCTACTTCATATTCCTCTTAAACATACTACTTCATATTCCTCTTAAATATACTACTTCATATTCCTCTTAAACATACTACTTCATATTCCTCTTAAACATACTACTTCATATTCCTCTTAAACATACTACTTCATATTCCTCTTAAACATACTACTTCATATTCCTCTTAAAAATACTACTTCATATTCCTGTTAAACATACTACTTAATATTCCTCTTAAACATACTACTTCATATTCCTCTTAAATATACTACTTCATATTCCTCTTAAATATACTACTTCATATTCCTCTTAAACATACTACTTCATATTCCCCTTAAACATACTCCTTCAAATTCCTCTTAAATATACTACTTCATATTCATCTCAAACATTCTACTTCATATTCCTCTTAAATATACTACTTCATATTGCTCTTAAGCATACTACTTCATATTCTTCTTAAACATACTACTTCATTTTCTTCTTAAATATGCTACTTAATATTCCTCTTAAACATACTACTTCATATTCCTCTTAAACAGACTACTTCATATTCCTCTTAAATATACTACTTTATATTCCTCTTAAACATACTACTTCATATTCCTCTTAAACATACAACTTCATATATCTCTTAAACATACTACTACATATTCCTCTTAAACTCACTACTTCATATTCCTCTTAAACATACTACTTCATATTCCTCTTAAACATACTACTTCATATTCCTCTTAAACATACTACTTCATATTCCTCTTAAACATACTACTTCATATTCCTCTTAAACATACTACTTCATATTCTTCTTAAACATACTACTTCATATTCCTCTTAAATATACTACTTTATATAACTCTTAAATATACTACTTCATATTCCTCTTAAACAAACTACTTCATATTCCGCTTAAACATACTACTTCATATTCCTCTTAAATATACTGCTTCATATTGATCTTAAACATTCTACTTCATATTCCTCTTAAACATACTACTTCATATTCCTCTTAAACATACTAATTCATATTCCTCTTAAACATACTACTTCATATTCCTCTTAAACATACCACGTCATATTCCTCTTAAATATACTACTTCATATTCCTCTTAAACATACTACTTCATATTCCTCTTAAATATACTACTTCATATTCCTCTTAAACATACTACTTCATATTCCTCTTAAACATACTACTTCATATTCCTCTTAAACATACTACTTCATATTCCTCTTAAATATACTACTTCATATTCCTCTTAAACATACTACTTCATATTCCTCTTAAACATACTACTTCATATTCCTCTTAAGCATACTACTTCATATTCCTCTTAAATATACTAATTGATATTACTCTTAAATATACTACTTCATATTCCTCTTAAACATACTACTTCATATTCCTCTTAAACATACTACTTCATATTCCTCTTAAACATACTACTTCATATTCCTCTTAAACATACCACTTCATATTCCTCTTAAATATACTACTTCATATTCCTCTTAAACATACTACTTCATATTCCTCTTAAACATACTACTTCATATTCCTCTTAAATATACTACTTGATATTCATCCGAAACATACTACTTCAAATTCCTCTTAAACATACTACTTCATATTCCTCTTAAACATACTACTTCATATTCCTCTTAAACATACTACTTCATATTCCTCTTAAACATACTATTACATATTCCTCTTAAATATACTACTTCATATTCCTCTTAAACATACTACTTCATATTCCTCTTAAGCACACTACTTCATATTCCTATTAAACATACTTCTTCATATTCCTCTTAAACATACTACTTCATATTCCTCTCAAGCATATTACTTCATATTCCTCTTAAATATACTACTTTATATTCCTCTTAAACATACTACTTCATATTCCTCTTAAACATACTACTTCATATTCCTCTTAAACATATTACTTCATATTCCTCTTAAATATACTATTCATATTCCTATTAAACATACTTGTTCATATTCCTCTTAAACATTCTACTTCATATTCCTCTTAAACATACTACTTCATATTCCTCTTAAACATACTACTTCATATTCCTCATAAACATACTACTTCATATTCCTCTTAAACGTACTACTTCGTATTCCTCTTAAACATACTACTTCATATTCCTCTTAAACAGACTACTTCATATTCCTCTTAAATATACTACTTTATATTCCTCTTAAACATTCTACTTCATATTCCTCTTAAACATACTACTTCATATTCCTCTTAAATATACTACTTCATATTCCTCTTAAACATACTACTTCATATTCCTCTTAAACATACTACTTCATATTCCTCATAAACATACTACTTCTTATTCCTCTTAAACATACTACTTCATATTCCTCTTAAACATACTACTTCATATTCCTCTTAAACATACTACTTCATATTCCTCTTAAATATACTACTTCATATTCCACTTAAACATACTATTTCATATTCCTCTTAAACATACTACTTCATATTCCTCTTAAATATACTTCTTCATATTGATCTTAAACATTCTACTTCAATTCCTCTTAAACATTCTACTTCAATTCCTCTTAAACATTCTACTTCATATTCCTCTTAAATATACTACTTCATATTCCTCTTAAACATACTACTTCATATTCCTCTTAAACATACTACTTCATATTCCTCTTAAACATACTACTTCATATTCCTCTTAAATATACTACTTCATATTCCTCTTAAACATACTACTTCATATTCCTCTTAAACATACTACTTCATATTCCTCTTAAGCATACTACTTCATATTCCTCTTAAATATACTAATTCATATTACTCTTAAATATACTACTTCATATTCCTCTTAAACATACTACTTCATATTCCTCTTAAACATACTACTTCATATTCCTCTTAAACATACTACTTCATATTCCTCTTAAACATACCACTTCATATTCCTCTTAAATATACTACTTCATATTCCTCTTAAACATACTACTTCATATTCCTCTTAAACATACTACTTCATATTCCTCTTAAATATACTACTTGATATTCATCCGAAACATACTACTTCAAATTCCTCTTAAACATACTACTTCATATTCCTCTTAAACATACTACTTTATATTCCTCTTAAACATACTACTTCATATTCCTCTTAAACATACTATTACATATTCCTCTTAAATATATTACTTCATATTCCTCTTAAACATACTACTTCATATTCCTCTTAAGCACACTACTTCATATTCCTATTAAACATACTACTTCATATTCCTCTTAAACATACTACTTCATATTCCTCTCAAGCATATTACTTCATATTCCTCTTAAATATACTACTTTATATTCCTCTTAAACATACTACTTCATATTCCTCTTAAACATACTACTTCATATTCCTCTTAAACATATTACTTCATATTCCTCTTAAATATACTATTCATATTCCTATTAAACATACTTGTTCATATTCCTCTTAAACATACTACTTCATATTCCTCTTAAACATACTACTTCATATTCCTCTTAAACATACTACTTCATATTCCTCATAAACATACTACTTCATATTCCTCTTAAACGTACTACTTCGTATTCCTCTTAAACATACTACTTCATATTCCTCTTAAACAGACTACTTCATATTCCTCTTAAATATACTACTTTATATTCCTCTTAAACATTCTACTTCATATTCCTCTTAAACATACTACTTCATATTCCTCTTAAATATACTACTTCATATGCCTCTTAAACATACTACTTCATATTCCTCTTAAACATACTACTTCATATTCCTCTTAAACATACTACTTCATATTCCTCTTAAACATACTACTTCATATTCCTCTTAAAAATACTACTTCATATTCCTGTTAAACATACTACTTAATATTCCTCTTAAACATACTACTTCATATTCCTCTTAAATATACTACTTCATATTCCTCTTAAATATACTACTTCATATTCCTCTTAAACATACTACTTCATATTCCCCTTAAACATACTCCTTCAAATTCCTCTTAAATATACTACTTCATATTCATCTCAAACATTCTACTTCATATTCCTCTTAAATATACTACTTCATATTGCTCTTAAGCATACTACTTCATATTCTTCTTAAACATACTACTTCATTTTCTTCTTAAATATGCTACTTAATATTCCTCTTAAACATACTACTTCATATTCCTCTTAAACAGACTACTTCATATTCCTCTTAAATATACTACTTTATATTCCTCTTAAACATACTACTTCATATTCCTCTTAAACATACAACTTCATATATCTCTTAAACATACTACTACATATTCCTCTTAAACTCACTACTTCATATTCCTCTTAAACATACTACTTCATATTCCTCTTAAACATACTACTTCATATTCCTCTTAAACATACTACTTCATATTCCTCTTAAACATACTACTTCATATTCCTCTTAAACATACTACTTCATATTCTTCTTAAACATACTACTTCATATTCCTCTTAAATATACTACTTTATATAACTCTTAAATATACTACTTCATATTCCTCTTAAACAAACTACTTCATATTCCGCTTAAACATACTACTTCATATTCCTCTTAAATATACTGCTTCATATTGATCTTAAACATTCTACTTCATATTCCTCTTAAACATACTACTTCATATTCCTCTTAAACATACTAATTCATATTCCTCTTAAACATACTACTTCATATTCCTCTTAAACATACCACGTCATATTCCTCTTAAATATACTACTTCATATTCCTCTTAAACATACTACTTCATATTCCTCTTAAACATACTACTTCATATTCCTCTTAAATATACTACTTCATATTCATCCCAAACATACTACTTCATATTCCTCTTAAACATACTACTTCATATTCCTCTTAAACATACTACTTCATATTCCTCTTAAACATACTCCTTCATATTCCTCTTAAATATACTACTTCATATTCATCTCAAACATTCTACTTCATATTCCTCTTAAATATACTACTTCATATTGCTCTTAAGCATACTACTTCATATTCTTCTTAAACATACTACTTCATTTTCTTCTTAAATATGCTACTTAATATTCCTCTTAAACATACTACTTCATATTCCTTTTAAACATACTATTTCATATTCCTCTTAAATATACTACTTCATATTCCTCTTAAACATACTACTTCATATTCCTCTTAAACACACTACTTCATATTCCTATTAAACATACTACTTCATATTCCTCTTAAACATACTACTTCATATTCCGCTTAAGCATATTACTTCATATTCCTCTTAAATATACTACTTTATATTCCTCTTAAACATACTACTTTATATTCCTCTTAAACATACTACTTCATATTCCTCTTAAACATACTACGTCATATTCCTCTTAATTATACTACTTCATATTCCTCTTAAACATACTACTTCATATTCCTCTTAAACATACTACTTCATATTCCTCTTAAACATACTACTTCATATTTCTCTTAAACATACTACTTCATATTCCTCATAAACATACTACTTCATATTCCTCTTAAACATACTTCTTCATATTCCTCTTAAACATACTACTTCATATTCCTCTTAAACATACTACTTCATATTCCTCTTAAAAATACTACTTCATATTCCTGTTAAACATACTACTTAATATTCCTCTTCAACATACTACTTCATATTCCTCTTAAATATACTACTTCATATTCCTCTTAAATATACTACTTCATATTCCTCTTAAACATACTACTTCATATTCCCCTTAAACATACTACTTCATATTCCTCTTAAATATACTATTCATATTCCTATTAAACATACTTGTTCATATTCCTCTTAAACATACTACTTCATATTCCTCTTAAACATACTACTTCATATTCCTCTTAAACATACTACTTCATATTCCTCATAAACATACTACTTCATATTCCTCTTAAACGTACTACTTCGTATTCCTCTTAAACATACTACTTCATATTCCTCTTAAACAGACTACTTCATATTCCTCTTAAATATACTACTTTATATTCCTCTTAAACATACTACTTCATATTCCTCTTAAACATACTACTTCATATTCCTCTTAAATATACTACTTCATATTCCTCTTAAACATACTACTTCATATTCCTCTTAAACATACTACTTCATATTCCTCTTAAACATACTACTTCATATTCCTCTTAAACATACTACTTCATATTCCTCTTAAAAATACTACTTCATATTCCTGTTAAACATATTACTTAATATTCCTCTTAAACATACTACTTCATATTCCTCTTAAATATACTACTTCATATTCCTCTTAAATATACTACTTCATATTCCTCTTAAACATACTACTTCATATTCCCCTTAAACATACTACTTCATATTCCTCTTAAATATACTACTTCATATTCATCTCAAACATTCTACTTCATATTCCTCTTAAATATACTACTTCATATTGCTCTTAAGCATACTACTTCATATTCTTCTTAAACATACTACTTCATATTCCTCTTAAATATGCTACTTCATATTCATCTTAAACATACTACTTCATATTCCTCTTAAACATACGACTTCATATTCCTCTTAAACATACAACTTCATATATCTCTTAAACATACTACTACATATTCCTCTTAAACTCACTACTTCATATTCCTCTTAAACATACTACTTCATATTCCTCTTAAACATACTACTTCATATTCCTCTTAAACATACAACTTCATATTCCTCTTAAACATACTACTTCATATTCCTCTTAAACATACTACTTCATATTCCTCTTAAACATACTACTTCATATTCCTCTTAAACATACTACTTCATATTCCTCTTAAACATACTACTTCATATTCCTCTTAAACATACTACTTCATATTCCTCTTAAACTCACTACTTCATATTCCTCTTAAACATACTACTTCATATTCCTCTTAAACATACTACTTCATATTCCTCTTAAACATACAACTTCATATTCCTCTTAAACATACTACTTCATATTCCTCTTAAACATACTACTTCATATTCCTCTTAAACATACTACTTCATATTCCTCTTAAATATACTACTTCATATTCCTCTTAAACAAACTACTTCATATTCCGCTTAAACATAGTACTTCATATTCCTCTTAAATATACTGCTTCATATTGATCTTAAACATTCTACTTCATATTCCTCTTAAACATACTACATCATATTCCTCTTAAACATACTAATTCATATTCCTCTTAAACATACTACTTCATATTCCTCTTAAACATACCACGTCATATTCCTCTTAAATATACTACTTCATATTCCTCTTAAACATACTAATTCATATTCCTCTTAAACATACTACTTCATATTCCTCTTAAATATACTACTTCATATTCATCCCAAACATACTACTTCATATTCCTCTTAAACATACTACTTCATATTCCTCTTAAACATACTACTTCATATTCCTCTTAAACATACTACTTCATATTCCTTTTAAACATACTATTTCATATACCTCTTAAATATACTACTTCATATTCCTCTTAAACACACTACTTCATATTCCTATTAAACATACTACTTCATATTCCTCTTAAACATACTACTTCATATTCCGCTTAAGCATATTACTTCATATTCCTCTTAAATATACTACTTTATATTCCTCTTAAACATACTACTTCATATTCCTCTTAAACATACAACTTCATATTCCTCTTAAACATACTACGTCATATTCCTCTTAAATATACTACTTCATATTCCTCTTAAACATACTACTTCATATTCCTCTTAAACATACTACTTCATATTCCTCTTAAACATACTACTTCATATTTCTCTTAAACATACTACTTCATATTCCTCATAAACATACTACTTCATATTCCTCTTAAACATACTTCTTCATATTCCTCTTAAACATACTACTTCATATTCCTCTTAAACATACTACTTCATATTCCTCTTAAACATACTACTTCATATTCCTTTTAAATATACTACTTCATATAACTCTTAAATATACTTCTTCATATTCCTCTTAAACAAACTAATTCATATTCCTCTTAAACATACTACTTCATATTCCTCTTAAATATACTGCTTCATATTGATCTTAAACTTTCTACTTCATATTCCTCTTAAACATACTACTTCATATTCATCCCAAACATACTACTTCATACTCCTCTTAAACATACTACTTCATATTCCTCTTAAATATACTACTTCATATTCCTCTTAAACATACTACTTCATATTCCTCTTAAATATACTACTTCATATTCATCCCAAACATACTACTTCATACTCCTCTTAAACATACTACTTCATATTCCTCTTAAACATACTACTTCATATTCCTCTTAAACATACTACTTCATATTCCTTTTAAACATACTATTTCATATTCCTCTTAAATATACTACTTCATATTCCTCTTAAGCATACTACTTCATATTTCTTTTAAACACACTACTTCATATTCCTATTAAACATACTACTTCATATTCCTCTTAAACATACTACTTCATATTCCTCTTAAGCATATTACTTCATATTCCTCTTAAATATACTACTTTATATTCCCCTTAAACATACTACTTCATATTCCTCTTAAACATACTACTTCATATTCCTCTTAAACATACTACTTCATATTCCTCTTAAATATACTACTTCATATTCCTCTTAAACATATTTGTTCATATTCCTCTTAAACATACTACTTCATATTCCTCTTAAACATACTACTTCATATTTCTCTTAAACATACAACTTCATATTCCTCATAAACATACTACTTCATATTCCTCTTAAACATACTACTTCATATTCCTCTTAAACATACTTCTTCATATTCCTCTTAAACATACTACTTCATATTCCTCTTAAATATACAACTTTATATCCCTCTTAAACATTCTACTTCATATTCCTTTTAAACATACTACTTCATATTCCTCTTCAATATACTACTTCATATTCCTCTTAAACATACTACTTCATATTCCTCTTAAACATACTACTTCATATTCCTCTTAAACATACTACTTCATATTCCTCTTAAACATACTACTTCAAATTCCTCTTAAACATTCTACTTCATATTCCTCTTAAACATACTACTTAATATTCCTCTTAAACATACTACTTCATATTCCTCTTAAACATACTACTTAATATTCCTCTTAAACAAACTACTTCATATTCCTCTTAAATATACTACTTCATATTCCTCTTAAACATACTTCTTCATATTCCTCTTAAACATACTACTTCATATTCCTCTTAAACATACTACTTCATATTCCTCTTAAACATACTACTTCATATTCCTCTTAAACATACAACTTCATATATCTCTTAAACATACTACTTCATATTCTTCTTAAACTCACTACTTCATATTCCTCTTAAACATACTACTTCATATTCCTCTTAAATATACTACTTCATATTCCTCTTAAACATATTACTTCATATTCCTCTTAAACATACTACTTCATATTCGTCTTAAACATACTACTTCATATTCCTCTTAAACTTACTACTTCATATTCCTCTTAAACATACTACTTCATATTCCTCTTAAACATACTACTTAATATTCCTCTTAAACATACTACTTCATATTCCTCTTAAACATACTACTTCATATTCCTCTTAAATATACTACTTCATATTCATCTAAAACATTCTACTTCATATTCCTCTTAAATATACTACTTCATATTGCTCTTAAACATACTTCTTCATATTCTTCTTAAACATACTACTTCATATTCCTCTTAAATATGCTACTTCATATTCATCTTAAACATACTACTTCATATTCCTCTTAAACATACTACCTCATATTCCTCTTAAACATACAACTTCATATACCTCTTAAACATACTACTTCATATTACGCTTAAACTCACTTCATATTCCTCTTAAACATACTACTTCATATTCCTCTTAAACATACTACTTCATATACCTCTTAAACATATTACTTCATATTCCTCTTATATATACTACTTTATATTCCTCTTAAACATACTACTTCATATTCCTCTTAAACATACTACTTCATATTCCTCTTAAATATACTTCTTCATATTCCTCTTAAACATACTACTTCATATTCCTCTTAATTATACTATTTCATATTCTTCTTAAGCATACTACTTCATATTCCTTTTAAACATACTACTTCATATTCCTCTCAATTATACTACTTCATATTGCTCTTAAACATACCACGTCGTATTCCTCTTAAACATACTACTTCATATTCCTCTTAAACATACCACGTCATATTCCTCTTAAATATACTACTTCATATTCCTCTTAAACATACTACTTCATATTCCTCTTAAATATACTTCTTCATATTCCTCTTAAACATACTACTTCATATTCCTCTTAATTATACTATTTCATATTCCTCTTAAGCATACTACTTCATATTCCTCTTAAACATTCTACTTCATATTCATCTTAAACATACTACTTCATATTACTCTTAAGCATACTACTTCATATTCCTCTTAAACATACAACTTCATATATCTCTTAAACATACTACTTCATATTCCTCTTAAACTCACTACTTCATATTCCTCTTAAACATACTACTTCATATTCCTCTTAAACATACTACTTCATATTCCTCTTAAACATACTACTTCATATTACTCTTAAACATACTACTTCATATACCTCTTAAACATACTACTTCATATTACTCTTAAACTCACTACTACATATTCCTCTGAAACATATTACTTCATATTCCTCTTAAATATACTACTTTATATTCCTCTTAAACATACTACTTCATAATCCTCTTAAACATACTACTTCATATTCCTCTTAAATATACTACTTCATATTCCTCTTAAACATACTACTTCATATTCCTCTTAATTATACTATTTCATATTCCTCATAAGCATCCTACTTCATATTCCTCTTAAACATTATACTTCATATTCCTCTTAAACATACTACTTCATATTCCTCTTAAACATACTACTTCATATTCCTCTTAAACATACTACTTCATATTCCTCTTAAACATACCACGTCATATTCCTCTTAAATGTACTACTTCATATTCCTCTTAAACATACTACTTCATATTCCTCTTAAACATACTACTTCATATTCCTTTTAAACATACTATTTCATATTCCTCTTAAATATGCTACTTCATATTCCTCTTAAACATACTACTTCATATTCCACTTAAACACACTACTTCATATTCCTATTAAACATACTACTTCATATTCCTCTTAAACATACTACTTCATATTCCTCTTAAGCATATTACTTCATATTCCTCTTAAATATACTAATTTATATTCCTCTTAAGCATACTACTTCATATTCCTCTTAAACATACTACTTCATATTCCTCCTAAACATACTACTTCATATTCCTCTTAAATATACTACTTCATATTACGCTTAAACTCACTACTTCATATTCCTCTTAAACATACTACTTCATATTCCTCTTAAACATACTACTTCATATACCTCTTAAACATATTACTTCATATTCCTCTTATATATACTACTTTATATTCCTCTTAAACATACTACTTCATATTCCTCTTCAATATACTACTTCATATTCCTCTTAAATATACTACTTCATATTCCTCTTAAACATACTACTTCATATTCCTCTTAATTATACTATTTCATATTCCTCTTAAGCATACTACTTCATATTCCTTTTAAACATACTACTTCATATTCCTCTCAATTATACTACTTCATATTGCTCTTAAACATACCACGTCATATTCCTCTTAAACATACTACTGCATATTCCTCTTAAACATACCACGTCATATTCCTCTTAAATATACTACTTCATATTCCTCTTAAACATACTACTTCATATTCCTCTTAAATATACTACTTCATATTCCTCTTAAACATACTACTTCATATTCCTCTTAATTATACTATTTCATATTCCTCTTAAGCATACTACTTCATATTCCTCTTAAACATTCTACTTCATATTCATCTTAAACAAACTACTTCATATTCCTCTTAAACATACAACTTCATATTCCTCTTAAACATACAACTTCATATATCTCTTAAACATACTACTTCATATTCCTCTTAAACTCACTACTTCATATTCCTCTTAAACATACTACTTCATATTCCTCTTAAACATACTACTTCATATTCCTCTTAAACATACTACTTCATATTCCTCTTAAACATACTACTTCATATACCTCTTAAACATACTACTTCATATTACTCTTAAACTCACTACTACATATTCCTCTGAAACATATTACTTCATATTCCTCTTAAATATACTACTTTATATTCCTCTTAAACATACTACTTCATAATCCTCTTAAACATACTACTTCATATTCCTCTTAAATATACTACTTCATATTCCGCTTAAACATACTACTTCATATTCCTCTTAAATATACTATTTCATATTCCTCTTAAGCATACTACTTCATATTCCTCTTAAATATTATACTTCATATTCCTCTTAAACATACTACTTCATATTCCTCTTAAACATAGTACTTCATATTCCTCTTAAACATACTACTTCATATTCCTCTTAAACATACCACGTCATATTCCTCTTAAATATACTACTTCATATTCCTCTTAAATATACTACTTCATATTCCTCTTAAACATACTACTTCATATTCCTTTTAAACATACTATTTCATATTCCTCTTAAATATACTACTTCATATTCCTCTTAAACATACTACTTCATATTCCACTTAAACACACTACTTCATATTCCTATTAAACATACTACTTCATATTCCTCTTAAACATACTACTTCATATTCCTCTTAAGCATGTTACTTCATATTCCTCTTAAATATACTAATTTATATTCCTCTTAAACATGCTACTTCATATTCCTCTTAAACATACTACTTCATATTCCTCCTAAACATACTACTTCATATTCCTCTTAAATATACTACTTCATATTCCTCTTAAACATACTTGTTCATATTCTTCTTAAACATACTACTTCATATTCCTCTTAAACATACTACTTCATTTTCCTCTTAAACATACTACTTCATATTCCTCATAAACATACTACTTCATATTCCTCTTAAACATACTATTTCATATTCCTCTTAAACATACTTCTTCATATTCCTCATAAACATACTACTTCATATTCCTCTTAAATATACAACTTTATATTCCTCTTAAACATTCTACTTCATATTCCTCTTAAACATACTACTTCGTATTCCTCCTCAATATACTACTTCATATTCCTCTTAAACATACTACTTCATATTCCTCTTAAACATACTACTTCATATTCCTCTTGAAAAAACTACTTCATATTCCTCTTAAACATACTACTTCATATTCCTCTTAAACATACTACTTCATATTCCTCTTAAACATACTACTTAATATTCCTCTTAAACATACTACTTCATATTCCTCTTAAATATACTACTTCATATTCCTCTTAAATATACTACTTCATATTCCTCTTAAAAATACTACTTCATATTCCTCTTAAACATACTACTTCATATTCCTCTTAAATATACTACTTCATATTCCTCTTAAATATGCTACTTCATATTCATCTTAAACATACTACTTCATATTCCTCTTAAACATACTACTTAATATTCCTCTTAAACATACTACTTCATATTCCTCTTAAATATACTACTTCATATTCCTCTTAAAAATACTACTTCATATTCCTCTTAAACATACTACTTAATATTCCTCTTAAACAAACTACTTCATATTCCTCTTAAATATACTACTTCATATTCCTCTTAAATATACTACTTCATATTCCTCTTAAACATACTACTTCATATTCCTCTTAAACATACTACTTCATATTCCTCTTAAACATACTACTTCATATTCCTCTTAAACATACTACTTCATATTCCTCTTAAACATACTATTTCATATTCCTCTTAAATATACTACTTCATATTACTCTTAATTATACTACTTCATATTACTCTTAAACATACTACTTCATATTCCTCTTAAACATACTACTTCATATTCCTCTTAAATATACTACTTCATATTGACCTTAAACATTTTACTTCATATTCCTCTTAAACATAATACTTCATATTCCTCTTAAACATACTACTTCATATTCCTCTTAAACATACTACTTCATATTCCTCTTAAACATACCACGTCATATTCCTCTTAAATATACTACTTCATATTCTTCTTAAACATACTACTTCATATTCCTCTTAAACATACTACTTCATATTCCTCTTAAATATACTACTTCATATTCATCCCAAACATACTACTTCATATTCCTCTTAAACATACTACTTCATATTCCTCTTAAGCATAATACTTCATATTCCTCTTAAACATACTACTTCATATTCCTCTTAAACATACTATTTCATATTCCTCTTAAATATACTACTTCATATTCCTCTTAAACATACTACTTCATATTCCTCTTAAACACACTACTTCATATTCCTATTAAACATACTACTTCATATTCCTCTTAAACATACTACTTCATAATCCTCTTAAGCATATAACTTCATATTCCTCTTAAATATACTACTTCATATTCCTCTTAAACATACTACTTCATATTCTCTTAAATATTCTACTTCATATTCCTCTTAAACATACTACTTCATATTCTCTTAAATATACTACTTCATATTCCTCTTAAACATACTACTTCATATTCCTCTTAAACATACTACTTCATATTCCTCTTAAACATACTACTTCATATTCCTCTTAAACATACTACTTCATATTCCTCTTAAACATATTACTTCATATTCCTCTTAAACATACTACTTAATATTCCTCTTAAACATACAATTTCATATTCCTCTTAAATATACAACTTTATATTCCTCTTAAATATTCTACTTCATATTCCTCTTAAACATACTACTTCATATTCTCTTAAATATACTACTTCATATTCCTCTTAAACATACTACTTCATATTCCTCTTAAACATACTACTTCATATTCCTCTTAAACATACTACTTCATATTCTCTTAAATATACTACTTCATATTCCTCTTAAACATACTACTTCATATTCCTCTTAAACATACTACTTCATATTCCTCTTAAACATACTACTTCATATTCCTCTTAAACATACTACTTCATATTCCTCTTAAACATATTATTCATATTCCTCTTAAACATACTACTTAATATTCCTCTTAAACATACAACTTCATATTCCTCTTAAATATACTACTTCATATTCCTCTTAAACATACTACTTCATATTCCTCTTAAATATACAACTTTATATTCCTCTTAAATATTCTACTTCATTTTCCTCTTAAACATACTACTTCATATTCTCTTAAATATACTACTTCATATTCCTCTTAAACATACTACTTCATATTCCTCTTAAACATACTACTTCATATTCCTCTTAAACATACTACTTCATATTCCTCTTAAACATACTACTTCATATTCCTCTTAAACATATTACTTCATATTCCTCTTAAACATACTACTTAATATTCCTCTTAAACATACAACTTCATATTCCTCTTGAATATACTACTTCATATTCCTCTTAAACACACTACTTCATATTCCTCTTAAACATACTACTTCATATTCCTCTTAAACATACTACTTCATATTCCTCTTAAATATACTACTTCATATTCATCTAAAACATTCTACTTCATATTCCTCTTAAATATACTACTTCATATTGCTCTTAAACATACTACTTCATATTCTTCTTAAACATACTACTTCATATTCCTCTTAAATATGCTACTTCATATTCATCTTAAACATACTACTTCATATTCCTCTTAAACATACTACTTCATATTCCTCTTAAACATACAACTTCATATACCTCTTAAACATACTACTTAATATTACTCTTAAACTCACTACTTCATATTCCTCTTAAACATACTACTTCATATTCCTCTTAAACATAATACTTCATATTCCTCTTAAACATACTACTTCATATTCCTTTTAAACATACTACTTCATATTCCTTTTAAACATACTACTTCATATTCCTCTTAAACATATTACTTCATATTCCTCTTAAATATACTACTTTATATTCCTCTTAAACATACTACTTCATATTACTCTTAAATATACTACTTTGTATTCCTCTTAAACATTCTACTTCATATTCCTCTTAAGCATACTACTTCATATTCCTCTTAAAAATACTACTTCTTATTCCTCTTTAACATACTACTTAATATTCCTCTTAAACAAACTACTTCATATTCCTCTTAAATATACTACTTCATATTCCTCTTAATTATACTATTTCATATTCCTCTTAAGCATACTACTTCATATTCATTTTAAACATACTACTTCATATTCCTTTTAAACATACTACTTCATATTCCTCTTAAACATATTACTTCATATTCCTCTTAAATATACTACTTTATATTCCTCTTAAACATACTACTTCATATTCCTCTTAAATATACTACTTTGTATTCCTCTTAAACATTCTACTTCATATTCCTCTTAAGCATACTACTTCATATTCCTCTTAAACATACTACTTCATATTCCTCATAAACATACTACTTCATATTTCTCTTAAACATACTACTTCATATTCCTCTTAAACATACTACTTCATATTCCTCTTAAATATACAACTTTATATTCCTCTTAAATATTCTACTTCATATTCCTCTTAAACATACTACTTCATATTCTCTTAAATATACTACTTCATATTCCTCTTAAACATACTACTTCATATTCCTCTTAAACATACTACTTCATATTCCTCTTAAACATACTACTTCATATTCCTCTTAAACATACTACTTCATATTCCTCTTAAACATATTACTTCATATTCCTCTTAAACATACTACTTAATATTCCTCTTAAACATACAATTTCATATTCCTCTTAAATATACAACTTTATATTCCTCTTAAATATTCTACTTCATATTCCTCTTAAACATACTACTTCATATTCTCTTAAATATACTACTTCATATTCCTCTTAAACATACTACTTCATATTCCTCTTAAACATACTACTTCATATTCCTCTTAAACATACTACTTCATATTCTCTTAAATATACTACTTCATATTCCTCTTAAACATACTACTTCATATTCCTCTTAAACATACTACTTCATATTCCTCTTAAACATACTACTTCATATTCCTCTTAAACATACTACTTCATATTCCTCTTAAACATATTATTCATATTCCTCTTAAACATACTACTTAATATTCCTCTTAAACATACAACTTCATATTCCTCTTAAATATACTACCTCATATTCCTCTTAAACATACTACTTCATATTCCTCTTAAATATACAACTTTATATTCCTCTTAAATATTCTACTTCATATTCCTCTTAAACATACTACTTCATATTCTCTTAAATATACTACTTCATATTCCTCTTAAACATACTACTTCATATTCCTCTTAAACATACTACTTCATATTCCTCTTAAACATACTACTTCATATTCCTCTTAAACATACTACTTCATATTCCTCTTAAAAATATTATTTCATATTCCTCTTAAACATACTACTTCATATTCCTCTTAAACATACAACTTCATATTCCTCTTAAATATACTACTTCATATTCCTCTTAAACATACTACTTCATATTCCTCTTAAACATACTACTTCATATTCCTCTTAAACATACTACTTCATATTCCTCTTAAACATACTACTTCATATTCCTCTTAAACATATTACTTCATATTCCTCTTAAACATACTACTTAATATTCCTCTTAAACATACAATTTCATATTCCTCTTAAATATACTACTTCATATTCCTCTTAAACATACTACTTCATATTCCTCTTAAACATACTACTTCATATTCCTCTTAAACATACTACTTCATATTCTCTTAAATATACTACTTCATATTCCGCTTAAACATACTACTTCATATTCCTCTTAAACATACTACTTCATATTCCTCTTAAACATACTACTTCATATTCCTCTTAAACATACTACTTCATATTCCTCTTAAACATATTATTCATATTCCTCTTAAACATACTACTTAATATTCCTCTTAAACATACAACTTCATATTCCTCTTAAATATACTACTTCATATTCCTCTTAAACATACTACTTCATATTCCTCTTAAATATACAACTTTATATACCTCTTAAATATTCTACTTCATATTCCTCTTAAACATACTACTTCATATTCTCTTAAATATACTACTTCATATTCCTCTTAAACATACTACTTCATATTCCTCTTAAACATACTACTTCATATTCCTCTTAAACATACTACTTCATATTCCTCTTAAACATACTACTTCATATTCCTCTTAAACATATTACTTCATATTCCTCTTAAACATACTACTTAATATTCCTCTTAAACATACAACTTCATATTCCTCTTAAATATACTACTTCATATTCCTCTTAAACATACTACTTCATATTCCTCTTAAACATACTACTTCATATTCCTCTTAAACATACTACTTCATATTCCTCTTAAATATACTACTTCATATTCATCTAAAACATTCTACTTCATATTCCTCTTAAATATACTACTTCATATTGCTCTTAAACATACTACTTCATATTCTTCTTAAACATACTACTTCATATTCCTCTTAAATATGCTACTTCATATTCATCTTAAACATACTACTTCATATTCCTCTTAAACATACTACTTCATATTCCTCTTAAACATACAACTTCATATACCTCTTAAACATACTACTTAATATTACTCTTAAACTCACTACTTCATATTCCTCTTAAACATACTACTTCATATTCCTCTTAAACATAATACTTCATATTCCTCTTAAACATACTACTTCATATTCCTTTTAAACATACTACTTCATATTCCTTTTAAACATACTACTTCATATTCCTCTTAAACATATTACTTCATATTCCTCTTAAATATACTACTTTATATTCCTCTTAAACATACTACTTCATATTCCTCTTAAATATACTACTTTGTATTCCTCTTAAACATTCTACTTCATATTCCTCTTAAGCATACTACTTCATATTCCTCTTAAAAATACTACTTCTTATTCCTCTTTAACATACTACTTAATATTCCTCTTAAACAAACTACTTCATATTCCTCTTAAATATACTACTTCATATTCCTCTTAATTATACTATTTCATATTCCTCTTAAGCATACTACTTCATATTCATTTTAAACATACTACTTCATATTCCTTTTAAACATACTACTTCATATTCCTCTTAAACATATTACTTCATATTCCTCTTAAATATACTACTTTATATTCCTCTTAAACATACTACTTCATATTCCTCTTAAATATACTACTTTGTATTCCTCTTAAACATTCTACTTCATATTCCTCTTAAGCATACTACTTCATATTCCTCTTAAACATACTACTTCATATTCCTCATAAACATACTACTTCATATTTCTCTTAAACATACTACTTCATATTCCTCTTAAACATACTACTTCATATTCCTCTTAATTATACAACTTTATATTCCTCTTAAATATTCTACTTCATATTCCTCTTAAACATACTACTTCATATTCTCTTAAATATACTACTTCATATTCCTCTTAAACATACTACTTCATATTCCTCTTAAACATACTACTTCATATTCCTCTTAAACATACTACTTCATATTCCTCTTAAACATACTACTTCATATTCCTCTTAAACATATTACTTCATATTCCTCTTAAACATACTACTTAATATTCCTCTTAAACATACAATTTCATATTCCTCTTAAATATACAACTTTATATTCCTCTTAAATATTCTACTTCATATTCCTCTTAAACATACTACTTCATATTCTCTTAAATATACTACTTCATATTCCTCTTAAACATACTACTTCATATTCCTCTTAAACATACTACTTCATATTCCTCTTAAACATACTACTTCATATTCTCTTAAATATACTACTTCATATTCCTCTTAAACATACTACTTCATATTCCTCTTAAACATACTACTTCATATTCCTCTTAAACATACTACTTCATATTCCTCTTAAACATACTACTTCATATTCCTCTTAAACATATTATTCATATTCCTCTTAAACATACTACTTAATATTCCTCTTAAACATACAACTTCATATTCCTCTTAAATATACTACTTCATATTCCTCTTAAACATACTACTTCATATTCCTCTTAAATATACAACTTTATATTCCTCTTAAATATTCTACTTCATATTCCTCTTAAACATACTACTTCATATTCTCTTAAATATACTACTTCATATTCCTCTTAAACATACTACTTCATATTCCTCTTAAACATACTACTTCATATTCCTCTTAAACATACTACTTCATATTCCTCTTAAACATACTACTTCATATTCCTCTTAAACATATTACTTCATATTCCTCTTAAACATACTACTTCATATTCCTCTTAAACATACAACTTCATATTCCTCTTAAATATACTACTTCATATTCCTCTTAAACATACTACTTCATATTCCTCTTAAACATACTACTTCATATTCCTCTTAAACATACTACTTCATATTCCTCTTAAATATACTACTTCATATTCATCTAAAACATTCTACTTCATATTCCTCTTAAATATACTACTTCATATTGCTCTTAAACATACTACTTCATATTCTTCTTAAACATACTACTTCATATTCCTCTTAAATATGCTACTTCATATTCATCTTAAACATACTACTTAATATTACTCTTAAACTCACTACTTCATATTCCTTTTAAACATACTACTTCATATTCCTCTTAAACATAATACTTCATATTCCTCTTAAACATACTACTTCATATTCCTTTTAAACATACTACTTCATATTCCTTTTAAACATACTACTTCATATTCCTCTTAAACATATTACTTCATATTCCTCTTAAATATACTACTTTATATTCCTCTTAAACATACTACTTCATATTCCTCTTAAATATACTACTTTGTATTCCTCTTAAACATTCTACTTCATATTCCTCTTAAGCATACTACTTCATATTCCTCTTAAAAATACTACTTCTTATTCCTCTTAAACATACTACTTAATATTCCTTTTAAACAAACTACTTCATATTCCTCTTAAATATACTACTTCATATTCCTCTTAAATATACTACTTCATATTCCTCTTAAACATACTACTTCATATTCCTCTTAAACATACTACTTCATATTCCTCTTATATATACTACTTCATATTCATCTCAAACATTCTACTTTATATTCCTCTTAAATATACTACTTCATATTGCTCTTAAGCATACTACTTCATATTCTTCTTAAACATACTACTTCATTTTCCTCTTAAATATGCTACTTCATATTCATCTTAAACATACTACTTCATATTCCTCTTAAACATACTACTTCATATTCCTCTTAAACATACAACTTAATATATCTCTTAAACATACTACTTCATGTTCCTCTTAAACTCACTACTTCATATTCCTCTTAAACATACTACTTCATATTCCTCTTAAACATACTACTTCATATTCCTCTTAAACATAATACTTCATATTCCTCTTAAACATACTACTTCATATTCCTCTTAAACATACTACTTCATATTCCTCTTAAACATACTACTTCATATTCCTCTTAAACATACTACTTCATATTCCTCTTAAACATACTACTTCATATTCCTCTTAAACATACTACTTCATATTCCTCTTAAACATACCACGTCATATTCCTCTTAAATATACTACTTCATATTCCTCTTAAACATACTACTTCATATTCCTCTTAAACATTCTACTTCATATTCCTCTTAAATATACTACTTCATATTCATCCCAAACATACTACTTCATATTCCTCTTAAACATACTACTTCATATTCCTCTTAAACATAATACTTCATATTCCTCTTAAACATACTACTTCATATTCCTCTTAAACATACTATTTCATATTCCTCTTAATTATACTACTTCATATTCCTCTTAAACATACTACTTCATATTCCTCTTAAACACACTACTTCATATTCCTATTAAACATACTACTTCATATTCCTCTTAAACATACTACTTCATAATCCTCTTAAGCATATTACTTAATATTCCTCTTAAATATACTACTTTATATTCCTCTTAAACATACTACTTCATATTTCTCTTAAACATACTACTTCATATTCCTCTTAAACATACTACTTCATATTCCTCTTAAATATACTACTTCATATTCCTCTTAAACATACTTGTTCATATTCCTCTTAAACATACTACTTCATATTCCTCTTAAACATACTACTTCATATTCCTCTTAACATACTACTTCATATTCCTCATAAACATACTACTTCATATTCCTCTTAAACATACTACTTCATATTCCTCTTAAACATACTACTTCATATTCCTCTTGAATATACAACTTTATATTCCTCTTAAATATTCTACTTCATATTCCTCTTAAACATACTACTTCATATTCTCTTAAATATACTACTTCATATTCCTCTTAAACATACTACTTCGTATTCCTCTTAAACATACTACTTCATATTCCTCTTAAACATACTACTTCATATTCCTCTTAAACATACTACTTCATATTCCTCTTAAACATACTACTTCATATTCCTCTTAAACATACTACTTAATATTCCTCTTAAACATACTACTTCATATTCCTCTTAAATATACTACTTCATATTCCTCTTAAACATACTACTTCATATTCCTCTTAAACATACTACTTCATATTCCTCTTAAACATACTACTTCATATTCCTCTTAAATATACTACTTCATATTCATCTAAAACATTCTACTTCATATTCCTCTTAAATATACTACTTCATATTGCTCTTAAACATACTACTTCATATTCTTCTTAAACATACTACTTCATATTCCTCTTAAATAGTGCTACTTCATATTCATCTTAAACATACTACTTCATATTCCTCTTAAACATACTACTTCATATTCCTCTTAAACATACAACTTCATATACCTCTTAAACATACTGCTTCATATTACTCTTAAACTCACTAGTTCATATTCCTCTTAAACATACTACTTCATATTCCTCTTAAATATAATACTTCATATTCCTCTTAAACATATTACTTCATATTCCTCTTAAATATACTACTTATATTCCTCTTAAACATACTACTTCATATTCCTCTTAAACATACTACTTCATATTCCTCTTAAATATACTACTTCATATTCCTCTTAAACATACTACTTCATATTCCTCTTAATTATACTATTTCATATTCCTCTTAAGCATACTACTTCATATTCCTTTAAACATACTACTTCATATTCCTCTCAATTATACTACTTCATATTGCTCTTAAACATACTACTTCATATACCTCTTAAATATACTACTTCATATTCATCTTAAACATACTACTTCATATTCTTCTTAAACATACTACCTCATATTCCTCTTAAACATACTACTTCATATTCCTCTTAAACATACTTGTTCATATTCCTCTTAAACATACTACTTCATATTCCTCTTAAACATACTACTTAATATTCCTCTTAAACATACTACTTCATATTCCTCATAAACATACTACTTCATATTCCTCTTAAACATACTACTTCATATTCCTCTTAAACATACTACTTCATATTCCTCTTAAATATACAACTTTATATTCCTCTTAAATATTCTACTTCATATTCCTCTTAAACATACTACTTCATATTCTCTTAAATATAATACTTCATATTCCTCTTAAACATACTACTTCATATTCCTCTTAAACATACTACTTCATATTCCTCTTAAACATACTACTTCATATTCCTCTTAAACATACTACTTCATATTCCTCTTAAACATACTACTTCATATTCCTCTTAAACATACTACTTAATATTCCTCTTAAACATACTACTTCATATTCCTCTTAAATATACTACTTCATATTCCTCTTAAACATACTACTTCATATTCCTCTTAAACATACTACTTCATATTCCTCTTAAACATACTACTTCATATTCCTCTTAAATATACTACTTCATATTCATCTAAAACATTCTACTTCATATTCCTCTTAAATATACTACTTCATATTGCTCTTAAACATACTACTTCATATTCTTCTTAAACATACTACTTCATGTTCCTCTTAAATATGCTACTTCATATTCATCTTAAACATACTACTTCATATTCCTCTTAAACATACTACTTCATATTCCTCTTAAACATACAACTTCATATACCTCTTAAACATACTGCTTCATATTACTCTTAAACTCACTACTTCATATTCCTCTTAAACATACTACTTCATATTCCTCTTAAATATAATACTTCATATTCCTCTTAAACATATTACTTCATATTCCTCTTAAATATACTACTTTATATTCCTCTTAAACATACTACTTCATATTTCTCTTAAACATACTACTTCATATTCCTCTTAAATATACTACTTCATATTCCTCTTAAACATACTACTTCATATTCCTCTTATTATACTATTTCATATTCCTCTTAAGCATACTACTTCATATTCCTTTAAAACATACTACTTCATATTCCTCTCAATTATACTACTTCATATTGCTCTTAAACATACTACTTCATATACCTCTTAAATATACTACTTCATATTCATCTTAAACATACTACTTCATATTCTTCTTAAACATACTACCTCATATTCCTCTTAAACATACTACTTCATATTCCTCTTAAATATACTACTTCATATTACTCTTAAATATACTACTTCATATTCCTCTTAAACATACTATTTCATATTCCTCTTAAATATACTACTTCATATTGAGCTTAAACATTCTACTTCGTATTCCTCTTAAACATTCTACTTCATATTCCTCTTAAACATACTACTTCATATTCCTCTTAAACATTCTACTTCATATTTCTCTTAAACATACCACGTCATATTCCTCTTAAATATACTACTTCATATGCCCCTTAAACATACTACTTCATATTCCTCTTAAACATACTACTTCATATTCCTCTTAAATATACTACTTCATATTCATCCCAATCATACTACTTCATATTCCTCTTAAACATACTACTTCATATTCCTCTTAAACATACTACTTCATATTCCTCTTAAATATACTACTTCATATTCCTCTTAAATATGCTACTTCATATTCATCTTAAACATACTACTTCATAATCCTCTTAAACACACTACTTCATATTCCGCTTAAACATACAACTTCATATACCTCTTAAACATACTGCTTCAAATTACTCTTAAACTCACTACTTCATATTCCTCTTAAACATACTACTTCATATTCCTCTTAAACATAATACTTCATATTCCTCTTAAACATATTACTACATATTCCTCTTAAATATACTACTTTATATTCCTCTTAAACATACTACTTCATATTCCTCTTAATTATACTATTTCATATTCCTCTTAAGCATACTACTTCATATTCCTTTTAAACATACTACTTCATATTCCTCTCAATTATACTACTTCATATTGCTCTTAAACATACTACTTCATATACCTCTTAAATATACTACTTCATATTCATCTTAAACATACTACTTCATATTCCTCTTAAACATACTACCTCATATTCCTCTTAAACATACTACTTCATATTCCTCTTAAATATACTATTTCATATTCCTCTTAAATATACTACTTCATATTGAGCTTAAACATTCTACTTCGTATTCCTCTTAAACATTCTACTTCATATTCCTCTTAAACATACTACTTCATATTCCTCTTAAACATTCTACTTCATATTCCTCTTAAACATACCACGTCATATTCCTCTTAAATATACTACTTCATATTCCTCTTAAACATACTACTTCATATTCCTCTTAAACATACTACTTCATATTCCTCTTAAATATACTACTTCATATTCATCTAAAACATTCTACTTCATATTCCGCTTAAATATACTACTTCATATTGCTCTTAAACATACTACTTCATATTCTTCTTAAACATACTACTTCATATTCCTCTTAAATATGCTACTTCATATTCATCTTAAACATACTACTTCATATTCCTCTTAAACATACTACTTCATATTCCTCTTAAACATACAACTTCATATACCTCTTAAACATACTACTTAATATTACTCTTAAACTCACTACTTCATATTCCTCTTAAACATACTACTTCATATTCCTCTTAAACATAATACTTCATATTCCTCTTAAACATATTACTTCATATTCCTCTTAAATATACTACTTTTTATTCCTCTTAAACATACTACTTCATATTCCTCTTAAACATACTACTTCATATTCCTCTTAAATATATACTTCATATTCCTCTTAAACATACTACTTCATATTCCTCTTAAACATATTACTTCATATTCCTCTTAAATATACTACTTTATATTCCTCTTAAACATACTACTTCATATTCCTCTTAAATATACTACTTTATATTCCTCTTAAACATTCTACTTCATATTCCTCTTAAACATACTACTTCATATTCCTCTTAAAAATACTACTTCATATTCCTCTTAAACATACTACTTAATATTCCTCTTAAAAAAACTACTTCATATTCCTCTTAAATATACTACTTCATATTCATCTCAAACATTCTACTTTATATTCCTCTTAAATATACTACTTCATATTGCTCTTAAGCATACTACTTCATATTCTTCTTAAACATACTACTTCATTTTCCTCTTAAATATGCTACTTCATATTCATCTGAAACATACTACTTCATATTCCTCTTAAACATACTACTTCATATTCCTCTTAAACATACAACTTAATATATCTCTTAAACATACTACTTCATATTCCTCTTAAACTCACTACTTCATATTCCTCTTAAACATACTACTTCATATTCCTCTTAAATATACTACTTCATATTCCTCTTAAACATACTACTTCATATTCCTCTTAAACATACTACTTCATATTCCTCTTAAATATACTACTTCATATTCATCCCAAACATACTACTTCATATTCCTCTTAAACATACTACTTCATATTCCTCTTAAACATAATACTTCATATTCCTCTTAAACATACTACTTCATATTCCTCTTAAACATACTATTTCATATTCCTCTTAAATATACTACTTCATATTCCTCTTAAACATACTACTTCATATTCCTCTTAAACACACTACTTCATATTCCTATTAAACATACTTCTTCATATTCCTCTTAAACATACTACTTCATAATCCTCTTAAGCATATTACTTAATATTCTTCTTAAATATACTACTTTATGTTCCTCTTAAACATACTACTTCATATTTCTCTTAAACATACTACTTCATATTCCTCTTAAACATACTACTTCATATTCCTCTTAAATATACTACTTCACATTCCTCTTAAACATACTTGTTCATATTCCTCTTAAACATACTACTTCATATTCCTCTTAAACATACTACTTCATATTCCTCTTAAACATACTACTTCATATTCCTCATAAATATACTACTTCATATTCCTCTTAAACATACTACTTCATATTCCTCTTAAACATACTACTTCATATTCCTCTTAAATATACAACTTTATATTCCTCTTAAATATTCTACTTCATATTCCTCTTAAACATACTACTTCATATTCTCTTAAATATACTACTTCATATTCCTCTTAAACATACTACTTCATATACCCCTTAAACATACTACTTCATATTCCTCTTAAACATACTACTTCATATTCCTCTTAAACATACTACTTCATATTCCTCTTAAACATACTACTTCATATTCCTCTTAAACATACTACTTAATATTCCTCTTAAACATACTACTTCATATTCCTCTTAAATATACTACTTCATATTCCTCTTAAACATACTACTTCATATTCCTCGTAAACATACTACTTCATATTCCTCTTAAACATACTACTTCATATTCCTCTTAAATATACTACTTCATATTCATCTAAAACATTCTACTTCATATTCCTCTTAAATATACTACTTCATATTGCTCTTAAACATACTACTTTATATTCTTCTTAAACATACTACTTCATATTCCTCTTAAATATGCTACTTCATATTCATCTTAAACATACTACTTCATATTCCTCTTAAACATACTACTTCATATTCCTCTTAAACATACAACTTCATATACCTCTTAAACATACTGCTTCATATTACTCTTAAACTCACTACTTCATATTCCTCTTAAACATACTACTTCATATTCTTCTTAAACATAATACTTCATATTCCTCTTAAACATATTACTACAAATTCCTCTTAAATATACTACTTTATATTCCTCTTAAACATACTACTTCATATTCCTCTTAAACATACTACTTCATATTTTCTTAAATATACTACTTCATATTCCTCTTAAACATACTACTTCATATTCCTCTTAATTATACTATTTCATATTCCTCTTAAGCATACTACTTCATATTCCTTTTAAACATACTACTTCATATTCCTCTCAATTATACTACTTCATATTGCTCTTAAACATACTACTTCATATACCTCTTAAATATACTACTTCATATTGAGCTTAAACATTCTACTTCGTATTCCTCTTAAACATTCTACTTCATATTCCTCTTAAACATACTACTTCTTATTCCTCTTAAGCATTCTATTTCATATTCCTCTTAAACATACCACGTCATATTCCTCTTAAATATACTACTTCATTTTCCTCTTAAACATACTACTTCATATTCCTCTTAAATATACTACTTCATAATCATCCCAATCATACTACTTCATATTCCTCTTAAACATACTACTTCATATTCCTCTTAAACACACTACTTCATATTCCTATTAAACATACTACTTCATATTCCGCTTAATCATACAACTTCATATACCTCTTAAACATACTGCTTCATATTACTCTTAAACTCACTACTTCATATTCCTCTTAAACATACTACTTCATATTCCTCTTAAACATATTACTTCATATTCCTCTTAAATATACTACTTTTTATTCCTCTTAAACATACTACTTCATATTCCTCTTAAACATACTACTTCATATTCCTCTTAAATATATACTTCATATTCCTCTTAAACATACTACTTCATATTCCTCTTAATTATACTATTTCATAAAATCTCTTAAGCATACTACTTCATATTCCTTTTAAACTTAATACTTCATATTCCTTTTAAACATACTACTTCATATTCCTCTTAAACATATTACTTCATATTCCTCTTAAATATACTACTTTATATTCCTCTTAAACATACTACTTCATATTCCTCTTAAATATACTACTTTATATTCCTCTTAAACATTCTACTTCATATTCCTCTTAAACATACTACTTCATATTCCTCTTAAAAATACTACTTCATATTCCTCTTAAACATACTACTTAATATTCCTCTTAAAAAAACTACTTCATATTCCTCTTAAATATACTACTTCATATTCATCTCAAACATTCTACTTTATATTCCTCTTAAATATACTACTTCATATTGCTCTTAAGCATACTACTTCATATTCTTCTTAAACATACTACTTCATTTTCCTCTTAAATATGCTACTTCATATTCATCTGAAACATACTACTTCATATTCCTCTTAAACATACTACTTCATATTCCTCTTAAACATACAACTTAATATATCTCTTAAACATACTACTTCATATTCCTCTTAAACTCACTACTTCATATTCCTCTCAAACATACTACTTCATATTCCTCTTAAATATACTACTTCATATTCCTCTTAAACATACTACTTCATATTCCTCTTAAACATACTACTTCATATTCCTCTTAAATATACTACTTCATATTCATCCCAAACATACTACTTCATATTCCTCTTAAACATACTACTTCATATTCCTCTTAAACATAATACTTCATATTCCTCTTAAACATACTACTTCATATTCCTCTTAAACATACTATTTCATATTCCTCTTAAATATACTACTTCATATTCCTCTTAAACATACTACTTCATATTCCTCTTAAACACACTACTTCATATTCCTATTAAACATACTACTTCATATTCCTCTTAAACATACTACTTCATAATCCTCTTAAGCATATTACTTAATATTCTTCTTAAATATACTACTTTATGTTCCTCTTAAACATACTACTTCATATTTCTCTTAAACATACTACTTCATATTCCTCTTAAACATACTACTTCATATTCCTCTTAAATATACTACTTCACATTCCTCTTAAACATACTTGTTCATATTCCTCTTAAACATACTACTTCATATTCCTCATAAACATACTACTTCATATTCCTCTTAAACATACTACTTCATATTCCTCTTAAACATACTACTTCATATTCCTCTTAAATATACAACTTTATATTCCTCTTAAATATTCTACTTCATATTCCTCTTAAACATACTACTTCATATTCTCTTAAATATACTACTTCATATTCCTCTTAAACATACTACTTCATATACCTCTTAAACATACTACTTCATATTCCTCTTAAACATACTACTTCATATTCCTCTTAAACATACTACTTCATATTCCTCTTAAACATACTACTTCATATTCCTCTTAAACATACTACTTAATATTCCTCTTAAACATACTACTTCATATTCCTCTTAAATATACTACTTCATATTCCTCTTAAACATACTACTTCATATTCCTCGTAAACATACTACTTCATATTCCTCTTAAACATACTACTTCATATTCCTCTTAAATATACTACTTCATATTCATCTAAAACATTCTACTTCATATTCCTCTTAAATATACTACTTCATATTGCTCTTAAACATACTACTTTATATTCTTCTTAAACATACTACTTCATATTCCTCTTAAATATGCTACTTCATATTCATCTTAAACATACTACTTCATATTCCTCTTAAACATACTACTTCATATTCCTCTTAAACATACAACTTCATATACCTCTTAAACATACTGCTTCATATTACTCTTAAACTCACTACTTCATATTCCTCTTAAACATACTACTTCATATTCTTCTTAAACATAATACTTCATATTCCTCTTAAACATATTACTTCAAATTCCTCTTAAATATACTACTTTATATTCCTCTTAAACATACTACTTCATATTCCTCTTAAACATACTACTTCATATTTTCTTAAATATACTACTTCATATTCCTCTTAAACATACTACTTCATATTCCTCTTAATTATACTATTTCATATTCCTCTTAAGCATACTACTTCATATTCCTTTTAAACATACTACTTCATATTCCTCTCAATTATACTACTTCATATTGCTCTTAAACATACTACTTCATATACCTCTTAAATATACTACTTCATATTGAGCTTAAACATTCTACTTCGTATTCCTCTTAAACATTCTACTTCATATTCCTCTTAAACATACTACTTCTTATTCCTCTTAAGCATTCTATTTCATATTCCTCTTAAACATACCACGTCATATTCCTCTTAAATATACTACTTCATTTTCCTCTTAAACATACTACTTCATATTCCTCTTAAATATACTACTTCATATTCATCCCAATCATACTACTTCATATTCCTCTTAAACATACTACTTCATATTCCTCTTAAACACACTACTTCATATTCCTCTTAAACATACTACTTCATATTCCGCTTAATCATACAACTTCATATACCTCTTAAACATACTGCTTCATATTACTCTTAAACTCACTACTTCATATTCCTCTTAAACATACTACTTCATATTCCTCTTAAACATAATACTTCATATTGCTCTTAAACATATTACTACATATTCCTCTTAAATATACTACTTTATATTCCTCTTAAACATACTACTTCATATTCGTCTTAATTATACTATTTCATATTCCTCTTAAGCATACTACTTCATATTCCTTTTAAACATACTACTTCATATTCCTCTCAATTATACTACTTCATATTGCTCTTAAACATACTACTTCATATACCTCTTAAATATACTACCTCGGATTCATCTTAAACATACTACTTCATATTCCTCTTAAACATACTACCTCATATTCCTCTTAAACATACTACTTCATATTCCTCTTAAATATACTACTTCATATTACTCTTAAATATACTACTTCATATTCCTCTTAAACATACTATTTCATATTCCTCTTAAATATACTACTTCATATTGAGCTTAAACATTCAACTTCGTATTCCTCTTAAACATTCTACTTCATATTCCTCTTAAACATACTACTTCATATTCATCTTAAACATTCTACTTCATATTCCTCTTAAACATACCACGTCATATTCCTCTTAAATATACTACTTCATATTCCTCTTAAACATACTACTTCATATTCCTCTTAAACATACTACTTCATATTCCTCTTAAATATACTACTTCATATTACTCTTAAATATACTACTTCATATTCCTCTTAAACATACTACTTCATATTTCTCTTAAACATACTACTTCATATTCCTCTTAAACATACTATTTCATATTCCTCTTAAACATACTACTTCATATTCCTCTTAAACATACTACTTCATATTCCTCTTAAACATACTACTTCATATTCCTCTTAAACATACTACTTCATATTCCTCTTAAATATACTACTTCATATTACTCTTAAATATACTACTTCATATTCCTCTTAAACATACTACTTCATATTCCTCTTAAACATACTACTTCATATTCCTCTTAAATATACTACTTCATATTGATCTTAAACATTTTACTTCATATTCCTCTTATACATACTACTTCATATTCCTCTTAAACATACTACTTCATATTTCTCTTAAACATACTACTTCATATTCCTCTTAAACATACCACGCCATATTCCTCTTAAATATACTACTTCATATTCCTCTTATACATACTACTTCATATTCCTCTTAAACATACTACTTCATATTCCTCTTAAATATACTACTTCATATTGATCTTAAACATTTTACTTCATATTCCTCTTATACATACTACTTCATATTCCTCTTAAACATACTACTTCATATTTCTCTTAAACATACTACTTCATATTCCTCTTAAATATACTACTTCATATTCATCCCAAATATACTACTTCATATTCCTCTTAAACATACTACTTCATATTCCTCTTAAACATACTACTTCATATTCCTCTTAAATATACTACTTCATATTGATCTTAAACATTTTACTTCATATTCCTCTTATACATACTACTTCATATTCCTCTTAAACATACTACTTCATATTTCTCTTAAACATACTACTTCATATTCCTCTTAAACATACCACGCCATATTCCTCTTAAATATACTACTTCATATTCCTCTTATACATACTACTTCATATTCCTCCTAAACATACTACTTCATATTCCTCTTAAATATACTACTTCATATTCCTCTTATACATACTACTTCATATTCCTCCTAAACATACTACTTCATATTCCTCTTAAATATACTACTTCATATTCATCCCAAACATACTACTTCATATTCCTCTTAAACATACTACTTCATATTCCTCTTAAATATACTACTTCATATTCCTCTTAAACATACTACTTCATATTCCTCTTAATTATACTACTTCATATTCCTCTTAAGCATACTACTTCATATTCCTTTTAAACATACTACTTCATATTACTCTCAATTATACTACTTCATATTCCTCTTAAACATACTACTTCATATACCTCTTAAATATACTACTTCATATTCATCTTAAACATACTACTTCATATTCATTTTAAACATACTACTTCATATTCCTCTTAAACATACTACTTCATATTCCTCTTAAATATACTACTTCATATTCCTCTTAAACATACTACTTCATATTCCTCTTAATAATACTACTTCATATTCCTCTTAAACATACTACTTCATATTCCTATTAAACATACTACTTCATATTCCTCTTAAATATACTACTTCATATTACTCTTAAATATACTACTTCATATTCCTCTTAAACATACTACTTCATATTCTTCTTAAACATACTATTTCATATTCCTCTTAAATATACTACTTCATATTGAGCTTAAACATTCTACTTCATATTCCTCTTAAACATTCTACTTCATATTTCTCTTAAACATACTACTTCATATTCCTCTTAAACATTCTACTTCATATTCCTCTTAAACATACCACGTCATATTCCTCTTAAATATACTACTTCATATTCCTCTTAAACATACTACTTCATATTCCTCTTAAACATACTACTTCATATTCCTCTTAAATATACTACTTCATATTCCTTTTAAACATACTACTTCATATTCCTCTTAAATATACTACTTCATATTGATCTTAAACATTTTACTTCATATTCCTCTTATACATACTACTTCATATTCCTCTTAAACATACTACTTCATATTTCTCTTAAACATACTACTTCATATTCCTCTTAAACATACCACGCCATATTCCTCTTAAATATACTACTTCATATTCCTCTTATACATACTACTTCATATTCCTCCTAAACATACTACTTCATATTCCTCTTAAATATACTACTTCATATTCCTCTTATACATACTACTTCATATTCCTCCTAAACATACTACTTCATATTCCTCTTAAATATACTACTTCATATTCATCCCAAACATACTACTTCATATTCCTCTTAAACATACTACTTCATATTCCTCTTAAATATACTACTTCATATTCCTCTTAAACATACTACTTCATATTCCTCTTAATTATACTACTTCATATTCCTCTTAAGCATACTACTTCATATTCCTTTTAAACATACTACTTCATATTACTCTCAAATATACTACTTCATATTCCTCTTAAACATACTACTTCATATACCTCTTAAATATACTACTTCATATTCATCTTAAACATACTACTTCATATTCATTTTAAACATACTACTTCATATTCCTCTTAAACATACTACTTCATATTCCTCTTAAATATACTACTTCATATTCCTCTTAAACATACTACTTCATATTCCTCTTAATAATACTACTTCATATTCCTCTTAAACATACTACTTCATATTCCTATTAAACATACTACTTCATATTCCTCTTAAATATACTACTTCATATTACTCTTAAATATACTACTTCATATTCCTCTTAAACATACTACTTCATATTCTTCTTAAACATACTGTTTCATATTCCTCTTAAATATACTACTTCATATTGAGCTTAAACATTCTACTTCATATTCCTCTTAAACATACTACTTCATATTTCTCTTAAACATACTACTTCATATTCCTCTTAAACATTCTACTTCATATTCCTCTTAAACATACCACGTCATATTCCTCTTAAATATACTACTTCATATTCCTCTTAAACATACTACTTCATATTCCTCTTAAACATACTACTTCATATTCCTCTTAAATATACTACTTCATATTCCTTTTAAACATACTACTTCATATTCCTCTTAAACATACTATTTCATATTCCTCTTAAATATACTACTTCATATTGAGCTTAAACATTCTACTTCATATTCCTCTTAAACATACTACTTCATATTCCTCTTAAACATAGTACTTCATATTCCTCTTAAACACACTACTTCATATTCCTATTAAACATACTACTTCATATTCCTCTTCAACATACTACTTCATATTCCTCTTAAGCATATTACTTCATATTCCTCTTAAATATACTACTTTATATTCCTCTTAAACATACTACTTAATATTCCTCTTAAACATACTACTTCATATTCCTCTTAAACATACAACTTCATATTCCTTTTAAATATACTACTTCATATTCCTCTTAAATATACTTGTTCATATTCCTCTTAAACATACTACTTCATATTCCTCTTAAACATACTACTTCATATTCCTCTTAAACATACTACTTCATATTCCTCATAAACTTAATACTTCATATTCCTCTTAAACATACTACTTCATATTCCTCTTAAACATACTACTTCATATTCCTCTTAAACATACTACATCATATTCCTCTTAAATATACTACTTTATATTCCTCTTAAACATTCTACTTCATATTCCTCTTAAACATACTACTTCATATTCCTCTTAAATATACTACTTCATATTCCCCTTAAACATACAACTTCATATTCCTCTTAAACATACTACTTCATATTCCTCTTAAACATACTACTTCATATTCCTCTTAAACATACTACTTCATATTCCTCTTAAACATACTACTTCATATTCCTCTTAAACATACTACTTAATATTCCTCTTAAACATACTACTTCATATTCCTCTTAAATATAATACTTCATATTCCTCTTAAATATACTACTTCATATTCCTCTTAAACATACTACTTCATATTCCTCTTAAACATACTACTTCATATTCCTATTAAATATACTACTTCATATTCATCTTAAACATTCTACTTCATATTCCTCTTAAATATACTAATTCATATTGCTCCTAAACATACTACTTCATATTCTTCTTAAACATACTACTTCATATTACTCTTAAATATGCTACTTCATATTCATCTTAAACATACTACTTCATATTCCTCTTAAACATACTACTTCATATTCCTCTTAAACCTACAACTTCATATATCTCTTAAACATTCTACTTCATATTCCTCTTAAATATACTAATTCATATTGCTCCTAAACATACTACTTCATATTCTTCTTAAACATACTACTTCATATAACTCTTAAATATGCTACTTCATATTCATCTTAAACATACTACTTCATATTCCTCTTAAACATACTACTTCATATTCCTCTTAAACATACTACTTCATATTTTCTTAAATATACTACTTCATATTCCTCTTAAACATACTACTTCATATTCCTCTTAATTATACTATTTCATATTCCTCTTAAGCATACTACTTCATATTCCTTTTAAACATACTACTTCATATTCCTCTCAATTATACTACTTCATATTGCTCTTAAACATACTACTTCATATACATCTTAAATATACTACTTCATATTGAGCTTAAACATTCTACTTCGTATTCCTCTTAAACATTCTACTTCATATTCCTCTTAAACATACTACTTCTTATTCCTCTTAAGCATTCTATTTCATATTCCTCTTAAACATACCACGTCATATTCCTCTTAAATATACTACTTCATTTTCCTCTTAAACATACTACTTCATATTCCTCTTAAATATACTACTTCATATTCATCCCAATCATACTACTTCATATTCCTCTTAAACATACTACTTCATATTCCTCTTAAACACACTACTTCATATTCCTCTTAAACATACTACTTCATATTCCGCTTAATCATACAACTTCATATACCTCTTAAACATACTGCTTCATATTACTCTTAAACTCACTACTTCATATTCCTCTTAAACATACTACTTCATATTCCTCTTAAACATAATACTTCATATTGCTCTTAAACATATTACTACATATTCCTCTTAAATATACTACTTTATATTCCTCTTAAACATACTACTTCATATTCGTCTTAATTATACTATTTCATATTCCTCTTAAGCATACTACTTCATATTCCTTTTAAACATACTACTTCATATTCCTCTCAATTATACTACTTCATATTGCTCTTAAACATACTACTTCATATACCTCTTAAATATACTACCTCGGATTCATCTTAAACATACTACTTCATATTCCTCTTAAACATACTACCTCATATTCCTCTTAAACATACTACTTCATATTCCTCTTAAATATACTACTTCATATTACTCTTAAATATACTACTTCATATTCCTCTTAAACATACTATTTCATATTCCTCTTAAATATACTACTTCATATTGAGCTTAAACATTCAACTTCGTATTCCTCTTAAACATTCTACTTCATATTTCTCTTAAACATACTACTTCATATTCATCTTAAACATTCTACTTCATATTCCTCTTAAACATACCACGTCATATTCCTCTTAAATATACTACTTCATATTCCTCTTAAACATACTACTTCATATTCCTCTTAAACATACTACTTCATATTCCTCTTAAATATACTACTTCATATTACTCTTAAATATACTACTTCATATTCCTCTTAAACATACTACTTCATATTTCTTTTAAACATACTACTTCATATTCCTCTTAAACATACTATTTCATATTCCTCTTAAACATACTACTTCATATTCCTCTTAAACATACTACTTCATATTCCTCTTAAACATACTACTTCATATTCCTCTTAAACATACTACTTCATATTCCTCTTAAATATACTACTTCATATTACTCTTAAATATACTACTTCATATTCCTCTTAAACATACTACTTCATATTCCTCTTAAACATACTACTTCATATTCCTCTTAAATATACTACTTCATATTGATCTTAAACATTTTACTTCATATTCCTCTTATACATACTACTTCATATTCCTCTTAAACATACTACTTCATATTTCTCTTAAACATACTACTTCATATTCCTCTTAAACATACCACGCCATATTCCTCTTAAATATACTACTTCATATTCCTCTTATACATACTACTTCATATTCCTCCTAAACATACTACTTCATATTCCTCTTAAATATACTACTTCATATTCATCCCAAATATACTACTTCATATTCCTCTTAAACATACTACTTCATATTCCTCTTAAACATACTACTTCATATTCCTCTTAAATATACTACTTCATATTGATCTTAAACATTTTACTTCATATTCCTCTTATACATACTACTTCATATTCCTCTTAAACATACTACTTCATATTTTTCTTAAACATACTACTTCATATTCCTCTTAAACATACCACGCCATATTCCTCTTAAATATACTACTTCATATTCCTCTTATACATACTACTTCATATTCCTCCTAAACATACTACTTCATATTCCTCTTAAATATACTACTTCATATTCCTCTTATACATACTACTTCATATTCCTCCTAAACATACTACTTCATATTCCTCTTAAATATACTACTTCATATTCATCCCAAACATACTACTTCATATTCCTCTTAAACATACTACTTCATATTCCTCTTAATTATACTACTTCATATTCCTCTTAAACATACTACTTCATATTCCTCTTAATTATACTACTTCATATTCCTCTTAAGCATACTACTTCATATTCCTTTTAAACATACTACTTCATATTACTCTCAATTATACTACTTCATATTCCTCTTAAACATACTACTTCATATACCTCTTAAATATACTACTTCATATTCATCTTAAACATACTACTTCATATTCATTTTAAACATACTACTTCATATTCCTCTTAAACATAATACTTCATATTCCTCTTAAATATACTACTTCATATTCCTCTTAAACATACTACTTCATATTCCTCTTAATAATACTACTTCATATTCCTCTTAAACATACTACTTCATATTCCTATTAAACATACTACTTCATATTCCTCTTAAATATACTACTTCATATTACTCTTAAATATACTACTTCATATTCCTCTTAAACATACTACTTCATATTCTTCTTAAACATACTATTTCATATTCCTCTTAAATATACTACTTCATATTGAGCTTAAACATTCTACTTCATATTCCTCTTAAACATACTACTTCATATTTCTCTTAAACATACTACTTCATATTCCTCTTAAACATTCTACTTCATATTCCTCTTAAACATACCACGTCATATTCCTCTTAAATATACTACTTCATATTCCTCTTAAACATACTACTTCATATTCCTCTTAAACATACTACTTCATATTCCTCTTAAATATACTACTTCATATTCCTTTTAAACATACTACTTCATATTCCTCTTAAACATACTATTTCATATTCCTCTTAAATATACTACTTCATATTGAGCTTAAACATTCTACTTCATATTCCTCTTAAACATACTACTTCATATTCCTCTTAAACATAGTACTTCATATTCCTCTTAAACACACTACTTCATATTCCTATTAAACATACTACTTCATATTCCTCTTCAACATACTACTTCATATTCCTCTTAAGCATATTACTTCATATTCCTCTTAAATATACTACTTTATATTCCTCTTAAACATACTACTTAATATTCCTCTTAAACATACTACTTCATATTCCTCTTAAACATACAACTTCATATTCCTTTTAAATATACTACTTCACATTCCTCTTAAATATACTTGTTCATATTCCTCTTAAACATACTACTTCATATTCCTCTTAAACATACTACTTCATATTCCTCTTAAACATACTACTTCATATTCCTCATAAACATAATACTTCATATTCCTCTTAAACATACTACTTCATATTCCTCTTAAACATACTACTTCATATTCCTCTTAAACATACTACATCATATTCCTCTTAAATATACTACTTTATATTCCTCTTAAACATTCTACTTCATATTCCTCTTAAACATACTACTTCATATTCCTCTTAAATATACTACTTCATATTCCCCTTAAACATACAACTTCATATTCCTCTTAAACATACTACTTCATATTCCTCTTAAACATACTACTTCATATTCCTCTTAAACATACTACTTCATATTCCTCTTAAACATACTACTTCATATTCCTCTTAAACATACTACTTAATATTCCTCTTAAACATACTACTTCATATTCCTCTTAAATATAATACTTCATATTCCTCTTAAATATACTACTTCATATTCCTCTTAAACATACTACTTCATATTCCTCTTAAACATACTACTTCATATTCCTATTAAATATACTACTTCATATTCATCTTAAACATTCTACTTCATATTCCTCTTAAATATACTAATTCATATTGCTCCTAAACATACTACTTCATATTCTTCTTAAACATACTACTTCATATTACTCTTAAATATGCTACTTCATATTCATCTTAAACATACTACTTCATATTCCTCTTAAACATACTACTTCATATTCCTCTTAAACCTACAACTTCATATATCTCTTAAACATTCTACTTCATATTCCTCTTAAATATACTAATTCATATTGCTCCTAAACATACTACTTCATATTCTTCTTAAACATACTACTTCATATTACTCTTAAATATGCTACTTCATATTCATCTTAAACATACTACTTCATATTCCTCTTAAACATACTACTTCATATTCCTCTTAAACATATTACTTTATATTCCTCTTAAATATACTACTTTATATTCCTCTTAAACATACTACTTCATATTCCTCTTAAACATACTACTTCATATTCCTCTTAAATATACTACTTCATATTCCTCTTAAACATACTACTTCATATTCCTCTTAAATATACTATTTAATATTCCTCTTAAGCATACTACTTCATATTTCTTTTAAACATACTACTTCATATTCCTCTCAATCATACTACTTCATATTCCTCTTAAACATACTACTTCATATACCTCTTAAATATACTACTTCATATTCATCTTAAACATACTACTTCATATTCCTCTTAAACATACTACCTCATATTGGTCCTAAACATACTACTTCATATTCTTCTTAAACATACTACTTCATATTACTCTTAAATATGCTACTTCATATTCATCTTAAACATACTACTTCATATTCCTCTTAAACATACTACTTCATATTCCTCTTAAACCTACAACTTCATATATCTCTTAAACATTCTACTTCATATTCCTCTTAAATATACTAATTCATATTGCTCCTAAACATACTACTTCATATTCTTCTTAAACATACTACTTCATATTACTCTTAAATATGCTACTTCATATTCATCTTAAACATACTACTTCATATTCCTCTTAAACATACTACTTCATATTCCTCTTAAACCTACAACTTCATATATCTCTTAAACATTCTACTTCATATTCCTCTTAAATATACTAATTCATATTGCTCCTAAACATACTACTTCATATTCTTCTTAAACATACTACTTCATATTACTCTTAAATATGCTACTTCATATTCATCTTAAACATACTACTTCATATTCCTCTTAACCATATTACTTCATATTCCTCTTAAATATACTACTTTATATTCCTCTTAAACATACTACTTCATATTCCTCCTAAACATACTACTTCATATTCCTCTTAAACATACTACCTCATATTCCTCTTAAACATACTACTTCATATTCCTCTTAAACATACTACTTCATATTCCTTTTAAACATATTACTTCAAATTCCTCTTAAACATACTACTTCATATTCCTCTTAAATATACTACTTCATATTCCTCTTAAACATACTACTTCATATTCCTCTTAAACATACTACTTCATATTCCTCTTAAACATATTACTTTATATTCCTCTTAAATATACTACTTTATATTCCTCTTAAACATACTACTTCATATTCCTCTTAAACATACTACTTCATATTCCTCTTAAATATACTACTTCATATTCCTCTTAAACATACTACTTCATATTCCTCTTAAATATACTACTTCATATTCCTCTTAAACATACTACTTCATATTCCTCTTAAACATACTACTTCATATTCCTCTTAAACATACTACTTCATATTCTTCTTAAACATACTACTTCATATTCCTCTTAAATATGCTACTTCATATTCATCTTAAACATACTACTTCATATTCCTCTTAAACATACTACTTCATATTCCTCTTAAACATACAACTTCATATATCTCTTAAACATACTACTTCATATTCCTCTTAAACTCACTACTTCATATTCCTCTTAAACATACTACTTCATATTCCTCTTAAACATACTACTTCATATTCCTCTTAACCATATTACTTCATATTCCTCTTAAATATACTACTTTATATTCCTCTTAAACATACTACTTCATATTCCTCTTAAACATACTACTTCATATTCCTCTTATATATACTACTTCATATTCCTCTTAAACATACTACTGCATATTCCTCTTAAATATACTATTTCATATTCCTCTTAAGCATACTACTTCATATTCCTTTTAAACATACTACTTCATATTCCTCTTAATTATACCACTTCATATTCCTCTTAAACATACTACGTTATATACCTCTTAAATATACTACTTTATATTCATCTTAAACATACTACTTCATATTCCTCTTAAACATACTACCTCATATTCCTCTTAAACATACTACTTCATATTCCTCTTAAACATACTACTTCATATTCCTTTTAAACATATTACTTCAAATTCCTCTTAAACATACTACTTCATATTCCTCTTAAATATACTACTTCATATTCCTCTTAAACATACTACTTCATATTCCTCTTAATAATACTACTTCATATTCCTCTTAAACGTACTACTTCATATTCCTCTTAAACATACTCCTTCATATTCCTATTAAATATACTACTTCATATTACTCTTAAATATACTACTTCATATTCCTCTTAAACATACTACTTCATATTCCTCTTAAACATACTATTTCGTATTCCTCTTAAATATACTACTTCATATTGATCTTAAATATTCTACTTCATATTCCTCTTAAACATACTACTTCATATTCCTCTTAAACATACTACTTCACATTCCTCTTAAACATACTACTTCATATTCATTTTTAACATACTACTTCATATTCCTCTTAAACATACTACTTCATATTCCTCTTAAATATACTACTTCATATTCCTCTTAAACATACTACTTCATATTCCTCTTAATAATACTACTTCATATTCCTCTTAAACATACTACTTCATATTCCTATTAAACATACTACTTTATATTCCTCTTAAATATACTACTTCATATTACTCTTAAATATACTACTTCATATTCCTCTTAAACATACTACTTCATATTCTTCTTAAACATACTATTTCATATTCCTCTTAAATATACTACTTCATATTAAGCTTAAACATTCTACTTCATATTCCTCTTAAACATACTACTTCATATTTCTCTTAAACATACTACTTCATATTCCTCTTAAACATTCTACTTCATATTCCTCTTAAACATACCACGTCATATTCCTCTTAAATATACTACTTCATATTCCTCTTAAACATACTACTTCATATTCCTCTTAAACATACTACTTCATATTCCTCTTAAATATACTACTTCATATTCCTTTTAAACATACTACTTCATATTCCTCTTAAACATACTATTTCATATTCCTCTTAAATATACTACTTCATATTGAGCTTAAACATTCTACTTCATATTCCTCTTAAACATACTACTTCATATTCCTCTTAAACATACTACTTCATATTCCTCTTAAACATACTACTTCATATTCCTCTTAAACATACTACTTCATATTTCTCTTAAACATACTATTTCATATTCCTCTTAAAAATACTACTTCATATACCTCTTAAACATACTACTTTATATTCCTCTTAAGCACTCTACTTCATATTCCTATTAAACATACTACTTCATATTCCTCTTCAACATACTACTTCATATTCCTCTTAAGCATATTACTTCATATTCCTCTTAAATATACTACTTTATATTCCTCTTAAACATACTACTTTATATTCCTCTTAAACATACTACTTCATATTCCTCTTAAACATACAACTTCATATTCCTTTTAAATATACTACTTCATATTCCTTTTAAATATACTTGTTCATATTCCTCTTAAACATACTACTTCATATTCCTCTTAAACTTACTACTTCATATTCCTCCTAAACATACTACTTCATATTCCTCATAAACATAATACTTCATATTCCTCTTAAACATACTACTTCATATTCCTCTTAAACATACTACTTCATATTCCTCTTAAACATACTACATCATATTCCTCTTAAATATACTACTTAATATTCCTCTTAAACATTCTACTTCATATTCCTCTTAAACATACTCCTTCATATTCCTCTTAAATATACTACTTCATATTCCTCTTAAACGTACTACTTCATATTCCTCTTAAACATACTACTTCATATTCCTCTTAAACATACTACTTCATATTCCTCTTAAACATACTACTTAATATTCCTCTTAAACATACTACTTCATATTCCCCTTAAATATAATACTTCATATTCCTCTTAAACATACTACTTCATATTCCTCTTAAACATATTACTTTATATTCCTCTTAAATATACTACTTTATATTCCTCTTAAACATACTACTTCATATTCCTCTTAAACATACTACTTCATATTCCTCTTAAATATACTACTTCATATTCCTCTTAAACAAACTACTTCATATTCCTCTTAAATATACTATTTAATATTCCTCTTAAGCATACTACTTCATATTTCTTTTAAACATACTACTTCATATTCCTCTCAATCATACTACTTCATATTCCTCTTAAACATACTACTTCATATACCTCTTAAATATACTACTTCATATTCATCTTAAACATACTACTTCATATTCCTCTTAAACATACTACCTCATATTGGTCCTAAACATACTACTTCATATTCCTCTTAACCATATTACTTCATATTCCTCTTAAATATACTACCTCATATTCCTCTTAAACATACTACTTCATATTCCTCTTAAACATACTACTTCATATTCCTTTTAAACATATTACTTCAAATTCCTCTTAAACATACTACTTCATATTCCTCTTAAATATACTACTTCATATTAATCTTAAACATACTACTTCATATTCCTCTTAAACATACTACTTCATATTCCTCTTAAACATATTACTTTATATTCCTCTTAAATATACTACTTTATATTCCTCTTAAACATACTACTTCATATTCCTCTTAAACATACTACTTCATATTCCTCTTAAATATACTACTTCATATTCCTCTTAAACATACTACTTCATATTCCTCTTAAATATACTACTTCATATTCCTCTTAAACATACTACTTCATATTCCTCTTAAACATACTACTTCATATTCCTCTTAAACATACTGCTTCATATTCTTCTTAAACATACTACTTCATATTCCTCTTAAATATGCTACTTCATATTCATCTTAAACATACTACTTCATATTCCTCTTAAACATACTACTTCATATTCCTCTTAAACATACAACTTCATATATCTCTTAAACATACTACTTCATATTCCTCTTAAACTCACTACTTCATATTCCTCTTAAACATACTACTTCATATTCCTCTTAAACATACTACTTCATATTCCTCTTAACCATATTACTTCATATTCCTCTTAAATATACTACTTTATATTCCTATTAAACATACTACTTCATATTCCTCTTAAACATACTACTTCATATTCCTCTTATATATACTACTTCATATTCCTCTTAAACATACTACTGCATATTCCTCTTAAATATACTATTTCATATTCCTCTTAAGCATACTACTTCATATTCCTTTTAAACATACTACTTCATATTCCTCTTAATTATACCACTTCATATTCCTCTTAAACATACTACGTTATATACCTCTTATATATACTACTTTATATTCATCTTAAACATACTACTTCATATTCCTCTTAAACATACTACCTCATATTCCTCTTAAACATACTACTTCATATTCCTCTTAAACATACTACTTCATATTCCTTTTAAACATATTACTTCAAATTCCACTTAAACATACTACTTCATATTCCTCTTAAAAATACTACTTCATATTCCTCTTAAACATACTACTTCATATTCCTCTTAATAATACTACTTCATATTCCTCTTAAACGTACTACTTCATATTCCTCTTAAACATACTCCTTCATATTCCTATTAAATATACTACTTCATATTACTCTTAAATATACTACTTCATATTCCTCTTAAACATACTACTTCATATTCCTCTTAAACATACTATTTCGTATTCCTCTTAAATATACTACTTCATATTGATCTTAAATATTCTACTTCATATTCCTCTTAAACATACTACTTCATATTCCTCTTAAACATACTACTTCACATTCCTCTTAAACATACTACTTCATATTCATTTTTAACATACTACTTCATATTCCTCTTAAACATACTACTTCATATTCCTCTTAAATATACTACTTCATATTCCTCTTAAACATAGTACTTCATATTCCTCTTAATAATACTACTTCATATTCCTCTTAAACATACTACTTCATATTCCTATTAAACATACTACTTTATATTCCTCTTAAATATACTACTTCATATTACCCTTAAATATACTACTTCATATTCCTCTTAAACATACTACTTCATATTCTTCTTAAACATACTATTTCATATTCCTCTTAAATATACTACTTCATATTAAGCTTAAACATTCTACTTCATATTCCTCTTAAACATACTACTTCATATTTCTCTTAAACATACTACTTCATATTCCTCTTAAACATTCTACTTCATATTCCTCTTAAACATACCACGTCATATTCCTCTTAAATATACTACTTCATATTCCTCTTAAACATACTACTTCATATTCCTCTTAAACATACTACTTCATATTCCTCTTAAATATACTACTTCATATTCCTTTTAAACATACTACTTCATATTCCTCTTAAACATACTATTTCATATTCCTCTTAAATATACTACTTCATATTGAGCTTAAACATTCTACTTCATATTCCTCTTAAACATACTACTTCATATTCCTCTTAAACATACTACTTCATATTCCTCTTAAACATACTACTTCATATTCCTCTTAAACATACTACTTCATATTTCTCTTAAACATACTATTTCATAATCCTCTTAAAAATACTACTTCATATACCTCTTAAACATACTACTTTATATTCCTCTTAAACACACTACTTCATATTCCTATTAAACATACTACTTCATATTCCTCTTCAACATACTACTTCATATTCCTCTTAAGCATATTACTTCATATTCCTCTTAAATATACTACTTTATATTCCTCTTAAACATACTACTTTATATTCCTCTTAAACATACTACTTCATATTCCTCTTAAACATACAACTTCATATTCCTTTTAAATATACTACTTCATATTCCTCTTAAATATACTTGTTCATATTCCTCTTAAACATACTACTTCATATTCCTCTTAAACTTACTACTTCATATTCCTCCTAAACATACTACTTCATATTCCTCATAAACATAATACTTCATATTCCTCTTAAACATACTACTTCATATTCCTCTTAAACATACTACTTCATATTCCTCTTAAACATACTACATCATATTCCTCTTAAATATACTACCTAATATTCCTCTTAAACATTCTACTTCATATTCCTCTTAAACATACTCCTTCATATTCCTCTTAAATATACTACTTCATATTCCCCTTAAACATACTACTTCATATTCCTCTTAAACATACTACTTCATATTCCTCTTAAACGTACTACTTCATATTCCTCTTAAACATACTACTTCATATTCCTCTTAAACATACTACTTCATATTCCTCTTAAACATACTACTTAATATTCCTCTTAAACATACTACTTCATATTCCTCTTAAATATAATACTTCATATTCCTCTTAAATATACTACTTCATATTCCTCTTAAACATACTACTTCATATTCCTCTTAAACATACTACTTCATATTCCTCTTAAATATACTACTTCATATTCATCTTAAACATTCTACTTCATATTATTCTTAAATATACTAATTCATATTGCTCTTAAACATACTACTTCATATTCTTCTTAAACATACTACTTCATATACCTCTTATATATGCTACTTCATATTCATCTTAAACATACTACTTCATATTCCTCTTAAACATACTACTTCATATTCCTCTTAAACCTACAACTTCATATATCTCTTAAACATACTACTTCATATTCCTCTTAAACTCACTACTTCATATTTCTTTTAAACATACTACTTCATATTCCTCTCAAACATACTACTTCATATTCCTCTTAAACATACTACTTCATATTCCTCTTAAACATATTACTTTATATTCCTCTTAAATATACTACTTTATATTTCTCTTAAACATACTACTTCATATTCCTCTTAAACATACTACTTCATATTCCTCTTAAATATACTACTTCATATTCCTCTTAAACATACTACTTCATATTCCTCTTAAATATACTATTTCATATTCCTCTTAAGCATACTACTTCATATTTCTTGTAAACATACTACTTCATATTCCTCTCAATCATACTACTTCATATTCCTCTTAAACATACTACTTCATATACCTCTTAAATATACTACTTCATATTCATCTTAAACATACTACTTCATATTCCTCTTAAACATACTACCTCATATTCGTCCTAAACATACTACTTCATATTCCTCTTAAACATACTACTTCATATTCCTTTTAAACATACTACTTCATATTCCTCTTAAACATACTACTTCATATTCCTCTTAAATATACTACTTCATATTCCTCTTAAACATACTACTTCATATTCCTCTTAAACATACTACTTCATATTCCTCTTAAACATACTACTTCATATTCTTATTAAACATACTACTTCATATTCCTCTTAAATATGCTACTTCATATTCGTCTTCAACATACTACTTCATATTCCTCTTAAACATACTACTTCATATTCCTCTTAAACATACAACTTCATATATCTCTTAAACATACTACTTCATATTCCTCTTAAACTCACTACTTCATATTCCTCTTAAACATACTACTTCATATTCCTCTTAAACATACTACTTCATATTCCTCTTAACCATATTACTTCATATTCCTCTTAAATATACTACTTTATATTCCTCTTAAACATACTACTTCATATTCCTCTTAAACATACTACTTCATATTCCTCTTATATATACTACTTCATATTCCTCTTAAACATACTACTGCATATTCCTCTTAAATATACTATTTCATATTCCTCTTAAGCATACTACTTCATATTCCTTTTAAACATACTACTTCATATTCCTCTCAATTATACTACTTCATATTCCTCTTAAACATACTACTTTATATACCTCTTAAATATACTACTTCATATTCATCTTAAACATACTACTTCATATTCCTCTTAAACATACTACCTCATATTCCTCTTAAACATACTACTTCATATTCCTCTTAAACATACTACTTCATATTCGTTTTAAACATATTACTTCAAATTCCTCTTAAACATACTACTTCATATTCCTATTAAATATACTACTTCATATTCCTCTTAAACATACTACTTCATATTCCTCTTAGTAATACTACTTCATATTCCTCTTAAACGTACTACTTCATATTCCTCTTAAACATACTCCTTCATATTCCTATTAAATATACTACTTCATATTACTCTTAAATATACTACTTCATATTCCTCTTAAACATACTACTTCATATTCCTCTTAAACATACTATTTCATATTCCTCTTAAATATACTACTTCATATTGATCTTAAATATTCTACTTCATATTCCTCTTAAACATACTACTTCATATTCCTCTTAAACATACTACTTCATATTCCTCTTAAACATACTACTTCATATTCCTCTTAAGCATACCACGTCATATTCTTCTTAAATATACTACTTCATATTCCTCTTAAACATACTACTTCATATTCCTCTTAAATATACTACTTCATATTCATCCCAAACATACTACTTCATATTCCTCTTAAACATACTTCTTCATATTCCTCTTAAATATACCACTTCATATTCCTCTTAAACATACTACTTCATATTCCTCTTAATTATACTATTTCATATTCCTCTTAAGCATACTACTTCATATTCCTTTTAAACATACTACTTCATATTCCTCTCAATTATACTACTTCATATTCCTCTTTAACATACTACTTCATATACCTCTTAAATATACTACTTCATATTCATCTTAAACATACTACTTCATATTCCTCTTAAACATACTACCTCATATTCCTCTTAAACATACTACTTCATATTCCTCTTAAACATACTCCTTCATATTCCTCTTAAACATACTACTTCATATTCTTCTTAAATATACTACTTCATATTCCTCTTACACATACTATTTCATATTCCTCTTAATAATACTACTGCATATTCCTCTTAAACATACTACTTCATATACCTCTTAAACATACTACTTCATATTCCTCTTAAATATAATACTTCATATTACTCTTAAATAAACTACTGCATATTCCTCTTAAACATACTACTTCATATTCCTCTTAAACATACTATTTCATATTCCTCTTAAATATACTACTTCATATTGAGCTTAAACATTCTACTTCATATTCCTCTTAAACATACTACTTCATATTCCTCTTAAACATACTACTTCATATTGCTCTTAAACATACTACTTCATATTCCTCTTAAACATACCACGTCATATTCCTCTTAAATTTACTACTTCATATTCCTCTTAAACATACTACTTCATATTCCTCTTAAACATATTACTTCATATTCCTCTTAAAAAATACTACTTCATATTCATCCCAAACATACTACTTCATATTCCTCTTAAACATACTACTTCATATTCCTCTTAAACATACTACTTCATATTCCTCTTAAACATACTACTTCATATTCCTCTTAAACATACTATTTTATATTCCTCTTAAACATACTACTTCATATACCTCTTAAACATACTATTTTATATTCCTCTTAAATATACTACTTCATATACCTCTTAAACATACTACTTTATATTCCTCTTAAACACACTACTTCATATTCCTATTAAACATACTACTTCAAATTCCTCTTAAACTCACTACTTCATATTCCTCTTAAACATACTACTTCATATTCCTCTTAAACATACTACTTCATATTCCTCTTAAACATATTACTTCATATTCCTCTTAAATATACTACTTTATATTCCACTTAAACATACTACTTCATATTCCTCTTAAACATACTACTTCATATTCCTCTTAAATATACTACTTCATATTCCTCTTAAACATACTATTTCATATTCCTCTTAAGCATACTACTTCATATTTCTTTTAAACATACTACTTCATATTCCTCTCAAACATACTACTTCATATTCCTCTTAAACATACTACTTCATATACCTCTTAAATATACTACTTCATATTCATCTTAAACATACTACTTCATATTCCTCTTAAACATACTACCTCATATTCGTCCTAAACATACTACTTCATATTCCTCTTAAACATACTACTTCATATTCCTTTTAAACATACTACTTCATATTCCTCTTAAACATACTACTTCATATTCCTCTTAAATATACTACTTCATATTCCTCTTAAACATACTACTTCATATTCCTCTTAAACATACTACTTCATATCCCTCTTAAACATACTACTTAATATTCCTCTTAAACATACTACTTCATATTCCTCTTAAATATACTACTTCATATTTATCTTAAACATTCTACTTCATATTCCTCTTAAATATACTACTTCATATTCCTCGTAATCATACTACTTCATATTCTTCTTAAACATACTACTTCATATTCCTCTTAAATATGCTACTTCATATTCATCTTAAACATACTACTTCATATTCCTCTTAAACATACTACTTCATATTCCTCTTAAACATACAACTTCATATATCTCTTAAACATACTACTTCATATTCCTCTTAAACTCACTACTTCATATTCCTCTTAAACATACTACTTCATATTCCTCTTAAACATATTATTTCATATTCCTCTTAAATATACTACTTTATATTCCTCTTAAACATACTACTTCATATTCCTCTTAGACATACTACTTCATATTCCTCTTATATATACTACTTCATATTCCTCTTAAACATACTACTTCATATTCCTCTTAAATATACTATTTCATATTCCTCTTAAGCATACTACTTCATATTCCTTTTAAACATACTACTTCATATTCCTCTCAATTATACTACTTCATATTCCTCTTAAACATACTACTTTATATACCTCTTAAATATACTACTTCAAATTCATCTTAAACATACTACATCATATTCCTCTTAAACATACTACCTCATATTCCTCTTAAACATACTACTTCATATTCCTCTTAAACATACTACTTCATATTCCTTTTAAACATACTACTTCAAATTCCTCTTAAACATACTACTTCATATTCCTATTAAATATAATACTTCATATTCCTCTTAAACAGACTACTTCATATTCCTCTTAATAATACTACTTCATATTCCTCTTAAACATACTACTTCATATTCCTCTTAAACATACTCCTTCATATTCCTATTAAATATACTACTTCATATTACTCTTAAATATACTACTTCATATTCCTCTTAAACATACTACTTCATATTCCTCTTAAACATACTATTTCATATTCCTCTTAAATATACTACTTCGTATTGATCTTAAATATTCTACTTCATATTCCTCTTAAACATACTACTTCATATTCCTCTTAAACATACTACTTCATATTCCCTCTTAAACATACTACTTCCTATTCCTCTTAAACATACCACGTCATATTCCTCTTAAATATACTACTTCATATTCCTCTTAAACATACTACTTCATATTCCTCTTAAACATACTACTTCATATTCCGCTTAAATATACTACATCATATTCATCCCAAACATACTACTTCATATTCCTCTTAAACATACTACTTCATATTCCTCTTAAACATACCACGTCATATTCCTCTTAAATATACTACTTCATATTCCTCTTAAACATATTACTTCATATTCCTCTTAAATATACTAATTTATATTCCCCTTAAACATACTACTTCATATTCCTCTTAAACATACTACTTCATATTCCTCTTAAATATACCACTCCATATTCCTCTTAAACATACTACTTCATATTCCTCTTAATTATACTATTTCATATTCCTCTTAAGCATACTACTTCATATTCCTTTTAAACATACTACTTCATATTCCTCTCAATTATACTACTTCATATTCCTCTTAAACATACTACTTCATATACCTCTTAAATATATTACTTCATATTCATCTTAAACATACTACTTCATATTCCTCTTAAACATACTACCTCATATTCCTCTTTAACATACTACTTCATATTCCTCTTAAACATACTACTTCATATTCCTCTTAAACATACTACTTCATATTCCTCTTAAATATACTACTTCATATTCCTCTTACACATACTACTTCATATTCCTCTTAATAATACTACTGCATATTCCTCTTAAACATACTACTTCATATTCCTCTTAAACATACTACTTCATATTCCTCTTAAATATACTACTTCATATTACTCTTAAATATACTACTGCATATTCCTCTTAAACATACTACTTCATATTCCTCTTAAACATACTATTTCATATTCCTCTTAAATATACTACTTCATATTGAGCTTAAACATTCTACTTCATATTCCTCTTAAACATACTACTTCATATTCCTCTTAAACATACTACTTCATATTCCTCTTAAACATACTATTTCATATTCCTCTTAAATATACCACGTCATATTCCTCTTAAATTTACTACTTCATATTCCTCTTAAACATACTACTTCATATTCCTCTTAAACATATTACTTCATATTCCTCTTAAAAAATACTACTTCATATTCATCCCAAACATACTACTTCATATTCCTCTTAAACATACTACTTCATATTCCTCTTAAACGTACTACTTCATATTCCTCTTAAACATACTACTTCATATTCCTCATAAACATACTATTTCATATTCCTCTTAAACATACTACTTTATATTCCTCTTACACATACTACTTCATATTCCTATTAAACATACTACATCATATTCCTCTTAAATATACTACTTTATATTCCTTTTAAACATTCTACTTCATATTCCTCTTAAACATACTACTTCATATTCCTCTTACATATACTACTTCATATTCCCCTTAAACATACTACTTCATATTCCTCTTAAACATACTACTTCATATTCCTCTTAAACATACTACTTCATATTCCTCTTAAACATACTACTTCATATTCCTCTTAAACATACTACTTCATATAACTCTTAAACATATTACTTAATATTCCTCTTAAACATACTGCTTCATATTCCTCTTAAACATACTACTTCATATTCCTCTTAAACATACTACCTCATATTCCTCTTACACATACTACTTCATATTCCTCTTAAACATACTACTTCATATTCCTTTTAAACATACTATTTCATATTCCTCTTAAACATACTACTTCATATTCCTCTTAAACATACTACTTCATATTCCTCTTAAACATACTACTTCATATTCCTCTTAAACATACTACTTCATATTCCTCTTAAACATACTACTTCATATACCTCTTAAATATACTACTTCATATTCCTCTTAAACATACTACTTCATATTCCTCTTAAACATACTACCTCATATTCCTCTTAAACATACTACTTCATATTCCTCTTAAACATACTACTTCATATTCCTTTTAAACATACTACTTCATATTCCTCTTAAATATACTACTTCGTATTCCTCTTAAACACATTACTTCATATTCCTATTAAACATACTACTTCATATTCCTCTTCAACAAACTACTTCATATTCCTCTTAAGCATATTAATTCATATTCCTCTTAAATATACTACTTTATATTCCTCTTAAACATACTACTTCATATTCCTCTTAAACATACTACTTCATATTCCTCTTAAACATACTACTTCATATACCTCTTAAATATACTACTTCAAATTCATCTTAAACATACTACTTCATATTCCTCTTAAACATACTACCTCATATTCCTCTTAAACATACTACTTCATATTCCTCTTAAACATACTACTTCATATTCCTTTTAAACATACTACTTCATATTCCTCTTAAACATACTACTTCATATTCCTCTTAAATATACTACTTCATATTCCTCTTAAACATACTACTTCATATTCCTCTTAAACATACTACTTCATATTCCTCTTAAACATACTACTTAATATTCCTCTTAAACATACTACTTCATATTCCTCTTAAATATACTACTTCACATTTATCTTATACATTCTACTTCATATTCCTCTTAAATATACTACTTCATATTGCTCTTAAACATACTACTTCATATTCTTCTTAAGCAAACTACTTCATATTCCTCTTAAATATGCTACTTCATATTCATCTTAAACATACTACTTCATATTCCTCTTAAACATACTACTTCATATTCCTCTTAAATATACTACTTCATATTCCTCTTAAACATACTACTTCATATTCCTCTTAAACATACTCCTTCATATTCCTATTAAATATACTACTTCATATTACTCTTCAATATACTACTTCATATTCCTCTTAAACATACTACTTCATATTCCTCTTAAACATACTATTTCATATTCCTCTTAAATATACTACTTCGTATTGATCTTAAATATTCTACTTCATATTCCTCTTCAACATACTACTTCATATTCCTCTTAAACATACTACTTCATATTCCTCTTAAACATACTACTTCATATTCCTCTTAAACATACCACGTCATATTCCTCTTAAATATACTACTTCATATTCCTCTTAAACATACTACTTCATATTCCTCTTAAACATACTACTTCATATTCCTCTTAAATAAACTACTTCATATTCATCCCAAACATACTACTTCATATTCCTCTTAAACATACTACTTCATATTCCTCTTAAACATACCGCGTCATATTCCTCTTAAATATACTACTTCATATTCCTCTTAAACATATTACTTCAAATTCCTCTTAAATATACTACTTTATATTCCTCTTAAACATACTTCTTCATATTCCTCTTAAACATACTACTTCATATTCCTCTTAAATATACCACTTCATATTCCACTTAAACATACTACTTCATATTCCTCTTAATTATACTATTTCATATTCCTCTTAAGCATACTACTTCATATTCCTTTTAAACATACTACTTCTTATTCCTCTCAATTATACTACTTCATATTCCTCTTAAACATACTACTTCATATACCTCTTAAATATACTACTTCATATTCATCTTAAACATACTACTTTATATTCCTCTTAAACATACTACGTCATATTCCTCTTAAACATACTACTTCATATTCCTCTTAAACATACTACTTCATATTTCTCTTAAACATACTACTTCATATTCCTCTTACACATACTACTTCATATTCCTCTTAATAATACTACTGCATATTCCTCTTAAACATACTACTTCATATTCCTCTTAAACATACTACTTCATATTCCTCTTAAATATACTACTTCATATTACTCTTAAATATACTACTGCATATTCCTCTTAAACATATTACTTCATATTCCTCTTAAACATACTATTTTATATTCCTCTTAAATATACTACTTCATATTGAGCTTAAACATTATCCTTCATATTCCTCTTAAACATACTACTTCATATTCCTCTTGAACATACTACTTCATATTCCTCTTAAACATACTACTTCATATTCCTCTTAAACATACCACGTCATATTCCTCTTAAATTTACTACTTCATATTCCTCTTAAACATACCATTTCATATTCCTCTTAAACATATTACTTCATATTCCTCTTAAAAAATACTACTTCATATTCATCCCAAACATACTACTTCATATTCCTCTTAAACATACTACTTCATATTCCTCTTAAACATACTACTTCATATTCCTCTTAAACATACTTCTTCATATTCCTCTTAAACATACTATTTCATATTCCTCTTAAATATACTACTTCATATACCTCTTAAACATACTACTTTATATTCCTCTTAAAAACACTACTTCATATTCCTATTAAACATACTACTTCATATTCCTCTTCACCATACTACTTCATATTCCTCTTAAGCATATTACTTCATATTCCTCTTAAATATACTACTTTATATTCCTCTTAAACATACTACTTCACATTCCTCTTAAACATACTACTTCATATTCCTCTTAAACATACTACTTCATATTCCTTTTAAAAATACTACTTCATATTCCTCTTAAACATAGTTGTTCATATTCCTCTTAAACATACTACTTCATATTCCTCTTAAACATACTACTTCATATTCCTCTTAAACATACTACTTCATATTCCTCATAAACATACTACTTCATATTCCTCTTAAACATACTACTTCATATTCCTCTTAAACATACTATACGTACCTCATATTCCTCTTAAACATACTACTTCATATTCCTCTTAAACATACTACTTCATATTCCTTTTAAACATACTACATACTTCAAATTCCTCTTAAACATACTACTTCATATTCCTCTTAATTATACTATTTCATATTCCTCTTAAGCATACTACTTCATATTCCTTTTAAACATACTACTTCATATTCCTCTCAATTATACTACTTCATATTCCTCTTAAACATACTACTTCATATACCTCTTAAATATATTACTTCATATTCATCTTAAACTTACTACTTCATATTCCTCTTAAACATACTACCTCATATTCCTCTTTAACATACTACTTCATATTCCTCTTAAACATACTACTTCATATTCCTCTTAAACATACTACTTCATACGTATATTCCTCTTAAATATACTACTTCATATTCCTCTTACACATACTACTTCATATTCCTCTTAATAATACTACTGCATATTCCTCTTAAACATACTACTTCATATTCCTCTTAATTATACTATTTCATATTCCTCTTAAGCATACTACTTCATATTCCTTTTAAACATACTACTTCATATTCCTCTCAATTATACTACTTCATATTCCTCTTAAACATACTACTTCATATACCTCTTAAATATACTACTTCATATTCATCTTAAACATACTACTTCATATTCCTCTTAAACATACTACCTCATATTCCTCTTAAACATACTACTTCATATTCCTCTTAAACATAGTACTTCATATTCCTCTTAAACATACTACTTCATATTCTTCTTAAATATACTACTTCATATTCCTCTTACACATACTACTTCATATTCCTCTTAATAATACTACTGCATATTCCTCTTAAACATACTACTTCATATACCTCTTAAACATACTACTTCATATTCCTCTTAAATATAATACTTCATATTACTCTTAAATATACTACTGCATATTCCTCTTAAACATACTACTTCATATTCCTCTTAAACATACTATTTCATATTCCTCTTAAATATACTACTTCATATTGAGCTTAAACATTCTACTTCATATTCCTCTTAAACATACTACTTCATATTCCTCTTAAACATACTACTTCATATTGCTCTTAAACATACTACTTCATATTCGTCTTAAACATACCACGTCATATTCCTCTTAAATTTACTACTTCATATTCCTCTTAAACATACTACTTCATATTCCTCTTAAACATATTACTTCATATTCCTCTTAAAAAATACTACTTCATATTCATCCCAAACATACTACTTCATATTCCTCTTAAACATACTACTTCATATTCCTCTTAAACATACTACTTCATATTCCTCTTAAACATACTACTTCATATTCCTCTTAAACATACTATTTTATATTCCTCTTAAACATACTACTTCATATACCTCTTAAACATACTATTTTATATTCCTCTTAAATATACTACTTCATATACCTCTTAAACATACTACTTTATATTCCTCTTAAACACACTACTTCATATTCCTATTAAACATACTACTTCAAATTCCTCTTAAACTCACTACTTCATATTCCTCTTAAACATACTACTTCATATTCCTCTTAAACATACTACTTCATATTCCTCTTAAACATATTACTTCATATTCCTCTTAAATATACTACTTTATATTCCACTTAAACATACTACTTCATATTCCTCTTAAACATACTACTTCATATTCCTCTTAAATATACTACTTCATATTCCTCTTAAACATACAATTTCATATTCCTCTTAAGCATACTACTTCATATTTCTTTTAAACATACTACTTCATATTCCTCTCAAACATACTACTTCATATTCCTCTTAAACTTACTACTTCATATACCTCTTAAATATGTATACTACTTCATATTCATCTTAAACATACTACTTCATATTCCTCTTAAACATACTACCTCATATTCGTCCTAATCATACTACTTCATATTCCTCTTAAACATACTACTTCATATTCCTCTTAAACATACTACTTCATATTCATCTTAAACATACTACTTCATATTCCTCTTAAACATACTACCTCATATTCGTCCTAATCATACTACTTCATATTCCTCTTAAACATACTACTTCATATTCCTCTTAAATATACTACTTCATATTTATCTTAAACATTCTACTTCATATTCCTCTTAAATATACTACTTCATATTCCTCTTAATCATACTACTTCATATTCTTCTTAAACATACTACTTCATATTCCTCTTAAATATGCTACTTCATATTCATCTTAAACATACTACTTCATATTCCTCTTAAACATACTACTTCATATTCCTCTTAAACATACAACTTCATATATCTCTTAAACATACTACTTCATATTCCTCTTAAACTCACTACTTCATATTCCTCTTAAACATACTACTTCATATTCCTCTTAAACATATTATTTCATATTCCTCTTAAATATACTACTTTATATTCCTCTTAAACATACTACTTCATATTCCTCTTAGACATACTACTTAATATTCCTCTTATATATACTACTTCATATTCCTCTTAAACATACTACTTCATATTCCTCTTAAATATACTATTTCATATTCCTCTTAAGCATACTACTTCATATTCCTTTTAAACATACTACTTCATATTCCTCTCAATTATACTACTTCATATTCCTCTTAAACATACTACTTTATATACCTCTTAAATATACTACTTCAAATTCATCTTAAACATACTACTTCATATTCCTCTTAAACATACTACCTCATATTCCTCTTAAACATACTACTTCATATTCTTCTTAAACATACTACTTCATATTCCTTTTAAACATACTACTTCAAATTCCTCTTAAACATACTACTTCATATTCCTATTAAATATAATACTTCATATTCCTCTTAAACATACTACTTCATATTCCTCTTAATAATACTACTTCATATTCCTCTTAAACATACTACTTCATATTCCTCTTAAACATACTCCTTCATATTCCTATTAAATATACTACTTCATATTACTCTTAAATATACTACTTCATATTCCTCTTAAACATACTACTTCATATTCCTCTTAAACATACTATTTCATATTCCTCTTAAATATACTACTTCGTATTGATCTTAAATATTCTACTTCATATTCCTCTTAAACATACTACTTCATATTCCTCTTAAACATACTACTTAATATTCCTCTTAAACATACTACTTCCTATTCCTCTTAAACATACTACGTCATATTCCTCTTAAATATACTACTTCATATTCCTCTTAAACATACTACTTCATATTCCTCTTAAACATACTACTTCATATTCCGCTTAAATATACTACTTCATATTCATCCCAAACATACTACTTCATATTCCTCTTAAACATACTACTTCATATTCCTCTTAAACATACCACGTCATATTCCTCTTAAATATACTACTTCATATTCCTCTTAAACATATTACTTCATATTCCTCTTAAATATACTAATTTATATTCCTCTTAAACATACTACTTCATATTCCTCTTAAACATACTACTTCATATTCCTCTTAAATATACCACTTCATATTCCTCTTAAACATACTACTTCATATTCCTCTTAATTATACTATTTCATATTCCTCTTAAGCATACTACTTCATATTCCTTTAAAACATACTACTTCATATTCCTCTCAATTATACTACTTCATATTCCTCTTAAACATACTACTTCATATACCTCTTAAACATACTACTTCATATTCCTCTTAAATATACTACTTCATATTCCTCTTACACATACTACTTCATATTCCTCTTAATAATACTACTGCATATTCCTCTTAAACATACTACTTCATATTCCTCTTAAATATACTACTTCATATTCCTCTTACACATACTACTTCATATTCCTCTTAATAATACTACTGCATATTCCTCTTAAATATATTACTTCATATTCATCTTAAACATACTACTTCATATTCCTCTTAAACATACTACCTCATATTCCTCTTTAACATACTACTTCATATTCCTCTTAAACATACTACTTCATATTCCTCTTAAACATACTACTTCATATTCCTCTTAAATATACTACTTCATATTCCTCTTACACATACTACTTCATATTCCTCTTAATAATACTACTGCATATTCCTCTTAAACATACTACTTCATATTCCTCTTAAACATACTACTTCATATTCCTCTTAAATATACTACTTAATATTACTCTTAAATATACTACTGCATATTCCTCTTAAACATACTACTTCATATTCCTCTTAAACATACTATTTCATATTCCTCTTAAATATACTACTTCATATTGAGCTTAAACATTCTACTTCATATTCCTCTTAAACATACTACTTCATATTCCTCTTAAACATACTACTTCATATTCCTCTTAAACATACTACTTCATATTCCTCTTAAATATACCACGTCATATTCCTCTTAAATTTACTACTTCATATTCCTCTTAAACATACTACTTCATATTCCTCTTAAACATATTACTTCATATTCCTCTTAAAAAATACTACTTCATATTCATCCCAAACATACTACTTCATATTCCTCTTAAACATACTACTTCATATTCCTCTTAAACATACTACTTCATATTCCTCTTAAACATACTACTTCATATTCCTCATAAACATACTATTTCATATTCCTCTTAAACATACTACTTTATATTCCTCTTACACATACTACTTCATATTCCTATTAAACATACTACATCATATTCCTCTTAAATATACTACTTTATATTCCTTTTAAACATTCTACTTCATATTCCTCTTAAACATACTACTTCATATTCCTCTTACATATACTACTTCATATTCCTCTTAAACATACTACTTCATATTCCTCTTAAACATACTACTTCATATTCCTCTTAAACATACTACTTCATATTCCTCTTAAACATACTACTTCATATTCCTCTTAAACATACTACTTCATATAACTCTTAAACATACTACTTAATATTCCTCTTAAACATACTGCTTCATATTCCTCTTAAACATACTACTTCATATTCCTCTTAAACATACTACCTCATATTCCTCTTAAACATACTACTTCATATTCCTCTTAAACATACTACTTCATATTCCTTTTAAACATACTATTTCATATTCCTCTTAAACATACTACTTCATATTCCTCTTAAACATACTACTTCATATTCCTCTTAAACATACTACTTCATATTCCTCTTAAACATACTACTTCATATTCCTCTTAAACATACTACTTCATATACCTCTTAAATATACTACTTCATATTCCTCTTAAACATACTACTTCATATTCCTCTTAAACATACTACCTCATATTCCTCTTAAACATACTACTTCATATTCCTCTTAAACATACTACTTCATATTCCTCTTAAACACATTACTTCATATTCCTATTAAACATACTACTTCATATTCCTCTTCAACATACTAATTCATATTCCTCTTAAGCATATTAATTCATATTCCTCTTAAATATACTACTTTATATTCCTCTTAAACATACTACTTCATATTCCTCTTAAACATACTACTTCATATTCCTCTTAAACATACTACTTCATATACCTCTTAAATATACTACTTCAAATTCATCTTAAACATACTACTTCATATTCCTCTTAAACATACTACCTCATATTCCTCTTAAACATACTACTTCATATTCCTCTTAAACATACTACTTCATATTCCTTTTAAACATACTACTTCATATTCCTCTTAAACATACTACTTCATATTCCTCTTAAATATACTACTTCATATTCCTCTTAAACATACTACTTCATATTCCTCTTAAACATACTACTTCATATTCCTCTTAAACATACTACTTAATATTCCTCTTAAACATACTACTTCATATTCCTCTTAAATATACTACTTCACATTTATCTTAAACATTCTACTTCATATTTCTCTTAAATATACTACTTCATATTGCTCTTAAACATACTACTTCATATTCTTCTTAAGCAAACTACTTCATATTCCTCTTAAATATGCTACTTCATATTCATCTTAAACATACTACTTCATATTCCTCTTAAAGATACTACTTCATATTCCTCTTAAATATACTACTTCATATTCCTCTTAAACATACTACTTCATATTCCTCTTAAACATACTCCTTCATATTCCTATTAAATATACTACTTCATATTCCTCTTAAACATACAACTTCATATTCGTCTTAAACATACTACTTCATATTCCTCTTAAATATACTACTTCATATTCCTCTTAAACATACTACTTCATATTTCTCTTAAACATACTACTTCATATTCCTCTTAAACATACTACTTCATATTCCTCTTAAACATACTACTTCATATTCCTCTTAAACATACTACTTCATATTAATATTAAACATACTACTTCATATTCCTTTTAACCATACTACTTCATATGCGTCTTAAACATACTACTTCATATTCCTCTTAAGCATACTACTTCATATTCCTTTTAAACATACTACTTCATATTCCTCTCAATTATACTACTTCATATTCCTCTTAAACATACTACTTCATATACCTCTTAAATATACTACTTCATATTCATCTTAAACATACTACTTTATATTCCTCTTAAACATACTACCTCATATTCCTCTTAAACATACTACTTCATATTCCTCTTAAACATACTACTTCATATTTCTCTTAAACATACCACTTCATATTCCTCTTAAATATACTACTTCATATTCCTCTTACACATACTACTTCATATTCCTCTTAATAATACTACTGCATATTCCTCTTAAACATACTACTTCATATTCCTCTTAAACATACTACCTCATATTCCTCTTAAACATACTACTTCATATTCCTCTTAAACATACTACTTCATATTCCTTTTAAACATACTATTTCATATTCCTCTTAAACATACTACTTCATATTCCTCTTAAACATACTACTTCATATTCCTCTTAAACATACTACTTCATATTCCTCTTAAACATACTACTTCATATTCCTCTTAAACATACTACTTCATATACCTCTTAAATATACTACTTCATATTCCTCTTAAACATACTACTTCATATTCCTCTTAAACATACTACCTCATATTCCTCTTAAACATACTACTTCATATTCCTCTTAAACATACTACTTCATATTCCTCTTAAACACATTACTTCATATTCCTATTAAACATACTACTTCATATTCCTCTTCAACATACTAATTCATATTCCTCTTAAGCATATTAATTCATATTCCTCTTAAATATACTACTTTATATTCCTCTTAAACATACTACTTCATATTCCTCTTAAACATACTACTTCATATTCCTCTTAAACATACTACTTCATATACCTCTTAAATATACTACTTCAAATTCATCTTAAACATACTACTTCATATTCCTCTTAAACATACTACCTCATATTCCTCTTAAACATACTACTTCATATTCCTCTTAAACATACTACTTCATATTCCTTTTAAACATACTACTTCATATTCCTCTTAAACATACTACTTCATATTCCTCTTAAATATACTACTTCATATTCCTCTTAAACATACTACTTCATATTCCTCTTAAACATACTACTTCATATTCCTCTTAAACATACTACTTAATATTCCTCTTAAACATACTACTTCATATTCCTCTTAAATATACTACTTCACATTTATCTTAAACATTCTACTTCATATTTCTCTTAAATATACTACTTCATATTGCTCTTAAACATACTACTTCATATTCTTCTTAAGCAAACTACTTCATATTCCTCTTAAATATGCTACTTCATATTCATCTTAAACATACTACTTCATATTCCTCTTAAACATACTACTTCATATTCCTCTTAAATATACTACTTCATATTCCTCTTAAACATACTACTTCATATTCCTCTTAAACATACTCCTTCATATTCCTATTAAATATACTACTTCATATTCCTCTTAAACATACAACTTCATATTCGTCTTAAACATACTACTTCATATTCCTCTTAAATATACTACTTCATATTCCTCTTAAACATACTACTTCATATTTCTCTTAAACATACTACTTCATATTCCTCTTAAACATACTACTTCATATTCCTCTTAAACATACTACTTCATATTCCTCTTAAACATACTACTTCATATTAATATTAAACATACTACTTCATATTCCTTTTAACCATACTACTTCATATGCGTCTTAAACATACTACTTCATATTCCTCTTAAGCATACTACTTCATATTCCTTTTAAACATACTACTTCATATTCCTCTCAATTATACTACTTCATATTCCTCTTAAACATACTACTTCATATACCTCTTAAATATACTACTTCATATTCATCTTAAACATACTACTTTATATTCCTCTTAAACATACTACCTCATATTCCTCTTAAACATACTACTTCATATTCCTCTTAAACATACTACTTCATATTTCTCTTAAACATACCACTTCATATTCCTCTTAAATATACTACTTCATATTCCTCTTACACATACTACTTCATATTCCTCTTAATAATACTACTGCATATTTCTCTTAAACATACTACTTCATATTCCTCTTAAACATACTACTTCATATTCCTCTTAAATATACTACTTCATATTACTCTTAAATATACTACTGCATATTCCTCTTAAACATATTACTTCATATTCCTCTTAAACATACTATTTTATATTCCTCTTAAATATACTACTTCATATTGAGCTTAAACATTATACTTCATATTCCTCTTAAACATACTACTTCATATTCCTCTTGAACATACTACTTCATATTCCTCTTAAACATACTACTTCATATTCCTCTTAAACATACCACGTCATATTCCTCTTAAATTTACTACTTCATATTCCTCTTAAACATACCATTTCATATTCCTCTTAAACATATTACTTCATATTCCTCTTAAAAAATACTACTTCATATTCATCCCAAACATACTACTTCATATTCCTCTTAAACATACTACTTCATATTCCTCTTAAACATACTACTTCATATTCCTCTTAAACATACTTCTTCATATTCCTCTTAAACATACTATTTCATATTCCTCTTAAATATACTACTTCATATACCTCTTAAACATACTACTTTATATTCCTCTTAAAAACACTACTTCATATTCCTATTAAACATACTACTTCATATTCCTCTTCAACATACTACTTCATATTCCTCTTAAGCATATTACTTCATATTCCTCTTAAATATACAACTTTATATTCCTCTTAAACATACTACTTCATATTCCTCTTAAACATACTACTTCATATTCCTCTTAAACATACTACTTCATATTCCTTTTAAAAATACTACTTCATATTCCTCTTAAACATAGTTGTTCATATTCCTCTTAAACATACTACTTCATATTCCTCTTAAACATACTACTTCATATTCCTCTTAAACATACTACTTCATATTCCTCATAAACATACTACTTCATATTCCTCTTAAACATACTACTTCATATTCCTCTTAAACATACTACTTCATATTCCTATTAAACATACTACATCATATTCCTCTTAAATATACTACTTTATATTCCTTTTAAACATTCTACTTCATATTCCTCTTAAACATACTACTTCATATTCCTCTTACATATAATACTTCATATTCCCCTTAAACATACTACTTCATATTACTCTTAAACATACTACTTCATATTCCTCTTAAACATACTACTTCATATTCCTCTTAAACATACTACTTCATATTCCTCTTAAACATACTACTTCATATTCCTCTTAAACATACTACTTAATATTCCTCTTAAACATACTGATTCATATTCCTCTTAAACATTCTACTTCATAATCCTCTTAAACATACTACCTCATATTCCTCTTAAACATACTACTTCATATTCCTCTTAAACATACTACTTCATATTCCTTTTAAACATACTACTTCATATTCCTCTTAAACATACTACTTCATATTCCTCTTAAACATACTACTTCATATTCCTCTCAAACATACTACTTCATATTCCTCTTAAACATACTACTTCATATTCCTCTTAAACATACTACTTCATATTCCTCTTAAATATACTACTTCATATTCCTCTTACACATACTACTTCATATTCCTCTTAATAATACTACTGCTTATTCCTCTTAAACATACTACTTCATATTCCTCTTAAACATACTACTTCATAATCCTCTTAAATATACTACTTCATATTACTCTTAAATATACTACTGCATATTCCTCTTAAACATATTACTTCATATTCCTCTTAAACATACTATTTTATATTCCTCTTAAATATACTACTTCATATTGAGCTTAAACATTATACTTCATATTCCTCTTAAACATACTACTTCATATTCCTCTTGAACATACTACTTCATATTCCTCTTAAACATACTACTTCATATTCCTCTTAAACATACCACGTCATATTCCTCTTAAATTTACTACTTCATATTCCTCTTAAACATACCATTTCATATTCCTCTTAAACATATTACTTCATATTCCTCTTAAAAAATACTACTTCATATTCATCCCAAACATACTACTTCATATTCCTCTTAAACATACTACTTCATATTCCTCTTAAACATACTACTTCATATTCCTCTTAAACATACTTCTTCATATTCCTCTTAAACATACTATTTCATATTCCTCTTAAATATACTACTTCATATACCTCTTAAACATACTACTTTATATTCCTCTTAAAAACACTACTTCATATTCCTATTAAACATACTACTTCATATTCCTCTTCAACATACTACTTCATATTCCTCTTAAGCATATTACTTCATATTCCTCTTAAATATACTACTTTATATTCCTCTTAAACATACTACTTCATATTCCTCTTAAACATACTACTTCATATTCCTCTTAAACATACTACTTCATATTCCTTTTAAAAATACTACTTCATATTCCTCTTAAACATAGTTGTTCATATTCCTCTTAAGCATACTACTTCATATTCCTCTTAAACATACTACTTCATATTCCTCTTAAACATACTACTTCATATTCCTCATAAACATACTACTTCATATTGCTCTTAAACATACTACTTCATATTCCTCTTAAACATACTACTTCATATTCCTATTAAACATACTACATCATATTCCTCTTAAATATACTACTTTATATTCCTTTTAAACATTCTACTTCATATTCCTCTTAAACATACTACTTCATATTCCTCTTACATATACTACTTCATATTCCCCTTAAACATACTACTTCATATTACTCTTAAACATACTACTTCATATTCCTCTTAAACATACTACTTCATATTCCTCTTAAACATACTACTTCATATTCCTCTTAAACATACTACTTCATATTCCTCTTAAACATACTACTTAATATTCCTCTTAAGCATACTGATTCATATTCCTCTTAAACATTCTACTTCATAATCCTCTTAAACATACTACCTCATATTCCTCTTAAACATACTACTTCATATTCCTCTTAAACATACTACTTCATATTCCTTTTAAACATACTACTTCATATTCCTCTTAAACATACTACTTCATATTCCTCTTAAACATACTACTTCATATTCCTCTCAAACATACTACTTCATATTCCTCTTAAACATACTACTTCATATTCCTCTTAAACATACTACTTCATATACCTCTTAAATATACTACTTCATATTCCTCTTAAACATACTACTTCATATTCCTCTTAAACATACTACCTCATATTCCTCTTAAACATACTACTTCATATTCGTCTTAAACATACTACTTCATATTCCTTTTAAACATTCTACTTCATATTCCTCTTAAATATACTACTTCATATTCCTCTTAAACACATTACTTCATATTCCTCTTAAACATACTACCTCATATTCCTCTTAAACATACTACTTCATATTCCTCTTAAACATACTACTTCATATTCCTCTAAAACATACTATTTCATATTCCTCTTAAATATACTACTTCATATACTTCTTAAACATACTACTTTATATTCCTCTTAAAAACACTACTTCATATTCCTATTAAACATACTACTTCATATTCCTCTTCAACATACTACTTCATATTCCTCTTAAGCATATTACTTCATATTCCTCTTAAATATACTACTTTATATTCCTCTTAAACATACTACTTCATATTCCTCTTAAACATACTACTTCATATTCCTCTTAAACATACTACTTCATATTCCTTTTAAATATACTACTTCATATTCCTCTTAAATATACTTGTTCATATTCCTCATAAACATACTACTTCATATTCCTCTTAAACATACTACTTCATATTCCTCTTAAACATACTACTTCATATTCCTATTAAACATACTACATCATATTCCTCTTAAATATACTACTTTATATTCCTTTTAAACATTCTACTTCATATTCCTCTTAAACATACTACTTCATATTCCTCTTACATATACTACTTCATATTCCCCTTAAACATAGTACTTCATATTCCTCTTAAACATACTACTTCATATTCCTCTTAAACATACTACTTCATATTCCTCTTAAACATACTACTTCATATTCCTCTTAAACATACTACTTCATATTCCTCTTAAACATACTACTTAATATTCCTCTTAAACATACTGCTTCATATTCCTCTTAAACATACTACTTCATAATCCTCTTAAACATACTACCTCATATTCCTCTTAAACATACTACTTCATATTCCTCTTAAACATACTACTTCATATTCCTTTTAAACATACTACTTCATATTCCTCTTAAACATACTACTTCATATTCCTCTTAAACATACTACTTCATATTCCTCTTAAACATACTACTTCATATTCCTCTTAAACATACTACTTCATATTCCTCTTAAACATACTACTTCATATACCTCTTAAATATACTACTTCATATTCCTCTTAAACATACTACTTCATATTCCTCTTAAACATACTACCTCATATTCCTCTTAAACATACTACTTCATATTCCTCTTAAACATACTACTTCATATTCCTTTTAAACATACTACTTCATATTCCTCTTAAATATAATACTTCATATTTCTCTTAAACACATTACTTCATATTCCTATTAAACATACTACTTCATATTCCTCTTCAACATACTACTTCATATTCCTCTTAAGCATATTAATTCATATTCCTCTTAAATATACTACTTTATATTCCTCTTAAACATACTACTTCATATTTCTCTTAAACATACTACTTCATATTCCTCTTAAACATACTACTTCATATACCTCTTAAATATACTACTTCATATTCATCTTAAACATACTACTTCATATTCCTCTTAAGCATACTACCTCATATTCCTCTTAAACATACTACTTCATATTCCTCTTAAACATACTACTTCATATTGCTTTTAAACATACTACTTCATATTCCTCTTAAACATACTACTTCATATTCCTCTTAAATATACTACTTCATATTCCTCTTAAACATACTACTTCATATTCCTCTTAAACATACTACTTCATATTCCTCTTAAACATACTACTTAATATTCCTCTTAAATATACTTCTTCATATTCCTCTTAAATATACTACTTCACATTTATCTTAAACATTCTACTTTATATTCCTCTTAAATATACTACTTCATATTGCTCTTAAACATACTACTTCATATTCAACTTAAACAAACTACTTCATATTCCTCTTAAATATGCTACTTCATATTCATCTTAAACATACTACTTCATATTCCTCTTAAACATACTACTTCATATTCCTCTTAAATATACTACTTCATATTCCTCTTAAACATACTACTTCATATTCCTCTTAAACATACTCCTTCATATTCCTATTAAATATACTACTTCATATTACTCTTAAATATACTACTTCATATTCCTCTTAAACATACTACTTTATATTCCTCTTAAACATACTATTTCATATTCCTCTTAAATATACTACTTCGTATTGATCTTAAATATTCTACTTCATATTCCTCTTAAACATACTACTTCATATTCCTCTTAAACATACTACTTCATATTCCTCTTAAACATACTACTTCATATTCCTCTTAAACATACCACGTCATATTCCTCTTAAATATACTACTTCATATTCCTCGTAAACATACTACTTCATATTTCTCTTAAACATACTACTTCATATTCCTCTTAAATATACTACTTCATATTCATCCCAAACATACTACTTCATATTCCTCTTAAACATACTACTTCATATTCCTCTTAAACATACCGCGTCATATTCCTCTTAAATATACTACTTCATATTCCTCTTAAACATACTACTTCATATTCCTCTTAAACATACTACTTCATATTCCTCTTAAATATACCACTTCATATTCCTCTTAAACATACTACTTCATATTCCTCTTAATTATACTATTTCATATTCCTCTTAAGCATACTACTTCATATTCCTTTTAAACATACTACTTCATATTCCTTCCAATTATACTACTTCATATTCCTCTTAAACATACTACTTCATATACCTCTTAAATATACTACTTCATATTCATCTTAAACATACTACTTCATATTCCTCTTAAACATACTACCTCATATTCCTCTTAAACATACTACTTCATATTCCTCTTAAACATACTACTTCATATTTCTCTTAAACATACTACTTCATATTCCTCTTAAATGTACTACTTCATATTCCTCTTACACATACTACTTCATATTCCTCTTAATAATACTACTGCATATTCCTCTTAAACATACTACTTCATATTCCTCTTAAACATACTACTTCATATTCCTCTTAAATATACTACTTCATATTACTCTTAAATATACTACTGCATATTCCTCTTAAACATATTACTTCATATTCCTCTTAAACATACTATTTCATATTCCTCTTAAATATACTACTTCATATTGAGCTTAAACATTCTACTTCATATTCCTCTTAAACATACTACTTCATATTCCTCTTGAACATACTACTTCATATTCCTCTTAAACATACTACTTCATATTCCTCTTAAACATACCACGTCATATTCCTCTTAAATTTACTACTTCATATTCCTCTTAAACATACCATTTCATATTCCTCTTAAACATATTACTTCATATTCCTCTTAAAAAATACTACTTCATATTCATCCCAAACATACTACTCCATATTCCTCTTAAACATACTACTTCATATTCCTCTTAAACATACTACTTCATATTCCTCTTAAACATACTACTTCATATTCCTCTTAAACATACTATTTCATATTCCTCTTAAATATACTACTTCATATACCTCTTAAACATACTACTTTATATTCCTCTTAAAAACACTACTTCATATTCCTATTAAACATACTACTTCATATTCCTCTTCAACATACTACTTCATATTCCTCTTAAGCATATTACTTCATATTCCTCTTAAATATACTACTTTATATTCTTCTTAAACATACTACTTCATATTCCTCTTAAACATACTACTTCATATTCCTCTTAAACATCCTACTTCATATTCCTTTTAAATATACTACTTCATATTCCTCTTAAACATACTTGTTCATATTCCTCTTAAACATACTACTTCATATTCCTCTTAAACATACTAATTCATATTCCTCTTAAACATACTACTTCATATTTCTCATAAACATACTACTTCATATTCCTCTTAAACATACTACTTCATATTCCTCTTAAACATACTACTTCATATTCCTATTAAACATACTACATCATATTCCTCTTAAATATACTACTTTATATTCCTTTTAAACATTCTACTTCATATTCCTCTTAAACATACTACTTCATATTCCTCTTACATATACTACTTCATATTTCCCTTAAACATACTACTTCATATTCCTCTTAAACATACTACTTCATATTCCTCTCAAACATACTACTTCATATTCCTCTTAAACATACTACTTCATATTCCTCTTAAACATACTACTTCATATTCCTCTTAAACATACTACTTAATATTCCTATTAAACATACTGCTTCATATTCCTCTTAAACATACTACTTCATAATCCTCTTAAACATACTACCTCATATTCCTCTTAGACATACTACTTCATATTCCTCTTAAACATACTACTTCATATTCCTTTTAAACATACTACTTCATATTCCTCTTAAACATACTACTTCATATTCCTCTTAAATATACTACTTCATATTCCTCTTAAACATACTACTTCATATTCCTCTTGAACATACTACTTCATATTCCTCTTAAACATACTACTTCATATACCTCTTAAATATACTACTTCATATTCCTCTTAAACATACGACTTCATATTCCTCTTAAACATACTACCTCATATTCCTCTTAAACATACTACTTCATATTCCTCTTAAACATATTACTTCATATTCCTTTTAAACATACTACTTCATATTCCTCTTAAATATACTACTTCATATTCCTCTTAAACACATTACTTCATATTCCTCTTAAACATACTACTTCATATTCCTCTTAAACATACTACTTCATATTCCTCTTAAACATACTACTTTATATTCCTCTTAAACATACTATTTCATATTCCTCTTAAATATACTACTTCATATACCTCTTAAACATACTACTTTATATTCCTCTTAAAAACACTACTTCATATTCCTATTAAACATACTACTTCATATTCCTCTTAAATATACTACTTCATATTCCTCTTAAGCATATTACTTCATATTCCTCTTAAATATACTACTTCATATTGAGCTTAAACATTCTACTTCATATTCCTCTTAAACATACTACTTCATATTCCTCTTGAACATACTACTTCATATTCCTCTTAAACATACTACTTCATATTCCTCTTAAACATACCACGTCATATTCCTCTTAAATTTACTACTTCATATTCCTCTTAAACATACCATTTCATATTCCTCTTAAACATATTACTTCATATTCCTCTTAAAAAATACTACTTCATATTCATCCCAAACATACTACTCCATATTCCTCTTAAACATACTACTTCATATTCCTCTTAAACATACTACTTCATATTCCTCTTAAACATACTACTTCATATTCCTCTTAAACATACTATTTCATATTCCTCTTAAATATACTACTTCATATACCTCTTAAACATACTACTTTATATTCCTCTTAAAAACACTACTTCATATTCCTATTAAACATACTACTTCATATTCCTCTTCAACATACTACTTCATATTCCTCTTAAGCATATTACTTCATATTCCTCTTAAATATACTACTTTATATTCTTCTTAAACATACTACTTCATATTCCTCTTAAACATACTACTTCATATTCCTCTTAAACATCCTACTTCATATTCCTTTTAAATATACTACTTCATATTCCTCTTAAACATACTTGTTCATATTCCTCTTAAACATACTACTTCATATTCCTCTTAAACATACTAATTCATATTCCTCTTAAACATACTACTTCATATTTCTCATAAACATACTACTTCATATTCCTCTTAAACATACTACTTCATATTCCTCTTAAACATACTACTTCATATTCCTATTAAACATACTACATCATATTCCTCTTAAATATACTACTTTATATTCCTTTTAAACATTCTACTTCATATTCCTCTTAAACATACTACTTCATATTCCTCTTACATATACTACTTCATATTTCCCTTAAACATACTACTTCATATTCCTCTTAAACATACTACTTCATATTCCTCTCAAACATACTACTTCATATTCCTCTTAAACATACTACTTCATATTCCTCTTAAACATACTACTTCATATTCCTCTTAAACATACTACTTAATATTCCTATTAAACATACTGCTTCATATTCCTCTTAAACATACTACTTCATAATCCTCTTAAACATACTACCTCATATTCCTCTTAGACATACTACTTCATATTCCTCTTAAACATACTACTTCATATTCCTTTTAAACATACTACTTCATATTCCTCTTAAACATACTACTTCATATTCCTCTTAAATATACTACTTCATATTCCTCTTAAACATACTACTTCATATTCCTCTTGAACATACTACTTCATATTCCTCTTAAACATACTACTTCATATACCTCTTAAATATACTACTTCATATTCCTCTTAAACATACGACTTCATATTCCTCTTAAACATACTACCTCATATTCCTCTTAAACATACTACTTCATATTCCTCTTAAACATATTACTTCATATTCCTTTTAAACATACTACTTCATATTCCTCTTAAATATACTACTTCATATTCCTCTTAAACACATTACTTCATATTCCTCTTAAACATACTACTTCATATTCCTCTTAAACATACTACTTCATATTCCTCTTAAACATACTACTTTATATTCCTCTTAAACATACTATTTCATATTCCTCTTAAATATACTACTTCATATACCTCTTAAACATACTACTTTATATTCCTCTTAAAAACACTACTTCATATTCCTATTAAACATACTACTTCATATTCCTCTTAAATATACTACTTCATATTCCTCTTAAGCATATTACTTCATATTCCTCTTAAATATACTACTTTATATTCCTCTTAAACATACTACTTCATATTCCTCTTAAACATACTACTTCATATTCCTCTTAAACATACTACTTCATATTCCTTTTAAATATACTACTTCATATTCCTCTTAAACATACTTGTTCATATTCCTCTTAAACATACTACTTCATATTCCTCTTAAACATTCTACTTCATATTCCTCTTAAACATACTACTTCATATTTCTCATAAACATACTACTTCATATTCCTCTTAAACATACTACTTCATATTCCTCTTAAACATACTACTTCATATTCCTATTAAACATACTACATCATATTCCTCTTAAATATACTACTTTATATTCCTTTTAAACATTCTACTTCATATTCCTCTTAAACATACTACTTCATATTCCTCTTACATATACTACTTCATATTCCCCTTAAACATACTACTTCATATTCCTCTTAAACATACTACTTCATATTCCTCTTAAACATACTACTTCATATTCCTCTTAAACATACTACTTCATATTCCTCTTAAACATACTACTTCATATTCCTCTTAAACATACTACTTAATATTCATCTTAAACATACTGCTTCATATTCCTCTTAAACATACTACTTCATAATCTCCTTAAACATACTACCTCATATTCCTCTTAAACATACTACTTCATATTCCTCTTAAACATACTACTTCATATTCCTTTTAAACATACTACTTCATATTCCTCTTAAACATACTACTTCATATTCCTCTTAAACATACTACTTCATATTCCTCTTAAACATACTACTTCATATTCGTCTTAAACATACTACTTCATATTCCTCTTAAACATACTACTTCATATACCTCTTAAATATACTACTTCATATTCCTCTTAAACATACTACTTCATATTCCTCTTAAACATACTACTTTATATTCCTTTTAAACATACTACTTCATATTCCTCTTAAATATACTACTTCATATTCCTCTTAAACACATTACTTCATATTCCTATTAAACATACTACTTCATATTCCTCTTCAACATACTACTTCATATGCCTCTTAAGCATATTAATTCATATTCCTCTTAAACATACTACTTCATATTCCTCTTAAACATACTACTTCATATTCCTCTTAAACATACTACTTCATATACCTCTTAAATATACTACTTCATATTCATCTTAAACATACTACTTCATATTCCTCTTAAACATACTACCTCATATTCCTCTTAAACATACTACTTCATATTCCTCTTAAACATACTACTTCATATTCCTTTTAAACATACTACTTCATATTCCTATTAAACATACTACTTCATATTCCTCTTAAATATACTACTTCATATTCCTCTTAAACATGCTACTTCATATTCCTCTTAAACATACTACTTCATATTCCTCTTAAACATACTACTTAATATTCCTCTTAAACATACTACTTCATATTCCTCTTAAATATACTACTTCATATTTATCTTAAACATTCTACTTTATATTCCTTTTAAACATTCTACTTCATATTCCTCTTAAACATACTACTTCATATTCCTCTTACATATACTACTTCATATTCCCCTTAAACATACTACTTCATATTCCTCTTAAACATACTACTTCATATTCCTCTTAAACATACTACTTCATATTCCTCTTAAACATACTACTTCATATTCCTCTTAAACATACTACTTAATATTCCTCTTAAACATACTGCTTCATATTCCTCTTAAACATACTACTTCATAATCTCCTTAAACATACTACCTCATATTCGTCTTAAACATACTACTTCATATTCCTCTTAAACATACTACTTCATATTCCTTTTAAACATACTACTTCATATTCCTCTTAAACATACTACTTCATATTCCTCTTAAACATACTACTTCATATTCCTCTTAAACATACTACTTCATATTCCTCTTAAACATACTACTTCATATTCCTCTTAAACATACTACTTCATATACCTCTTAAATATACTACTTCATATTCCTCTTAAACATACTACTTCATATTCCTCTTAAACATACTACCTCATATTCCTCTTAAACATACTACTTCATATTCCTCTTAAACATACTACTTCATATTCCTTTTAAACATACTACTTCATATTCCTCTTAAATATACTACTTCATATTCCTCTTAAACACATTACTTCATATTCCTATTAAACATACTACTTCATATTCCTCTTCAACATACTACTTCATATTCCTCTTAAGCATATTAATTCATATTCCTCTTAAACATACTACTTCATATTCCTCTTAAACATACTACTTCATATTCCTCTTAAACATACTACTTCATATACCTCTTAAATATACTACTTCATATTCATCTTAAACATACTACTTCATATTACTCTTAAACATACTACCTCATATTCCTCTTAAACATACTACTTCATATTCCTCTTAAACATACTACTTCATATTCCTTTTAAACATACTACTTCATATTCCTATTAAACATACTACTTCATATTCCTCTTAAATATACTACTTCATATTCCTCTTAAACATGCTACTTCATATTCCTCTTAAACATACTACTTCATATTCCTCTTAAACATACTACTTAATATTCCTCTTAAACATACTACTTCATATTCCTCTTAAATATACTACTTCATATTTATCTTAAACATTCTACTTCATATTCCTCTTAAATATACTACTTCATATTGCTCTTAAACATACTACTTCATATTCATCTTAAACATACTACGTCATATTCCTCTTAAACATACTACCTCATATTCCTCTTAAACATACTATTTCATATTCCTCTTAAATATACTACTTCATATACCTCTTAAACATTCTACTTTATATTCCTCTTAAAAACACTACTTCATATTCCTATTAAACATACTACTTCATATTCCTCTTCAACATACTACTTCATATTCCTCTTAAGCATATTACTTCATATTCCTCTTAAATATACTACTTTATATTCCTCTTAAACATACTACTTCATATTCCTCTTAAACATACAACTTCATATTCCTCTTAAACATACTACTTCATATTCCTTTTAAATATACTACTGCATATTCCTCTTAAACATACTTGTTCATATTCCTCTTAAACATACTACTTCATATTCCTCTTAAACATACTACTTCATATTCCTCTTAAACATACTACTTCATATTCCTCTTAAACATACTACTTCATATTCCTTTGAAAAATACTACTTCATATTCCTCTTAAACATACTACTTCATATTCCTCTTAAATATACTACTTCATATTCCTCTTAAACATACTCCTTCATATTCCTATTAAATATACTACTTCATATTACTCTTAAATATACTACTTCATATTCCTCTTCAACATACTACTTCATATTCCTCTTAAACATACTATTTCATATTCCTCTTAAATATACTACTTCATATTGATCTTAAATATTCTACTTCACATTCCTCTTAAACATACTACTTCATATTCCTCTTAAACATACTACTTCATATTCCTCTTAAATATACTACTTCATATTCCTCTTAAACATACCACGTCATATTCCTCTTAAATATACTACTTCATATTCCTCTTAAACATACTACTTCATATTCCTCTCAAACATACTACTTAATATTTCTCTTAAATATACTACTTCATATTCATCCCAAACATACTACTTCATATTCCTCTGAAACATACTACTTCATATTCCTCTTAAACATACCACGTCATATTCCTCTTAAATATACTACTTCATATTCCTCTTAAACATACTACTTCATATTGCTCTTAATTATACTATTTCATATTCCTCTTAAGCATACTACTTCATATTCCTTTTAAACATACTACTTCATATTCCTCTCAATTATACTACTTCATATTCCTCTTAAAAATACTACTTCATATACCTCTTAAATATACTACTTCATATTCCCCTTAAACATACTATTTCATATTCCTCTTAAATATACTACTTCATATTGATCTTAAATATTCTACTTCATATTCCTCTTAAACATACTACTTCTTATTCCTCTTAAAAATACTACTTCATATTCCTCTTAAATATACTACTTCATATTCCTCTTAAACATACCACGTCATATTCCTCTTAAATATACTACTTCATATTCCTCTTAAACATACTACTTCATATTCCTCTTAAACATACTACTTCATATTTCTCTTAAATATACTACTTCATATTCATCCCAAACATACTACTTCATATTCCTCTGAAACATACTACTTCATATTCCTCTTAAACATACCACGTCATATTCCTCTTAAATATACTACTTCATATTCCTCTTAAACATATTACTTCATATTCCTCTTAAATATACTACTTTTTATTCCTCTTAAACATACTACTTCATATTCCTCTTAAACATACTACTTCATATTCCTCTTAAATATACTACTTCATATTCCTCTTAAACATACTACTTCATATTCCTCTTAATTATACTATTTCATATTGCTCTTAAGCATACTACTTCATATTCCTTTTAAACATACTACTTCATATTCCTCTCAATAATACTACTTCATATTCCTCTTAAACATACTACTTCATATACCTCTTAAATATACTACTTCATATTCATCTTAAGCATACTACTTCATATTCCTCTTAAACATACTACCTCATATTCCTCTTAAACATACTACTTCATATTCCTCTTAAACATACTACTTCATATTCCTCTTAAACATACTACTTCATATTCCTCTTAAATATACTACTTCATATTCCTCTTACACATACTACTTCATATTCCTCTTAATAATACTACTGTATATTACTCTTAAACATACTACTTCATATTCCTCTTAAACATACTACTTCATATTCCTCTTAAATATACTACTTCATATTACTCTTAAATATACTACTTCATATTCCTCTTAAACATACTACTTCATATTCCTCTTAAACATACTATTTCATATTCCTCTTAAATATACTACTTCATATTGAGCTTAAACATTCTACTTCATATTCCTCTTAAACATACTACTTCATATTCCTCTTAAACATACTACTTCATATTCCTCTTAAACATACTACTTCATATTCCTCTTAAACATACCACGTCATATTCCTCTTAAATATACTACTTCATATTCCTCTTAAACATACTACTTCATATTCCTCTTAAACATATTACTTCATATTCCTCTTAAATATACTACTTCATATTCATCCCAAACATACTACTTCATATTCCTCTTAAACATATTACTTCATATTCCTCTTAAACATAGTACTTCATATTCCTTTTAAACATACTACTTCATATTCCTCTTAAACATAGTACTTCATATTCCTTTTAAACATACTACTTCATATTCCTCTTAAACATACTACTTCATATTCCTTTTAAACATACTACTTCATATTCCTCTTCAACATACTACTTCATATTGCTCTTAAGCATATTACTTCATATTCCTCTTAAATATACTACTTTATATTCCTCTTAAACATACTACTTCATATTCCTCTTAAACATACTATCTCATATTCCTCCTAAACATGCTACTTCATATTCCTCTTAAACATACTACTTCATATTCCTTTTAAACATACTACTTCATATTCGTCTTAAACATACTACTTCATATTCCTCTTTAATATACTACTTCATATTCCTCTTAAACATACTACTTCATATTCCTCTTAAACATACTACTTCATATTCCTCTTAAACATACTACTTAATATTGCTCTTAAACATACTACTTCATATTCCTCTTAAATATACTACTTCATATTTATCTTAAACATTCTACTTCATATTCCTCTTAAATATACTACTTCATATTGCTCTTAAACATACTACTTCATATTCTTCTTAAACAAACTACTTCATATTCCTCTTAAATATGCTACTTCATATTCATCTTAAACATACTACTTCATATTCCTCTTAAACATACTACTTCATATTCCTTTTAAACATACAACTTCATATATCTCTTAAACATACTACTTCATATTCCTCTTAAACTCACTACTTTATATTCCTCTTAAACATACTACTTCATATTCCTCTTAAACATACTACTTCATATTCCTTTTAAACATATTACTTCATATTCCTCTTAAATATACTACTTTATATTCCTCTTAAACATACTACTTCATATTCCTCTTAAACATACTACTTCATATTCCTCTTATATATACTACTTCGTATTCCTCTTAAACATACTACTTTATATTCCTCTTAAATATACTATTTCATATTCCTCTTAAGCATACTACTTCATATTCCTTTTAAACATACTACTTCATATTCCTCTCAATTATACTACTTCATATTCCTCTTAAAAATACTACTTTATATACCTCTTAAATATACTACTTCATATTCATCCTAAACATACTACGTCATATTCCTCTTAAACATACTACCTCATATTCCTCTTAAACATACTACATCATATTCCTCTTAAACATACTCCTTCATATTCCTATTAAATATACTACTTCATATTACTCTTAAATATACTACTTCATATTCCTCTTCAACATACTACTTCATATTCCTCTTAAACATACTATTTCATATTCCTGTTAAATATACCACTTCATATTGATCTTAAATATTCTACTTCATATTCCTCTTAAACATACTACTTCATATTCCTCTTAAACATACTACTTCATATTCCTCTTAAACAAACTACTTCATATTCCTCTAAAACATACCACGTCATATTCCTCTTAAATATACTGCTTCATATTCCTCTTAAACATACTACTTCATATTCCTCTTAAACATACTACTTCATATTTCTCTTAAATATACTACTTCATATTCATCCCAAACATTCTACTTCATATTCCTCCGAAACATACTACTTCATATTCCTCTTAAACATACCACGTCATATTCCTCTTAAATATACTACTTCATATTCCTCTTAAACATATTACTTCATATTCCTCTTAAATATACTACTTTATATTCCTCTTAAACATACTACTTCATATTCCTCTTAAACATACTACTTCATATTCCTCTTAAATATACTACTTCATATTCCTCTTAAACATACTACTTCATATTCCTCTTAATTATACTATTTCATATTCCTCTTAAGCATACTACTTCATATTCCTTTTAAACATACTACTTCATATTCCTCTCAATTATACTACTTCATATTCCTCTTAAACATACTACTTCATATACCTCTTAAATATACTACTTCATATTCATCTTAAACATACTACTTCATATTCCTCTTAAACATACTACCTCATATTCCTCTTAAACATACTACTTCATATTCCTCTTAAACATACTACTTCATATTCCTCTTAAACATACTACTTCATATTCCTCTTAAATATACTTCTTCATATTCCTCTTACACATACTACTTCATATTCCTCTTAATAATACTACTGCATATTCCTCTTAAACATACTACTTCATATTTCTCTTAAACATACTACTTCATATTCCTCTTAAATATACTACTTCATATTCCTCTTAAACATACTACTTCATATTCCTCTTAATAATACTACTTCATATTTCTCTTAAACATACTACTTCATATTCCTCTTAAACATACTCCTTCATATTCCTCTTAATTATACTATTTCATATTCCTCTTAAGCATACTACTTCATATTCCTTTTAAACATACTACTTCATATTCCTCTCAATTATACTACTTCATATTCCTCTTAAACATTCTATTTCATATTCCTCTTAAATATACTAAGTCATATTGCTCTTAAACATACTACTTCATATTCTTCTTAAACATACTACTTCATATTCCTCTTAAATATGCTACTTTATATTCATCTTAAAACATACTACTTCATATTCCTCTTAAACATACTACTATATATTCCTCTTAAACATACAACTTCATATATCTCTTAAACATACTACTTTATATTCCTCTTAAACTCACTACTTCATATTCCTCTTTAACATACTACTTCATATTCCTCTTAAATATACTACTTCATATTCATCTTGAACATTCTACTTCATATTCCTCTTAAATATACTAGTTCATATTGCTCTTAAACATACTATTTCATACGTATATTCTTCTTATACATACTACTTCATATTCCTCTTAAATATGCTACTTCATATTCATCTTAAACATACTACTTCATATTCCTCTTAAACATACTACTTCATATTCCTCTTAAACATACAACTTCATATATCTCTTAAACATACTACTTCATATTCCTCTTAAACTCACTACTTCATATTCCTCTTAAACATACTACTTTCATATTCCTCTTAAACATACTACTTCATATTCCTCTTAAACATATTACTTCATATTCCTCTTAAATATACTACTTTATATTCCTCTTAAACATACTACTTCATATTCCTATTAAACATACTACTTCATATTCCCTCTTAAATATACTACTTCATATTCCTCTTAAACGTAGTACTTCATATTCCTCTTAAACATACTACTTCATATTCCTCTTAAATATACTACTTCATATTCCTTTTAAATATACTACTTCATATTCCTCTTAAACATACTACTTCATATTCCTCTTAAATATACTATTTCATATTCCTCTCAATTATACTACTTCATATTCCTCTTAAACATACTACTTAATATACCTCTTAAATATACTACTTCATATTCAACTTAAACATACTACTTCATATTCATCTTAAACAACTACTTCATATTCATCTTAAACATTCTATTTCATATTCCTCTTAAATATACTAAGTCATATTGCTCTTAAACATACTACCTAATATTCTTCTTAAACATACTACTTCATATTCCTCTTAAATATGCTACTTCATATTCATCTTAAAAAATACTACTTCATATTCCTCTTAAACATACTACTATATATTCCTCTTAAACATACAACTTCATATATCTCTTAAACATACTACTTTATATTCCTCTTAAACTCACTACTTCATATTCCTCTTAAACATACTACTTCATATTCCTCTTAAACATACTACTTCATATTCCTCTTAAACATATTTCTTCATATTCCTCTTTAATATACTACTTTATATTCCTCTTAAACATATACTTCATATTCCTCTTAAACATACTACTTCATATTCCTCTAAAATATGCTACTTCATATTCATCTTAAACATACTACTTCATACTCCTCTTAAACATACTACGTCATATTCCTCTTAAACATACAACTTCATATATATCTTAAACATACTACTTCATATTCCTCTTAAACTCACTACTTCATATTCCTCTTAAACATACTACTTCATATTCCTCTTAAACATACTACTTCATATTCCTCTTAAACATATTACTTCATATTCCTCTTAAATATACTACTTTATATTCCTCTTAAACATACTACTTCATATTCCTCTTAAACATACTACTTCATATTCCTTAAATATACTACTTCATATTCCTCTTAAACATACTACTTCATATTCCTCTTAAATATACTATTTCATATTCCTCTTAAGCATACTACTTCATATTCCTTTTAAACATACTACTTCATATTACTCTCAAACATACTACTTCATATTCCTCTTAAACATACTACTTCATATACCTCTTAAATATACTACTTCATATTCCTCTTAAACATACTACCTCATATTCCTCTTAAACATACTACCTCATATTCCTCTTAAACATACTACTTCATATTCCTCTTAAACATACTACTTCATATTCCTTTTAAACATACTACTTCATATTCCTCTTAAACATACTACTTCATATTCCTCTTAAATATACTACTTCATATTCCTCTTAAACATACTACTTTATATTCCTCTTAATAATACTACTTCATATTCCTTTTAAACATACTACTTCATATTCCTCTTAAACATACTACTTCATATTCCTCTTAAATATACTACTTCATATTACTCTTAAATATACTACTTCATATTCCTCTTAAACATACTACTTCATATTCCTCTTAAGCATACTATTTCATATAAATATACTACTTCATATTGATCTTAAACATTCTACTTCATATTCCTCTTAAACATACTACTTCATATTCCTCTTAAACATACTACTTCATATTCCTCTTAAACATACTACTTCATGTTACTCTTAAACATACCACGTCATATTCCTCTTAAATATACTACTTCATATTCCTTTTAAACATACTACTTCATATTCCTCTTAAACATACTACTTCATATTCCTCTTAAATATACTACTTCATATTCATCCCAAACATACTACTTCATAATCCTCTTAAACATACTACTTCATATTCCTCTTAAACATACTACTTCATATTCCTCTTAAACATACTACTTCATATTCCTCTTAAACATACTATTTCATATTCCTCTTGAATATACTACTTCATATTCATCTTAAACATTCTACTTCATATTCCTCTTAAATATACTAAGTCATATTGCTCTTAAACATACTACTTCATATTCTTCTTAAACATACTACTTCATATTCCTCTTAAATATGCTACTTCATATTCATCTTAAACATACTACTTCATATTCCTCTTAAACATACTACTATATATTCCTCTTAAACATACAACTTCATATATCTCTTAAACATGCTACTTTATATTCCTCTTAAACATATTACTTCATATTCCTCTTTAATATACTACTTTATATTCCTCTTAAACATACTACTTCATATTCCTCTTAAACATACTACTTCATATTCCTCTAAAATATGCTACTTCATATTCATCCTAAACATACTACTTCATACTCCTCTTAAACATACTACGTCATATTCCTCTTAAACATACAACTGCATATATATCTTAAACATACTACTTCATATTCCTCTTAAACTCACTACTTCATATTCCTCTTAAAAATACTACTTCATATTCCTCTTAAACATACTACTTCATATTACTCTTAAATATACTACTTCATATTCCTCTTAAACATACTACTTCAAATTACTCTTAAGCATATTATTTCATATTCCTCTTAAATATACTACTTCATATTGATCTTAAAAATTCTACTTCATATTCCTCTTAAACGTACTACTTCATATTCCTCTTAAACATACTACTGCATATTCCTCTTAATCATACTACTTCATATTCCTCTTAAACATACCACGTCATATTCCTCTTAAATATACTACTTCATATTCCTCTTAAACATACTACTTCATATTCCTCTTAAAAATACTACTTCATATTCCTCTTAAATATACTACTTCATATTCAGCCCAAACATACTGCTTCATAATCCTCTTAAACATACTACTTCATATTCCTCTTAAACATACTACTTCATATTCCTCTTAAATATACTACTTCATATTCATCCCAAACATACTACTTCATAATCCTCTTAAACATACTACTTCATATTCCTCTTAAACATACTACTTCATATTCCTCTTAAACATACTACTTCATCTTCTCTTAAATATACTACTAAATATTCATCCCAAACATACTACTTCATAATCCTCTTAAACATACTACTTCATATTCCTCTTAAACATACTACTTCATATTCCTCTTAAATATACTACTTCATATACCTCTTAAACATACTACTTCATATTCCTCTTAAACACACTACTTCATATTCCTATTAAACATACTACTTCATATTCCTCTTCAACATACTACTTCATATTCCTCTTAAGCATATTGCTTCATATTCCTCTTAAATATAATACTTTATATTCCTCTTAAACATACTACTTCATATTCCTCTTAAACATACTACTTCATATTCCTCTTAAACATACTACTTCATATTCCTCTTGAATATACTACTTCATATTCCTCTTAAACATACTTGTTCATATTCCTCTTAAACATACTACTTCATATTCCTCTTAAACATACTACTTCATATTCCTCTTGAACATACTACTTCATATTCCTCATAAACATACTACTTCATATTCCTCTTAAACATACAACTTCATATTCCTCTTAAACATACTACTTCATATTCCTCTTAAACATACTACATCATATTCCTATTAAATATACTACTTTATATTCCTCTTAAACTTGCTACTTCATATTCCTCTTAAAAATACTACTTCATATTCTTCTTATACATACTACTTCATATTCCTCTTAAATATGCTACTTCATATTCATCTTAAACATACTACTTCATATTCCTCTTAAACATACTACTTCATATTCCTCTTAAACATACAACTTCATATATCTCTTAAACATACTACTTCATATTCCTCTTAAACTCACTACTTCATATTCCTCTTAAACATACTACTTTCATATTCCTCTTAAACATACTACTTCATATTCCTCTTAAACATATTACTTCATATTCCTCTTAAATATACTACTTTATATTCCTCTTAAACATACTACTTCATATTCCTATTAAACATACTACTTCATATTCCTCTTAAATATACTACTTCATATTCCTCTTAAACGTAGTACTTCATATTCCTCTTAAACATACTACTTCATATTCCTCTTAAATATACTACTTCATATTCCTTTTAAATATACTACTTCATATTCCTCTTAAACATACTACTTCATATTCCTCTTAAATATACTATTTCATATTCCTCTCAATTATACTACTTCATATTCCTCTTAAACATACTACTTAATATACCTCTTAAATATACTACTTCATATTCAACTTAAACATACTACTTCATATTCATCTTAAACAACTACTTCATATTCATCTTAAACATTCTATTTCATATTCCTCTTAAATATACTAAGTCATATTGCTCTTAAACATACTACTTCATATTCTTCTTAAACATACTACTTCATATTCCTCTTAAATATGCTACTTCATATTCATCTTAAAAAATACTACTTCATATTCCTCTTAAACATACTACTATATATTCCTCTTAAACATACAACTTCATATATCTCTTAAACATACTACTTTATATTCCTCTTAAACTCACTACTTCATATTCCTCTTAAACATACTACTTCATATTCCTCTTAAACATACTACTTCATATTCCTCTTAAACATATTTCTTCATATTCCTCTTTAATATACTACTTTATATTCCTCTTAAACATACTACTTCATATTCCTCTTAAACATACTACTTCATATTCCTCTAAAATATGCTACTTCATATTCATCTTAAACATACTACTTCATACTCCTCTTAAACATACTACGTCATATTCCTCTTAAACATACAACTTCATATATATCTTAAACATACTACTTCATATTCCTCTTAAACTCACTACTTCATATTCCTCTTAAACATACTACTTCATATTCCTCTTAAACATACTACTTCATATTCATCTTAAACATATTACTTCATATTCCTCTTAAATATACTACTTTATATTCCTCTTAAACATACTACTTCATATTCCTCTTAAACATACTACTTCATATTCCTCTTAAATATACTACTTCATATTCCTCTTAAACATACTACTTCATATTCCTCTTGAATATACTACTTCATATTCCTCTTAAACATACTTGTTCATATTCCTCTTAAACATACTACTTCATATTCCTCTTAAACATACTACTTCATATTCCTCTTGAACATACTACTTCATATTCCTCATAAACATACTACTTCATATTCCTCTTAAACATACAACTTCATATTCCTCTTAAACATACTACTTCATATTCCTCTTAAACATACTACATCATATTCCTATTAAATATACTACTTTATATTCCTCTTAAACTTGCTACTTCATATTCCTCTTAAAAATACTACTTCATATTCTTCTTATACATACTACTTCATATTCCTCTTAAATATGCTACTTCATATTCATCTTAAACATACTACTTCATATTCCTCTTAAACATACTACTTCATATTCCTCTTAAACATACAACTTCATATATCTCTTAAACATACTACTTCATATTCCTCTTAAACTCACTACTTCATATTCCTCTTAAACATACTACTTTCATATTCCTCTTAAACATACTACTTCATATTCCTCTTAAACATATTACTTCATATTCCTCTTAAATATACTACTTTATATTCCTCTTAAACATACTACTTCATATTCCAATTAAACATACTACTTCATATTCCTCTTAAATATACTACTTCATATTCCTCTTAAACGTAGTACTTCATATTCCTCTTTAACATACTACTTCATATTCCTCTTAAATATACTACTTCATATTCCTTTTAAATATACTACTTCATATTCCTCTTAAACATACTACTTCATATTCCTCTTAAATATACTATTTCATATTCCTCTCAATTATACTACTTCATATTCCTCTTAAACATACTACTTAATATACCTCTTAAATATACTACTTCATATTCAACTTAAACATACTACTTCATATTCATCTTAAACAACTACTTCATATTCATCTTAAACATTCTATTTCATATTCCTCTTAAATATACTAAGTCATATTGCTCTTAAACATACTACTTCATATTCTTCTTAAACATACTACTTCATATTCCTCTTAAATATGCTACTTCATATTCATCTTAAAAAATACTACTTCATATTCCTCTTAAACATACTACTATATATTCCTCTTAAACATACAACTTCATATATCTCTTAAACATACTACTTTATATTCCTCTTAAACTCACTACTTCATATTCCTCTTAAACATACTACTTCATATTCCTCTTAAACATACTACTTCATATTCCTCTTAAACATATTTCTTCATATTCCTCTTTAATATACTACTTTATATTCCTCTTAAACATACTACTTCATATTCCTCTTAAACATACTACTTCATATTCCTCTAAAATATGCTACTTCATATTCATCTTAAACATACTACTTCATACTCCTCTTAAACATACTACGTCATATTCCTCTTAAACATACAACTTCATATATATCTTAAACATACTACTTCATATTCCTCTTAAACTCACTACTTCATATTCCTCTTAAACATACTACTTCATATTCCTCTTAAACATACTACTTCATATTCCTCTTAAACATATTACTTCATATTCCTCTTAAATATACTACTTTATATTCCTCTTAAACATACTACTTCATATTCCGCTTAAACATACTACTTCATATTCCTCTTAAATATACTACTTCATATTCCTCTTAAACATACTACTTCATATTCCTCTTAAATATACTATTTCATATTCCTCTTAAGCATACTACTTCATATTCCTTTTAAACATACTACTTCATATTACTCTCAAACATACTACTTCATATTCCTCTTAAACATACTAATTCATATACCTCTTAAATATACTACTTCATATTCCTCTTAAACATACTACCTCATATTCCTCTTAAACATACTACCTCATATTCCTCTTAAACATACTACTTCATATTCCTCTTAAACATACTACTTCATATTCCTTTTAAACATACTACCTTATATTCCTCTTAAACATACTACTTCATATTCCTCTTAAATATACTACTTCATATTCCTCTTAAACATACTACTTTATATTCCTCTTAATAATACTACTTCATATTCCTTTTAAACATACTACTTCATATTCCTCTTAAACATACTACTTCATATTCCTCTTAAATATACTACTTCATATTACTCTCAAATATACTACTTCATATTCCTCTTAAACATACTACTTCATATTCCTCTTAAGCATACTATTTCATATAAATATACTACTTCATATTGATCTTAAACATTCTACTTCATATTCCTCTTAAACATACTACTTCATATTCCTCTTAAACATACTACTTCATATTCCTCTTAAACATACTACTTCATGTTACTCTTAAACATACCACGTCATATTCCTCTTAAATATACTACTTCATATTCCTTTTAAACATACTACTTCATATTCCTCTTAAACATACTACTTCATATTCCTCTTAAATATACTACTTCATATTCATCCCAAACATACTACTTCATAATCCTCTTAAACATACTACTTCATATTCCTCTTAAACATACTACTTCATATTCCTCTTAAACATACTACTTCATATTCCTCTTAAACATACTATTTCATATTCCTCTTAAATATACTACTTCATATTCATCTTAAACATTCTACTTCATATTCCTCTTAAATATACTAAGTCATATTGCTCTTAAACATACTACTTCATATTCTTCTTAAACATACTACTTCATATTCCTCTTAAATATGCTACTTCATATTCATCTTAAACATACTACTTCATATTCCTCTTAAACATACTACTATATATTCCTCTTAAACATACAACTTCATATATCTCTTAAACATGCTACTTTATATTCCTCTTAAACATATTACTTCATATTCCTCTTTAATATACTACTTTATATTCCTCTTAAACATACTACTTCATATTCCTCTTAAACATACTACTTCATATTCCTCTAAAATATGCTACTTCATATTCATCCTAAACATACTACTTCATACTCCTCTTAAACATACTACGTCATATTCCTCTTAAACATACAACTGCATATATATCTTAAACATACTACTTCATATTCCTCTTAAACTCACTACTTCATATTCCTCTTAATAATACTACTTCATATTCCTCTTAAACATACTACTTCATATTACTCTTAAATATACTACTTCATATTCCTCTTAAACATACTACTTCAAATTACTCTTAAGCATACTATTTCATATTCCTCTTAAATATACTACTTCATATTGATCTTAAAAATTCTACTTCATATTCCTCTTAAACGTACTACTTCATATTCCTCTTAAACATACTACTGCATATTCCTCTTAATCATACTACTTCATATTCCTCTTAAACATACCACGTCATATTCCTCTTAAATATACTACTTCATATTCCTCTTAAACATACTACTTCATATTCCTCTTAAAAATACTACTTCATATTCCTCTTAAATATACTACTTCATATTCAGCCCAAACATACTGCTTCATAATCCTCTTAAACATACTACTTCATATTCCTCTTAAACATACTACTTCATATTCCTCTTAAATATACTACTTCATATTCATCCCAAACATACTACTTCATAATCCTCTTAAACATACTACTTCATATTCCTCTTAAACATACTACTTCATATTCCTCTTAAACATACTACTTCATCTTCTCTTAAATATACTACTAAATATTCATCCCAAACATACTACTTCATAATCCTCTTAAACATACTACTTCATATTCCTCTTAAACATACTACTTCATATTCCTCTTAAATATACTACTTCATATACCTCTTAAACATACTACTTCATATTCCTCTTAAACACACTACTTCATATTCCTATTAAACATACTACTTCATATTCCTCTTCAACATACTACTTCATATTCCTCTTAAGCATATTGCTTCATATTCCTCTTAAATATAATACTTTATATTCCTCTTAAACATACTACTTCATATTCCTCTTAAACATACTACTTCATATTCCTCTTAAACATACTACTTCATATTCCTCTTGAATATACTATTTCATATTCCTCTTAAACATACTTGTTCATATTCCTCTTAAACATACTACTTCATATTCCTCTTAAACACACTACTTCATATTCCTCTTGAACATACTACTTCATATTCCTCATAAACATACTACTTCATATTCCTCTTAAACATACAACTTCATATTCCTCTTAAACATACTACTTCATATTCCTCTTAAACATAATACATCATATTCCTATTAAATATACTACTTTATATTCCTCTTAAACTTGCTCCTTCATATTCCTCTTAAAAATACTACTTCATATTCCTCTTGAATATACTACTTCATATTCCCCTTAAACATACTACTTCATATTCCTCTTAAACATACTACTTCATATTCCTCTTAAACATACTACTTCATATTCCTCTTAAACATACTACTTCATATTACTCTTAAACATAATACTTCATATTCCTCATAAACATACTACTTCATGTTCCTCTTAAACATACTACTTCATATTCCTCTTAAACATACTACTTCATATTCTTCTTAAACATACTACTTCATATTCCTCTTAAATATGCTACTTCATATTCATCTTAAACATACTACTTCATATTCCTCCTAAACATACTACTTCATATTCCTCTTAAACATACAACTTCATATATCACTTAAATATACTACTTCATATTCCTCTTAAACTCACTACTTCATATTCCTCTTAAACATACTACTTCATATTCCTCTAAAACATACGGTTTCATATTCCTCTTAAACTTATTACTTCATATTCTTCTTAAGTATACTACTTTATATTCCTCTTAAACATACTACTTCATATTCCTCTTAAACATACTACTTCATATTCCTCTTAAATATACTACTTCATATTCCTCTTAAACATACTACTTCATATTCCTCTTAAATATACTATTTCATATTCCTCTTAAGCATACTACTTAATATTCCTTTTAAACATACTACTTCATCTTCCTCTCAAACATACTACTTCATATTCCTCTTAAACATACTACTTCGTATACCTCTTAAATATACTACTTCATATTCATCTTAAACATACTACTTCATATTCCTCTTAAACATACTACCTCATATTCCTCTTAAACATACTACTTCATATTCCTCTTTAACACACTACTTCACATTCCTCTTAAACATAGTACTTCATATTCCTCTTAAACATACTACTTCATATTTCTCATAAATATACTACTTCATATTCCTTTTAAATATACTACTTCATATTCCTCTTAAATATACTACTTCATATTCCTCTTAAATATACTACTTCATATTCCTCTTAAACATACCACTTCATATTCCTCTTAAACATGCTACTACATATGCCTCTTAAACATACTACTTAATATTCCTCTTAAACATACTACTTGATATTCCTCTTAAATATACTACTTCATATTCCTCTAAAACATACTACTTCATATTCCTCTTAAATATACTACTTCATATTCATCTTAACCACAATACTTCATATTCCTCTTAAACATACTACTTCATATTCCTCTTAAACATACTACTTCATATTCCTCTTAAAAGTACTACTTCATATTCCTCTTAAACATACTACTTCATATTCCACTTAAATATACTACTTCATATTCCTCTTAAACATAATTGATCATATTCCTCTTAAACATACTACTTCATATTCCTCTTAAACATACTACTTCATATAACTCTTAAACATACTACTTCATATTCCTCTTAAACATTCTACTTCTTATTCCTCTTAAACATACTACTTCATATTCCTCTTAAATATACTACTTCATATTCCTCTTAAATATACTACTTCATATTCCTCTTAATTATACTACTCCATATTCCTCTTAGACATACTACTTCATATTCCTCTTAAACATACTACTTCAAATTCCTCTTAAACATACTACTTCATATTCCTCTTAAACAAACCACGTCATATTCCTCTTAAATATACTACTTCATATTCCTCTTAAGCATACTACTTCATATTCCTCTTAAACATACTGCTTCATATTCCTCTTAAATATACTACTTCATATTCATCCCAAACATACTACTTCATAATCCTCTTAAACATACTACTTTATATTCCTCTTAAACATACTACTTCATATTCCTCTTAATAATACTACTTCATATTCCTCTTAAACATACTACTTCATATTCCTCTTTAACATACTACTTCATATTCCTCTTAAACATAGTACTTCATATTCCTCTTAAACATACTACTTCATATTCCTCTTATATATACTACTTCATATTCCTTTTAAATATACTACTTCATATTCCTCTTAAATATACTACTTCATATTCCTCTTAAATATACTACTTCATATTCCTCTTAAACATACTACTTCATATTCCTCTTAAACATGCTGCTACATATGCCTCTTAAACATACTACTTAATATTCCTCTTAAACATACTACTTGATATCCCTCTTAAATATATTACTTCATATTCCTCTAAAACATACTATTTCATATTGCTCTTAAATATACTACTTCATATTCATCTTAACCACAATACTTCATATTCCTCTTAAACATACTAGTTTATATTCCTCTTAAACATACTACTTCATATTCCTCTTAAACGTACTATTTCATATTCCTCTTAAACATACTACTTCATATTTCTCTTAAATATACTACTTCATATTCCTCTTAAACAAAATTGTTCTTATTCCTCTTAAACATACTACTTCATATTCCTCTTAAACATACTACTCCATATTCCTCTTGCACATACTACTTCATATTCCTCATAAACATACTACTTCATATTCCTTTTAAATATACTTCTTCATATTCCTCTTACATATACTACTTCATATAACTCTTAAACATACTACTTCATATTCCTCTTAAACATCCTACTTCTTATTCCTCTTAAACATACTACTTCATATTCCTCTTAAATATACTACTTCATATTCCTCTTAAATATACTACTTCATATTCCTCTTAATTATACTACTCCATATTCCTCTTTAACATACTACTTCATATTCCTCTTAAACATACTATTTCATATTCCTCTTAAATATACTACTTCATATTGATCTTAAACATTCTACTTCATATTCCTCTTAAACATACTACTTCATATTCCTCTTAAACATACTACTTCAAATTCCTCTTAAACATACTACTTCATATTCCTCTTAAACATACCACGTCATATTCCTCTTAAATATACTACTTCATATTCCTCTTAAACACACTACTTCATATTCCTATTAAACATACTACTTCATATTCCTCTTCAACATACTACTTCATATTCCTGTTAAGCATATTACTTCATATTCCTCTTAAATATAATACTTTATATTCCTCTTAAACATACTACTTCATATTCCTCTTAAACATACTACTTCATATTCCTCTTAAACATACTACTTCATATTCCTCTTAAATATACTTATTCATATTCCTCTTAAACATACTTGTTCATATTACTCTTAAACATACTACTTCATATTCCTCTTAAACATACTACTTCATATTCCTCTTAAACATACTACTTCATATTCCTCATAAACATACTACTTCATATTCCTCTTAAACATACAACTTCATTTTCCTCTTAAACATACTACTTCATATTCCTCTTAAACATACTACATCATATTCCTCTTAAATATACTACTTTATATTCCTCTTAAACTTTCTACTTCATATTCCTCTTAAACATACTACTTCATATTCCTCTTGAATATACTACTTCATATTCCCCTTAAACATACTACTTCATATTCCTCTTAAACATACTACTTCATATTCCTCTTAAACATACTACTTCATATTCCTCTTAAACATACTACTTCATATTACTCTTAAACATAATACTTCATATTCCTCATAAACATACTACTTCATATTCCTCTTAAACATACTACTTCATATTCCTCTTAAACATACTACTTCATATTCTTCTTAAACATACTACTTCATATTCCTTATAAATATCCTAATTCATATTCATCTTATACATACTAATTCATATTCCTCTTAAACATACTACTTCATATTCCTCTTAAACATACTCCTTCATATATCTCTTAAATATACTACTTCATATTCCTCTTAAACTCACTACTTCATATTCCTCTTAAACATACTACTTCATATTCCTCTTAAACATACTACTTCATATTCCTCTTAAACTTATTACTTCATATTCCTCTTAAATATACTACTTTATATTCCTCTTAAACATACTACTTCATATTCCTCTTAAACATACTACTTCATATTCCTCTTAAATATACTACTTCATATTCCTCTTAAACATACTACTTCATATTCCTCTTAAATATATTATTTCATATTCCTCTTAAGCATACTACTTCATATTCCTTTTAAACATACTACTTCGTCTTCCTCTTAAACATACTACTTCATATTCCTCTTAAACATACTACTTCATATATCTCTTAAATATACTACTTCATATGCATCTTAAATATACTACTTCATATTTCTCTTAAACATACTACCTCATATTCTTCTTAAACATACTACTTTATATTCCTCTTAAATATACTACTTCATATTCCTTTTAAACATACTACTTCATATATCTCTTAAATATACTACTTCATATGCATCTTAAATATACTACTTCATATTTCTCTTAAACATACTACCTCATATTCTTCTTAAACATACTACTTTATATTCCTCTTAAATATACTACTTCATATTCCTTTTAAACATACTACTTCATATTCCTCTTAAACATACTACTTCATATTCCTCTTAAATATACTACTTCATATTCCTCTTAAACATACTACTTCATATTCCTCTTAATAATACTACTTCATATTCCTCTTAAACATACTACTTCATATTCCTCTTTAACATACTACTTCATATTCCTCTTAAACGTATTACTTCATATTCCTCTTAAACATACTACTTCATATTCCTCTTAAATATACTACTTCATATTCCTTTTAAATATACTACTTCATATTCCTCTTAAATATACTACTTCATATTCCTCTTAAATATACTACTTCATATGCCTCTTAAACATACTACTTCATATTCCTCTTAAACATACTACTACATATGCCTCTTAAACATACTACTTAATATTCCTCTTAAACATACTATATCATATTCCTCTTCAACATACTACTTCATATATCTCTTAAATATACTACTTCATATTCATCTTAAACATACTACTTCATATTCCTCTTAAACATACTACCTCATATTCTTCTTAAACATACTACTTTATATTCCTCTTAAATATACTACTTCATATTCCTTTTAAACATACTACTTCATATTCCTCTTAAACATACTACTTCATATTCCTCTTAAATATACAACTTCATATTCCTCTTAAACATACTACTTCATATTCCTCTTAATAATACTACTTCATATTCCTCTTAAACATACTACTTCATATTCCTCTTTAACATACTACTTCATATTCTTCTTAAACATAGTACTTCATATTCCTCTTAAACATACTACTTCATATTCCTCTTAAATATACTACTTCATATTCCTTTTAAATATACTACTTCATATTCCTCTTAAATATACTACTTCATATTCCTCTCAAATACACTACTTCATATTCCTCTTAAACATACTACTTCATATTCCTCTTAATAATACTACTTCATATTCCTCTTAAATATACTACTTCATATTCCTCTTTAACATACTACTTCATATTCCTCTTAAACGTAGTACTTCATATTCCTCTTAAACATACTACTTCATATTCCTCTTAAATATACTACTTCATATTCCTTTTAAATATACTACTTCATATTCCTCTTAAATATACTACTTCATATTCTTCTTAAATATACTACTTCATATGCCTCTTAAACATACTACTTCATATTCCTCTTAAACATACTACTACATATGCCTCTTAAACATACTACTTAATATTCCTCTTAAACATACTATATCATATTCCTCTTAAACATACTACTTCATATATCTCTTAAATATACTACTTCATATTCATCTTAAACATACTACTTCATATTCCTCTTAAACATACTACCTCATATTCTTCTTAAGCATACTACTTTATATTCCTCTTAAATATACTACTTCATATTCCTCTTAAACATACTACTTAATATTCCTCTTAAACATACTACTTCATATTCCTCTTAAATATACTACTTCATATTCCTCTAAAACATACTACTTCATATTCCTCTTAAATATACTACTTCATATTCCTCTTAAACATACTACTTCATATTCCTCTTAAACATACTACTTCATATTCCTCTTAAACGTACAACTTTATATTCCTCTTATACATACTACTTCATATTCCTCTTTAACATACAACTTCATATTCCTCTTAAACATACTACTTCATATTCATTTTAAATATACTACTTCATATTCCTCTTAAATATACTACTTCATATAACTCTTAAACATACTACTTCATATTCCTCTGAGACATACTACTTCATATTCCTCTTAAACATACTACTTCATATTCCCCTTAAATATACTACTTTATATTCCTCTTAAATATACTACTTCATATTCCTCTTAATAATACTACTTCATATTCCTCTTAAACATACTACTTCATATTCCTCTTAAACATACTACTTCATATTCCTATTAAACATACCACTTCATATTACTCTTAAACATACTACTTCATATTATTCTTAAATATACTACTTCATATTCCTCTTAAACATACTACTTCATATTCCTCTTAAACATACTACTTCATATTCCTCTTAAACATACTACTTCATTTTCATCTTAAATATACTACTTCATATTCCTCTTAAACATACTACTTCATATTCTTCTTAAACAAACTACTTCATATTCCTCTTAAACATACTACTTCATATTCCTCTTAAATATACTACTTCATATTCCTCTTAAATATACTACTCCATATTCCTCTTAAACATACTACTTCATATTCCTCTTAAACATACTACTTCATATTCCTCTAAAACATACTACTTCATATTTCTCTTAAACATACTACTTCATTATCCTCCTAAATATACTACTTCATGTTCCTCTTAAACATACTACTTCATATTCCTCTTAAACATACTACTTCATTTTCCTCTTAAACATACTACTTCATATTCCTCTTAAGCATACTACTTCATATTCGTCTTAAACATACTACTTCATATTCCTCTTAAATATACTACTTCATGTTCCTCTTAAACAAACTACTTCATATTCCTCTTAAACATACTACTTCATATTCCTCTTAAACAAACTACTTCATATTCCTCTTAAACATACTACTTCATATTCCTCTTAAACATACTACTTCATAATCCTCTTAAACATACTACTTCATATTCCTCTTAAATATACTACTTCATATTCCTCTTAAATATACTACTTCATTTTCCTCTTAAACATACTACTTCATATTCTTCTTAAATATACTACTTCATTTTCCTCTTAAACATACTACTTCATATTCCTCTTAAACATACTACTTCATAATACTCTAAAACATACTACTTCATATTCCTCTTAAACATACTACTACATATGCCTCTTAAACATACTACTTAATATTCGTCTTAAACATACTACTTCATATTCCTCTTAAATATACTACTTCATATTCCTCTAAAACATACTACTTCATATTCCTCTTAAATATACTGCTTCATATTCCTCTTAAACATACTACTTCATATTCCTCTTAAACATACGACTTCATATTCCTCTTAAACGTACAACTTTATATTCCTCTTATACATACTACTTCATATTCCTCTTTAACATACAACTTCATATTCCTCTTAAACATACTACTTCATATTCCTTTTAAATATACTACTTCATATTCCTCTTAAATATACTATTTCATATAACTCTTAAACATACTACTTCATATTCCTCTTAAACATACTACTTCATATTCCTCTTAAACATACTACTTCATATTCCTCTTAAATATACTACTTCATATTCCTCTTAAATATACTACTCCATATTCCTCTTAAACATACTACTTCATATTCCTCTTAAACATACTACTTCATATTCCTCTAAAACATACTACTTCATATTTCTCTTAAACATACTACTTCATTATCCTCCTAAATATACTACTTCATGTTCCTCTTAAACATACTACTTCATATTCCTCTTAAACATACTACTTCATTTTCCTCTTAAACATACTACTTCATATTCCTCTTAAGCATACTACTTCATATTCGTCTTAAACATACTACTTCATATTCCTCTTAAATATACTACTTCATGTTCCTCTTAAACAAACTACTTCATATTCCTCTTAAACATAATACTTCATATTCCTCTTAAACAAACTACTTCATATTCCTCTTAAACATACTACTTCATATTCCTCTTAAACATACTACTTCATAATCCTCTTAAACATACTACTTCATATTCCTCTTAAATATACTACTTCATATTCCTCTTAAATATACTACTTCATTTTCCTCTTAAACATACTACTTCATATTCTTCTTAAATATACTACTTCATTTTCCTCTTAAACATACTACTTCATATTCCTCTTAAACATACTACTTCATAATACTCTAAAACATACTACTTCATATTCCTCTTAAACATACTACTACATATGCCTCTTAAACATACTACTTAATATTCGTCTTAAACATACTACTTCATATTCCTCTTAAATATACTACTTCATATTCCTCTAAAACATACTACTTCATATTCCTCTTAAATATACTGCTTCATATTCCTCTTAAACATACTACTTCATATTCCTCTTAAACATACGACTTCATATTCCTCTTAAACGTACAACTTTATATTCCTCTTATACATACTACTTCATATTCCTCTTTAACATACAACTTCATATTCCTCTTAAACATACTACTTCATATTCCTTTTAAATATACTACTTCATATTCCTCTTAAATATACTATTTCATATAACTCTTAAACATACTACTTCATATTCCTCTTAAACATACTACATCATATGCCTCTTAAACATACTACTTCATATTCCTCTTAAATATACTACTTCATATTCCTCTTAAATATACTACTTCATATTCCTCTTAATTATACTACTTCATATTCCTCTTAAACATACTACTTCATATTCCTCTTAAACATACTACTTCATATTCCTATTAAACATACTACTTCATATTACTCTTAAACATACTACTTCATATTCCTCTTAAATATACTACTTCATATTCCTCTTAAACATACTACTTCATATTCTTCTTAAACAAACTACTTCATATTCCTCTTAAACATACTACTTCATATTCCTCTTAAATATACTACTTCATATTCCTCTTAAATATACAACTTCATATTCCTCTTAAACATACTACTTTATATTCCTCTTGAACAAACTAATTCATATTCCTCTAAAACATACTACTTCATATTTCACTTAAACATACTACTTCATATTCCTCCTAAATATACTACTTCATGTTCCTCTTAAACATACTACTTCATATTCCTCTTAAACATACTACTTCATTTTCCTCTTAAACATACTACTTCATATACCTCTTAAGCATACTACTTCATATTCCTCGTAAACATACTACTTCATATTCCTCTTAAATATACTACTTCATGTTCCTCTTAAACAAACTACTTCATATTCCTCTTAAACATACTACTTCATATTCCTCTTAAACATACTACTTCTTATTCCTCTTAAACATACTACTTCATATTCCCCTTAAACATACTACTTCATATTCCTCTTAATCATACTAATTCATATTCCTCTTAAACATACTATTTCATATTCCTCTTAAACGTACTACTTCATATTCCTCTTAAATATACTACTGCATGTTCATCTTAAACATACTACTTCATATTCCTCTAAAACATACTACTTCATATTTCTCTTAAACATACTACTTCATTATCCTCCTAAATATACTACTTCATGTTCCTCTTAAACATACTACTTCATATTCCTCTTAAACATACTACTTCATTTTCCTCTTAAACATACTACTTCATATTCCTCTTAAGCATACTACTTCATATTCGTCTTAAACATACTACTTCATATTCCTCTTAAATATACTACTTCATGTTCCTCTTAAACAAACTACTTCATATTCCTCTTAAACATACTACTTCATATTCCTCTTAAACAAACTACTTCATATTCCTCTTAAACATACTACTTCATATTCCTCTTAAACATACTACTTCATAATCCTCTTAAACATACTACTTCATATTCCTCTTAAATATACTACTTCATATTCCTCTTAAATATACTACTTCATTTTCCTCTTAAACATACTACTTCATATTCTTCTTAAATATACTACTTCATTTTCCTCTTAAACATACTACTTCATATTCCTCTTAAACATACTACTTCATAATACTCTAAAACATACTACTTCATATTCCTCTTAAACATACTACTACATATGCCTCTTAAACATACTACTTAATATTCGTCTTAAACATACTACTTCATATTCCTCTTAAATATACTACTTCATATTCCTCTAAAACATACTACTTCATATTCCTCTTAAATATACTGCTTCATATTCCTCTTAAACATACTACTTCATATTCCTCTTAAACATACGACTTCATATTCCTCTTAAACGTACAACTTTATATTCCTCTTATACATACTACTTCATATTCCTCTTTAACATACAACTTCATATTCCTCTTAAACATACTACTTCATATTCCTTTTAAATATACTACTTCATATTCCTCTTAAATATACTATTTCATATAACTCTTAAACATACTACTTCATATTCCTCTTAAACATACTACTTCATATTCCTCTTAAACATACTACTTCATATTCCTCTTAAATATACTACTTCATATTCCTCTTAAATATACTACTCCATATTCCTCTTAAACATACTACTTCATATTCCTCTTAAACATACTACTTCATATTCCTCTAAAACATACTACTTCATATTTCTCTTAAACTTACTACTTCATTATCCTCCTAAATATACTACTTCATGTTCCTCTTAAACATACTACTTCATATTCCTCTTAAACATACTACTTCATTTTCCTCTTAAACATACTACTTCATATTCCTCTTAAGCATACTACTTCATATTCGTCTTAAACATACTACTTCATATTCCTCTTAAATATACTACTTCATGTTCCTCTTAAACAAACTACTTCATATTCCTCTTAAACATACTACTTCATATTCCTCTTAAACAAACTACTTCATATTCCTCTTAAACATACTACTTCATATTCCTCTTAAACATACTACTTCATAATCCTCTTAAACATACTACTTCATATTCCTCTTAAATATACTACTTCATATTCCTCTTAAATATACTACTTCATTTTCCTCTTAAACATACTACTTCATATTCTTCTTAAATATACTACTTCATTTTCCTCTTAAACATACTACTTCATATTCCTCTTAAACATACTACTTCATAATACTCTAAAACATACTACTTCATATTCCTCTTAAACATACTACTACATATGCCTCTTAAACATACTACTTAATATTCGTCTTAAACATACTACTTCATATTCCTCTTAAATATACTACTTCATATTCCTCTAAAACATACTACTTCATATTCCTCTTAAATATACTGCTTCATATTCCTCTTAAACATACTACTTCATATTCCTCTTAAACATACGACTTCATATTCCTCTTAAACGTACAACTTTATATTCCTCTTATACATACTACTTCATATTCCTCTTTAACATACAACTTCATATTCCTCTTAAACATACTACTTCATATTCCTTTTAAATATACTACTTCATATTCCTCTTAAATATACTATTTCATATAACTCTTAAACATACTACTTCATATTCCTCTTAAACATACTACATCATATGCCTCTTAAACATACTACTTCATATTCCTCTTAAATATACTACTTCATATTCCTCTTAAATATACTACTTCATATTCCTCTTAATTATACTACTTCATATTCCTCTTAAACATACTACTTCATATTCCTCTTAAACATACTACTTCATATTCCTATTAAACATACTACTTCATATTACTCTTAAACATACTACTTCATATTCCTCTTAAATATACTACTTCATATTCCTCTTAAACATACTACTTCATATTCTTCTTAAACAAACTACTTCATATTCCTCTTAAACATACTACTTCATATTCCTCTTAAATATACTACTTCATATTCCTCTTAAATATACAACTTCATATTCCTCTTAAACATACTACTTTATATTCCTCTTGAACAAACTAATTCATATTCCTCTAAAACATACTACTTCATATTTCACTTAAACATACTACTTCATATTCCTCCTAAATATACTACTTCATGTTCCTCTTAAACATACTACTTCATATTCCTCTTAAACATACTACTTCATTTTCCTCTTAAACATACTACTTCATATACCTCTTAAGCATACTACTTCATATTCCTCGTAAACATACTACTTCATATTCCTCTTAAATATACTACTTCATGTTCCTCTTAAACAAACTACTTCATATTCCTCTTAAACATACTACTTCATATTCCTCTTAAACATACTACTTCTTATTCCTCTTAAACATACTACTTCATATTCCCCTTAAACATACTACTTCATATTCCTCTTAATCATACTAATTCATATTCCTCTTAAACATACTATTTCATATTCCTCTTAAACGTACTACTTCATATTCCTCTTAAATATACTACTGCATGTTCATCTTAAACATACTACTTCATATTCCTCTTAAACATACTACTTCATACTCCTCTTAAACATACTACTTCATAATCCTCTTAAACATACTACTTCATATTCCTCTTAAATATACTACTTCATATTCCTCTTAAATATACTACTTCATTTTCCTCTTAAACATACTACTTCATATTCTTCTTAAATATACTACTTCATTTTCCTCTTCAACATACTACTTCATATTCCCCTTAAACATACTACTTCATATTCCTATTAAACATACTACTTCATATTCCTATTAAACATACCACTTCATATTACTCTTAAACATACTACTTCATATTATTCTTAAATATACTACTTCATATTCCTCTTAAACATACTACTTCATATTCCTCTTAAACATACTACTTCATATTCCTCTTAAACATACTACTTCATTTTCATCTTAAATATACTACTTCATATTCCTCTTAAACATACTACTTCATATTCTTCTTAAACAAACTACTTCATATTCCTCTTAAACATACTACTTCATATTCCTCTTAAATATACTACTTCATATTCCTCTTAAATATACTACTTCATATTCCTCTTAAACATACTACTTCATATTCCTCTTAAACATACTACTTCATATTCCTCTAAAACATACTACTTCATATTTCTCTTAAACATACTACTTCATTATCCTCCTAAATATACTACTTCATGTTCCTCTTAAACATACTACTTCATATTCCTCTTAAACATACTACTTCATTTTCCTCTTAAACATACAACTTCATATTCCTCTTAAACATACTACTTCATTTTCATCTTAAATATACTACTTCATATTCCTCTTAAACATACTACTTCATATTCTTCTTAAACAAACTACTTCATATTCCTCTTAAACATACTACTTCATATTCCTCTTAAATATACTACTTCATATTCCTCTTAAATATACTACTTCATATTCCTCTTAAACATACTACTTCATATTCCTCTTAAACATACTACTTCATATTCCTCTAAAACATACTACTTCATATTTCTCTTAAACATACTACTTCATTATCCTCCTAAATATACTACTTCATGTTCCTCTTAAACATACTACTTCATATTCCTCTTAAACATACTACTTCATTTTCCTCTTAAACATACTACTTCATATTCCTCTTAAGCATACTACTTCATATTCGTCTTAAACATACTACTTCATATTCCTCTTAAATATACTACTTCATGTTCCTCTTAAACAAACTACTTCATATTCCTCTTAAACATACTACTTCATATTCCTCTTAAACAAACTACTTCATATTCCTCTTAAACATACTACTTCATATTCCTCTTAAACATACTACTTCATAATCCTCTTAAACATACTACTTCATATTCCTCTTAAATATACTACTTCATATTCCTCTTAAATATACTACTTCATTTTCCTCTTAAACATACTACTTCATATTCTTCTTAAATATACTACTTCATTTTCCTCTTAAACATACTACTTCATATTCCTCTTAAACATACTACTTCATAATACTCTAAAACATACTACTTCATATTCCTCTTAAACATACTACTACATATGCCTCTTAAACATACTACTTAATATTCGTCTTAAACATACTACTTCATATTCCTCTTAAATATACTACTTCATATTCCTCTAAAACATACTACTTCATATTCCTCTTAAATATACTGCTTCATATTCCTCTTAAACATACTAATTCATATTCCTCTTAAACATACGACTTCATATTCCTCTTAAACGTACAACTTTATATTCCTCTTATACATACTACTTCATATTCCTCTTTAACATACAACTTCATATTCCTCTTAAACATACTACTTCATATTCCTTTTAAATATACTACTTCATATTCCTCTTAAATATACTACTTCATATAACTCTTAAACATACTACTTCATATTCCTCTTAAACATACTACATCATATGCCTCTTAAACATACTACTTCATATTCCTCTTAAATATACTACTTCATATTCCTCTTAAATATACTACTTCATATTCCTCTTAATTATACTACTTCATATTCCTCTTAAGCATACTACTTCATATTCCTCTTAAACATACTACTTCATATTCCTATTAAACATACTACTTCATATTACTCTTAAACATACTACTTCATATTCCTCTTAAATATACTACTTCATATTCCTCTTAAACATACTACTTCATATTCTTCTTAAACAAACTACTTCATATTCCTCTTAAACATACTACTTCATATTCCTCTTAAATATACTACTTCATATTCCTCTTAAATATACAACTTCATATTCCTCTTAAACATACTACTTTATATTCCTCTTGAACAAACTAATTCATATTCCTCTAAAACATACTACTTCATATTTCACTTAAACATACTACTTCATATTCCTCCTAAATATACTACTTCATGTTCCTCTTAAACATACTACTTCATATTCCTCTTAAACATACTACTTCATTTTCCTCTTAAACATACTACTTCATATACCTCTTAAGCATACTACTTCATATTCCTCGTAAACATACTACTTCATATTCCTCTTAAATATACTACTTCATGTTCCTCTTAAACAAACTACTTCATATTCCTCTTAAACATACTACTTCATATTCCTCTTAAACATACTACTTCTTATTCCTCTTAAACATACTACTTCATTTTCCTCTTAAACATACAACTTCATATTCCTCTTAAACATACTACTTCATTTTCATCTTAAATATACTACTTCATATTCCTCTTAAACATACTACTTCATATTCTTCTTAAACAAACTACTTCATATTCCTCTTAAACATACTACTTCATATTCCTCTTAAATATACTACTTCATATTCCTCTTAAATATACTACTTCATATTCCTCTTAAACATACTACTTCATATTCCTCTTAAACATACTACTTCATATTCCTCTAAAACATACTACTTCATATTTCTCTTAAACATACTACTTCATTATCCTCCTAAATATACTACTTCATGTTCCTCTTAAACATACTACTTCATATTCCTCTTAAACATACTACTTCATTTTCCTCTTAAACATACTACTTCATATTCCTCTTAAGCATACTACTTCATATTCGTCTTAAACATACTACTTCATATTCCTCTTAAATATACTACTTCATGTTCCTCTTAAACAAACTACTTCATATTCCTCTTAAACATACTACTTCATATTCCTCTTAAACAAACTACTTCATATTCCTCTTAAACATACTACTTCATATTCCTCTTAAACATACTACTTCATAATCCTCTTAAACATACTACTTCATATTCCTCTTAAATATACTACTTCATATTCCTCTTAAATATACTACTTCATTTTCCTCTTAAACATACTACTTCATATTCTTCTTAAATATACTACTTCATTTTCCTCTTAAACATACTACTTCATATTCCTCTTAAACATACTACTTCATAATACTCTAAAACATACTACTTCATATTCCTCTTAAACATACTACTACATATGCCTCTTAAACATACTACTTAATATTCGTCTTAAACATACTACTTCATATTCCTCTTAAATATACTACTTCATATTCCTCTAAAACATACTACTTCATATTCCTCTTAAATATACTGCTTCATATTCCTCTTAAACATACTAATTCATATTCCTCTTAAACATACGACTTCATATTCCTCTTAAACGTACAACTTTATATTCCTCTTATACATACTACTTCATATTCCTCTTTAACATACAACTTCATATTCCTCTTAAACATACTACTTCATATTCCTTTTAAATATACTACTTCATATTCCTCTTAAATATACTACTTCATATAACTCTTAAACATACTACTTCATATTCCTCTTAAACATACTACATCATATGCCTCTTAAACATACTACTTCATATTCCTCTTAAATATACTACTTCATATTTCTCTTAAATATACTACTTCATATTCCTCTTAATTATACTACTTCATATTCCTCTTAAGCATACTACTTCATATTCCTCTTAAACATACTACTTCATATTCCTATTAAACATACTACTTCATATTACTCTTAAACATACTACTTCATATTCCTCTTAAATATACTACTTCATATTCCTCTTAAACATACTACTTCATATTCTTCTTAAACAAACTACTTCATATTCCTCTTAAACATACTACTTCATATTCCTCTTAAATATACTACTTCATATTCCTCTTAAATATACAACTTCATATTCCTCTTAAACATACTACTTTATATTCCTCTTGAACAAACTAATTCATATTCCTCTAAAACATACTACTTCATATTTCACTTAAACATACTACTTCATATTCCTCCTAAATATACTACTTCATGTTCCTCTTAAACATACTACTTCATATTCCTCTTAAACATACTACTTCATTTTCCTCTTAAACATACTACTTCATATACCTCTTAAGCATACTACTTCATATTCCTCGTAAACATACTACTTCATATTCCTCTTAAATATACTACTTCATGTTCCTCTTAAACAAACTACTTCATATTCCTCTTAAACATACTACTTCATATTCCTCTTAAACATACTACTTCTTATTCCTCTTAAACATACTACTTCATATTCCCCTTAAACATACTACTTCATATTCCTCTTAATCATACTAATTCATATTCCTCTTAAACATACTATTTCATATTCCTCTTAAACGTACTACTTCATATTCCTCTTAAATATACTACTGCATGTTCATCTTAAACATACTACTTCATATTCCTCTTAAACATACTACTTCATACTCCTCTTAAACATACTACTTCATAATCCTCTTAAACATACTACTTCATATTCCTCTTAAATATACTACTTCATATTCCTCTTAAATATACTACTTCATTTTCCTCTTAAACATACTACTTCATATTCTTCTTAAATATACTACTTCATTTTCCTCTTCAACATACTACTTCATATTCCCCTTAAACATACTACTTCATATTTCTCTTAAACATACTACTTCATATTCCTCTTAAATATACTACTTCATATTCCTCTTAAATATACAACTTCATATTCCTCTTAAACATACTACTTTATATTCCTCTTGAACATACTACTTCATATTCCTCTAAAACATACTACTTCATATTTCACTTAAACATACTACTTCATATTCCTCCTAAATATACTACTTCATGTTCCTCTTAAACATACTACTTAATATTCCTCTTAAACATACTACTTCATTTTCCTCTTAAACATACTACTTCATATACCTCTTAAGCATACTACTTCATATTCCTCGTAAACATACTACTTCATATTCCTCTTAAATATACTACTTCATGTTCCTCTTAAACAAACTACTTCATATTCCTCTTAAACATACTACTTCATATTCCTCTTAAACATACTACTTCTTATTCCTATTATCCATTCACCAATTTATACTACTATATTTTAATAAACCACCGAAAAAACTAGCCGCTGTCCCTGCCGATATAAGAGTTTCAACCTGACTGATTAGTATCACACTTTTACCACAGCGGCTAGCCTCTCTCTCTCTTGACTCAAAAGTCTGAGAGGGTATTTTGAGTGATAATCAAATTATCAAGAATGAGTTACAACTTGGATAAAGGGTATTATTTATATCCAGTGCAATAGTTGCGTTACATTCGGCCATCCGACAGTACGTCGACTCGACGGATGAGTGCAAGTTAGTGTTTTAAATATTATTACCTTCTCAATTAAAATACTACTAATATAAATTATTCATGCAATAAGTCTATGTGTACACTTTTTACTACATATTCTACTTTTTACTACATGTTTAAGTACTACCAATTCATTACTACACGTCATCCACTATAGCAAACAATTTCTGGTTAGTTGTGTTAAATTTTTCTATTGTGATTTTACCCTGACAACCAACAAGCCATACACTTAATGGTTGCCATATAATCACATTACTACTTTGGCATCACACCAATATTTAGGCATCACACCATTTTTTTAGGCATCACACCATTTTTTTTTTTTTTTTTAGGCATCACACCAATGTTTAGGCATCACACCAATATTTAGGCATCACACCAATTTTTAGGCATCACACCATTTTTTTTTTTTTTTTTAGGCATCACACCAATGTTTAGGCATCACACCAATATTTAGGCATCACACCAATTTTTAATTGTCACGCCACAATTCAGGCTTCACGCCACGAATCAGGCTTCACACCACAAATCACGCGTCACGCCACAAATCAGGCTTCACGCCACATATCTACCTTCAAACATTCCACATATTTTCTCAACCAAAGTCAAAATATCACCAGTGACTCCAACATCCAATCCAGTATTCGAATAATTTAGCAACATCGAATCAACATTCAACGCACCGAATTCACTTTACCTTGTGTAACAGTTCACATGTTATCATCTTATCCAAAATCCGAAAGTCTGTTAAACTAAACTCAACAAAATTGTGAATTAATCAAAGTAATAAAAACAAAAATAATTTATTCATTTCATTAATAATAAAAACTCAAAAAGTATACATGTTTGTTTTTTACTTTTTGGAAAAGGTCCAACATGATCAAGGTGGATAGTTTGAAAAGGAACTGCAATCTTTTCAATCGGATGCAACTGATAACGTGTTTCATCCACACCTCTTTTATTATATAAACAACCCATGCAACTATTTATATATTTCTTTACTATTGACTTCATATTCGCAAACCAATAAATTTTCTTTATTAAATCCACAGTATTGTCCACCGCAAAATGTCCTATGTCATCATGATACGACTGAATAATTTTCCACCGCAATCCCCGAGGTACAACAAATTTCAACCCAGATTTTGTTTTTTTATAAACTCTATTTCCTTTAAGTTCATACTCGTTCCGAATATTTTTATTATTATTTGATGTTGTTGTAGTAACAGATTTCTCCAAAACATCTGCAATTTCTTTTATGTCTAGATCCTGTCGTTGTAATGTGGAAATCCAATCAGATTCTTTCATTTCAATTGCCATTTGAGTAGTTGCCACATCCGTTGTTTCTACGGCTTCTTCATTCGGACACCGACTTAATGCATCCGTGTGTGACATTAATTTCGCTGACCGATGAACCATTTTAAAATCAAACTCTTGTATTTTTAACCACCATCTCCCTATGCGGTTTATCAAGTTTTTCTTATTATGCGTCATTTTTAACGAATTGCAATCATTTGCAACAACAAACTTTTTGTGAAGCAAATAGAACTTAAATCTTTCTAAGCTTGCCACAACGGCCAAAGCTTCCAGCTCATAGCTGTGGTATTTCGATTCTGCAGAAGTGGTGGCTCGACTAAAGTATGCGACAACTTTCTTTTTTCCATCAAACTCTACCTGTAAAAGTATTCCCGCCAATCCAATTGAACTGGCATCGGTGCGCAACTCGTGATCTAATGCCGGATTATATAAGACAAGTATAGGTTCGTTGCATAAACAATTTTTCAAAGTCTCAAAAGCGTTATTTTCTAATTCTGTCCATTGAAATTGTGCATCTTTCTTTAACATCATATGCAACGGTCTTGCAATAATTGAATAGTTAAGAATAAATTTCCGGAAAAATCCAGTTAGTCCCAAAAATCTTCTAATTTCAGTTATTGATGTTGGTTGAACAAATTCTTTTACTGCATCAATATTCTTACAACCTGGTTTTACTCCAAATTCGCTAATTTCGTGTCCCAAGTAAGTTGTTTTATTAGTGAAAAATGTACTTTTTGTCAAATTTATGGTGAGTCCTTCAGCTGCCAATAATCTTAAAAACTTTTCAACACTTTTAATACAGTCTGATGAATTTCCCGCTGGTATTAATGCATCATCCACGTATATTGTGCATTTTTCTGGATCCATTTGTGTTTTTAGTTTTGCCATCATTCGCATAAATATGGCCGGCGCATTTGTTAAGCCGAATGGCATACGTCTAAACTGATAAAGTCCTGTCGGTGTAACGAATGCAGTATACTGTCTTGATTTTTCTTCAACAGGTATTTGGTAATAACCACTCATTAAATCAATGCTGTTAAAAATTTTTGTGCCGGAGAATGAATTAATCTGCTCATCGATGTTTGGTGTGGGAAAATTCTCCCGCTTTGTTATTTTATTTATAGCTCTGTAATCTACACACATGCGGAAAGTGCCATTTGGTTTTTTAACCAAAATAATTGGACTAGCATATTCCGAAGTAGATTCTTCAATTATTTTGTTTTCCAACAACTCTGCGATGATGTTGTCTAAGATTTTCTTTTGCCCATAAGGTATTATGTATGGTTTATAGCGTATAATTTCTTCGGACTTCAAATTAATTGTTATTTGGAAGTTTGTGGTTACGGCAAGCTCCTTCAAATTAAGTGCAACAGCATTTCTATATTTATTTAATAACTCCACCACCATTTCTTTTTCTTGTTGAATTGCACTTTCACCAAAATTAACGTCGTCTTCTACAATCATACGTTTAACACGCATCTGCTTATCCAATTCTTTCGCCTGTGTTACATGATTTTCTGTTCCACAAGCAGTATTGTCCTTACTAATTTTCAGTGTACCCCATCGCTTTATTATAACCACTTGAGGGTGATTTAAAAAGTTGCGCCCCACCAATATTGGAATATCCTGCACAGAATCATCAACAACTAATATTTCTATTAAAAGTTCAACTTCATTTACTTTTAGTAGATGGTGCATTTTCCCTAACGTCTTACAAATTCCTCCTGCAAATCCTTTTAAATTTATTACGTAGTCTTCTTAAATCCATCCGTACTTTTGTGCGTCGGACAGTCTTAATGTAGTGCAATCACTTCCGAGATCTAAAAATGCTTGCATTTCGACATTATCCACCAACACTGTCATATAACACTCGTTCTCTTTATTTGCATTACTCGCGATTGATCGTATATTTCGTCCATTTTCTTCATTTGTTCTTGGACGCTTTATACAATTATAAGCAAAATGTCCAAGTTTTCCGCAACGATAACAAGCTTTATTAGAGTGATTATTTTGTCTGAAGTTCTTTATATTTGACTGTTCGAAATTCCTATTATTATTTTGATTTCTGTAGTTTGAATTTTGGTTCCTGTTTACGTTATTACTACTGTTGTTGTAGCTATTGGAATTTCTGTTAAAAGTTTGATGATTTTGATGTTGGCTGTATCGGTTATTTGATGAATTATTTATACCATAATTGTGATTGTAATTTGAATTTTGAGAAAACGGATTTTTGGTTGTACTTGTACTTTGAAAGTGTTTTCTTAATTGGCAATGCTGGTCCATGGATTCAAGTTCTTTTATTGCTTTTAATGTGTCCGGTAATGTTTGTGGTTTAAACGCCTCTAATCGGTTAATTAAATTTTGTTCTCCTAATCCTGATATTATATATCTAATAATTTCTAAATCCACCAAATATAATTTCTTTCCTAGTGAAACTACATTATAAAAATACGTTTCTACCTCTTCTCCTTTTTGTCGTCGTCTTTTCATCAACAGCGACAAAATTTCTGATTTGTTTTCAACTGACGGGAATCCAATTAGAAATGCAACTTTAAAATCGTCCCATGTTCTCAAATTCGCTCGATTTATTTCGTACCACTCACATGCAGAACTACACAGCTGACTCCCAGCGTATAACATTGTAGTTAAACTATCCCATACATATACACTTCGCAGATTCTCTACTGTCGCGACCCATTGTTCAGCGGTCAATAACGATTTGCCTGGATTGTATGGTGGTATTAGCGACTTTGCCTCTGCAAGCGACATGCGCAGCCGACTCTCTTCACGTACGTTTGATTGTATTAGTGTTGTTTGACTCATCACACTGTCATTGACACTCGTACTTGAGCTCAAAGGAGCGAGAGTCTGTTCTCTTAATACGGCGATCTCTCTCTGCAGCGTATTAATTTGTATTTGTAATGCCGTGTTTGTGGTATCAGAATTAACTTCCACATTTGCTGTACGTATTTCGTCAACAACTAGCGCAGCGCGTCTCCCTCTCTTTCTTGTGGTCATTTTACTCATTATCGATGTTGCCGTATATAAAATTTAGAATAATGAAAAAAAAAAAAAAAATTACTTCCTAAAATATAGGAACTATTATTAAATACTTTATTATCTCTGTATGTATATATATGCGTTGCGTATTATGTATAACAACTATAATACTCCTTAAATTTTCAAAAATGTTATTCCAATTCCTTGAACACAAAACAACGCTCACAAACGCACTACACTAATACCAATACACTTTCAATGTTTCTTCTTCTTTATCGTCACTTGTCACAACACGTCTCTGTTCTTCTTCATATATAATTGTATTTGTTGTTGTTTTTTTTTTCACATTATCCTCTTCTTGTTCACTCGCACATCAAAAATATCAAAATCGGCACTTACACTAACACTAACACATTTTTATATGGAAAAATTGAAACGGATTCTAGGAATTTTATTCTTTTACACAAAAACTAATATTTGGTAGGACTATTGCAAATTAACTACTAAACGAATATGAATTTAAATAACTATGGCCATTGAATAATTAAATATACTAAGTTGAAATTTTGTTTTTAATTGCCGCGGATTCTATCCCACTTCTGAAAATATTATCCATTCACCAATTTATACTACTATATTTTAATAAACCACCGAAAAAACTAGCCGCTGTCCCTGCCGATATAAGAGTTTCAACCTGACTGATTAGTATCACACTTTTACCACAGCGGCTAGCCTCTCTCTCTCTTGACTCAAAAGTCTGAGAGGGTATTTTGAGTGATAATCAAATTATCAAGAATGAGTTACAACTTGGATAAAGGGTATTATTTATATCCAGTGCAATAGTTGCGTTACATTCCTCTTAAACATACTACTTCATATTCCCCTTAAACATACTACTTCATATTCCTCTTAATCATACTAATTCATATTCCTCTTAAACATACTATTTCATATTCCTCTTAAACGTACTACTTCATATTCCTCTTAAATATACTACTTCATGTTCATCTTAAACATACTACTTCATATTCCTCTTAAACATACTACTTCATACTCCTCTTAAACATACTACTTCATAATCCTCTCAAACATACTACTTCATATTCCTCTTAAATATACTACTTCATATTCCTCTTAAATATACTACTTCATATTCCTCTTAAATATACTACTTCATATTCCTCTTAAATATACTACTTCATATTATTCTGAAATATACTACTTCATTATCCTCTTCAACATACTACTTCATATTCCCCTTAAAAATACTACTTCATACTTCTCTTAAACATACTACTTCATAATCCTCTTAAACATACTACTTCATATTCCTCTTAAATATACTACTTCATATTCCTCTTAAATATACTACTTCATTTTCCTCTTAAACATACTACTTCATATTCTTCTTAAATATACTACTTCATTTTCCTCTTCAACATACTACTTCATATTCCCCTTAAACATACTACTTCATATTTCTCTTAAACATACTACTTCATATTCCTCTTAAACATGCTACTTCATATTCCTCTTAAACATACTACTTCATATTCCTCTTAAGCATAATACTTCATATTCCTCTTAAACATACTACATCATATTCCTCTTAAATATACTACTTTATATTCCTCTTAAACATTCTACTTCATATTCCTCTTAAACATACTACTTGATATTTCTCTTACATATACTACTTCATATTTCCCTTAAACATACTACTTCATATTCCTCTTAAATATACTACTTCATATTCCTCTTAAACATACTACTTCATATTCCTCTTAAACATACTACTTCATATTCCTCTTAAACATACTACTTCATATTCCTCTTAAACACACTACTTAATATTCCTCTTAAACATACTACTTCATATTCCTCTTAAATATACTACTTCATATTCCTCTTAAATAAACTACTTCATATTCCTCTTAAACTCACTACTTCATATTCCTCTTAAACATACTACTTCATATTCCTCTTAAACATACTACTTCATATTCCTCTTAAACATATTTCTTCATATTCCTCTTAAATATACTACTTTGTATTCCTCTTAAACATACTACTTCATATTCCTCTTAAACATACTACTTCATATTCCTCTTAAATATGCTACTTCATATTCATCTTAAACATACTACTTCATATTCCTCTTAAACATACTACTTCATATTCCTCTTAAACATACAACTTCATATATCTCTTAAACATGCTACTTCATATTCCTCTTAAACTCACTACTTCATATTCCTCTTAAACATACTACTTCATATTCCTCTTAAACATACTACTTCATATTCCTCTTAAACATATTACTTCATATTCCTCTTAAATATACTACTTTATATTCCTCTTAAACATACTTCTTCATATTCCTCTTAAACATACTATTTCATATTCCTCTTAAGCATACTACTTCATATTCCTTTTAAACATACTACTTCATATTCCTCTCAAACATACTACTTCATATTCCTCTTAAACATACTACTTCATATACCTCTTAAATACATTACTTCATATTCCTCTTAAACATACTACCTCATATTTCTCTTAAACATACTACTTCATAATCCTCTTAAACATACTACTTCATATTCCTTTTAAACATACTACTTCATATTCCTCTTAAACATACTACTTCATATTCCTCTTAATAATACAATTTCATATTCCTCTTAAACATACTACTTCATATTCCTCTTAAACATACTACTTCATATTCCTCTTAAACATACTACTTCATATTCCTCTTAATAATACTACTTCATATTCCTCTTAAACATACTACTTCATATTCCTCTTAAACATACTACTTCATATTCCTCTTAAATATACTACTTCATATTCCTCTTAAACATACTACTTCATATTCCTTTTAAACATACTACTTCATATTCCTCTTAAACATACTACTTCATATTTCTCTTAAATATACTACTTCATATTCCTCTTAAACATACTACTTCAAATTCCTCTTAATAATACCACTTCATATTCCTCTTAAACATACTACTTCATATTCCTCTTAAACATACTACTTCATATTCCTCTTAAATATACTACTTCATATTACTCTTAAATATACTACTTCATATTCCTCTTAAACATACTACTTCATATTCCTCTTAAACATACTATTTCATATTCCTCTTAAATATACTACTTCATATTGATCTTAAACATTCTACTTCATATTCCTCTTAAACATACTACTTCATATTCCTCTTAAGCATACTACTTCATATTCCTCTTAAACATACTACTTCATATTCCTCTTAAACATACCTCGTCATATTCCTCTTAAATATACTACTATATATTCCTCTTAAACATACTACTTCATATTCCTCTTAAACATACTACGTCATATTCCTCTTAAATATACTACTTCATATTCATCCCAAACATACTACTTCATAATCCTCTTAAACATACTACTTCATATTCCTCTTAAACATACTACTTCATATTCCTCTTAAACACACTACTTCATATTCCTATTAAACATACTACTTCATATTCCTCTTCAACATACTACTTCATATTCCTCTTAAGCATATTACTTCATATTCCTGTTAAATATAATACTTTATATTCCTCTTAAACATACTACTTCATATTCCTCTTAAACATACTACTTCATATTCCTCTTAAACATACTACTTCATATTCCTCTTAAATATACTACTTCATATTCCTCTTAAACATACTTGTTCATATTCCTCTTAAACATACTACTTCATATTCCTCTTAAACATACTACTTCATATTCCTCTTAAACATACTACTTCATATTCCTCATAAACATACTACTTCATATTCCTCTTAAACATACTAATTCATATTCCTCTTAAACATACTACTTCATATTCCTCTTAAACATACTACATCATATTCTTCTTAAATATACTACTTTATATTTCTCTTAAACTTTCTACTTCATATTCCTCTTAAACATACTACTTCATATTCCTCTTGAATATACTACTTCATATTCCCCTTAAACATACTACTTCATACTCCTCTTAAACATACTACTTCATATTCCTCTTAAACCTACTACTTTATATTCCTCTTAAACATACTACTTCATATTACTCTTAAACAGAATACTTCATATTCCTCATAAACATACTACTTCATATTCCTCTTAAACATACTACTTCATATTCCTCTTAAACATACTACTTCATATTCTTCTTAAACATACTACTTCATATTCCTCTTAAATATGCTACTTCATATTCATCTTAAACATACTACTTCATATTCCTCTTAAACATGCTACTTCATATTCCTCTTAAACATACAACTTCATATATCTCTTAAATATACTACTTCATATTCCTCTTAAACTGACTACTTCATATTCCTCTTAAACATACTACTTCATATTCCTCTTAAACATACTACTTCATATTCCTCTTAAACTTATTACTTCATATTCCTCTTAAATATACTTCTTTATATTCCTCTTAAACATACTATTTCATATTCCTCTTAAACATACTACTTCATATTCCTCTTAAATATACTACTTCATATTCCTCTTAAACATACTACTTCATATTCCTCTTAAATATACTATTTCATATTCGTCTTAAGCATACTACTTCATTTTCCTTTTAAACATACTACTTCATCTTCCTCTCAAACATACTACCTCATATTCTTCTTAACCATACTACTTCATATACCTCTTAAATATACTACTTCATATTCCTCTTAAATATACTACTTCATATTCCTTTTAAACATACTACTTCATATTCCTCTTAAACATACTACTTCATATTCCTCTTAAATATACTACTTCATATTCCTCTTAAGCATACTACTTCATATTCCTCTTAATAATAATACTTCATATTCCTCTTAAACATACTACTTCATATTCCTCTTTAACATACTACTTCATATTCCTCTTAAACATAGTACTTCATATTCCTCTTAAGCATACTACTTCATATTCCTCTTAACCATACTACTTCATATTCCTTTTAAATATACTACCTCATATTCCTCTTAAATATACTACTTCATATTCCTCTTAAATATACTACTTCATATTCCTCTTAAACATACTACTTCATATTCCTCTTAAACATACTACTTCATATTCCTCTTAAATATACTACTTCAAATTTCTTTTAAATATACTACTTCATATTCCTCTTAATTATACTACTTCATATTCCTCTTAAACATACTACTTCATATTCCTCTTAAACATACTACTTCATGTTCCTATTAAACATACTACTTCATATTACTCTTAAACATACTACTTCATATTATTCTTAAATATACTACTTCATATTCCTCTTAAACATACTACTTCATATTCCTCTTAAACATACTACTTCATATTCCTCTTAAACATACTACTTCATATTCCTCTTAAATATACTACTTCATATTCCTCTTAAACATACTACTTCATATTTTTCTTAAACAAACTACTTCATATTCCTCTTAAACATACTACTTCATATTCCTCTTAAATATACTACTTCATATTCCTCTTAAATATACTACTTCATATTCCTCTTAAACATACTACTTCATATTCCTCTTAAACATACTACTTCATATTCCTCTAAAACATACTACTTCATATTCCTCTTAAACATACTACTTCATATTCCTCTTAAAAATACTACTTCATATTATTCTTAAATATAATACTTCATATTCCTATTAAACATACTACTTCATATTATGTTTAAATATAATATTTAATTATATTTAAATTAAATTTAACATACAAGTAGTATGTTTAAGAGGAATATGAAGTACTATATAAATATAGTACTTCATATTCCTCTTAAACATACTACTTCATATTCCTCTTAAACATACTACTTCATATTCCTCTTAAACATACTACTTCATATTCCTCTTAAACATACTACTTCATATTCCTCTTAAATATACTACTTCATATTCCTCTTAAACATACTACTTCATATTCTTCTTAAACAAACTACTTCATATTCCTCTTAAAAATACTACTTCATATTCCTCTTAAATATACTACTTCATATTCCTCTTAAATATACAACTTCATTTTCCTCTTAAACATACTACTTCATATTACTCTTAAACATACTACTTCATATTCCTCTTAAACATACTACTTCATATTCCTCCTAAATATACTACTTCATTTTCCTCTTAAACATACTACTTCATATTCTTGTTAAATATACTACTTCATTTTCCTCTTCAACATACTACTTCATATTCCCCTTAAACATACTACTTCATATTTCTCTTAAACATACTACTTCATATTCCTCTTAAACATACTACTTCATATTCCTCTTAAACATACTACTTCATAATCCTCTTAAACATACTACTTCATATGCCTCTTATATATACTACTTCATATTCCTCTTAAATATACTACTTAATTTTCCTCTTAAACATACTACTTCATATTCCTCCTAAATATACTACTTCATTTTCCTCTTAAACATACTACTTCATATTCTTCTTAAATATACTACTTCATTTTCCTCTTCAACATACTACTTCATATTCCCCTTAAACATACTACTTCATATTTCTCTTAAACATACTACTTCATATTCCTCTAAACATAATACTTCATATTCCTCTTAAACATACTACTTCATATTCCTATTAAACATACTACTTCATATTACTCTTAAACATACTACTTCATATTATTCTTAAATATACTACTTCATATTCCTCTTAAACATACTACTTCATATTCCTCTTAAACATACTACTTCATATTCCTCTTAAGCATACTACTTCATATTTCTCTTAAACATACTACTTCATATTCCTCTTAAATATACTACTTCATTTTCCTCTTAAACATACTACTTCATATTCTTCTTAAATATACTACTTCATTTTCCTCTTCAACATACTACTTCATATTCCCCTTAAACATACTACTTCATATTTCTCTTAAACATACTATTTCATATTCCTCTTAAACATACTACTTCATATTCCTCTTAAACATACTACTTCATAATCCTCTTAAACATACTACTTCATATGCTTCTTATATCTACTACTTCATATTCCTCTTAAATATACTACTTCATATTCCTCTTAAACATACTACTTCATATTCCTCTTAAACATACTTCTTCATATTCCTCTTAAACATACTTCTTCATATGCCTCTTAAAAATACAACTTCATATTCCTCTCAAACATACTACTTCATATTCGTCTTAAATATATTACTTCATATTCCTCTTAAATATACTACTTCATATTCCTCTTAAACATACTACTTCATATTCCTCCTAAACATACTACTTCATATTCCTCTTAAACATACTACTTCATATTCCTATTAAACATACTACTTCATATTCCTCTTAAACGTACTACTTCATATTCCTCTTAAACATACTAATTCATATTCCGCTTAAACATACTACTTCATATTCCTCTTAAACATACTACTTCATATTCCTCTTAAACATACTACTTCATATTCCTCTTAAACATACTTCTTCATATTCCTCTTAAACATACTACTTCATATTCCTCTTAAATATACTACTTCATATTCCTCTTAAACATACTAATTCATATTCCTCTTAAACATACTACTTCATATTCCTCTTAAATATACTACTTCAAATTCCTCTTAAACATACTACTTCAAATTCCTCTTAAACATACTACTTCATATTCCTCTTAAACATACTACTTCATATTCCTCTTAAACATACTACTTCATATTCCTCTTGAATATACTACTTCATATTCCCCTTAAACATACTACTTCATATTCCTCTTAAACATACTACTTCATATTCCTCTTAAACATACTACTTCATATTCCTCTTAACCATACTACTTCATATTACTCTTAAACATAATACTTCATATTCCTCATAAACATACTACTTCATATTCCTCTTAAACATACTACTTCATATTCCTCTTAAACATACTACTTCATATCCTTCTTAAACATACTACTTCATATTCCTCTTAAATATGCTACTTCATATTCATCTTAAACATACTACTTCATATTCCTCTTAACCATACTACTTCATATTCCTCTTAAACATACAACTTCATATATCTCTTAAATATACTACTTCATATTCCTCTTAAACTCACTACTTCATATTCCTCTTAAACATACTATTTCATATTCCTCTTAAACATACTACTTCATATTCCTCTTAAACTTATTACTTCATATTCCTCTTAAATATACTTCTTTATATTCCTCTTAAACATACTACTTCATATTCCTCTTAAACATACTACTTCATATTCCTCTTAAATATACTACTTCATATACCTCTTAAATATACTACTTCATATTCATCTTAAACATACTACTTCATATTCCTCTTAAACATACTACCTCAAATTCCTCTTAAACATACTACTTCATATTCCTCTTAAATATATTACTTCATATTCCTTTTAAACATACTACTTCATATTCCTCTTAAACATACTACTTCATATTCCTCTTAAATATACTACTTCATATTCCTCTTAAACATACTACTTCATATTCCTCTTAATAATACTACTTCATATTCCTCTTAAACATACTACTTCATATTCCTCTTTAACATACTACTTCATATTCCTCTTAAACATAGTACTTCATATTCCTCTTAAGCATACTACTTCATATTCCTCTTAAATATACTACTTCATATTCCTCTTAAATATATTACTTCATATTCCTCTTAATTATACTACTTCATATTCCTCTTAAACATACTACTTCATATTCCTCTTAAACATACTACTTCATATTCCTATTAAACATACTACTTCATATTACTCTTAAACATACTACTTCATATTATTCTAAAATATACTACTTCATATTCCTCTTAAACATACTACTTCATATTCCTCTTAAACATACAACTTCATATTCCTCTTAAACATACTACTTCATATTCCTCTTAAATATACTATTTCATATTCCTCTTAAACATACTACTTCATATTCTTCTTAAACAAACTACTTCATATTCCTCTTCAACATACTACTTCATATTCCTCTTAAATATACTACTTCATTTTCCTCTTAAACATACTACTTCATATTCTTCTTAAATATACTACTTCATTTTCCTCTTCAACATACTACTTCATATTCCCCTTAAACATACTACTTCATATTTCTCCTAAACATACTACTTCATATTCCTCTTAAACATACTACTTCATATTCCTCTTAAACATACTACTTCATAATCCTCTTAAACATACTACTTCATATGCTTCTTATATCTACTACTTCATATTATTCTTAAATATACTACTTCATATTCCTCTTAAACATACTACTTCATAGTCCTCTTAAACATACAACTTCATATTCCTCTTAAACATACTACTTCATATTCCTCTTAAATATACTACTTCATATTCCTCTTAAACATACTACTTCATATTCTTCTTAAACAAATTACTTCATATTCCTCTTAAACATACTACTTCATATTCCTCTTAAATATACTACTTCATTTTCCTCTTAAACATACTACTTCATATTCTTCTTAAATATACAACTTCATTTTCCTCTTCAACATACTACTTCATATTCCCCTTAAACATACTACTTCATATTTCTCCTAAACATACTACTTCATATTTCTCTTAAGCATACTACTTCATATTCCTCTTAAACATACTACTTTATAATCCTCTTAAACATATTACTTCATATGCTTCTTAACTCTACTACTACATATTCCTCTTAAATATACTACTTCATATTCCTCTTAAACATACTACTTCATATTCCTCTTAAACATACTTCTTCATATTCCTCTTAAACATACTTCTTCATATGCCTCTTAAAAATACTACTTCATATTCCTCTCAAACATACTACTTCATATTCGTCTTAAATATATTACTTCATATTCCTCTTAAATATACTACTTCATATTCCTCTTAAACATACTACTTCATATTCCTCCTAAACATACTACTTCATATTCCTCTTAAACATACTACTTCATATTCCTATTAAACATACTACTTCATATTCCTCTTAAACGTACTACTTCATATTCCTCTTAAACATACTAGTTCATATTCCTCTTAAACATACTACTTCATATTCCTCTTAAACATACTACTTCATATTACTCTTAAACATACTACTTCATATTATTCTTAAATATACTACTTCATATTCATCTTAAACATACTACTTCATATTCCTCTTAAACATACAACTTCATATTCCTCTTAAACATACTACTTCATATTCCTCTTAAATATACTACTTCATATTCCTCTTAAATATACTACTTCATATTCCTCTGAATTATACTACTTCATATTCCTCTTAAACATACTACTTCATATTCCTCTTAAACATACTACTTCATATTCCTATTAAACATACTACTTCATATTACTCTTAAACATACTACTTCATATTATTCTTAAATATACTACTTCATATTCCTCTTAAACATACTACTTCATATTCCTCTTAAACATACAACTTCATATTCCTCTTAAACATACTACTTCATATTCCTCTTAAATATACTACTTCATATTCCTCTTAAACATACTACTTCATATTCTTCTTAAACAAACTACTTCATATTCCTCTTAAACATACTACTTCATATTCCTCTTAAATATACTACTTCATTTTCCTCTTAAACATACTACTTCATATTCTTCTTAAATATACTACTTCATTTTCCTCTTCAACATACTACTTCATATTCCCCTTAAACATACTACTTCATATTTCTCCTAAACATACTACTTCATATTCCTCTTAAACATACTACTTCATATTCCTCTTAAACATACTACTTCATAATCCTCTTAAACATACTACTTCATATGCTTCTTATATCTACTACTTCATATTCCTCTTAAATATACTACTTCATATTCCTCTTAAACATACTACTTCATATTCCTCTTAAACATACTTCTTCATATTCCTCTTAAACATACTTCTTCATATGCCTCTTAAAAATACTACTTCATATTCCTCTCAAACATACTACTTCATATTCGTCTTAAATATATTACTTCATATTCCTCTTAAATATACTACTTCATTCTACTCTTAAACATACTACTTCATATTCCTCCTAAACATACTACTTCATATTCCTCTTAAACATACTACTTCATATTCCTATTAAACATACTACTTTATATTCCTCGTAAACGTACTACTTCATATTCCTCTTAAACATACTAGTTCATATTCCTCTTAAACATACTACTTCATATTCCTCTTAAACATACTACTTCATATTCCTCTTAAACATACTACTTCATATTCCTCTTAAACATACTACTTCATATTCCTCTTAAGCATACTACTTCATATTCCTCTTAAATATACTACTTCATATTCCTCTTAAACATACTACTTCATATTCCTCTTAAACATACTACTTCATATTCCTCTTAAATATACTACTTCAAATTCCTCTTAAACATACTACTTCAAATTCCTCTTAAACATACTACTTCATATTCCTCTTAAACATACAACTTCATATTCCTCTTAAACATACTACTTCATATTCCTCTTGAATATACTACTTCATATTCCCCTTAAACATACTACTTCATATTCCTCTTAAACATACTACTTCATATTCCTCTTAAACATACGACTTCATATTCCTCTTAACCATACTACTTCATATTACTCTTAAACATAATACTTCATATTCCTCATAAACATACTACTTCATATTCCTCTTAAACATACTACTTCATATTCCTCTTAAACATACTACTTCATATTCTGCTTAAACATACTACTTCATATTCCTCTTAAATATGCTACTACATATTCATCTTAAACATACTACTTCATATTCCTCTTAAACATACTACTTCATATTCCTCTTAAACATCCAACTTCATATATCTCTTAAATATACTACTTCATATTCCTCTTAAACTCACTACTTCATATTCCTCTTAAGCATACTATTTCATATTCCTCTTAAACATACTACTTCATATTCCTCTTAATTTTATTACTTCATATTCCTCTTAAATATACTTCTTTATATTCCTCTTAAACATACTACTTTATATTCCTCTTAAACATACTACTTCATATTCCTCTTAAATATACTACTTCATATTCCTCTTAAACATACTACTTCATATTCCTCTTAAATATACTATTTCATATTCCTCTTAAGCATACTACTTCATATTCCTTTTACACATACGACTTCATCTTCCTCTCAAACATACTACTTCATATTCCTCTTAAATATATAACTTCATATTCCTCTTAAATATACTACTTCATATTCCTATTAAACATACTACTTTATATTCCTCGTAAACGTACTACTTCATATTCCTCTTAAACATACTAGTTCATATTCCTCTTAAACATACTACTTCATATTCCTCTTAAACATACTACTTCATATTCCTCTTAAACATACTACTTCATATTCCTCTTAAACATACTACTTCATATTCCTCTTAAACATACTACTTCATATTCCTCTTAAATATACTACTTCATATTCCTCTTAAACATACTACTTCAAATTCCTCTTAAACATACTACTTCATATTCCTCTTAAATATACTACTTCAAATTCCTCTTAAACATACTACTTCAAATTCCTCTTAAACATACTACTTCATATTCCTCTTAAACATACTACTTCATATTCCTCTTAAACATACTACTTCATATTCCTCTTGAATATACTACTTCATATTCCCCTTACACATACTACTTCATATTCCTCTTAAACATACTACTTCATATTCCTCTTACAACATACTACTTCATATTCCTCTTAACCATACTACTTCATATTCCTCTTAAACATACTACTTCATATTCCTCTTAAACATACTGCTTCATATTCTTCTTAAACATACTTCTTCATATTCCTCTTAAACATACAACTTCATATATCTCTTAAATATACTACTTCATATTCCTCTTAAACTTACTACTTCATATTCCTCTTAAACATACTATTTCATATTCCTCTTAAACATACTACTTCATATTCCTCTTAAACTTATGACTTCATATTCCTCTTAAATATACTTCTTCATATTCCTTTTACACATACGACTTCATCTTCCTCTCAAACATACTACTTCATATTCCTCTTAAATATATAACTTCATATTCCTCTTAAATATACTACTTCATATTCCTATTAAACATACTACTTTATATTCCTCGTAAACGTACTACTTCATATTCCTCTTAAACATACTAGTTCATATTCCTCTTAAACATACTACTTCATATTCCTCTTAAACATACTACTTCATATTCCTCTTAAACATACTACTTCATATTCCTCTTAAACATACTACTTCATATTCCTCTTAAACATACTACTTCATATTCCTCTTAAATATACTACTTCATATTCCTCTTAAACATACTACTTCATATTCCTCTTAAACATACTACTTCATATTCCTCTTAAATATACTACTTCAAATTCCTCTTAAACATACTACTTCAAATTCCTCTTAAACATACTACTTCATATTCCTCTTAAACATACTACTTCATATTCCTCTTAAACATACTACTTCATATTCCTCTTGAATATACTACTTCATATTCCCCTTACACATACTACTTCATATTCCTCTTAAACATACTACTTCATATTCCTCTTACAACATACTACTTCATATTCCTCTTAACCATACTACTTCATATTCCTCTTAAACATACTACTTCATATTCCTCTTAAACATACTGCTTCATATTCTTCTTAAACATACTTCTTCATATTCCTCTTAAACATACAACTTCATATATCTCTTAAATATACTACTTCATATTCCTCTTAAACTTACTACTTCATATTCCTCTTAAACATACTATTTCATATTCCTCTTAAACATACTACTTCATATTCCTCTTAAACTTATGACTTCATATTCCTCTTAAATATACTTCTTTATATTCCTCTTAAACATACTACTTCATATTCCTCTTAAACATACTACTTCATATTCCTCTTAAATATACTACTTCATATTCCTCTTAAACATACTACTTCATATTCCTCTTAAATATACTATTTCATATTCCTCTTAAGAATGCTACTTCATATTCCTTTTAAACATACTACTTCATCTTCCTCTCAAACATACTGCTTGATATTCCTCTTAACCATACTACTTCATATTCCTCCTAAACATACTACTTCATATTCCCCTTAAACATACTACTTCATATTCCTATTAAACATACTACTTTATATTCCTCGTAAACGTACTACTTCATATTCCTCTTAAACATGCTAGTTCATATTCCTCTTAAACATACTACTTCATATTCCTCTTAAACATACTACTTCATATTCCTCTTAAACATACTACTTCATATTCCTCTTAAACATACTACTTCATATTCCTCTTAAGCATACTACTTCATATTCCTCTTAAATATACTACTTCATATTCCTCTTAAACATACTACTTCATATTCCTCTTAAACATACTACTTCATATTCCTCTTAAATATACTACTTCAAATTCCTCTTAAACATACTACTTCAAATTCCTCTTAAACATACTACTTCATATTCCTCTTAAACATACAACTTCATATTCCTCTTAAACATACTACTTCATATTCCTCTTGAATATACTACTTCATATTCCCCTTAAACATACTACTTCATATTCCTCTTAAACATACTACTTCATATTCCTCTTAAACATACGACTTCATATTCCTCTTAACCATACTACTTCATATTACTCTTAAACATAATACTTCATATTCCTCATAAACATACTACTTCATATTCCTCTTAAACATACTACTTCATATTCCTCTTAAACATACTACTTCATATTCTGCTTAAACATACTACTTCATATTCCTCTTAAATATGCTACTTCATATTCATCTTAAACATACTACTTCATATTCCTCTTAAACATACTACTTCATATTCCTCTTAAACATCCAACTTCATATATCTCTTAAATATACTACTTCATATTCCTCTTAAACTCACTACTTCATATTCCTCTTAAGCATACTATTTCATATTCCTCTTAAACATACTACTTCATATTCCTCTTAATTTTATTACTTCATATTCCTCTTAAATATACTTCTTTATTTTCCTCTTAAACATACTACTTTATATTCCTCTTAAACATACTACTTCATATTCCTCTTAAATATACTACTTCATATTCCTCTTAAACATACTACTTCATATTCCTCTTAAATATACTATTTCATATTCCTCTTAAGCATACTACTTCATATTCCTTTTACACATACGACTTCATCTTCCTCTCAAACATACTACTTCATATTCCTCTTAAATATATAACTTCATATTCCTCTTAAATATACTACTTCATATTCCTCTTAAACATACTACTTCATATTCCTCCTAAACATACTACTTCATATTCCTCTTAAACATACTACTTCATATTCCTATTAAACATACTACTTCATATTCCTCTTAAACGTACTACTTCATATTCCTCTTAAACATACTAGTTCATATTCCTCTTAAACATACTACTTCATATTCCTCTTAAACATACTACTTCATATTCCTCTTAAACATACTACTTCATATTCCTCTTAAACATACTACTTCATATTCCTCTTAAACATACTACTTCATATTCCTCTTAAATATACTACTTCATATTACTCTTAAACATACTACTTCATATTCCTCTTAAACATACTACTTCATATTCCTCTTAAATATACTACTTCAAATTCCTCTTAAACATACTACTTCAAATTCCTCTTAAACATACTACTTTATATTCCTCTTAAACATACTACTTCATATTCCTCTTAAACATACTACTTCATATTCCTCTTGAATATACCACTTCATATTCCCCTTACACATACTACTTCATATTCCTCTTAAACATACTACTTCATATTCCTCTTACAACATACTACTTCATATTCCTCTTAACCATACTACTTCATATTACTCTTAAACATAATACTTCATATTCCTCATAAACATACTACTTCATATTCCTCTTAAACATACTACTTCATATTCCTCTTAAACATACTGCTTCATATTCTTCTTAAACATACTTCTTCATATTCCTCTTAAACATACAACTTCATATATCTCTTAAATAAACTACTTCATATTCCTCTTAAACTTACTACTTCATATTCCTCTTAAACATACTATTTCATATTCCTCTTAAACATACTACTTCATATTCCTCTTAAACTTATGACTTCATATTCCTCTTAAATATACTTCTTTATATTCCACTTAAACATACTACTTCATATTCCTCTTAAACATACTACTTCATATTCCTCTTAAATATACTACTTCATATTCCTCTTAAACATACTACTTCATATTCCTCTTAAATATACTATTTCATATTCCTCTTAAGAATACTACTTCATATTCCTTTTAAACATACTACTTCATCTTCCTCTCAAACATACTGCTTGATATTCCTCTTAACCATACTACTTCATATACCTCTTAAATATACTACTTCATATTCATCTTAAACATACTACTTCATATTCCTCTTAAACATACTACCTCCAATTCCTCTTAAACATACTACTTCATATTCCTCTTAAATATACTACTTCATAATCCTTTTAAACATACTACTTCATATTCCTCTTAAACATACTAGTTCATATTCCTCTTAAATATACTACTTCATATTCCTCTTAAACATACTACTTTATATTCCTCTTAATAATACTACTTCATATTCCTCTTAAACATACAACTTCATATTCCTCTTTAACATACTACTTCATATTCCTCTTAAACATAGTACTTCATATTCCTCCTAAATATACTACTTCATTTTCCTCTTAAACATACTACTTCATATTCTTGTTAAATATACTACTTCATTTTCCTCTTCAACATACTACTTCATATTCCTCTTAAGCATACTACTTCATATTCCTCTTAAACATACTACTTCATATTCCTCTTAAATATACTATTTCATATTCCTCTTAAGCATACTACTTCATATTCCTTTTACACATACGACTTCATCTTCCTCTCAAACATACTACTTCATATTCCTCTTAAATATATAACTTCATATTCCTCTTAAATATACTACTTCATATTCCTCTTAAACATACTACTTCATATTCCTCCTAAACATACTACTTCATATTCCTCTTAAACATACTACTTCATATTCCTCTTAAACATACTACTTCATATTCCTCTTAAACGTACTACTTCATATTCCTCTTAAACATACTAGTTCATATTCCTCTTAAACATACTACTTCATATTCCTCTTAAACATACTACTTCATATTCCTCTTAAACATACTACTTCATATTCCTCTTAAACATACTACTTCATATTCCTCTTAAACATACTACTTCATATTCCTCTTAAATATACTACTTCATATTCCTCTTAAACATACTACTTCATATTCCTCTTAAACATACTACTTCATATTCCTCTTAAATATACTACTTCAAATTCCTCTTAAACATACTACTTCAAATTCCTCTTAAACATACTACTTCATATTCCTCTTAAACATACTACTTCATATTCCTCTTAAACATACTACTTCATATTCCTCTTGAATATACTACTTCATATTCCCCTTACACATACTACTTCATATTCCTCTTAAACATACTACTTCATATTCCTCTTACAACATACTACTTCATATTCCTCTTAAGCATACTACTTCATATTCCTTTTACACATACGACTTCATCTTCCTCTCAAACATACTACTTCATATTCCTCTTAAATATATAACTTCATATTCCTCTTAAATATACTACTTCATATTCCTCTTAAACATACTACTTCATATTCCTCCTAAACATACTACTTCATATTCCTCTTAAACATACTACTTCATATTCCTATTAAACATACTACTTCATATTCCTCTTAAACGTACTACTTCATATTCCTCTTAAACATACTAGTTCATATTCCTCTTAAACATACTACTTCATATTCCTCTTAAACATACTACTTCATATTCCTCTTAAACATACTACTTCATATTCCTCTTAAACATACTACTTCATATTCCTCTTAAACATACTACTTCATATTCCTCTTAACCATACTACTTCATATTACTCTTAAACATAATACTTCATATTCCTCATAAACATACTACTTCATATTCCTCTTAAACATACTACTTCATATTCCTCTTAAACATACTGCTTCATATTCTTCTTAAACATACTTCTTCATATTCCTCTTAAACATACAACTTCATATATCTCTTAAATAAACTACTTCATATTCCTCTTAAACTTACTACTTCATATTCCTCTTAAACATACTATTTCATATTCCTCTTAAACATACTACTTCATATTCCTCTTAAACTTATGACTTCATATTCCTCTTAAATATACTTCTTTATATTCCTCTTAAACATACTACTTCATATTCCTCTTAAACATACTACTTCATATTCCTCTTAAATATACTACTTCATATTCCTCTTAAACATACTACTTCATATTCCTCTTAAATATACTATTTCATATTCCTCTTAAGAATACTACTTCATATTCCTTTTAAACATACTACTTCATCTTCCTCTCAAACATACTGCTTGATATTCCTCTTAACCATACTACTTCATATACCTCTTAAATATACTACTTCATATTCATCTTAAACATACTACTTCATATTCCTCTTAAACATACTACCTCAAATTCCTCTTAAACATACTACTTCATATTCCTCTTAAATATACTACTTCATAATCCTTTTAAACATACTACTTCATATTCCTCTTAAACATACTAGTTCATATTCCTCTTAAATATACTACTTCATATTCCTCTTAAACATACTACTTTATATTCCTCTTAATAATACTACTTCATATTCCTCTTAAACATACAACTTCATATTCCTCTTTAACATACTACTTCATATTCCTCTTAAACATAGTACTTCATATTCCTCCTAAATATACTACTTCATTTTCCTCTTAAACATACTACTTCATATTCTTGTTAAATATACTACTTCATTTTCCTCTTCAACATACTACTTCATATTCCTCTTAAGCATACTACTTCATATTCCTCTTAAACATACTACTTCATATTCCTCTTAAATATACTATTTCATATTCCTCTTAAGCATACTACTTCATATTCCTTTTACACATACGACTTCATCTTCCTCTCAAACATACTACTTCATATTCCTCTTAAATATATAACTTCATATTCCTCTTAAATATACTACTTCATATTCCTCTTAAACATACTACTTCATATTCCTCCTAAACATACTACTTCATATTCCTCTTAAACATACTACTTCATATTCCTATTAAACATACTACTTCATATTCCTCTTAAACGTACTACTTCATATTCCTCTTAAACATACTAGTTCATATTCCTCTTAAACATACTACTTCATATTCCTCTTAAACATACTACTTCATATTCCTCTTAAACATACTACTTCATATTCCTCTTAAACATACTACTTCATATTCCTCTTAAACATACTACTTCATATTCCTCTTAAATATACTACTTCATATTCCTCTTAAACATACTACTTCATATTCCTCTTAAACATACTACTTCATATTCCTCTTAAATATACTACTTCAAATTCCTCTAAAACATACTACTTCAAATTCCTCTTAAACATACTACTTCATATTCCTCTTAAACATACTACTTCATATTCCTCTTAAACATACTACTTCATATTCCTCTTGAATATACTACTTCATATTCCCCTTACACATACTACTTCATATTCCTCTTAAACATACTACTTCATATTCCTCTTACAACATACTACTTCATATTCCTCTTAAGCATACTACTTCATATTCCTTTTACACATACGACTTCATCTTCCTCTCAAACATACTACTTCATATTCCTCTTAAATATATAACTTCATATTCCTCTTAAATATACTACTTCATATTCCTCTTAAACATACTACTTCATATTCCTCCTAAACATACTACTTCATATTCCTCTTAAACATACTACTTCATATTCCTATTAAACATACTACTTCATATTCCTCTTAAACGTACTACTTCATATTCCTCTTAAACATACTAGTTCATATTCCTCTTAAACATACTACTTCATATTCCTCTTAAACATACTACTTCATATTCCTCTTAAACATACTACTTCATATTCCTCTTAAACATACTACTTCATATTCCTCTTAAACATACTACTTCATATTCCTCTTAAATATACTACTTCATATTCCTCTTAAACATACTACTTCATATTCCTCTTAAACATACTACTTCATATTCCTCTTAAATATACTACTTCAAATTCCTCTTAAACATACTACTTCAAATTCCTCTTAAACATACTACTTCATATTCCTCTTAAACATACTACTTCATATTCCTCTTAAACATACTACTTCATATTCCTCTTGAATATACTACTTCATATTCCCCTTACACATACTACTTCATATTCCTCTTAAACATACTACTTCATATTCCTCTTAAACATACTACTTCATATTCCTCTTAAACATACAACTTCATATTCCTCTTTAACATACTACTTCATATTCCTCTTAAACATAGTACTTCATATTCCTCCTAAATATACTACTTCATTTTCCTCTTAAACATACTACTTCATATTCTTGTTAAATATACTACTTCATTTTCCTCTTCAACATACTACTTCATATTCCTCTTAAGCATACTACTTCATATTCCTCTTAAACATACTACTTCATATTCCTCTTAAACATACTACTTCATATTATTCTTAAATATACTACTTCATATTCCTCTTAAACATACTACTTCATATTCCTCTTAAACATACTACTTCATATTCCTCTTAAACATACTACTTCATATTCCTCTTAAATATACTACTTCATATTCCTCTTAAATATACTACTTCATATTCCTCTTAATTATACTACTTCATATTCCTCTTAAACATACTACTTCATATTCCTCTTAAACATACTACTTCATATTCCTATTAAACATACTACTTCATATTACTCTTAAACATACTACTTCATATAATTCTTAAATATACTACTTAATATTCCTCTTAAACATACTACTTTATATTCCTCTTAAACATACTACTTCATATTCCTCTTAAACATACTACTTCATATTCCTCTTAAATATACTACTTCATATTCCTCTTAAACATACTACTTCATATTCTTCTTAAACAAACTACTTAAACAATTCCTCTTAAACATACTACTTCATATTCCTCTTAAATATACTACTTCATTTTCCTCTTAAACATACTACTTCATATTACTCGTAAACATACTAATTCATATTCCTCTTAAACATACTACTTCATATTCCTCCTAAATATACTACTTCATTTTCCTCTTAAACATACTACTTCATATTCTTGTTAAATATACTACTTCATTTTCCTCTTCAACATACTACTTCATATTCCCCTTAAACATACTACTTCATATTTCTCTTAAACATACTACTTCATATTCCTCTTAAACATACTACTTCATATTCCTCTTAAACATACTACTTCATAATCCTCTTAAACATACTACTTCATATGCCTCTTATATCTACTACTTCATATTCCTCTTACATATACTACTTCATTTTCCTCTTAAACATACTACTTCATATTCCTCCTAAATATACTACTTCATTTTCCTCTTCATACTACTTCATATTCTTCTTAAATATACTACTTCATTTTCCTCTTCAACATACTACTTCATATTCCCCTTAAACGTACTACTTCATATTTCTCTTAAACATACTACTTCATATTCCTCTTAAACAAACTACTTCATATTCCTCTTAAACATACTACTTCATATTCCTATTAAACATACTACTTCATATTACTCTTAAATATACTACTTCATATTATTCTTAAATATACTACTTCATATTCCTCTTAAACATACTACTTCATATTCCTCTTAAACATACTACTTCATATTCCTCTTAAGCATACTACTTCATATTCCTCTTAAACATACTACTTCATATTCCTCTTAAATATACTACTTCATTTTCCTCTTCAACATACTACTTCATATTCCCCTTAAACATACTACTTCATATTTCTCTTAAACATACTACTTCATATTCCTCTTAAACATACTACTTCATATTCCTCTTAAACATACTACTTCATAATCCTCTTAAACATACTACTTCATATGCTTCTTATATCTACTACTTCATATTCCTCTTAAATATACTACTTCATATTCCTCTTAAGCATACTACTTCATATTCCTCTTAAACATACTTCTTAATATTCCTCTTAAACATACTTCTTCATATGTCTCTTAAAAATACTACTTCATATTCCTCTCAAACATACTACTTCATATTCGTCTTAAATATATTACTTCATATTCCTCTTAAATATACTACTTCATATTCCTCTTAAACATACTACTTCATATTCCTATTAAACATACTACTTCATATTACTCTTAAACATACTACTTCATATTATTCTTAAATATACTACTTAATATTCCTCTTAAACATACTACTTTATATTCCTCTTAAACATACTACTTCATATTCCTCTTAAACATACTACTTCATATTCCTCTTAAATATACTACTTCATATTCCTCTTAAACATACTACTTCATATTCTTCTTAAACAAACTACTTAAACAATTCCTCTTAAACATACTACTTCATATTCCTCTTAAATATACTACTTCATTTTCCTCTTAAACATACTACTTCATATTACTCGTAAACATACTAATTCATATTCCTCTTAAACATACTACTTCATATTCCTCCTAAATATACTACTTCATTTTCCTCTTAAACATACTACTTCATATTCTTGTTAAATATACTACTTCATTTTCCTCTTCAACATACTACTTCATATTCCCCTTAAACATACTACTTCATATTTCTCTTAAACATACTACTTCATATTCCTCTTAAACATACTACTTCATATTCCTCTTAAACATACTACTTCATAATCCTCTTAAACATACTACTTCATATGCCTCTTATATCTACTACTTCATATTCCTCTTAAATATACTACTTCATTTTCCTCTTAAACATACTACTTCATATTCCTCCTAAATATACTACTTCATTTTCCTCTTCATACTACTTCATATTCTTCTTAAATATACTACTTCATTTTCCTCTTCAACATACTACTTCATATTCCCCTTAAACGTACTACTTCATATTTCTCTTAAACATACTACTTCATATTCCTCTTAAACAAACTACTTCATATTCCTCTTAAACATACTACTTCATATTCCTATTAAACATACTACTTCATATTACTCTTAAATATACTACTTCATATTATTCTTAAATATACTACTTCATATTCCTCTTAAACATACTACTTTATATTCCTCTTAAACATACTACTTCATATTCCTCTTAAGCATACTACTTCATATTCCTCTCAAACATACTACTTCATATTCCTCTTAAATATACTACTTCATTTTCCTCTTCAACATACTACTTCATATTCCCCTTAAACATACTACTTCATATTTCTCTTAAACATACTACTTCATATTCCTCTTAAACATACTACTTCATATTCCTCTTAAACATACTACTTCATAATCCTCTTAAACATACTACTTCATATGCTTCTTATATCTACTACTTCATATTCCTCTTAAATATACTACTTCATATTCCTCTTAAGCATACTACTTCATATTCCTCTTAAACATACTTCTTAATATTCCTCTTAAACATACTTCTTCATATGCCTCTTAAAAATACTACTTCATATTCCTCTCAAACATACTACTTCATATTCGTCTTAAATATATTACTTCATATTCCTCTTAAATATACTACTTCATATTCCTCTTAAACATACTACTTCATATTCCTATTACACATACTACTTCATATTCTTCTTAAACGTACTACTTCATATTCCTCTTAAACATACTAGTTCATATTCCTTTTAAACATACTACTTCATATTCCTCTTAAACATACTACTTCATATTCCTCTTAAACATACTACTTCATATTCCTAATAAACATACTACTTCATATTCCTCTTAAACATACTACTTCATATTCCTCTTAAGCATACTACTTCATATTCCTCTTAAACATACTACTTCATATTCCTCTTAAATATACTACATCATTTTCCTCTTCAACATACTACTTCATATTCCCCTTAAACATACTACTTCATATTTCTCTTAAACATACTACTTCATATTCCTCTTAAACATACTACTTCATATTCCTCTTAAATATACTACTTCAAATTCCTCTTAAACATACTACTTTAAATTCCTCTTAAACATACTACTTCATATTCCTCTTAAACATACTACTTCATATTCCTCTTAAACATACTACTTCATATTCCTCTTGAATATACTACTTCATATTCCCCTTACACATACTACTTCATATTCCTCTTAAACATACTACTTCATATTCCTCTTACAACATACTACTTCATATTCCTCTTAACCATACTACTTCATATTACTCTGAAACATAATACTTCATATTCCTCATAAACATACTACTTCATATTCCTCTTAAACATACTGCTTCATATTCTTCTTAAACATACTTCTTCATATTCCTCTTAAACATACAACTTCATATATCTCTTAAATATACTACTTCATATTCATCTTAAACATACTACTTCATATTCCTCTTAAACATACTACCTCAAATTCCTCTTAAACATACTACTTCATATTCCTCTTAAATATACTACTTCATAATCCTTTTAAACATACTACTTCATATTCCTCTTAAATATACTACTTCAAATTCCTCTTAAACATACTACTTCAAATTCCTCTTAAACATACTACTTCATATTCCTCTTAAACATACTACTTCATATTCCTCTTAAACATAATACTTCATATTCCTCTTAAATATACTACTTCATAATCCTTTTAAACATACTACTTCATATTCCTCTTAAACTTACTACTTCATATTCCTCTTAAACATACTATTTCATATTCCTCTTAAACATACTACTTCATATTCCTCTTAAACTTATGACTTCATATTCCTCTTAAATATACTACTTCATATTCCTCTTACAACATACTACTTCATATTCCTCTTAACCATACTACTTCATATTAATCTTAAACATAATACTTCATATTCCTCTTAAATATACTACTTCATAATCCTTTTAAACATACTACTTCATATTCCTCTTAAACTTACTACTTCATATTCCTCTTAAACATACTATTTCATATTCCTCTTAAACATACTACTTCATATTCCTCTTAAACTTATGACTTCATATTCCTCTTAAATATACTTCTTTATATTCCTCTTAAACATACTACTTCATATTCCTCTTAAAGATACTACTTCATATTCCTCTTAAATATACTACTTCATATTCCTCTTAAACATACTACTTCATATTCCTCTTAAATATACTATTTCATATTCCTCTTAAGAATACTACTTCATATTCCTTTTAAACATACTACTTCATCTTCCTCTCAAACATACTGCTTGATATTCCTCTTAACCATACTACTTCATATACCTCTTAAATATACTACTTCATATTCATCTTAAACATACTACTTCATATTCCTCTTAAACATACTACCTCAAATTCCTCTTAAACATACTACTTCATATTCCTCTTAAATATACTACTTCATAATCCTTTTAAACATACTACTTCATATTCCTCTTAAACATACTAGTTCATATTCCTCTTAAATATACTACTTCATATTCCTCTTAAACATACTACTTTATATTCCTCTTAATAATACTACTTCATATTCCTCTTAAACATACAACTTCATATTCCTCTTTAACATACTACTTCATATTCCTCTTAAACATAGTACTTCATATTCCTCCTAAATATACTACTTCATTTTCCTCTTAAACATACTACTTCATATTCTTGTTAAATATACTACTTCATTTTCCTCTTCAACATACTACTTCATATTCCTCTTAAGCATACTACTTCATATTCCTCTTAAACATACTACTTCATATTCCTCTTAAACATACTACTTCATATTATTCTTAAATATACTACTTCATATTCCTCTTAAACATACTACTTCATATTCCTCTTAAACATACTACTTCATATTCCTCTTAAACATACTACTTCATATTCCTCTTAAATATACTACTTCATATTCCTCTTAAATATACTACTTCATATTCCTCTTAATTATACTACTTCATATTCCTCTTAAACATACTACTTCATATTCCTCTTAAACATACTACTTCATATTCCTATTAAACATACTACTTCATATTACTCTTAAACATACTACTTCATATAATTCTTAAATATACTACTTAATATTCCTCTTAAACATACTACTTTATATTCCTCTTAAACATACTACTTCATATTCCTCTTAAACATACTACTTCATATTCCTCTTAAATATACTACTTCATATTCCTCTTAAACATACTACTTCATATTCTTCTTAAACAAACTACTTAAACAATTCCTCTTAAACATACTACTTCATATTCCTCTTAAATATACTACTTCATTTTCCTCTTAAACATACTACTTCATATTACTCGTAAACATACTAATTCATATTCCTCTTAAACATACTACTTCATATTCCTCCTAAATATACTACTTCATTTTCCTCTTAAACATACTACTTCATATTCTTGTTAAATATACTACTTCATTTTCCTCTTCAACATACTACTTCATATTCCCCTTAAACATACTACTTCATATTTCTCTTAAACATACTACTTCATATTCCTCTTAAACATACTACTTCATATTCCTCTTAAACATACTACTTCATAATCCTCTTAAACATACTACTTCATATGCCTCTTATATCTACTACTTCATATTCCTCTTACATATACTACTTCATTTTCCTCTTAAACATACTACTTCATATTCCTCCTAAATATACTACTTCATTTTCCTCTTCATACTACTTCATATTCTTCTTAAATATACTACTTCATTTTCCTCTTCAACATACTACTTCATATTCCCCTTAAACGTACTACTTCATATTTCTCTTAAACATACTACTTCATATTCCTCTTAAACAAACTACTTCATATATCTCTTAAACATACTACTTCATATTCCTATTAAACATACTACTTCATATTACTCTTAAATATACTACTTCATATTATTCTTAAATATACTACTTCATATTCCTCTTAAACATACTACTTCATATTCCTCTTAAACATACTACTTCATATTCCTCTTAAGCATACTACTTCATATTCCTCTTAAACATACTACTTCATATTCCTCTTAAATATACTACTTCATTTTCCTCTTCAACATACTACTTCATATTCCCCTTAAACATACTACTTCATATTTCTCTTAAACATACTACTTCATATTCCTCTTAAACATACTACTTCATATTCCTCTTAAACATACTACTTCATAATCCTCTTAAACATACTACTTCATATGCTTCTTATATCTACTACTTCATATTCCTCTTAAATATACTACTTCATATTCCTCTTAAGCATACTACTTCATATTCCTCTTAAACATACTTCTTAATATTCCTCTTAAACATACTTCTTCATATGTCTCTTAAAAATACTACTTCATATTCCTCTCAAACATACTACTTCATATTCGTCTTAAATATATTACTTCATATTCCTCTTAAATATACTACTTCATATTCCTCTTAAACATACTACTTCATATTCCTATTACACATACTACTTCATATTCTTCTTAAACGTACTACTTCATATTCCTCTTAAACATACTAGTTCATATTCCTCTTAAACATACTACTTCATATTCCTCTTAAACATACTACTTCATATTCCTCTTAAACATACTACTTCATATTCCTAATAAACATACTACTTCATATTCCTCTTAAACATACTACTTCATATTCCTCTTAAATATACTACTTCATATTCCTCTTAAACATACTACTTCATATTCCTCTTAAACATGTGGGTTTTAATAAAATAACTTTTATTGTATTTATTAATTTTTAATTGATATTTAATTTTTACAGACTAATATTTAATTTTTACGGACTAATATTTAATCTTTGTTGATATTTAACTTTCAATGACTGATCAACTTTATGACTGACTGATTGACTTTATGACTGACTGATTGACTTTATGACTTACTGCCTCGACGGTTGCTTGAAGAGAGAGAGTTTTATGAGTGAGAATGGAACTCAACACACCAATTGATGAACTCAACATAGTTATTGGATCCCACAACTCGGCTGTCCTGACTCTTATTCGTCCCGAATAAGTTTTTCGGTCCATGTTTTCATATAATCTGCGGCTGTTGTAGTTTTATTTGGTCCTTCATGATCTCCAATTTTTTGAACACCGTACCTGTTATTTTTACTTCTATAGATTACTTTGTATGGTCCTAAAAAAGTTGTTTTAATTTTTCCCTGTATATGTTGGGTCCTGCGGATAGCTACTACATCGTCCTTTTTATAAATGGTTGGTTCCTTTCTTTTGCCATTATAGTTTTTGCGATTTTCATCCTGCACTTTCTTCAAACTTTCTATTGCTGTCAATCTCAAATCATTTCTATTTTGCTCTAATGTTTCTATATTTTCTTTTTCCATTATTTCTCCTAGTTCAGTTAATATCGTCTGATTTTTGGTTTTCATATCAATTCCTATCAAAATTTTAAATGGCGAGTGTCCTGTGCTTCTTGACATGGTTGAATTGATGTATTGTTGAACGCTATCAACATGTTTGTACCATTCAGATGGTTTTTTAATTGACATTTTGCACAGCATGGGTATTATGATTCGGTTGATCCTTTCAATCTGTCCATTTGATCTCGGTACACCTGTTGTAATTAGTATATGCTGTATTCCTGCATCATTACAGTATTGTTCAAAATTTTTTGCAGTGAACGCTGCACCACGATCAGAAATGATTCTTTTCGGGTATCCAAATATAAATGATTGTTTTTCCAATTTAGTGATAACTTCTTCGCATGATGTTGATTTTGTAGGGTATAACCACACAAACTTCGTAAATGCGTCGATAACTGCGAAAATGTATTTGTATTTTTTTTGAGAAGCTTCCATTATTCCTAAGTGGTCAACATGATAGGTTTGTAGTGGTTTATCTTCTTTTTCTATTGGATTTAAATAACCCTCTTGTTTTCCCGACTTTCTCTCTGCTAAAATGCATTGTACACAATTTTTCAATATTTTTTCAATTTTCTTTTTTGAATCTTTGATATAGTATTCTTTTTTTATTAAATCATCCGTTTTTCTTGAGGCAAAGTGGCCTTGTTCGTGCATATCCCGAATGATTTGATTTTCCATTGACTCCGGTACCACTAGTAATTCATTTCCATTTACTATTTTAAAGATTATTTCATTTTTCAAAATATAATCATTATAGGGTCGGTCTTTTAAAATGATTTTAATAGTGATTAAAAAGTCATCTTCTTCTTGAGCTGTTTTAATACGATGTAATATTTCAGTATTAATTATTAAAACATTTCTACTTAAGCTGTCTACGTGTCGCATTTTAGTACCTGCACGATGTTCGATCACGTAATCAAAGTCCTGCAAATACATCGCCCATCTTACAACTCTTACTGGTATATCATCTTTTTTCATTGTTAATGCAAAAGCGTTGCAATCAGTTATGACTTTTACACGCTGTCCCAATAAGTATGAGCGCCATTTTTTAAACGCGTTAACAACAGCCATTGCTTCCAATTCGTAAGAATGATATTTTTGCTCTGCTGCGGTCGTTTTTCTGCTCATGTAACAAACTGGATGCATTTTCCCATCTTCATCGTCTTTCTGCAACATTACTGCACCATAGCCATCTTTCGATGCATCTGTATGCAATTCTGTTTCCGCTCTGAATTCAAATAATTTAAGAACAGGACTTTTTGTTAGTTCTGCCTTTAGAACTTCAAATGCCCTAATTTGCATTTCATCAAATTTGAATTTAGCATCTTTTTTCAGAAGGTCCGAAAGTGGTTTTGCTTTTATTGCGAAGGCTGGGATAGATTTTCTAAAATAGGATGCCAATCCTAGGAAACTTTGCACCTTTTTCTCGTTATTTGGCTGCGGAAAATTCGTAATGGCTTTGATTTTTTCTTTTCCCGGCTGTATAGTACCGTTTTCAATCATATGTCCCAAAAACAGTATTCTTTTCTTTAAAAATTCACATTTACTCCATTTAATATGCAACCCATATTTTTTTGCAACTGCGAAAACGTTATATAATTTTTTTAAACCATCACTTTCAGTTTTCGATGGTATAATGAGGTCATCCATGTAAATAATCACCTCGCCGTTGCAAATCAACTTCTTAAAAATTGCATGTATAAATCTTGAAAACGCTGCTGGGCTATTGCATAAGCCGAATGGACAATATTTGAATTGGTACTGTCCATTATGAACGATGAAACTTGTATATTTTCTGAAATTTTTTTCTACAGGTACATGAAAAAAAGCTGCTTCTAAATCCAGCTTTGTATAATATATTGCATCTTGTAATTTATCTAGCTGCTCCTATATATTTGGTAATGGGTATCGATCTTTAATAATCTGTTCATTTATACGTCTATAATCAACGCACAATCTTTTCGATCCATCCCTTTTTTTTACCAATACTACAGGACTAGTAAAATCAGAGTAACTTTCTTCAATTATGTCCTCTTTTAACCATGTATTTATTTGTGCATATATTATTATTTTATGATCATATGGTACTCTTCTTGCTGCATTGTAAATCGGCTTTTCATCTGCCAATATAATAGTTAATTCTATTGGTGATTTATCGACTTTATTTGGCGTGTAATCTTTAATTGTCCTTTCAATAGATTTTTTAATTTCGTCGTCAGCAATGTGACTAATGTCAATTCCGTGGAGATCTTCTACATTTTCTTATTATTACATTTATCATGTAACTGGTTAAAAAATTTTCGTCGTTATTATTATAACGTTCATCATCAAATTTTTGTAACGGATTTATCATGACTTCTGCTGTTCCATTAAATAAATATGAGCTTTTACAAACAAGTTGCTTCCAAGTAAAACTGGAACTTTGATGAGTTCGTTTTCTACCAGATAGAACTTCAACTTGTAAGTGTGGTTGTCAATTACTACAATCAGCAGAACAGAACCTTTTGTTTTTGAATCCCCTCCAATACCGGTGATTTCAATCTGTTCCCTTTCATATCCTATAGTTTTTAATTTATCGAAAGTTTCGATTTTTAATAAAGAAATGTCTGAACCAGAATCAATCAGTGCATTTGTATCCAATCCTTCCAATTTAACATGTTTTACATATTTATTTACATTTATCAGGTTGATTTCTGGTTTTTTCTTTTCTTCATTTTTCTTATTACAGTTTAAAGCTTTATGGCCATACTCGTTACAGTGGAAACATTTGAATCCCTTGCTCTTGTTTGGGCAATTTTCAGTTGTGTGTTCTTTATTTCCGCATACATAACACCTTTTAATTTTTACTTCTGATCTGTTGTTCTGAAATTTTTTAGATTTTATTTTATAATTTTTAGGTGTATCTGATGATTTCATTTCTTCGTAGATAATTATGTTTTCTTTTAATTCACGAATCGTTTTTGATTTATATAAAATAGATCTATCAGGTCCTTTTTCATTAATGCCTTCCAAAACGTTTGACAGTATTGCCTCCTCTTCTATTTTGCCTGCGTTTCCAATAGCGAGCATCCTATATATATATTCCATGAATGATTCTTCATTTTTCTTTTTTGTCGCTGCCAATGTTCTGTGGATGTCAGCACTACATTTCTTTTTATTAAATTCCTCGAGCAATTTTTCCTTCATTTCATTCCATTCAGTTAACTTTCTAACACTATTTATGAAGAGTCTAGCTGGACCTTTCATCAGTCGTTTCGCATAAATAAATCTTTGGACTGCATTCCATCCGACAGTTTCGCAAGTTTCTTTGAAATTTTCAATCCATTCGCAAATGTTTGAATTTCTTTCGCCAGTGAATTCAGCTATCGAATCTTCGACGTCCCCAAAAGTAAAACGCGATCCATATTCTTTGTTCGCAAGTGAATCTTTGTTTGCCGTTGATTTTGCGTCGTCGAATGATTCGTCTTTAACTGCTGTGTCATTTCTAAAATAATTTATCAGTAAGGCTTGTAACGTAGCTTTATTACCATCGGTGGACAGCTTCAGTTCAGTAAGTTTCAGTTTCAAATCTTCTACAGTTAAGGATAATAATTCTTCTAATTCCATTTTATAAATATATATAACTAAAGAAAATTTTATGATTAGTCAGTTTACAAATTATTGTTGTACTTATCTTATTATAATGGAACGTAATTTAAAGCAATATTACTTATTTTATAGTGAAAATTGTATATAAACTTTAATTTTAAGTTTTACCAAATTTTTGTTTACGTTTGATTTTTTTTCTTACGATCAAAAGTCAGAATAAAATTATGACAAATTGTCATTAACTTATCAGAGTTGCCAATGGCGGTGCTGTGGAACGTAAGTTGTTGTGCGCCGAATTACCTCTGCACCGTTTGATTACGGATCTGCGCCGATGTCGTGTTGAGTTTCTTCTCGTGTTTCTGCTTCTGCGTATGCGTTTGGTGAATATGGCTTCTGCGTATGCGTTTGCGTCGGCTTCTTTCGTATTTGTGTCGTGTGCGTGGATATTATATATATCTCTGCGCCGTTTGATTATGGATCTGCGCCGATGTCGTGTTGAGTTTCTTCTCGTGTTTCTGCTTCTGCGTATGCATTTGGTGAATATGGCTTCTGCGTATGCGTTTGGGTCGGCTTTTTTCGTATTTGTGTCGTGTGCGTGGATATTATATATATCTCTTATATATTGGCTTTTGGTTGAGCCCCATTTGTGGGTTTTAATAAAATAACTTTTATTGTATTTATTAATTTTTAATTGATATTTAATTTTTACAGACTAATATTTAATTTTTACGGACTAATATTTAATCTTTGTTGATATTTAACTTTCAATGACTGATCGACTTTATGACTGACTGATTGACTTTATGACTGACTGATTGACTTTATGACTTACTGCCTCGACGGTTGCTTGAAGAGAGAGAGTTTTATGAGTGAGAATGGAACTCAACACACCAATTGATGAACTCAACATAGTTATTGGATCCCACAAACATACTACTTCATATTCCTCTTAAATATACTACTTCAAATTCCTCTTAAACATACTACTTCAAATTCCTCTTAAACATACTACTTCATATTCCTCTTAAACATACTACTTCATATTCCTCTTAAACATACTACTTCATATTCCTCTTGAATATACTACTTCATATTCCCCTTAAACATACTACTTCATATTCCTCTTAAATATACTACTTCATATTCCTCTTAACCATACTACTTCATATTCCTCTTAACCATACTACTTCATATTACTCTTAAACATAATACTTCATATTCCTCATAAACATACTACTTCATATTCCTCTTAAACATACTACTTCATATTCCTCTTAAACATACTACTTCATATTCTTCTTAAACATACTACTTCATATTCCTCTTAAATATGCTACTTCATATTCATCTTAAACATACTACTTCATATTCCTCTTAAAAATACTACTTCATATTCCTCTTAAACATACAACTTCATATATCTCTTAAATATACTACTTCATATTCCTCTTAAACTCACTACTTCATATTCCTCTTAAACATACTATTTCATATTCCTCTTAAACATACTACTTCATATTCCTCTTAAACTTATTACTTCATATTCCTCTTAAATATACTTCTTTATATTCCTCTTAAACATACTACTTCATATTCCTCTTAAACATACTACTTCATATTCCTCTTAAATATACTACTTCATATTCCTCTTAAACATACTACTTCATATTCCTCTTAAATATACTATTTCATATTCCTCTTAAGCATATTACTTCATATTCCTTTTAAACATACTACTTCATCTTCCTCTCAAACATACTACTTCATATTCCTCTTAACCATACTACTTTATATACCTCTTAAATATACTACTTCATATTCATCTTAAACATACTACTTCATATTCCTCTTAAACATACTACCTCAAATTCCTCTTAAACATACTACTTCATATTCCTCTTAAAAATACTACTTCATATTCCTTTTAAACATACTACTTCATATTCCTCTTCAACATACTACTTCATATTCCTCTTAAATATACTACTTCATATTCCTCTTAAACATACTACTTCATATTCCTCTTAATAATACTACTTCATATTCCTCTTAAACATACTACTTCATATTCCTCTTTAACATACTAATTCATATTCTTCTTAAACATAGTACTTCATATTCCTCTTAAGCATACTACTTCATATTCCTCTTAAATATACTACTTCATATTCCTTTTAAATATACTACTTCATATTCCTCTTAAATATACTACTTCATATTCCTCTTAAATATACTACTTCATATTCCTCTTAAACATACTACTTCATATTCCTCTTAAACATACTACTTCATATTCCTCTTAAATATACTACTTCATATTCCTCTTAAATATACTACTTCATATTCCTCTTAATTATACTACTTCATATTCCTCTTAAACATACTACTTCATATTCCTCTTAAACATACTACTTCATATTCCTATTAAACACACTACTTCATATTACTCTTAAACATACTACTTCATATTATTCTTAAATATACAACTTCATATTCCTCTTAAACATACTACTTCATATTCCTCTTAAACATACAACTTCATATTCCTCTTAAACATACTACTTCATATTCCTCTTAAATATACTACTTCATATTCCTCTTAAACATACTACTTCATATTCTTCTTAAACAAACTACTTCATATTCCTCTTAAACATACTACTTCATATTCCTCTTAAATATACTACTTCATTTTCCTCTTAAACATACTACTTCATATTCTTCTTAAATATACTACTTCATTTTCCTCTTCAACATACTACTTCATATTCCCCTTAAACATGCTACTTCATATTTCTCTTAAACATACTACATCATAAACCTCTTAAACATACTACTTCATATGCTTCTTATATCTACTACTTCATATTCCTCTTAAATATACTACTTCATTTTCCTCTTAAACATACTACTTCATATTCCTCTTAAACATACTTCTTCATATTCCTCTTAAACATACTTCTTCATATGCCTCTTAAAAATACTACTTCATATTCCTCTCAAACATACTACTTCATATTCGTCTTAAATATATTACTTCATATTCCTCTTAAATATACTACTTCATATTCCTCTTAAACGTACTACTTCATATTCCTCCTAAACATACTACTTCATATTCCTCTTAAACATACTACTTCATATTCCTCTTAAATATACTACTTCATATTCCTCTTAAACATACTACTTCATATTCCTCTTAAACATACTACTTCATATTCTTCTTAAATATACTACTTCAAATTCCTCTTAAACATACTACTTCAAATTCCTCTTAAACATACTACTTCATATTCCTCTTAAACATACTACTTCATATTCCTCTTAAACATACTACTTCATATTCCTCTTGAATATACTACTTCATATTCCCCTTAAACATACTACTTCGTATTCCTCTTAAACATACTACTTCATATTCCTCTTAAACATACTACTTCATATTCCTCTTAACCATACTACTTCATATTACTCTTAAACATAATACTTCATATTCCTCATAATCATACTACTTCATATTCCTCTTAAACATACTACTTCATATTCCTCTTAAACATACTACTTCATATTCTTCTTAAACATACTACTTCATATTCCTCTTAAATATGCTACTTCATATTCATCTTAAACATACTACTTCATATTCCTCTTAAACATACTACTTCATATTCCTTTTAAACATACTACTTCATCTTCCTCTCAAACATACTACTTCATATTCCTCTTAACCATACTACTTCATATACCTCTTAAATATATTACTTCATATTCATCTTAAACATACTACTTCATATTCCTCTTAAACATACTACCTCAAATTCCTCTTAAACATACTACTTCATATTCCTCTTAAATATACTACTTCATATTCCTTTTAAACATACTACTTCATATTCCTCTTAAACAAACTACTTCATATTTCTCTTAAATATACTACTTCATATTCCTCTTAAACATACTCCTTCATATTCCTCTTAATAATACTACTTCATATTCCTCTTAAACATAATACTTCATATTCCTCTTTAACATACTACTTCATATTCCTCTTAAACATAGTACTTCATATTCCTCTTAAGCATACTACTTCATATTCCTCTTAAATATACTACTTCATATTCCTTTTAAATATACTACTTCATATTCCTCTTAAATATACTACTTCATATTCCTCTTAAATATACTACTTCATATTCCTCTTAAACATACTACTTCATATTCCTCTTAAACATACTACTTCATATTCCTCTTATATATACTACTTCATATTCCTCTTAAATATACTACTTCATATTCCTCTTAATTATACTACTTCATATTCTTCTTAAACATACTACTTTATATTCCTCTTAAACATACTACTTCATATTCCTATTAAACATACTACTTCATATTACTCTTAAACATACTACTTCATATTATTCTTAAATATACTACTTCATATTCCTCTTAAACATACTACTTCATATTCCTCTTAAACATACAACTTCATATTCCTCTTAAACATAATACTTCATATTCCTCTTAAATATACTACTTCATATTTCTCTTAAACATACTACTTCATATTCTTCTTAAACAAACTACTTCATATTCCTCTTAAACATACTACTTCATATTCCTCTTAAATATACTACTTCATATTCCTCTTAAATATACTACTTCATATTCCTCTTAAACATACTACTTCATATTCCTCTTAAATATACTACTTCATTTTCCTCTTAAACATACTACTTCATATTCTTCTTAAATATACTACTTCATTTTCCTCTTCAACATACTACTTCATATTCCCCTTAAACATACTACTTCATATTTCTCTTAAACATACTACTTCATATTCCTCTTAAGCATACTACTTCATATTCCTCTTAAAAATACTACTTCATATTCCTCTCAAACATACTACTTCATATTCCTCTTAAACATACTACTTCATATTCCTCCTAAATATACTACTTCATATTCCTCTTAAACATACTACTTCATATTCCTCTTAAACATACTACTTCATTTTCCTATTAAACATACTACTTCATATTCCTCTTAAGCATACTACTTCATATTCCTCTTAAACATACTACTTCATATTCCTCTTAAATATACTACTTCATATTCCTCTTAAACATACTACTTCATATTCCTCTTAAACATACTACTTCATATTCCTCTTAAACATACTACTTCATATTCCTCTTAAACATACTACTTCATATTCCTCTTAAACATACTACTTCATATTCCTCTTAATCATACTAATTCATATTCCTCTTAAATATACTACTTCATATTCCTCTTAAACATACTACTTCATATTCCTCTTAAATATACTACTTCATTTTCATCTTAAACATACTACTTCATATTCCTCTTAAACATACTACTTCATATTCCTCTTGAACATACTACTTCATAATCCTCTAAAACATACTAATTCATATTCCTTTTAAATATACTACTTCATATTCCTTTTAAATATACTGCTTCGTATTCCTCTTAAATATACTACTTCATATTATTCTTAAATATACTACTTCATTATCCTCTTCAACATACTACTTCATATTCCCCTTAAAAATACTACTTCATACTTCTCTTAAACATACTACTTCATAATCCTCTTAAACATACTACTTCATATTCCTCTTAAATATACTACTTCATATTCCTCTTAAATATACTACTTCATTTTCCTCTTAAACATACTACTTCATATTCTTCTTAAATATACTACTTCATTTTCCTCTTCAACATACTACTTCATATTCCCCTTAAACATACTACTTCATATTTCTCTTAAACATACTACTTCATATTCCTCTTAAACATACTACTTCATATTCCTCTTAAACATACTACTTCATAATCCTCTTAAACATACTTCTTCATATGCCTCTTATATCTACTACTTCATATTCCTCTTAAATATAATACTTCATATTCCTCTTAAACATACTACTTCATATTCCTCTTAAACATACTTCTTCATATTCCTCTTAAACATACTTCTTCATATGCCTCTTAAAAATACTACTTCATATTCCTCTCAAACATACTACTTCATATTCGTCTTAAATATATTACTTCATATTCCTCTTAAATAAACTACTTCATTTTCCTCTTAAACATACTACTTCATATTCCTCCTACACATACTACTTCATATTCCTCTTAAACATACTACTTCATATTCATATTAAACATACTACTTCATATTCCTCTTAAACGTACTACTTCATATTCCTCTTAAACATACTAGTTCATATTCCTCTTAAACATACTACTTCATATTCCTCTTAAACATACTACTTCATATTCCTCTTAAACATACTACTTCATATTCCTCTTAAACATACTACTTCATATTCCTCTTAAACATACTACTTCATGTTCCTCTTAAATATACTACTTCATATTCCTCTTAAAGATACTACTTCATATTCCTCTTAAACATACTACTTCATATTCCTCTTAAATATACTACTTCAAATTCCTTTAAAACATACTACTTCAAATTCCTCTTAAACATACTACCTCAAATTCCTCTTAAACATACAACTTCATATTCCTCTTAAATATACTACTTCATATTCCTTTTAAACATACTACTTCATATTCCTCTTAATAATACTACTTCATATTCCTCTTAAACATATTACTTCATATTCCTCTTTAACATACTACTTCATATTCCTCTTAAACATAGTACTTCATATTCCTCTTAAGCATATTACTTCATATTCCTCTTAAATATACTACTTCATATTCCTTTTAAATATACTACTTCATATTCCTCTTAAATATACTACTTCATATTCCTCTTAAATATACTACTTCATATTCCTCTTAAACATACTACTTCATATTCCTCTTAAACATACTACATCATATTCCTTTTAAATATACTACTTCATATTCCTCTTAAATATACTACTTCATATTCCTCTTAATTATACTACTTCATATTCCTCTTAAACACACTACTTCATATTCCTCTTAAACATACTACTTCACATTCCTATTAAACATACTACTTCATGTTACTCTTAAACATACTACTTCATATTATTCTTAAATATACTACTTCATATTCCTCTTAAACATACTACTTCATATTCCTCTTAAACATACAACTTCATATTCCTCTTAAACATACTACTTCATATTCCTCTTAAATATAATACTTCATATTCCTCTTAAACATACTACTTCATATTCTTCTTAAACAAACTACTTCATATTCCTCTTAAACATACTACTTCATATTCCTCTTAAATATACTACTTCATATTCCTCTTAAATATACTACATCATATTCCTCTTAAACATACTACTTCATATTCCTCTTAAACATACTACTTCATATTCCTCTAAAACATACAACTTCTTATTCCTCTTAAACATACTACTTCATATTCCTCCTAAATATACTACTTCATATTCCTCTTAAACATACTACTTCATATTCCTCTTAAACATACTACTTCATTTTCCTCTTAAACATACTACTTCATATTCCTCTTAAGCATACTACTTCATATTCCTCTTAAACATACTACTTCATAATCCTCTTAAATATACTACTTCATATTCCTCTTAAATATACTACTTCATATTCCTTTTAAATATACTACTTCATATTCCTCTTAAATATACTACTTCATATTCCTCTTAAATATACTACTTCATATTCCTCTTAAACATACTACTTCATATTCCTCTTAAACATACTACTTCATATTCCTCTTAAATATACTACTTCATATTCCTCTTAAATATACTACTTCATATTCCTCTTAATTATACTACTTCATATTCCTCTTAAACATACTACTTCATATTCCTCTTAAACATACTACTTCATATTCCTATTAAACACACTACTTCATATTACTCTTAAACATACTACTTCATATTATTCTTAAATATACAACTTCATATTCCTCTTAAACATACTACTTCATATTCCTCTTAAACATACAACTTCATATTCCTCTTAAACATACTACTTCATATTCCTCTTAAATATACTACTTCATATTCCTCTTAAACATACTACTTCATATTCTTCTTAAACAAACTACTTCATATTCCTCTTAAACATACTACTTCATATTCCTCTTAAATATACTACTTCATTTTCCTCTTAAACATACTACTTCATATTCTTCTTAAATATACTACTTCATTTTCCTCTTCAACATACTACTTCATATTCCCCTTAAACATGCTACTTCATATTTCTCTTAAACATACTACATCATAATCCTCTTAAACATACTACTTCATATGCTTCTTATATCTACTACTTCATATTCCTCTTAAATATACTACTTCATTTTCCTCTTAAACATACTACTTCATATTCCTCTTAAACATACTTCTTCATATTCCTCTTAAACATACTTCTTCATATGCCTCTTAAAAATACTACTTCATATTCCTCTCAAACATACTACTTCATATTCGTCTTAAATATATTACTTCATATTCCTCTTAAATATACTACTTCATATTCCTCTTAAACGTACTACTTCATATTCCTCCTAAACATACTACTTCATATTCCTCTTAAACATACTACTTCATATTCCTCTTAAATATACTACTTCATATTCCTCTTAAACATACTACTTCATATTCCTCTTAAACATACTACTTCATATTCTTCTTAAATATACTACTTCAAATTCCTCTTAAACATACTACTTCAAATTCCTCTTAAACATACTACTTCATATTCCTCTTAAACATACTACTTCATATTCCTCTTAAACATACTACTTCATATTCCTCTTGAATATACTACTTCATATTCCCCTTAAACATACTACTTCGTATTCCTCTTAAACATACTACTTCATATTCCTCTTAAACATACTACTTCATATTCCTCTTAACCATACTACTTCATATTACTCTTAAACATAATACTTCATATTCCTCATAATCATACTACTTCATATTCCTCTTAAACATACTACTTCATATTCCTCTTAAACATACTACTTCATATTCTTCTTAAACATACTACTTCATATTCCTCTTAAATATGCTACTTCATATTCATCTTAAACATACTACTTCATATTCCTCTTAAACATACTACTTCATATTCCTCTTAAACATACAACTTCATATATCTCTTAAATATACTACTTCATATTCCTCTTAAACTCACTACTTCATATTCCTCTTAAACATATTACTTCATATTCCTCTTAAACATACTACTTCATATTCCTCTTAAATATACTACTTCATATTCCTCTTAAACATACTACTTCATATTCCTCTTAAACATACTACTTCATATTCCTCTTAAATATACTACTTCATATTCCTCTTAAACATACTTCTTCATATGCCTCTTAAAAATACTACTTCATATTCCTCTCAAACATACTACTTCATATTCGTCTTAAACATATTACTTCATATTCCTCTTAAATATACTACTTCATATTCCTCTTAAACATACTACTTCATATTCCTCCTAAACATACTACTTCATATTCCTCTTAAACATACTACTTCATATTCCTATTAAACATACTACTTCATATTCCTCTTAAACGTACTACTTCATATTCCTCTTAAACATACTAGTTCATATTCCTCTTAAACATACTACTTCATATTCCTCTTAAACATACTACTTCATATTCCTCTTAAACATACTACTTCATATTCCTCTTAAACATACTACTCCATATTCCTCTTAAACATACTATGTACTTCATATTCCTCTTAAATATACTACTTCATATTCCTCTTAAACATACTACTTCATATTCCTCTTAAAGATACTACTTCATATTCCTCTTAAATATACTACTTCAAATTCCTCTTAAACATACTACTTTAAATTCCTCTTAAACATACTACTTCATATTCCTCTTAAACATACTACTTCATATTCCTCTTAAACATACTACTTCATATTCCTCTTGAATATACTACTTCATATTCCCCTTAAACATACTACTTCATATTCCTCTTAAACATACTACTTCATATTCCTCTTAAACATACTACTTCATATTCCTCTTAACCATACTACTTCATATTACTCTTAAACATAATACTTCATATTCCTCATAAATATACTACTTCATATTCCTCTTAAACATACTACTTCATATTCCTCTTAAACATACTACTTCATATTCTTCTTAAACATACTACTTCATATTCCTCTTAAAAATGCTACTTCATATTCATCTTAAACATACTACTTCATATTCCTCTTAAACATACTACTTCATATTCCTCTTAAACATACATCTTCATATATCTCTTAAATATACTACTTCATATTCCTCTTAAACTCACTACTTCATATTCCTCTTAAACATACTATTTCATATTCCTCTTAAACATACTACTTCATATTCCTCTTAAACTTATTACTTCATATTCCTCTTAAATATACTTCTTTATATTCCTCTTAAACATACTACTTCATATTCCTCTTAAACATACTACTTCTTATTCCTCTTAAATATACTACTTCATATTCCTCTTAAACATACTACTTCATATTCCTCTTAAATATACTATTTCATATTCCTCTTAAGCATACTACTTCATATTCCTTTTAAACATACTACTTCATCTTCCTCTTAAACATACTACTTCATATTCCTCTTAAATATATTACTTCATATTCCTCTTAAATATACTACTTCATATTCCTCTTAAACATACTACTTCATATTCCTCCTAAACATACTACTTCATATTCCTCTTAAACATACTACTTCATATTCCTATTAAACATACTACTTCATATTCCTCTTAAACGTACTACTTCATATTCCTCTTAAACATACTAGTTCATATTCCTCTTAAACATACTACTTCATATTCCTCTTAAACATACTACTTCATATTCCTCTTAAACATACTACTTCATATTCCTCTTAAACATACTACTTCATATTCCTCTTAAACATACTACTTCATATTCCTCTTAAATATACTACTTCATATTCCTCTTAAACATACTACTTCATATTCCTCTTAAACATACTACTTCATATTCCTCTTAAATATACTACTTCAAATTCCTCTTAAACATACTACTTCAAATTCCTCTTAAGCATACTACTTCATATTCCTTTTAAACATACTACTTCATCTTCCTCTTAAACATACTACTTCATATTCCTCTTAAATATATTACTTCATATTCCTCTTAAATATACTACTTCATATTCCTCTTAAACATACTACTTCATATTCCTCCTAAACATACTACTTCATATTCCTCTTAAACATACTACTTCATATTCCTATTAAACATACTACTTCATATTCCTCTTAAACGTACTACTTCATATTCCTCTTAAACATACTAGTTCATATTCCTCTTAAACATACTACTTCATATTCCTCTTAAACATACTACTTCATATTCCTCTTAAACATACTACTTCATATTCCTCTTAAACATACTACTTCATATTCCTCTTAAACATACTACTTCATATTCCTCTTAAATATACTACTTCATATTCCTCTTAAACATACTACTTCATATTCCTCTTAAACATACTACTTCATATTCCTCTTAAATATACTACTTCAAATTCCTCTTAAACATACTACTTCAAATTCCTCTTAAACATACTACTTCATATTCCTCTTAAACATACTACTTCATATTCCTCTTAAACATACTACTTCATATTCCTCTTGAATATACTACTTCATATTCCCCTTAAACATACTACTTCATATTCCCCTTAAACATATTACTTCATATTTCTCTTAAACATACTACTTCATATTCCTCTTAACCATACTACTTCATATTACTCTTAAACATAATACTTCATATTCCTCATAAACATACTACTTCATATTCCTTTTAAACATACTACTTCATATTTCTCTTAAACATACTACTTCATATTCTTCTTAAACATACTACTTCATATTCCTCTTAAATATGCTACTTCATATTCATCTTAAACATACTACTTCATATTCCTCTTAAACATACTACTTCATGTTTCTCTTAAACATACAACTTCATATATCTCTTAAATATACTACTTCATATTCCTCTTAAACTCACTAGTTTATATTCCTCTTAAACATACTATTTCATATTCCTCTTAAACATACTACTTCATATTCCTCTTAAACTTATTACTTCATATTCCTCTTAAAAATACTTCTTTATATTCCTCTTAAACATACTACTTCATATTCCTCTTAAACATACTACTTCATATTCATCTTAAATATACTACATCATATTCCTCTTAAACATACTACTTCATATTCCTCTTAAATACACTATTTCATATTCCTTTTAAGCATACTACTTCATATTCCTTTTAAACATACTACTTCATCTTCCTCTCAAACATACTACTTCATATTCCTCTTAACCATACTACTTCATATACCTCTTAAATATACTACTTCATATTCATCTTAAACATACTACTTCATATTCCTCTTAAACATACTATCTCAAATTCCTCTTAAATATACTACTTCATATTCCTTTTAAACATACTACTTCATATTCCTCTTAAACAAACTACTTCATATTACTCTTAAATATACTACTTCATATTCCTCTTAAACAAACTACTTCATATTCCTCTTTAACATACTACTTCATATTCCTCTTAAACATAGTACTTCATATTCCTCTTAAGCATACTACTTCATATTCCTCTTAAATATACTACTTCATATTCCTTTTAAATATACTACTTCATATTCCCCTTAAATATACTACTTCATATTCCTCTTAAATATACTACTTCATATTCCTCTTAAACATACTACTTCATATTCCTCTTAAACATACTACTTCATATTCCTCTTAAATATACTACTTCATATTCCTCTTAAATATACTACTTCATATTCCTCTTAATTATACTACTTCATATTCCTCTTAAACATACTACTTTATATTCCTCTTAAACATACTACTTCATATTCCTATTAAACAATCTACTTCATATTACTCTTAAACATACTACTTCATATTATTCTTAAATATACTACTTCATATTCCTCTTAAACATACTACTTCATATTCCTCTTAAACATACAACTTCATATTCCTCTTAAACATACTACTTCATATTCCTCTTAAATATACTACTTCATATTTCTCTTAAACATACTACTTCATATTCTTCTTAAACAAACTACTTCATATTCCTCTTAAACATACTACTTCATATTCCTCTTAAATATACTACTTCATATTCCTCTTAAATATACTACTTCATATTCCTCTTAAACATACTACTTCATATTCCTCTTAAATATACTACTTCATTTTCCTCTTAAACATACTACTTCATATTCTTCTTAAATATACTACTTCATATTCCTCTTAAACATACTACTTCATATTCCTCTTAAACATACTACTTCATATTCCTCTTGAATATACTACTTCATATTCCCCTTAAACATACTACTTCATATTCCTCTTAAACATATTACTTCATATTCCTCTTAAACATACTACTTCATATTCCTCTTAACCATACTACTTCATATTATTCTTAAACATAATACTTCATATTCCTCATAAACATACTACTTCATATTCCTCTTAAACATACTACTTCATATTCCTCTTAAACATACTACTTCATATTCTTCTTAAACATATTACTGCATATTCCTCTTAAATATGCTACTTTATATTGATCTTATACATACTACTTCATATTCCTCTTAAACATACTACTTCATATTCCTCTTAAACATACAACTTCATATATCTCTTAAATATACTACTTCATATTCCTCTTAAACTCACTAGTTCATATTCCTCTTAAACATACTATTTCATATTCCTCTTAAACATACTACTTCATATTCCTCTTAAACTTATTACTTCATATTCCTCTTAAATATAATTCTTTATATTCCTCTTAAACATACTACTTCATATTCCTCTTAAACATACTACTTCATATTCATCTTAAATATACTACTTCATATTCCTCTTAAACATACTACTTCATATTCCTCTTAAATATACTATTTCATATTCCTCTTAAGCATACTACTTCATATTCCTTTTAAACATACTACTTCATCTTCCTCTCAAACATACTACTTCATATTCCTCTTAACCATACTACTTCATATACCTCTTAAATATACTACTTCATATTCATCTTAAACATACTACTTCATATTCCTCTTAAACATACTACCTCAAATTCCTCTTAAACATACTACTTCATATTCCTCTTAAATATACTACTTCATATTCCTTTTAAACATACTACTTCATATTCCTCTTAAACAAACTACTTCATATTTCTCTTAAATATACTACTTCATATTCCTCTTAAACATACTCCTTCATATTCCTCTTAATAATACTACTTCATATTCCTCTTAAACATAATACTTCATATTCCTCTTTAACATACTACTTCATATTCCTCTTAAACATAGTACTTCATATTCCTCTTAAGCATACTACTTCATATTCCTCTTAAATATACTACTTCATATTCCTTTTAAATATACTACTTCATATTCCTCTTAAATATACTACTTCATATTCCTCTTAAATATACTACTTCATATTCCTCTTAAACATACTACTTCATATTCCTCTTAAACATACTACTTCATATTCCTCTTGAATATACTACTTCATATTCCCCTTAAACATACTACTTCATATTCCTCTTAAACATATTACTTCATATTCCTCTTAAACATACTACTTCATATTCCTCTTAACCATACTACTTCATATTATTCTTAAACATAATACTTCATATTCCTCATAAACATACTACTTCATATTCCTCTTAAACATACTACTTCATATTCCTCTTAAACATACTACTTCATATTCTTCTTAAACATATTACTGCATATTCCTCTTAAATATGCTACTTTATATTGATCTTATACATACTACTTCATATTCCTCTTAAACATACTACTTCATATTCCTCTTAAACATACAACTTCATATATCTCTTAAATATACTACTTCATATTCCTCTTAAACTCACTAGTTCATATTCCTCTTAAACATACTATTTCATATTCCTCTTAAACATACTACTTCATATTCCTCTTAAACTTATTACTTCATATTCCTCTTAAATATAATTCTTTATATTCCTCTTAAACATACTACTTCATATTCCTCTTAAACATACTACTTCATATTCATCTTAAATATACTACTTCATATTCCTCTTAAACATACTACTTCATATTCCTCTTAAATATACTATTTCATATTCCTCTTAAGCATACTACTTCATATTCCTTTTAAACATACTACTTCATCTTCCTCTCAAACATACTACTTCATATTCCTCTTAACCATACTACTTCATATACCTCTTAAATATACTACTTCATATTCATCTTAAACATACTACTTCATATTCCTCTTAAACATACTACCTCAAATTCCTCTTAAACATACTACTTCATATTCCTCTTAAATATACTACTTCATATTCCTTTTAAACATACTACTTCATATTCCTCTTAAACAAACTACTTCATATTTCTCTTAAATATACTACTTCATATTCCTCTTAAACATACTCCTTCATATTCCTCTTAATAATACTACTTCATATTCCTCTTAAACATAATACTTCATATTCCTCTTTAACATACTACTTCATATTCCTCTTAAACATAGTACTTCATATTCCTCTTAAGCATACTACTTCATATTCCTCTTAAATATACTACTTCATATTCCTTTTAAATATACTACTTCATATTCCTCTTAAATATACTACTTCATATTCCTCTTAAATATACTACTTCATATTCCTCTTAAACATACTACTTCATATTCCTCTTAAACATACTACTTCATATTCCTCTTATATATACTACTTCATATTCCTCTTAAATATACTACTTCATATTCCTCTTAATTATACTACTTCATATTCTTCTTAAACATACTACTTTATATTCCTCTTAAACATACTACTTCATATTCCTATTAAACATACTTCTTCATATTACTCTTAAACATACTACTTCATATTATTCTTAAATATACTACTTCATATTCCTCTTAAACATACTACTTCATATTCCTCTTAAACATACAACTTCATATTCCTCTTAAACATAATACTTCATATTCCTCTTAAATATACTACTTCATATTTCTCTTAAACATACTACTTCATATTCTTCTTAAACAAACTACTTCATATTCCTCTTAAACATACTACTTCATATTCCTCTTAAATATACTACTTCATATTCCTCTTAAATATACTACTTCATATTCCTCTTAAACATACTACTTCATATTCCTCTTAAATATACTACTTCATTTTCCTCTTAAACATACTACTTCATATTCTTCTTAAATATACTACTTCATTTTCCTCTTCAACATACTACTTCATATTCCCCTTAAACATACTACTTCATATTTCTCTTAAACATACTACTTCATATTCCTCTTAAGCATACTACTTCATATTCCTCTTAAAAATACTACTTCATATTCCTCTCAAACATACTACTTCATATTCCTCTTAAACATACTACTTCATATTCCTCCTAAATATACTACTTCATATTCCTCTTAAACATACTACTTCATATTCCTCTTAAACATACTACTTCATTTTCCTATTAAACATACTACTTCATATTCCTCTTAAGCATACTACTTCATATTCCTCTTAAACATACTACTTCATATTCCTCTTAAATATACTACTTCATATTCCTCTTAAACATACTACTTCATATTCCTCTTAAACATACTACTTCATATTCCTCTTAAACATACTACTTCATATTCCTCTTAAACATACTACTTCATATTCCTCTTAAACATACTACTTCATATTCCTCTTAATCATACTAATTCATATTCCTCTTAAATATACTACTTCATATTCCTCTTAAACATACTACTTCATATTCCTCTTAAATATACTACTTCATTTTCATCTTAAACATACTACTTCATATTCCTCTTAAACATACTACTTCATATTCCTCTTGAACATACTACTTCATAATCCTCTAAAACATACTAATTCATATTCCTTTTAAATATACTACTTCATATTCCTTTTAAATATACTGCTTCGTATTCCTCTTAAATATACTACTTCATATTATTCTTAAATATACTACTTCATTATCCTCTTCAACATACTACTTCATATTCCCCTTAAAAATACTACTTCATACTTCTCTTAAACATACTACTTCATAATCCTCTTAAACATACTACTTCATATTCCTCTTAAATATACTACTTCATATTCCTCTTAAATATACTACTTCATTTTCCTCTTAAACATACTACTTCATATTCTTCTTAAATATACTACTTCATTTTCCTCTTCAACATACTACTTCATATTCCCCTTAAACATACTACTTCATATTTCTCTTAAACATACTACTTCATATTCCTCTTAAACATACTACTTCATATTCCTCTTAAACATACTACTTCATAATCCTCTTAAACATACTTCTTCATATGCCTCTTATATCTACTACTTCATATTCCTCTTAAATATAATACTTCATATTCCTCTTAAACATACTACTTCATATTCCTCTTAAACATACTTCTTCATATTCCTCTTAAACATACTTCTTCATATGCCTCTTAAAAATACTACTTCATATTCCTCTCAAACATACTACTTCATATTCGTCTTAAATATATTACTTCATATTCCTCTTAAATAAACTACTTCATTTTCCTCTTAAACATACTACTTCATATTCCTCCTACACATACTACTTCATATTCCTCTTAAACATACTACTTCATATTCATATTAAACATACTACTTCATATTCCTCTTAAACGTACTACTTCATATTCCTCTTAAACATACTAGTTCATATTCCTCTTAAACATACTACTTCATATTCCTCTTAAACATACTACTTCATATTCCTCTTAAACATACTACTTCATATTCCTCTTAAACATACTACTTCATATTCCTCTTAAACATACTACTTCATGTTCCTCTTAAATATACTACTTCATATTCCTCTTAAAGATACTACTTCATATTCCTCTTAAACATACTACTTCATATTCCTCTTAAATATACTACTTCAAATTCCTCTTAAACATACTACTTCAAATTCCTCTTAAACATACTACCTCAAATTCCTCTTAAACATACAACTTCATATTCCTCTTAAATATACTACTTCATATTCCTTTTAAACATACTACTTCATATTCCTCTTAATAATACTACTTCATATTCCTCTTAAACATATTACTTCATATTCCTCTTTAACATACTACTTCATATTCCTCTTAAACATAGTACTTCATATTCCTCTTAAGCATATTACTTCATATTCCTCTTAAATATACTACTTCATATTCCTTTTAAATATACTACTTCATATTCCTCTTAAATATACTACTTCATATTCCTCTTAAATATACTACTTCATATTCCTCTTAAACATACTACTTCATATTCCTCTTAAACATACTACATCATATTTCTTTTAAATATACTACTTCATATTCCTCTTAAATATACTACTTCATATTCCTCTTAATTATACTACTTCATATTCCTCTTAAACATACTACTTCATATTCCTCTTAAACATACTACTTCACATTCCTATTAAACATACTACTTCATGTTACTCTTAAACATACTACTTCATATTATTCTTAAATATACTACTTCATATTCCTCTTAAACATACTACTTCATATTCCTCTTAAACATACAACTTCATATTCCTCTTAAACATACTACTTCATATTCCTCTTAAATATAATACTTCATATTCCTCTTAAACATACTACTTCATATTCTTCTTAAACAAACTACTTCATATTCCTCTTAAACATACTACTTCATATTCCTCTTAAATATACTACTTCATATTCCTCTTAAATATACTACATCATATTCCTCTTAAACATACTACTTCATATTCCTCTTAAACATACTACTTCATATTCCTCTAAAACATACAACTTCTTATTCCTCTTAAACATACTACTTCATATTCCTCCTAAATATACTACTTCATATTCCTCTTAAACATACTACTTCATATTCCTCTTAAACATACTACTTCATTTTCCTCTTAAACATACTACTTCATATTCCTCTTAAGCATACTACTTCATATTCCTCTTAAACATACTACTTCATAATCCTCTTAAATATACTACTTCATATTCATCTTAAACATACTACTTCATATTCCTCTTAAATATACTACTTCATATTCCTCTTAAACATACTACTTCATATTCCTCTTAAACATACTACTTCATATTCCTCTTAAACATACTACTTCATATTCCTCTTAATCATACTAATTCATATTCCTCTTAAACATACAACTTCATATTCCTCTTAAACATACTACTTCATATTCCTCTTAAATATACTACTTCATTTTCATCTTCAACATACTACTTCATATTCCTCTTAAACATACTACTTCATATTCCTCTTGAACATACTACTTCATAATCCTCTAAAACATACTAATTCATATTCCTTTTAAATATACTACTTCATATTCCTCTTAAATATACTACTTCGTATTCCTCTTAAATATACTACTTCATATTATTCTTAAATATACTACTTCATTATCCTCTTCAACATACAACTACATATTCCCCGTAAAAATACTACTTCATACTTCTCTTAAATATACTACTTCATAATCCTCTTAAACATACTACTTCATATTCCTCTTAAATATACTACTTCATATTCCTCTTAAATATACTACTTCATTTTCCTCTTAAACATACTACTTCATATTCTTCTTAAATATACTACTTCATTTTCCTCTTCAACATACTACTTCATATTCCCCTTAAACATACTACTTCATATTTCTCTTAAACATACTACTTCACATTCCTCTTAAACATATTACTTCATATTCCTCTTAAATATACTACTTCATAATCCTCTTAAACATACTACTTCATATGCCTCTTATATCTACTACTTCATATTCCTCTTAAATATAATACTTCATATTCCTCTTAAGCATACTACTTCATATTCCTCTTAAACATACTTCTTCATATTCCTCTTAAACATACTTCTTCATATGCCTCTTAAAAATACTACTTCATATTCCTCTCAAACATACTACTTCATATACCTCTTAAACATACTACTTCATATCCTCTTAAACACACTACTTCATATTCCTATTAAACATACTTCTTCATATGCCTCTTAAAAATACTACTTCATATTCCTCTCAAACATACTACTTCATATTCGTCTTAAATATATTACTTCATATTCCTCTTAAATATACTACTTCATATTCCTCTTAAACATACTACTTCATATTCCTCCTACACATACTACTTCATATTCCTCTTAAACATACTACTTCATATTCCTATTAAACATAGGAAACATATTCCTCTTAAACGTACTACTTCATATTCCTCTTAAACATACTAGTTCATAATCCTCTTAAACATACTACTTCACATTCCTCTTAAACATACTACTTCATATTCCTCTTAAATATACTACTTCATAATCCTCTTAAACATACTACTTCATATGCCTCTTATATCTACTACTTCATATTCCTCTTAAATATAATACTTCATATTCCTCTTAAACATACTACTTCATATTCCTCTTAAACATACTTCTTCATATTCCTCTTAAACATACTTCTTCATATGCCTCTTAAAAATACTACTTCATATTCCTCTCAAACATACTACTTCATATACCTCTTAAACATACTACTTCATATCCTCTTAAACACACTACTTCATATTCCTATTAAACATACTTCTTCATATGCCTCTTAAAAATACTACTTCATATTCCTCTCAAACATACTACTTCATATTCGTCTTAAATATATTACTTCATATTCCTCTTAAATATACTACTTCATATTCCTCTTAAACATACTACTTCATATTCCTCCTACACATACTACTTCATATTCCTCTTAAACATACTACTTCATATTCCTATTAAACATAGGAAACATATTCCTCTTAAACGTACTACTTCATTTTCCTCTTAAACATACTAGTTCATAATCCTCTTAAACATACTACTTCATATTCCTCTTAAACATACTACTTAATATTCCTCTTAAACATACTACTTCATATTCCTCTTAAACATACTACTTCATATTCCTCTTAAACATACTACTTCATATTCCTCTTAAATATACTACTTCATATTCCTCTTAAAGATACTACTTCATATTCCTCTTAAACATACTACTTCATATTCCTCTTAAATATACTACTTCAAATTCCTCTTAAACATACTACTTCAAATTCCTCTTAAACACACTACTTCATAAGTCCTCTTAAACATACTACTTCACATTCCTCTTAAACATACTACTTCATATTCCTCTTAAATATACTACTTCATAATCCTCTTAAACATACTACTTCATATGCCTCTTATATCTACTACTTCATATTCCTCTTAAATATAATACTTCATATTCCTCTTAAACATACTACTTCATATTCCTCTTAAACATACTTCTTCATATTCCTCTTAAACATACTTCTTCATATGCCTCTTAAAAATACTACTTCATATTCCTCTCAAACATACTACTTCATATACCTCTTAAACATACTACTTCATATCCTCTTAAACACACTACTTCATATTCCTATTAAACATACTTCTTCATATGCCTCTTAAAAATACTACTTCATATTCCTCTCAAACATACTACTTCATATTCGCCTTAAATATATTACTTCATATTCCTCTTAAATATACTACTTCATATTCCTCTTAAACATACTACTTCATATTCCTCCTACACATACTACTTCATATTCCTCTTAAACATACTACTTCATATTCCTATTAAACATAGGAAACATATTCCTCTTAAACGTACTACTTCATTTTCCTCTTAAACATACTAGTTCATAATCCTCTTAAACATACTACTTCATATTCCTCTTAAACATACTACTTAATATTCCTCTTAAATATACTACTTCATATTCCTCTTAAACATACTACTTCATATTCCTCTTAAACATGCTACTTCATATTCCTCTTAAATATACTACTTCATATTCCTCTTAAAGATACTACTTCATATTCCTCTTAAACATACTACTTCATATTCCTCTTAAATATACTACTTCAAATTCCTCTTAAACATACTACTTCAAATTCCTCTTAAACACACTACTTCATATTCCTCTTAAACATACTACTTCACACTCCTCTTAAATATACTACTTCATATTCCTCTTAAAGATACTACTTCATATTCCTCTTAAACATACTACTTCATATTCCTCTTAAATATACTACTTCAATTTCCTCTTAAATATACTACTTCATATTACTCTTAAATATGCTACTGCAATTCCCTCTAAAATATACTACTTCATATTTCTCTTAAATATATTGCTTCATATTTCTCTTAAATATACTACTGCATATTCCTCTTAAATATAATACTTCATATTTCTCTTCAATATACTACTTCAAATTTCTTTTAAATATACTACTTCAATTCCTCTTAAACGTACTACTTCATATTCCTCTTAAACATACTACTTCATATTTCTCTTAAACATACTACTTCACATTCCTCTTAAACATACTACTTCATATTCCTCTTAAATATACTACTTCATAATCCTCTTAAACATACTACTTCATATGCCTCTTATATCTACTACTTCATATTCCTCTTAAATATAATACTTCATATTCCTCTTAAACATACTACTTCATATTCCTCTTAAACACACTTCTTCATATTCCTCTTAAACATACTTCTTCATATGCCTCTTAAAAATACTACTTCATATTCCTCTCAAACATACTACTTCATATACCTCTTAAACATACTACTTCATATCCTCTTAAACACACTACTTCATATTCCTATTAAACATACTTCTTTATATGCCTCTTAAAAATACTACTTCATATTCCTCTCAAACATACTACTTCATATTCGTCTTAAATATATTACTTCATATTCCTCTTAAATATACTACTTCATATTCCTCTTAAACATACTACTTCATATTCCTCCTACACATACTACTTCATATTCCTCTTAAACATACTACTTCATATTCCTCTTAAATATACTACTTCATATTCCTCTTAAAGATACTACTTCATATTCCTCTTAAACATACTACTTCATATTCCTCTTAAATATACTACTTCAAATTCCTCTTAAACATACTACTTCAAATTCCTCTTAAACACACTACTTCATATTCCTCTTAAACATACTACTTCACACTCCTCCTACACATACTACTTCATATTCCTCTTAAACATACTACTTCATATTCCTATTAAACATAGGAAACATATTCCTCTTAAACGTACTACTTCATATTCCTCTTAAACATACTAGTTCATAATCCTCTTAAACATACTACTTCACATTCCTCTTAAACATACTACTTCATATTCCTCTTAAATATACTACTTCATAATCCTCTTAAACATACTACTTCATATGCCTCTTATATCTACTACTTCATATTCCTCTTAAATATAATACTTCATATTCCTCTTAAACATACTACTTCATATTCCTCTTAAACATACTTCTTCATATTCCTCTTAAACATACTTCTTCATATGCCTCTTAAAAATACTACTTCATATTCCTCTCAAACATACTACTTCATATACCTCTTAAACATACTACTTCATATCCTCTTAAACACACTACTTCATATTCCTATTAAACATACTTCTTCATATGCCTCTTAAAAATACTACTTCATATTCCTCTCAAACATACTACTTCATATTCGTCTTAAATATATTACTTCATATTCCTCTTAAATATACTACTTCATATTCCTCTTAAACATACTACTTCATATTCCTCCTACACATACTACTTCATATTCCTCTTAAACATACTACTTCATATTCCTATTAAACATAGGAAACATATTCCTCTTAAACGTACTACTTCATTTTCCTCTTAAACATACTAGTTCATAATCCTCTTAAACATACTACTTCATATTCCTCTTAAACATACTACTTAATATTCCTCTTAAACATACTACTTCATATTCCTCTTAAACATACTACTTCATATTCCTCTTAAACATACTACTTCATATTCCTCTTAAATATACTACTTCATATTCCTCTTAAAGATACTACTTCATATTCCTCTTAAACATACTACTTCATATTCCTCTTAAATATACTACTTCAAATTCCTCTTAAACATACTACTTCAAATTCCTCTTAAACACACTACTTCATAAGTCCTCTTAAACATACTACTTCACATTCCTCTTAAACATACTACTTCATATTCCTCTTAAATATACTACTTCATAATCCTCTTAAACATACTACTTCATATGCCTCTTATATCTACTACTTCATATTCCTCTTAAATATAATACTTCATATTCCTCTTAAACATACTACTTCATATTCCTCTTAAACATACTTCTTCATATTCCTCTTAAACATACTTCTTCATATGCCTCTTAAAAATACTACTTCATATTCCTCTCAAACATACTACTTCATATACCTCTTAAACATACTACTTCATATCCTCTTAAACACACTACTTCATATTCCTATTAATTATACTTCTTCATATGCCTCTTAAAAATACTACTTCATATTCCTCTCAAACATACTACTTCATATTCGTCTTAAATATATTACTTCATATTCCTCTTAAATATACTACTTCATATTCCTCTTAAACATACTACTTCATATTCCTCCTACACATACTACTTCATATTCCTCTTAAACATACTACTTCATATTCCTATTAAACATAGGAAACATATTCCTCTTAAACGTACTACTTCATTTTCCTCTTAAACATACTAGTTCATAATCCTCTTAAACATACTACTTCATATTCCTCTTAAACATACTACTTAATATTCCTCTTAAACATACTACTTCATATTCCTCTTAAACATACTACTTCATATTCCTCTTAAACATGCTACTTCATATTCCTCTTAAATATACTACTTCATATTCCTCTTAAAGATACTACTTCATATTCCTCTTAAACATACTACTTCATATTCCTCTTAAATATACTACTTCAAATTCCTCTTAAACATACTACTTCAAATTCCTCTTAAACACACTACTTCATATTCCTCTTAAACATACTACTTCACACTCCTCTTAAATATACTACTTCATATTCCTCTTAAAGATACTACTTCATATTCCTCTTAAACATACTACTTCATATTCCTCTTAAATATACTACTTCAATTTCCTCTTAAATATACTACTTCATATTACTCTTAAATATGCTACTGCAATTCCCTCTAAAATATACTACTTCATATTTCTCTTAAATATATTGCTTCATATTTCTCTTAAATATACTACTGCATATTCCTCTTAAATATAATACTTCATATTTCTCTTCAATATACTACTTCAAATTTCTTTTAAATATACTACTTCAATTCCTCTTAAACGTACTACTTCATATTCCTCTTAAACATACTACTTCATATTTCTCTTAAACATACTACTTCACATTCCTCTTAAACATACTACTTCATATTCCTCTTAAATATACTACTTCATAATCCTCTTAAACATACTACTTCATATGCCTCTTATATCTACTACTTCATATTCCTCTTAAATATAATACTTCATATTCCTCTTAAACATACTACTTCATATTCCTCTTAAACATACTTCTTCATATTCCTCTTAAACATACTTCTTCATATGCCTCTTAAAAATACTACTTCATATTCCTCTCAAACATACTACTTCATATACCTCTTAAACATACTACTTCATATTCCTCTTAAATATACTACTTCATATTCCTCTTAAACATACTACTTCATATTCCTCCTACACATACTACTTCATATTCCTCTTAAACATACTACTTCATATTCCTATTAAACATAGGAAACATATTCCTCTTAAACGTACTACTTCATATTCCTCTTAAACATACTAGTTCATAATCCTCTTAAACATACTACTTCATATTCCTCTTAAACATACTACTTCATATTCCTCTTAAACATACTACTTCATATTCCTCTTAAACATACTACTTCATATTCCTCTTAAACATACTACTTCATATTCCTCTTAAATATACTACTTCATATTCCTCTTAAAGATGCTACTTCATATTCCTCTTAAACATACTACTTCATATTCCTCTTAAATATACTACTTCAAATTCCTCTTAAACATACTACTTCAAATTCCTCTTAAACACACTACTTCATATTCCTCTTAAACATACTACTTCACACTCCTCTTAAATATACTACTTCATATTCCTCTTAAAGATACTACTTCATATTCCTCTTAAACATACTACTTCATATTCCTCTTAAATATACTACTTCAATTTCCTCTTAAATATACTACTTCATATTACTCTTAAATATGCTACTGCAATTCCCTCTAAAATATACTACTTCATATTTCTCTTAAATATATTGCTTCATATTTCTCTTAAATATACTACTGCATATTCCTCTTAAATATAATACTTCATATTTCTCTTCAATATACTACTTCAAATTTCTTTTAAATATACTACTTCAATTCCTCTTAAATGTACTACTTCATAATCCTCTTAAATATACAACTTCATATTCCTATTAAATTTACTATTGCATATTCCTCTTATATATACTAATTCATATTCCTCTTAAATATAATACTGCATATTCCTCTTAAATATACTACTTCATATTCCTCTTAAATATACTATTTCATATTTCTCTTAAATATACTACTGTATATTCCTCTTAAATATACTACTTCATATTCCACTTAAATATACTACTTAATATTTCTCTTAAATATACTACTGCATATTTCTCTTAAATATAATACTTCAGTTCCTCTTAAATATACTACTTCATAATCCTCTTAAATATACAACTGTATATTCCCCTTAAATATACTACTGCATATTCCTCTTAAATATACTACTGCAAATTCCTCTTAAATATACTACTTCATATTTCTCTTAAATATACTACTTCATATTCCTCTTAAATATACTATTGCAATTTCCTCTTAAATATACTACTTCATATTTCACTTAAATATACTACTTCATATTTCTCTTAAATATACTACTGCATATTTCTCTTAAATATAATACTTCATATTTCTCCTTAAATATACTACTTCATATTCCTCTTAAATATACTACTTCAATTTTTCTTAAATACAGTACTTCATATTACTCTTAAATGTACAACTTCATATTCCTCTTAAATATACTTCTGCAATTTCCTTTTAAATATTCTACTTCATATTTCTCTTACATATACAACTTCATATTTCTCTTAAATATACTACTGAATATACTTCCTCTTAAATATACTACTTCATATTTCTCTTAAATATACTACTCCAAATTCCTCTTAAATATACTACTTCATATTTATATTCAATATACTACTTCATATTTCTCTTAAATATACAACTTCATATTTCTCTTAAATGTACTACTTCATATTCCTCTTAAATATACTACTTCATATTCCTCTTAAATATACTACTTAATATTCCTTTAAATATAATACTTAATATTCCTCTTAAATACACTACTGCATATTCCTCTTAAATATACTACTTCATATTCCTCTTAAATATACTACTGCAATTTCCTCTTAAATATACTACTTCATATTCCTCTTAAATAAACTACTGCATATTCCTCTTAAATATAATATTTAATATTCCTCTTAAATATACTACAGCACATTCCTCTGAAATATACTACTTCACACTCCTCTTAAATATACGACTGCAATTTCCTCTTAAATATACTACTTCATATTACTCTTAAATATGCTACTGCAATTCCCTCTAAAATATACTACTTCATATTCCTCTTAAATATATTGCTTCATATTTCTCTTAAATATACTACTGCATATTCCTCTTAAATATAATACTTCATATTTCTCTTCAATATACTACTTCAAATTTCTTTTAAATATACTACTTCAATTCCTCTTAAATGTACTACTTCATAATCCTCTTAAATATACAATTTCATATTCCTATTAAATTTACTATTGCATATTCCTCTTATATATACTAATTCATATTCCTCTTAAATATACTACTGCATATTCCTCTTAAATATACTACTTCATATTCCTCTTAAATATACTATTTCATATTTCTCTTAAATATACTACTGTATATTCCTCTTAAATATACTACTTCATATTCCACTTAAATATACTACTTAATATTTCTCTTAAATATACTACTGCATATTTCTCTTAAATATAATACTTCAGTTCCTCTTAAATATACTACTTCATAATCCTCTTAAATATACAACTGTATATTCCCCTTAAATATACTACTGCAAATTCCTCTTAAATATACTACTGCAAATTCCTCTTAAATATACTACTTCATATTTCTCTTAAACATACTACTTCATATTCCTCTTAAACATACTACTTCATATACCTCTTAAACATACTACTTCATATCCTCTTAAACACACTACTTCATATTCCTATTAAACATACTTCTTCATATGCCTCTTAAAAATACTACTTCATATTCCTCTCAAACATATATAAAAGTAATTTGAAGTAGTACATTGAAGAGAAATATGAAGTTTATATTTAACAGGAATATGCAGTAGTATATTTAAGAGGAATATAAAGTAGTATGTTTAAGAGGAATATGAAGTAGTGTATTTAAGAGGAATATGAAGTAATATATACTAATGCATATTCCTCTATTATATACTACTTCAAATTCCTCTTATATATACTTCTGCATATTCCTCTTAAATATACTACTGCATATTCGTCTTATATATACTATTTCATATTCCTCCTAATATACATTTTCATATTCCTCTTAAATATACTACTGCATATTTCTTGTAAATATAAAACTTCATATTTCTCTTAAATATACTACTGCATATTCCTCTTAAATATAATACTTCATATACCTCTGAAATATACTGCTTCATATTTCTCTTAAATATACTACTTCATATTTCTCTTAAATATACTAATTCATATTTCTCTTAAATATACTACTTCATATTCCTCTAATATACTACTTCATATTTCTCTGAAATATATTATTGCATATTCCTCTTAAATATACTACTTAATATTCCTCTTAAATATACTACTGCATATTCCTCTTAAATACATTACTTCATATTCCTCTTAAATATACTACTGCAATTTCCTCTTAAATTTACTACTTCATATTTCTCTGAAATATAATACTTCATATTTCTGTTAAATATACTACTTCATATTCCTCTTAAATGTACTACTTCATATTTCTCTTAAATATACTACTTCATATTCATCTCAAATGTACTACTTCATATTTCTCTTAAATATAATATTGCATATTCCTCTTAAATATACTACTTAATATTCCTCTTAAATATACTACTGCATATTCCTCTTAAATATAATACTTCATATTTCTCTTCAATATACTACTTCAAATTTCTTTTAAATATACTACTTCAATTCCTCTTAAATGTACTACTTCATAATCCTCTTAAATATACAACTTCATATTCCTATTAAATTTACTATTGCATATTCCTCTTATATATACTAATTCATATTCCTCTTAAATATAATACTGCATATTCCTCTTAAATATACTACTTCATATTCCTCTTAAATATACTATTTCATATTTCTCTTAAATATACTACTGTATATTCCTCTTAAATATACTACTTCATATTCCACTTAAATATACTACTTAATATTTCTCTTAAATATACTACTGCATATTTCTCTTAAATATAATACTTCAGTTCCTCTTAAATATACTACTTCATAATCCTCTTAAATATACAACTGTATATTCCCCTTAAATATACTACTGCATATTCCTCTTAAATATACTACTGCAAATTCCTCTTAAATATACTACTTCATATTTCTCTTAAATATACTACTTCATATTCCTCTTAAATATACTATTGCAATTTCCTCTTAAATATACTACTTCATATTTCACTTAAATATACTACTTCATATTTCTCTTAAATATACTACTGCATATTTCTCTTAAATATAATACTTCATATTTCTCCTTAAATATACTACTTCATATTCCTCTTAAATATACTACTTCAATTTTTCTTAAATACAGTACTTCATATTACTCTTAAATGTACAACTTCATATTCCTCATAAATATACTTCTGCAATTTCCTTTTAAATATTCTACTTCATATTTCTCTTAAATATACAACTTCATATTTCTCTTAAATATACTACTGAATATACTTCCTCTTAAATATACTACTTCATATTTCTCTTAAATATACTACTCCAAATTCCTCTTAAATATACTACTTCATATTTATATTCAATATACTACTTCATATTTCTCTTAAATATACAACTTCATATTTCTCTTAAATGTACTACTTCATATTCCTCTTAAATATACTACTTCATATTCCTCTTAAATATACTACTTAATATTCCTTTAAATATAATACTTAATATTCCTCTTAAATACACTACTGCATATTCCTCTTAAATATACTACTTCATATTCCTCTTAAATATACTACTGCAATTTCCTCTTAAATATACTACTTCATATTCCTCTTAAATAAACTACTGCATATTCCTCTTAAATATAATATTTAATATTCCTCTTAAATATACTACAGCACATTCCTCTGAAATATACTACTTCACACTCCTCTTAAATATACGACTGCAATTTCCTCTTAAATATACTACTTCATATTACTCTTAAATATGCTACTGCAATTCCCTCTAAAATATACTACTTCATATTCCTCTTAAATATATTGCTTCATATTTCTCTTAAATATACTACTGCATATTCCTCTTAAATATAATACTTCATATTTCTCTTCAATATACTACTTCAAATTTCTTTTAAATATACTACTTCAATTCCTCTTAAATGTACTACTTCATAATCCTCTTAAATATACAATTTCATATTCCTATTAAATTTACTATTGCATATTCCTCTTATATATACTAATTCATATTCCTCTTAAATATACTACTGCATATTCCTCTTAAATATACTACTTCATATTCCTCTTAAATATACTATTTCATATTTCTCTTAAATATACTACTGTATATTCCTCTTAAATATACTACTTCATATTCCACTTAAATATACTACTTAATATTTCTCTTAAATATACTACTGCATATTTCTCTTAAATATAATACTTCAGTTCCTCTTAAATATACTACTTCATAATCCTCTTAAATATACAACTGTATATTCCCCTTAAATATACGACTGCAAATTCCTCTTAAATATACTACTGCAAATTCCTCTTAAATATACTACTTCATATTTCTCTTAAACATACTACTTCATATTCCTCTTAAACATACTACTTCATATACCTCTTAAACATACTACTTCATATCCTCTTAAACACACTACTTCATATTCCTATTAAACATACTTCTTCATATGCCTCTTAAAAATACTACTTCATATTCCTCTCAAACATATTTAAAAGTAATTTGAAGTAGTACATTGAAGAGAAATATGAAGTTTATATTTAACAGGAATATGCAGTAGTATATTTAAGAGGAATATAAAGTAGTTTGTTTAAGAGGAATATGAAGTAGTGTATTTAAGAGGAATATGAAGTAATATATACCAATGCATATTCCTCTATTATATACTACTTCAAATTCCTCTTATATATACTTCTGCATATTCCTCTTAAATATACTACTGCATATTCGTCTTATATATACTATTTCATATTCCTCCTAATATACATTTTCATATTCCTGTTAAATATACTACTTCATATTTCTTGTAAATATAAAACTTCATATTTCTCTTAAATATACTACTGCATATTCCTCTTAAATATAATACTTCATATACCTCTGAAATATACTGCTTCATATTTCTCTTAAATATACTACTTCATATTTCTCTTAAATATACTAATTCATATTTCTCTTAAATATACTACTTCATATTCCTCTAATATACTACTTCATATTTCTCTGAATATATTATTGCATATTCCTCTTAAATATACTACTTAATATTCCTCTTAAATATACTACTGCATATTCCTCTTAAATACATTACTTCATATTCCTCTTAAATATACTACTGCAATTTCCTCTTAAATTTACTACTTCATATTTCTCTGAAATATAATACTTCATATTTCTGTTAAATATACTACTTCATATTCCTCTTAAATGTACTACTTCATATTTCTCTTAAATATACTACTTCATATTCATCTCAAATGTACTACTTCATATTTCTCTTAAATATAATATTGCATATTCCTCTTAAATATACTACTTAATATTCCTCTTAAATATACTACTGCATATTCCTCTTAAATATAATACTTCATATTTCTCTTCAATATACTACTTCAAATTTCTTTTAAATATACTACTTCAATTCCTCTTAAATGTACTACTTCATAATCCTCTTAAATATACAACATCATATTCCTATTAAATTTACTATTGCATATTCCTCTTATATATACTAATTCATATTCCTCTTAAATATACTACTGCATATTCCTCTTAAATATACTACTTCATATTCCTCTTAAATATACTATTTCATATTTCTCTTAAATATACTACTGTATATTCCTCTTAAATATACTACTTCATATTCCACTTAAATATACTACTTAATATTTCTCTTAAATATACTACTGCATATTTCTCTTAAATATAATACTTCAGTTCCTCTTAAATATACTACTTCATAATCCTCTTAAATATACAACTGTATATTCCCCTTAAATATACTACTGCATATTCCTCTTAAATATACTACTGCAAATTCCTCTTAAATATACTACTTCATATATATCTTAAATATACTACTTCATATTCCTCTTAAATATACTAATGCATATTCCTCTATTATATACTACTTCAAATTCCTCTTATATATACTTCTGCATATTCCTCTTAAATATACTACTGCATATTCGTCTTATATATACTATTTCATATTCCTCTTAAATATACAATTTCAAATTCCTCTTAAATATACTACTTCATATTTCTTGTAAATATACGACTTCATATTTCTCTTAAATATACTACTGCATATTCCTCTTAAATATAATATTTCATATACCTCTGAAATATACTGCTTCATATTTCTCTTAAATATACTACTTCATATTTCTCTTAAATATACTAATTCATATTTCTCTTAAATATACTACTTCATATTCCTCTAATATACTACTTCATATTTCTCTAAAATATATTATTGCATATTCCTCTTAAATATACTACTTAATATTCCTCTTAAATATACTACTGCATATTCCTCTTAAATACATTACTTCATATTCCTCTTAAATATACTACTGCAATTTCCTCTTAAATTTACTACTTCATATTTCTCTGAAATATAATACTTCATATTTCTGTTAAATATACTACTTCATATTCCTCTTAAATGTACTACTTCATATATCTCTTAAATATACTACTTCATATTCCTCTCAAATGTACTACTTCATATTTCTCTTAAATATAATATTGCATATTCCTCTTAAATAAACTACTTAATATTCCTCTTAAATATACTACTGCATATTCCTCTTAAATATATTACTTCATATTACTCTTAAATATGCTACTGCAATTTCCTCTTAAATATACTTCTTCATATTTCTCTTAAATATACTGCTTCATATTTCTCTTAAATAGACTACTCCAAATTCCTCTTAAATATACTACTTCATATTTATCTTCAATATACTACTTCATATTACTCTTAAATATACTACTTCAGTTCCTCTTAAATGTACTAATTCATAATCCTCTTATATAAAACTTCATATTCCTCTTAAATATACTACTGCATATTCCTCTTAAATATACTACTGCATATTCCTCTTAAATATACTATTTCATATTCCTCTTAAATATACTACTTAATATTCCTTTAAATATAATACTTAATATTCCTCTTAAATACACTACTGCATATTCCTCTTAAATATACTACTTCATATTCCTCTTAAATATACTACTGCAATTTCCTCTTAAATATACTACTTCATATTCCTCTTAAATATACTACTGCATATTCCTCTTAAATATAATATTTAATATTCCTCTTAAATATACTACTGCACATTCCTCTGAAATATACTCCTTCATATTCCTCTTAAATATACGACTGCAATTTCCTCTTAAATATACTACTTCATATTACTCTTAAATATGCTACTGCAATTTCCTCTTAAATATACTACTTCATATTTCTCTTAAATATACTGCTTCATATTTCTCTTAAATATACTACTGCATATTCCTCTTATATATACTACTTCATATTTCTCTTAAATATATTATTGCATATTCCTCTTAAATATACTATTTAATATTCCTCTTAAATATACTACTGCATATTCCTCTTAAATACATTACTTCATATTCCTCTTAAATATACTACTGCAATTTCCTCTTAACTTTACTACTTCATATTTCTCTGAAATATAATACTTCATATTTCTGTTAAATATACTACTTCATATTCCTCTTAAATGTACTACTTCATATTTCTCTTAAATATACTACTTCATATTCCTCTTAAATATACTAATGCATATTCCTCTATTATATACTACTTCAAATTCCTCTTATATATACTTCTGCATATTCCTCTAAAATATACTACTGCATATTCGTCTTATATATACTATTTCATATTCCTCTTAAATATACAATTTCATATTCCTCTTAAATATACTACTTCATATTTCTTGTAAATATACGACTTCATATTTCTCTTAAATATACTACTGCATATTCCTCTTAAATATAATACTTCATATACCTCTGAAATATACTGCTTCATATTTCTCTTAAATATACTACTTCATATTTCTCTTAAATATACTACTTCATATTTCTCTTAAATATACTACTTCGTATTCCTCTAATATACTACTTCATATTTCTCTAAAATATATTATTGCATATTCCTCTTAAATATACTACTTAATATTCCTCTTAAATATACTACTGCATATTCCTCTTAAATACATTACTTCATATTCCTCTTAAATATACTACCGCAATTTCCTCTTAAATTTACTACTTCATATTTCTCTGAAATATAATACTTCATATTTCTGTTAAATATACTACTTCATATTCCTCTTAAATGTACTGCTTCATATTTCTCTTAAATATACTACTTCATATTCCTCTCAAATGTACTACTTCATATTTCTCTTAAATATAATATTGCATATTCCTCTTAAATATACTACTTAATATTCCTCTTAAATATACTACTGCATATTCCTCTTAAATATATTACTTCATATTACTCTTAAATATGCTACTGCAATTTCCTCTTAAATATACTACTTCATATTTCTCTTAAATATACTGCTTCATATTTCTCTTAAATAGACTACTCCAAATTCCTCTTAAATATACTACTTCATATTTATCTTCAATATACTACTTCATATTACTCTTAAATATACTACTTCAGTTCCTCTTAAATGTACTACTTCATAATCCTCTTATATACAACTTCATATTCCTCTTAAATATACTACTGCATATTCCTCTTAAATATACTACTGCATATTCCTCTTAAATATACTACTTCATATTCCTCTTAAATATACTACTTAATATTCCTTTAAATATAATACTTAATATTCCTCTTAAATACACTACTGCATATTCCTCTTAAATATACTACTTCATATTCCTCTTAAATATACTACTGCAATTTCCTCTTAAATATACTACTTCATATTCCTCTTAAATATACTACTGCATATTCCTCTTAAATATAATATTTAATATTCCTCTTAAATATACTACTGCACATTCCTCTGAAATATACTACTTCATATTCCTCTTAAATATACGACTGCAATTTCCTCTTAAATATACTACTTCATATTACTCTTAAATATGCTACTGCAATTTCCTCTTAAATATACTACTTCATATTTCTCTTAAATATACTGCTTCATATTTCTCTTAAATATACTACTGCATATTCCTCTTATATATACTACTTCATATTTCTTTTAAATATATTATTGCATATTCCTCTTAAATATACTATTTAATATTCCTCTTAAATATACTACTGCATATTCCTCTTAAATACATTACTTCATATTCCTCTTAAATATACTACTGCAATTTCCTCTTAACTTTACTACTTCATATTTCTCTGAAATATAATACTTCATATTTCTGTTAAATATACTACTTCATATTCCTCTTAAATGTACTACTTCATATTTCTCTTAAATATACTACTTCATATTCCTCTTAAATATACTAATGCATATTCCTCTATTATATACTACTTCAAATTCCTCTTATATATACTTCTGCATATTCCTCTTAAATATACTACTGCATATTCGTCTTATATATACTATTTCATATTCCTCTTAAATATACAATTTCATATTCCTCTTAAATATACTACTTCATATTTCTTGTAAATATACGACTTCATATTTCTCTTAAATATACTACTGCATATTCCTCTTAAATATAATACTTCATATACCTCTGAAATATACTGCTTCATATTTCTCTTAAATATACTACTTCATATTTCTCTTAAATATACTACTTCATATTTCTCTTAAATATACTACTTCATATTCCTCTAATATACTACTTCATATTTCTCTAAAATATATTATTGCATATTCCTCTTAAATATACTACTTAATATTCCTCTTAAATATACTACTGCATATTCCTCTTAAATACATTACTTCATATTCCTCTTAAATATACTACTGCAATTTCCTCTTAAATTTACTACTTCATATTTCTCTGAAATATAATACTTCATATTTCTGTTAAATATACTACTTCATATTCCTCTTAAATGTACTACTTCATATTTCTCTTAAATATACTACTTCATATTCCTCTCAAATGTACTACTTCATATTTCTCTTAAATATAATATTGCATATTCCTCTTAAATATACTACTTAATATTCCTCTTAAATATACTACAGCATATTCCTCTTAAATATATTACTTCATATTACTCTTAAATATGCTACTGCAATTTCCTCTTAAATATACTACTTCATATTTCTCTTAAATATACTGCTTCATATTTCTCTTAAATAGACTACTCCAAATTCCTCTTAAATATACTACTTCATATTTATCTTCAATATACTACTTCATATTACTCTTAAATATACTACTTCAGTTCCTCTTAAATGTACTACTTCATAATCCTCTTCATATTCCTCTTAAATATACTACTGCATACTTCATATTCCTCTTAAATATACTACTGCATATTCCTCTTAAATATACTACTGCATATTCCTCTTAAATATACTACTTCATATTCCTCTTAAATATACTACTTAATATTCCTTTAAATATAATACTTAATATTCCTCTTAAATACACTACTGCATATTCCTCTTAAATATACTACTTCATATTCCTCTTAAATATACTACTGCAATTTCCTCTTAAATATACTACTTCATATTCCTCATAAATATACTACTGCATATTCCTCTTAAATATAATATTTAATATTCCTCTTAAATATACTACTGCACATTCCTCTGAAATATACTACTTCATATTCCTCTTAAATATACGACTGCAATTTCCTCTTAAATATACTACTTCATATTACTCTTAAATATGCTACTGCAATTTCCTCTTAAATATACTACTTCATATTTCTCTTAAATATACTGCTTCATATTTCTCTTAAATATACTACTGCATATTCCTCTTATATATACTACTTCATATTTCTCTTAAATATATTATTGCATATTCCTCTTAAATATACTATTTAATATTCCTCTTAAATATACTACTGCATATTCCTCTTAAATACATTACTTCATATTCCTCTTAAATATACTACTGCAATTTCCTCTTAACTTTACTACTTCATATTTCTCTGAAATATAATACTTCATATTTCTGTTAAATATACTACTTCATATTCCTCTTAAATGTACTACTTCATATTTCTCTTAAATATACTAATTCATATTCCTCTTAAATGTACTACTTCATATTTCTCTTAGATATAATATTGCATATTCCTCTTAAATATACTACTTAATATTCCTCTTAAATATACTACTGCATATTCCTCTTAAATATATTACTTCATATTACTTTTAAATATACTACTTCAATTCCTCTTAAATATACAAATTCATATTCCTCTTAAATACCCTACTGCATATTCCTCTTAAATATACTACTGCATATTCCTCTTAAATATACTGCTTCATATTCCTCTTAAATATACTACTTAATATTCCTCTTAAATATAATACTTCATATTCCTCTTAAATATACTACTGCAATTTCATCTTAAATATACTACTTCATATTTCTCTTAAATATACTACTTCATATTTCTCTTAAATATACTACTGCATATTCCTCTTAAATATAATACTTCATATTTCTCTTAAATATAGTACTTCATATTTCTCTTAAGTGTACAACTTCATATTCCTCTTAAATATACTACTGCAATTTCCTTTTAAATATACTACTTCATATTTCTCTTAAATATACAACTTCACATTTCTCTTAAATATACAACTGCATATTCCTCTTAAATATACTACTTCATATTTTTCTTAAATATAGTACTTCATATTTCTCTTAAATATACTACTGCATATTCCTCTTAAATATACTACTTCATATTTCTCTGAAATATACTACACCATATATCCCTTAAATATACTACTTCATATTTCTCCTAAATATACTACTTCATATTTCTCTTAAATATACTACTTCATATTCCTCTTAAATGTACTACTTCATATTTCTCTTAAATAAATTATTGCATATTCCTCTTAAATATACTACTAAATATTCCTCTTAAATATACTACTGCATATTCCTCTTAAATATATTACTTCATATTCCTCTTAAATGTACTGCTCCAATTTCCTCTTAAATATACTACTTCATATTTATCTTCAATATACTACTTCATATTACTCTTAAATATACTACTTCAGTTCCTTTTAAATGTACTACTTCATAATCCTCTTAAATATACAACTTCATATTCCTCTTAAATGTACTACTGCATATTTCTCTTAAATATACTACTACATATTCCTCTTAATTATCCTACTTCATATTCCTCTTAAATATACTACTTAATATTCCTTTTAAATATAATACTTAATATTCCTCTTAAATACACTACTGCATATTCCTCTTAAATATACTACTTCATATTCCTCTTAAATATGCTACTGCATATTCCTCTTAAATATAATATTTAATATTCCTCTTAAATATACTACTGCACATTCCTCTGAAATATACTACTTCATATTCCTCTTAAATATACTACTGCAATTTCCTCTTAAATATACTACTTCATATTCCTCTTAAATATACTACTTCATATTTCTCTTAAATATACTACTGCATATTCCTCTTAAATATACTACTTCATATTTCTCTGAAATATACTACTTCATATTTCTCCTAAATATACTACTGCATATTCCTCTTAAATATACTACATCATATTTGTCTGAAATATACTACTTCATATTTCTCTTAAATATACTACTTCATATTTCTCTTAAATATACTACTTCATATTCCTCTTAAATGTACTACTTCATATTTATCTTAAATATTTTATTGCATATTCCTCTTAAATATACTACTTAATATTCCTCTTAAATATACTACTGCATATTCATCTTAAATATATTACTTCATATTCCTCTTAAATATATTACTGCAATTTCCTCTTAAATATACTACTTCAGATTTCTCTTAAATATACTACTTCATATTTCTCTTAAATATACTACTGCATATTCCTCTTAAATATAAAACTTCATATTTCTCTTCAATATACTTCATATAACTCTTAAATATACTACTTCAATTCCTCTCAAATGTACTATTTCATAATCCTCTTGAATATACAACTTCATATTCCTCTTTAATATACAACTGCATATTCCTCTTAAATATACTACTGCATATTCCTCTTAAATATACTACTTAATATTCCTTTTAAATATAATACTTAATATTCCTCTTCAATACACTACTGCATATTCCTCTTAAATATACTACTTCATATTCCTCTTAAATATACTACTGTATATTCCTCTTAAATATAATATTTAATATTCCCTTTAAATATACTACTGCACATTGCTTTTAAATATACTACTTAATATTCCTCTTAAATATACTACTGCAATTTCCTCTTAAATAAACTAATTCATATTTCTCTTAAATATACTACTTCATAGTTCTCTTAAATATACTACTGCATATTTCTCTTAATTATAATACTTCATATTCATCTTAAATATACTACGTCATATAACTCTTAAATATACTACTTAATATTCCTTTTAAATATAATACTTAATATTCCTCTTAAACATACTACTTCATATTCCTCTTGAACATACTACTTCATAATCCTCTAAAACATACTAATTCATATTCCTTTTAAATATACTACTTCATATTCCTCTTAAATATACTACTTCGTATTCCTCTTAAATATACTACTTCATTTTATTCTTAAATATACTACTTCATTATCCTCTTCAACATACTACTTCATATTCCCCTTAAAAATACTACTTCATATTTCTCTTAAACATACTACTTCATATTCCTCTTAAACATACTACTTCATATTCCTCTTAAACATACAACTTCATAATCCTCTTAAACATACTACTTCATATTCCTCTTGAATATACTACTTCATATTCCTCTTAAATATACTACTTCATTTTCCTCTTAAACATACTACTTCATATTCTTCTTAAATATACTACTTCATTTTCCTCTTCAACATACTACTTCATATTCCCCTTAAACATACTACTTCATATTTCTCTTAAACATACTACTTCATATTCCTCTTAAACATACTACTTCATATTCCTCTTAAACATACAACTTCATAATCCTCTTAAACATACTACTTCATATGCCTCTTATATCTACTACTTCATATTCCTCTTAAATATACTACTTCATATTCCTCTTAAACATACTACTTCATATTCCTCTTAAACATACTTCTTTATATTCCTCTTAAACATACTTCTTCATATGCCTCTTAAAAATACTACTTCATATTCCTCTCAAACATACTACTTCATATTCGTCTTAAATATATTACTTCATATTCCTCTTAAATATACTACTTCATATTCCTCTTAAACATACTACTTCATATTCCTCTTAAACATACTAGTTCATATTCCTCTTAAACATACTACTTCATATTACTCTTAAACATACTACTTCATATTCCTCTTAAACATACTACTTCATATTCCTCTTAAACATACTACTTCATATTCCTCTTAAACATACTACTTCATATTCCTCTTAAATATACTACTTCATATTCCTCTTAAAGATACTACTTCATATTCCTCTTAAACATACTACTTCATATTCCTCTTAAATATACTACTTCAAATTCCTCTTAAACATACTACTTCAAATTCCTCTTAAACATACTACTTCATATTCCTCTTAAACATACTACTTCATATTCCTCTTAAACATACTACTTCATATTCCTCTTAAACATACTACTTCATATTCCTCTTAAACATACTACTTCATTATCCTCTTAAATATACTACTTCATATTCCTCTTAAACATACTACTTCTAATTCCTCTTAAACATACTACTTCATATTCCTCTTAAACATACTACTTTATATTCCTCTTAAATATACTACTTCATATTCCTCTTAAACATACTACTTCATATTCCTCTTAAACATACTACTTCATATTCCTCTTAAACATACTCCTTCATATTCCTCTTAAACATACTACTTTATATTCCTCTTAAACATACTACTTCATATTCCTCTTAAATATACTACTTCATATTCCTCTTAAACATACTACTTCATATTACTCTTAAACATACTACTTCATATTCCTCTTAAATATACTACTTCATATTCCCCTTAAATATACTACTTCATATTCCTCTTAAACATACTACTTCCTATTCCTCTTAAACATACTTTTTCATATTCCTCTTAAACATACTACTTCATATTCCTCTTAAACATACTACTTCATATTCCTCCTAAACATACTACTTCATATTTCTCTTAAATATACTACTTCATATTCCTCTTAAACATACTACTTCATATCTCTCTTAAACATACTACTTCATATTCCTCTAAAACATAATACTTCATATTCCTCTTCAACATACTACTTCGTATTCCTCTTAATCATACTACTTCATATTCCTCTTACATATACTACTTCATATGCCTCTTAAACATACTACTTCATATTCCTCTTAAACATACTACTTCATATTCCTCTTGAACATACTACTTCATATTCCTCTTAAACATACTACTTCATATTCCTCTTAAACATACTACTTCATATTCCTCTTAAAAATACTACTTCATATTCATCTTAAACAAACTACTTCATATTCCTCTTAAACATACTACTTCATATTCCTCTTAAACATACTACTTCATATTCCTCTTAAATATACTATTTTATATTCCTCTTAAACATACTACTGCATATTCATCTTAAATATACTACTTCTTATTCCTCTTAAACATATTACTTCATATTCCTCTTAAATATACTCCTTCATATTCCTCTTAAACATACTACAATACTTCATATTCCTCTTAAACATACTTCAATACTTCATATTCCTCTTAAACACACTACTTCATATTTCTCTTAAACATAATACTTCATATTCCTCTAAAACATACTACTTCATATTCCTCTTCAACATACTACTTCATATTCCTCTTAATCATACTACTTCATATTCCTCTTACATATACTACTTCATATTCCTCTTAAACATAATACTTTATATTCCTCTTAAACATACTACTTCATATTCCTCTTAAACATACTCTTTCATATTCCTCTTAAACATACTACTTCATATTCCTCTTAAATATACTACTTCATATTCCTCTTAAACATACAACTTCATATTCCTCTTAAACATACTACTTCATATTCCTCTTAAACATACTACTTCATATTCCTCTTAAACATTCTACTTCATATTCCTCCTAAACATACTACTTCATATTCCTCTTAAACATACTGCTTCATATTCCTCTTAATCATACTAATTCATATTCCTCCTAAACATACTACTTCATATTCCTCTTAAACATACTACTTCATATTCCTCTTAAATATACTACTTCATTTTCATCTTAAACATACTATTTCATATTCCTCTTAAACATACTACTTCATATTTCTCTTGAACATACTACTTCATAATCCTCTAAAACATACTAATTCATATTCCTTTTAAATATACTACTTCATATTCCTCTTAAATATACTACTTCGTATTCCTCTTAAATATACTACTTCATTTTATTCTTAAATATACTACTTCATTATCCTCTTCAACATACTACTTCATATTCCCCTTAAAAATACTACTTCATATTTCTCTTAAACATACTACTTCATATTCCTCTTAAACATTCTACTTCATATTCCTCTTAAACATACAACTTCATAATCCTCTTAAACATACTACTTCATATTCCTCTTGAATATACTACTTCATATTCCTCTTAAATATACTACTTCATTTTCCTCTTAAACATACTACTTCATATTCTTCTTAAATATACTACTTCATTTTCCTCTTCAACATACTACTTCATATTCCCCTTAAACATACTACTTCATATTTCTCTTAAACATACCACTTCATATTCCTCTTAAACATACTACTTCATATTCCTCTTAAACATACAACTTCATAATCCTCTTAAACATACTACTTCATATGCCTCTTATATCTACTACTTCATATTCCTCTTAAATATACTACTTCATATTCCTCTTAAACATACTACTTCATATTCCTCTTAAACATACTTCTTCATATTCCTCTTAAACATACTTCTTCATATGCCTCTTAAAAATACTACTTCATATTCCTCTCAAACATACTACTTCATATTCGTCTTAAATATATTACTTCATATTCCTCTTAAACATACTACTTCATATTCCTCCTAAATATACTACTTCATATTCCTCTTAAACATACTACTTCATATTCCTCTTAAACATACTACTTCATTTTCCTCTTAAACATACTACTTCATATTCCTCTTAAGCATGCTACTTCATATTCCTCTTAAACATACTACTTCATATTCCTCTTAAATATACTACTTCATATTCCTCTTAAACATACTACTTCATATTCCTCTTAAACATACTACTTCATATTCCTCTTAAACATTCTACTTCATATTCCTCTTAAACATACTACTTCATATTCCTCTTAAACATACTGCTTCATATTCCTCTTAATCATACTAATTCATATTCCTCTTAAACATACTACTTCATATTCCTCTTAAATATACTACTTCATTTTCCTCTGAAACATACAACTTCATAATCCTCTTAAACATACTACTTCATATGCCTCTTATATCTACTACTTCATATTCCTCTTAAATATACTACTTCATATTCCTCTTAAACATACTACTTCATATTCCTCTTAAACATACTTCTTCATATTCCTCTTAAACATACTTCTTCATATGCCTCTTAAAAATACTACTTCATATTCCTCTTAAACATACTACTTCATATTCCTCTTAAATATACTACTTCATTTTCATCTTAAACATACTATTTCATATTCCTCTTAAACATACTACTTCATATTCCTCATGAACATACTACTTCATAATCCTCTAACACATACTAATTCATATTCCTTTTAAATATACTACTTCATATTCCTCTTAAATATACTACTTCGTATTCCTCTTAAATATACTACTTCATTTTATTCTTAAATATACTACTTCATTATCCTCTTCAACATACTACTTCATATTCCCCTTAAAAATACTACTTCATATTTCTCGTAAACATATTACTTCATATTCCTCTTAAACATACTACTTCATATTCCTCTTCAACATACTACTTCATATTCCCCTTAAACATACTACTTCATATTTCTCTTAAACATACTACTTCATATTCCTCTTAAATATACTACTTCATTTTCCTCTGAAACATACAACTTCATAATCCTCTTAAACATACTACTTCATATGCCTCTTATATCTACTACTTCATATTCCTCTTAAATATACTACTTCATATTCCTCTTAAACATACTACTTCATATTCCTCTTAAACATACTTCTTCATATTCCTCTTAAACATACTTCTTCATATGCCTCTTAAAAATACTACTTCATATTCCTCTCAAACATACTACTTCATATTCGTCTTAAATATATTACTTCATATTCCTCTTAAATATACTACTTCATATTCCTCTTAAACATACTACTTCATATTCCTCCTAAACATACTACTTCATATTCCTCTTAAACATACTACTTTATATTCCTATTAAACATAATACTTCATATTCCTCTTAAACGTACTACTTCATATTCCTCTTAAACATACTAGTTCATATTACTCTTAAACATACTACTTCATATTACTCTTAAACATACTACTTCATATTCCTCTTAAACATACTACTTCATATTCCTCTTAAACATACTACTTCATATTCCTCTTAAACATACTACTTCATATTCCTCTTAAATATACTACTTCATATTCCTCTTAAAGATACTACTTCATATTCCTCTTAAACATACTACTTCATATTCCTCTTAAATATACTACTTCAAATTCCTCTTAAACATACTACTTACTTCATATTACTCTTAAACATACTACTTCATATTCCTCTTAAACATACTACTTCATATTCCTCTTAAATATACTACTTCATATTCTTCTTAAAGATACTACTTCATATTCCTCTTAAACATACTACTTCATATTCCTCTTAAATATACTACTTCAAATTCCTCTTAAACATACTACTTCAAATTCCTCTTAAACATACTACTTCATATTCCTCTTAAACATAATACTTCATATTCCTCTTAAACATACTACTTCATATTCCTCTTAAACATACTACTTCATATTCCTCTTAAACATACTACTTCATATTCCTCTTAAATATACTACTTCATATTCCTCTTAAACATACTACTTCTTATTCCTCTTAAACATACTACTTCATATTCTTCTTAAACATAATACTTCATATTACTCTTAAACATACTACTTCATATTCCTCTTAAATATACTTCTTCATATTCCCCTTAAATATACTACTTCATATTCCTCTTAAACATACTACTTCCTATTCCTCTTAAACATACTTTTTTATATTCCTCTTAAACATACTACTTCATATTCCTCTTAAACATACTACTTCATATTCCTCCTAAACATACTACTTCATATTTCTCTTAAATATACTACTTCATATTCCTCTTAAACATACTACTTCATATCTCTCTTAAACATACTACTTCATATTCCTCTAAAACATAATACTTCTTATTCCTCTTCAACATACTACTTCGTATTCCTCGTAATCATACTACTTCATATTCCTCTTACATATACTACTTCATATGCCTCCTAAACATACTACTTCATATTCCTCTTAAAAATACTACTTCATATTCATCTTAAACAAACTACTTCATATTCCTCTTAAACATACTACTTCATATTCCCCTTAAACATACTACTTCATATTCCTCTTAAATATACTATTTTATATTCCTCTTAAACATACTACTGCATATTCCTCTTAAATATACTACTTCTTATTCCTCTTAAACATATTACTTCATATTCCTCTTAAATATACTATTTCATATTCCTCTTAAACATACTACTTCATATTCCTCTTAAACATACTACTTCATATTCCTCTTAAACATACTACTTCATATTCCTCTTAAATATACTTCTTCATATTCCTCTTAAACATACTACAATACTTCATATTCCTCTTAAACATACTTCAATACTTCATATTCCTCTTAAACACACTACTTCATATTTCCCTTAAACATACTACTTCATAGTCCTCTAAAACATACTACTTCATATTCCTCTTCAACATACTACTTCATATTCCTCTTAAACATACTACTTCATATTCCTCTTAAACGTACTACTTCATATACCTCTTAACATACTACTTCATATTCCTCTTAAACATACTACTTCATATTCCTCTTAAACATACTACTTCATATTCCTCTTAAACATACTACTTTATATTCCTCTTAATCATACTAATTCATATTCCTCTTAAACATACTACTTCATATTCCTCTTAAACATACTACTTCATATTCCTCTTAAATATACTACTTCATTTTCATCTTAAACATACTATTTCATATTCCTCTTAAACAAACTACTTCATATTCCTCTTGAACATACTACTTCATAATCCTCTAAAACATACTAATTCATATTCCTTTTAAATATACTACTTCATATTCCTCTTAAATATACTACTTCGTATTCCTCTTAAATATACTACTTCATTTTATTCTTAAATATACTACTTCATTATCCTCTTCAACATACTACTTCATATTCCCCTTAAAAATACTACTTCATATTTCTCGTAAGCATACTACTTCATATTCCTCTTAAACATACTACTTCATATTCCTCTTAAACATACAACTTCATAATCCTCTTAAACATACTACTTCATATTCCTCTTGAATATACTACTTCATATTCCTCTTAAATATACTACTTCATTTTCCTCTTCAACATACTACTTCATATTCCCCTTAAACATACTACTTCATATTTCTCTTAAACATACTACTTCATATTCCGCTTAAACATACTACTTCATATTCCTCTTAAACATACAACTTCATAATCCTCTTAAACATACTACTTCATATTCCTCTTATATCTACTACTTCATATTCCTCTTAAATATACTACTTCATATTCCTCTTAAACATACTACTTCATATTCCTCTTAAACATACTTCTTCATATTCCTCTTAAACATACTTCTTCATATGCCTCTTAAAAATACTACTTCATATTCCTCTTAAACATACTACATCATATTCCTCTTGAACATACTACTTCATAATCCTCTAAAACATACTAATTCATATTCCTTTTAAATATACTACTTCATATTCCTCTTAAATATACTACTTCGTATTCCTCTTAAATATACTACTTCATTTTATTCTTAAATATACTACTTCATTATCCTCTTCAACATACTACTTCATATTCCCCTTAAAAATACTACTTCATATTTCTCGTAAACATACTACTTCATATTCCTCTTAAACATACTACTTCATATTCCTCTTAAACATACAACTTCATAATCCTCTTAAACATACTACTTCATATTCCTCTTGAATATACTACTTCATATTCCTCTTAAATATACTACTTCATTTTCCTCTGAAACATACTACTTCATATTCTTCTTAAATATACTACTTCATTTTCCTCTTCAACATACTACTTCATATTCCCCTTAAACATACTACTTCATATTTCTCTTAAACATACTACTTCATATTCCTCTTAAACATACTACTTCATATTCCTCTTAAACATACAACTTCATAATCCTCTTAAACATACTACTCCATATGCTTCTTATATCTACTACTTCATATTCCTCTTAAATATGCTACTTCATATTCCTCTTAAACATACTACTTCATATTCCTCTTAAACATACTTCTTCATATTCCTCTTAAACATACTTCTTCATATGCCTCTTAAAAATACTACTTCATATTCCTCTCAAACATACTACTTCATATTCGTCTTAAATATATTACTTCATATTCCTCTCAAATATACTACTTCATATTCCTCTTAAACATACTACTTCATATTCCTCCTAAACATACTACTTCATATTCCTCTTAAACATACTACTTCATATTCCTATTAAACATACTACTTCATATTCCTCTTAAACGTACTACTTCATATTCCTCTTAAACATACTAGTTCATATTCCTCTTAAACATACTACTTCATATTACTCTTAAACATACTACTTCATATTCCTCTTAAACATACTACTTCATATTCCTCTTAAACATACTACTTCATATTCCTCTTAAACATACTACTTCATATTCCTCTTAAACATACTACTTCATATTCCTCTTAAACATACTACTTCATATTCCTCTTAAATATACTACTCATATTCCTCTTAAACATACTACTTCTCATTCCTCTTAAACATACTACTTCATATTCCTCTTAAACATACTACTTTATATTCCTCTTAAATATACTACTTCATATTCCTCTTAAACATACTACTTCATATTCCTCTTAAACATACTACTTCATATTTCTCTTAAACATACTACTTCATATTCCTCTTAAACATACTACTTTATATTCCTCTTAAACATACTACTTCATATTCCTCTTAAATATACTACTTCATATTCCTCGTAAACATACTACTTCATATTACTCTTAAACATACTACTTCATATTCCTCTTAAATATACTACTTCACATTCCCCTTAAATATACTATTACATATTCCTCTTAAACATACTACTTCCTATTTCTCTTAAACATACTTTTTATATTCCTCTTAAACATACTACTTCATATTCCTCTTAAACATACTACTTCATATTCCTCCTAAACATACTACTTCATATTTCTCTTAAATATACTACTTCATATTCCTCTTAAACATACTACTTCATATCTCTCTTAAACATACTACTTCATATTCCTCTAAAACATAATACTTCATATTCCTCTTCAACATACTACTTCGTATTCCTCTTAATCATACTACTTCATATTCCTCTTACATATACTACTTCATATGCCTCTTAAACATACTACTTCATATTCCTCTTAAACATACTACTTCATATTCCTCTTGAACATACTACTTCATATTCCTCTTAAACATACTACTTCTTATTCCTCTTAAACATACTACTTCATATTCCTCTTAAAAATACTACTTCATATTCATCTTAAACAAACTACTTCATATTCCTCTTAAACATACTACTTCATATTCCTCTTAAACATACTACTTCATGTTCCTCTTAAATATACTATTTTATATTCCTCTTAAACATACTACTGCATATTCCTCTTAAATATACTACTTCTTATTCCTCTTAAACATATTACTTCATATTCCTCTAAAACATAATACTTCATATTCCTCTTCAACATACTACTTCGTATTCCTCTTAATCATACTACTTCATATTCCTCTTACATATACTACTTCATATGCCTCTTAAACATACTACTTCATATTCCTCTTAAACATACTACTTCATATTCCTCTTGAACATACTACTTCATATTCCTCTTAAACATACTACTTCATATTCCTCTTAAACATACTACTTCATATTCCTCTTAAAAATACTAGTTCATATTCATCTTAAACAAACTACTTCATATTCCTCTTAAACATACTACTTCATATCCCTCTTAAACATACTACTTCATGTTCCTCTTAAATATACTATTTTATATTCCTCTTAAACATACTACTGCATATTCCTCTTAAATATACTACTTCTTATTCCTCTTAAACATATTACTTCATATTCCTCTTAAATATACTACTTCATATTCCTCTTAAACATACTACTTCATATTTCTCTTAAACATACTACTTCATATTCCTCTAAAACATACTACTTTATATTCCTCTTAAACATACTTCTTCATATTCCTCTTAAAAATACTACTTCATATTCATCTTAAACAAACTACTTCATATTCCTCTTAAACATACTACTTCATATTCCTCTTAAACATACTACTTCATGTTCCTCTTAAATATACTATTTTATAATCCTCTTAAACATACTACTGCATATTCCTCTTAAATATACTACTTCTTATTCCTCTTAAACATACTACTTCATATTCCTCTTAAATATGCTACTTCATATTCCTCTTAAACATACTACTTCATATTCCTCTTAAACATACAACTTCATATTCCTCTTAAACATACTTCTTCATATTCCTCTTAAAAATACTACTTCATATTCATCTTAAACAAACTACTTCATATTCCTCTTAAACATACTACTTCATATTCCTCTTAAACATACTACTTCATGTTCCTCTTAAATATACTATTTTATATTCCTCTTAAACATACTACTGCATATTCCTTTTAAATATACTACTTCTTATTCCTCTTAAACATATTACTTCATATTCCTCTTAAATATACTACTTCATATTCCTCTTAAACATACTACTTCATATTCGTCTTAAACATACTACTTCATATTCCTCTCAAACATACTACTTCATATTCCTCTTAAATATACTTCTTCATATTCCTCTTAAACATACTACAATACTTCATATTCCTCTTAAACATACTTCAATACTTCATATTCCTCTTAAACACACTACTTCATATTCCTCTAAAACATACTACTTCATATTCCTCTTCAACATACTACTTCATATTCCTCTTAATCATACTACTTCATATTCCTCTTACATATACTACTTTATATTCCTCTTAAACATAATACTTTATATTCCTCTTAAACATACTACTTCATATTCCTCTTAAACATACTACTTCATATTCCTCTTAAACATACTACTTCATATTCCTCTTAAATATACTACTTCATATTTCTCTTAAACATACAACTTCATATGCCTCTTAAACATACTACTTCATATTCCTCTTAAACATACTACCTCATATCCCTATTAAACATATTACTTCATATTCCTCTTAAACATACTACTTCATATTCCTCTTAAACATACTACTTCATATTCCCCTTATGTACTACTTCATATTCCTACTTCATATTCCTCTTAAACATACTACTTCATATTCCTCTTAAATATACTACTTCATATTCCTCTTAAACATACTACTTCATATTCCTCTTAAACATACTACTTCATATTATTCTTAAACGTACTACTTCATATTCCTCTTAAACATACTACTTCATATTCCTCTTAAGCATACTACTTCATATTCCTCTTAAACATACTACTTCATATTCCTTTTAAATATACTACTTCATATCCCTCTTAAATATACTACTTTATATTCCTCTTAAACATACTACTTCATATTCCTCTTAAACATACTACTTCATATTCCTCTTAAACATACTACTTCATATTCCTCTTAAATATACTACTTCATATTCCTCTTAAACATACTACTTTATATTCCTCTTAAACATACTTCTTCATATTCCTCTTAAACATACTTCTTCATATGCCTCTTAAACATACTACTTCATATTCCTCTCAAACATACTACTTCATATTCGTCTTAAATATATTACTTCATATTCCTCTTAAATATACTACTTCATATTCCTCTTAAACATACTACTTCATATTCCTCCTAAACATACTACTTCATATTCCTCTTAAACATACTACTTCATATTCCTCTTAAACATACTACTTCATATTCCTCTTAAACGTACTACTTCATATTCCTTTTAACATACTACTTCATATTCCTCTTAAACATACTACTTCATATTCCTCTTAAACATACTACTTCATATTCCTCTTAAACATACTACTTCATATTCCTCTTAAACATACTACTTTATATTCCTCTAAAACATACTACTTCATATTCCTCTTAAATATACTACTTCATATTCCTCTTAAACATACTACTTCATATTCCTCTTAAACATACTACTTCATATTCCTCTAAAATATACTACTTCAAATTCCTCTTAAACATACTACTTTATATTCCTCTTAAACATACTACTTCATATTCCTCTTGAACATACTACTTCATATTCCTCTTAAACATACTACTTCATATTCCTCTTAAACATACTACTTCATATTCCTCTTAAACATACTACTTCATGTTCATCTTAAACAAACTACTTCATATTCCTCATAAACATACTACTTCATATTCCTCTTAAACATACTACTTCATATTCCTCTTAAATATACTATTTTATATTCCTCTTAAACATACTACTGCATATTCGTCTTAAATATACTACTTCTTATTCCTCTTAAGCATATTACTTCGTATTCCTCTTAAATATACTACTTCATATTCCTCTTAAACATACTACTTCATATTCCTCTTAAACATACTACTTCATATTCCTCTTAAACATACTACTTCATATTCCTCTTAAATATACTCCTTCATATTCCTCTTAAACATACTACAATACTTCATATTCCTCTTAAACATACTTCAATACTTCATATTCCTCTTAAGCACACTACTTCATATTTCTCTTAAACATACTACTTCATATTCCTCTAAAACATACTACTTCATATTCCTCTTCAACATACTACTTCATATTCCTCTTAATCATACTACTTCATATTCCTCTTACATATTCCTCTTAAACATAATACTTTATATTCCTCTTAAACATACTACTTCATATTCCTCTTAAACATAATACTTCATATTCCTCTTAAACATACTACTTCATATTCCTCTTAAATATACTACTTCATATTCCTCTTAAACATACAACTTCATATTCCTCTTAAACATACTACTTCATATTCCTCTTAAACATACTACCTCATATCCCTCTTAAACATATTACTTCATATTCCTCTTAAACATACTACTTCATATTCCTCTTAAACATACTACTTCATATTCCCCTTGTGTACTACTTCATATTCCTACTTCATATTCCTCTTAAACATACTACTTCATATTCCTATTAAATATCCTACTTCATATTCCTCTTAAACATACTACTTCATATTCCTCGTAAACATACTACTTCATATTCCTCTTAAACGTACTACTTCATATTCCTCTTAAACATACTACTTCATATTCCTCTTAAACAGACAACTTCATATTCCTCTTAAACATACTACTTCATATTCCTTTTAAATATATTACTTCATATCCCTCTTAAATATACTACTTCAAATTCCTCTTAAACATACTACTTCATATTCCTCTTAAACATACTACTTCATATTCCTCTTAAATATACTACTTCATATTCCTCTTAAATATACTACTTCATATTCCTCTTAAATATCCTACTTCAAATTCCTCTTAAACATACTACTTCATATTCCTCTTAAATATACTACTTCATATTCCTCTTAAACATACAACTTCATATTCCTCTTAAACATACTACTTCATATTCCTCTTAAACATACTACCTCATATCCCTCTTAAACATATTACTTCATATTCCTCTTAAACATACTACTTCATATTCCTCTTAAACATACTACTTCATATTCCCCTTATGTACTACTTCATATTCCTACTTCATATTCCTCTTAAACATACTACTTCATATTCCTCTTAAATATACTACTTCATATTCCTCTTAAACATACTACTTCATATTCCTCTTAAACATACTACTTCATATTATTCTTAAACGTACTACTTCATATTCCTCTTAAACATACTACTTCATATTCCTCTTAAGCATACTACTTCATATTCCTCTTAAACATACTACTTCATATTCCTTTTAAATATACTACTTCATATCCCTCTTAAATATACTACTTTATATTCCTCTTAAACATACTACTTCATATTCCTCTTAAACATACTACTTCATATTCCTCTTAAACATACTACTTCATATTCCTCTTAAATATACTACTTCATATTCCTCTTAAACATACTACTTCATATTCCTCTTAAACATACTTCTTCATATTCCTCTTAAACATACTTCTTCATATGCCTCTTAAACATACTACTTCATATTCCTCTCAAACATACTACTTCATATTCGTCTTAAATATATTACTTCATATTCCTCTTAAATATACTACTTCATATTCCTCTTAAACATACTACTTCATATTCCTCCTAAACATACTACTTCATATTCCTCTTAAACATACTACTTCATATTCCTCTTAAACATACTACTTCATATTCCTCTTAAACGTACTACTTCATATTCCTCTTAACATACTACTTCATATTCCTCTTAAACATACTACTTCATATTCCTCTTAAACATACTACTTCATATTCCTCTTAAACATACTACTTCATATTCCTCTTAAACATACTACTTTATATTCCTCTAAAACATACTACTTCATATTCCTCTTAAATATACTACTTCATATTCCTCTTAAACATACTACTTCATATTCCTCTTAAACATACTACTTCATATTCCTCTAAAATATACTACTTCAAATTCCTCTTAAACATACTACTTTATATTCCTCTTAAACATACTACTTCATATTCCTCTTGAACATACTACTTCATATTCCTCTTAAACATACTACTTCATATTCCTCTTAAACATACTACTTCATATTCCTCTTAAACATACTACTTCATGTTCATCTTAAACAAACTACTTCATATTCCTCATAAACATACTACTTCATATTCCTCTTAAACATACTACTTCATATTCCTCTTAAATATACTATTTTATATTCCTCTTTAACATACTACTGCATATTCGTCTTAAATATACTACTTCTTATTCCTCTTAAGCATATTACTTCGTATTCCTCTTAAATATACTACTTCATATTCCTCTTAAACATACTACTTCATATTCCTCTTAAACATACTACTTCATATTCCTCTTAAACATACTACTTCATATTCCTCTTAAATATACTCCTTCATATTCCTCTTAAACATACTACAATACTTCATATTCCTCTTAAACATACTTCAATACTTCATATTCCTCTGAAGCACACTACTTCATATTTCTCTTAAACATACTACTTCATATTCCTCTAAAACATACTACTTCATATTCCTCTTCAACATACTACTTCATATTCCTCTTAATCATACTACTTCATATTCCTCTTACATATTCCTCTTAAACATAATACTTTATATTCCTCTTAAACATACTACTTCATATTCCTCTTAAACATAATACTTCATATTCCTCTTAAACATACTACTTCATATTCCTCTTAAATATACTACTTCATATTCCTCTTAAACATACAACTTCATATTCCTCTTAAACATACTACTTCATATTCCTCTTAAACATACTACCTCATATCCCTCTTAAACATATTACTTCATATTCCTCTTAAACATACTACTTCATATTCCTCTTAAACATACTACTTCATATTCCCCTTGTGTACTACTTCATATTCCTACTTCATATTCCTCTTAAACATACTACTTCATATTCCTATTAAATATCCTACTTCATATTCCTCTTAAACATACTACTTCATATTCCTCGTAAACATACTACTTCATATTCCTCTTAAACGTACTACTTCATATTCCTCTTAAACATACTACTTCATATTCCTCTTAAACAGACAACTTCATATTCCTCTTAAACATACTACTTCATATTCCTTTTAAATATATTACTTCATATCCCTCTTAAATATAGTACTTCAAATTCCTCTTAAACATACTACTTCATATTCCTCTTAAACATACTACTTCATATTCCTCTTAAATATACTACTTCATATTCCTCTTAAATATACTACTTCATATTCCTCTTAAATATCCTACTTCAAATTCCTCTTAAACATACTACTTCATATTCCTCTTAAACATACTACTTCATATTCCTCTTAAATATACTACTTCATATTCCTCTTAAACATACTACTTCATATTCCTCTTAAACATACTACTTCATATTCTTCTTAAATATACTACTTCAAATTCCTCTTAAACATACTACTTCATATTCTTCTTAAACATCCTACTTTATATTCCTCTTAAACATACTACTTCAGATTCCTCTTAAACATACTACTTCATATTCCTCTTAAACATACTACTTCATATTCCTCTTAAACATACTACTTCATATTCCTCTTAAATATACTACTTCATATTCCTCTTAAACCTACTACTTCTAATTCCTCTTAAACATACTACTTCATATTCCTCTTAAATATACTACTTTATATTCCTCTTAAACATACTACTCCATATTCCTCTTAAACATACTACTTCATATTCCTCTTAAACATACTCATTCATATTCCTCTTAAACATACTACTTCATATTCCTCTTAAACATACTACTTTATATTCCTCTTAAACATACTACTTCATATTGCTCTTAAACATACTACTTCATATTCCTCTTAAATATACTACTTCATATTCCTCTTAAACATACTACTTCATATTCCTCTTAAACATACTACTTTATATTCCTCTTAAATATACTACTTCATATTCCCCTTAAATATACTACTTCATATTCCTCTTAAACATACTACTTCCTATTCCTCTTAAACATACTTTTTCATATTCCTCTTAAACATACTACTTCATATTCCTCTTAAACATACTACTTCATATTCCTGCTAAACATACTACTTCATATTTCTCTTAAATATACTACTTCATATTCCTCTTAAACATACTACTTCATATCTCTCTTAAACATACTACTTCATATTCCTCTAAAACATAATACTTCATATTCCTCTTCAACATACTACTTCATATTCCTCTTAATCATACTACTTCATATTCCTCTTACATATACAACTTCATATTCCTCTTAAACATACTACTTCATATTCCTCTTAAACATACTACTTCATATTCCTTTTAAACATACTACTTCATATTCCTCTTAAACATACTACTTCATATTCCTCTTAAACATACTACTTCATATTCTTATTAAACATACTACTTCATATTCATCTAAAACAAACTACTTCATATTCCTCTTAAACATACTACTTCATATTCCTCTTAAACATACTACTTCATATTCCTCTTAAATATACTATTTTATATTCCTCTTTAACATACTACTGCATATTCCTCTTAAATATACTACTTCTTATTCCTCTTAAACATATTACTTCATATTCCTCTTAAATATACTACTACATATTCCTCTTAAACATACTACTTCATATTCCTCTTAAACATACTACTTCATATTCCTTTTAAATATACTACTTCATATCCCTCTTAAATATACTACTTCAAATTCCTCTTAAACATACTACTTCATATTCCTCTTAAACATACTACTTCAGATTCCTCTTAAACATACTACTTCATATTCCTCTTAAATATACTACTTCATATTCCTCTTAAATATACTACTTCTTATTCATCTTAAATATACTACTTCATATTCCTCTTAAACACACTACTTAATATTCCTCTTAAACATACTACTTTATATTCCTCTTAAACATACTACTTCATATTCCTCTTAAACATACTACTTCATATTCCTCTTAAACATACAACTTCATATTCCTCTTAAACATACTACTTCATATTCCTTTTAAATATACTACTTCATATTCCTCTTAAACATACTACTTCATATTCCTTCTAAATATAATACTTCATATCCCTCTTAAATATACTACTTCATATTCATCTTAAACATACAACTTCATATTCCTCTTAAACATACTACTTCATTTTCCTCTTAAACATACTACTTCATATTCCTCTTAAACATACTACTTCATATTCCTCTTAAACATACAACTTCATATTCCTCTTAAATATACTACTTCATATTCCTTTTAAATATACTACTTCATATCCCTCTTAAATACACTACTTCATATTCCTCTTAAATATACTACTTCATATTCCTCTTAAACATACTACTTCATATTCCTCTTAAACATACTACTTCATATTCCTCTTAAACATACTACTTTATATTCCTCTTAAACATACTACTTCATATTGCTCTTAAACATACTACTTCATATTCCTCTTAAATATACTACTTCATATTCCTCTTAAACATAAGAGGAATATGAAGTTGTATATTTAATATATAAAAATATTCCTTTTAAATATAATACTACTTCATATTCCTCTTAAACATACTACTTCATATTCCTCTTAAATATTCTACTTCATATTCTTCTTAAACATACTACTTCATATTCCTCTTAAACATACTACTTCATATTCCTCTTAAACGTACTACTTCATATTCCTCTTAAACATATTACTTCATATTCCTCTTAAACATACAACTTCATATTCCTCTTAAACATACTACTTCATATTCCTTTTAAATATACTACTTCATATCCCTCTTAAATATACTACTTCATATTCCTCTTAAACATACTACTTCATATTCCTCTTAAACATACTACTTCATATTCCTCTTAAACATACTTCTTCATATGCCTCTGAAACATACTACTTCATATTCCTCTCAAACATACTATTTCATATTCGTCTTAAATATATTACTTCATATTCCTCTTAAATATACTACTTGATATTCCTCTTAAAAATACTACTTTATATTCCTCCTACACATACTACTTCATATTCCTCTTAAATATACTACTGCATATTCCTCTTAAATATACTACTTCTTATTCCTCTTAAACATATTACTTCATATTCCTCTTAAATATACTACTTCATATTCCTCTTAAACATACTACTTCATATTCCTCTTAAACATACTACTTCATATTCCTCTTAAACATACTACTTCATATTCCTCTTAAATATACTACTTCATATTCCTCTTAAACATACTACAATACATCATATTCCTCTTAAACATACTTCAATACTTCATATTCCTCTTAAACACACTACTTCATATTTCTCTTAAACATACTACTTCATATTCCTCTAAAACATACTACTTCATATTCCTCTTCAACATACTACTTCATATTCCTCTTAATCATACTACTTCATATTCCTCTTACATATACTACTTCATATTCCTCTTAAACATAATACCTTATATTTCTCTTAAACATACTACTTCATATTCCTCTTAAACATACTACTTCATATTCCTCTTAAACATACTACTTCATATTCCTCTTAAATATACTACTTCATATTCCTCTTAAACATACGACTTCATATTCCTCTTAAACATACTACTTCATATTCCTCTTAAACATACTACCTCATATCCCTCTTAAACATATTACTTCATATTCCTCTTAAACATACTACTTCATATTCCTCTTAAACATACTACTTCATATTCCTCTTAAACGTACTACTTCATATTCCTCTTAAACATACTACTTCATATTCCTCTTAAACATACAACTTCATATTCCTCTTAAACATACTACTTCATATTCCTCTTAAACATACTACTTCATATTCCTCTTAAACATACTACTTCATATTCCTCTTAAACGTACTACTTCATATTCCTCTTAAACATACTACTTCATATTCCTCTTAAACATACAACTTCATATTCCTCTTAAACATACTATTTCATATTCCTTTTAAATATACTACTTCATATCCCTCTTAAATATACTACTTCAAATTCCTCTTAAACATACTACTTCATATTCCTCTTAAACATACTACTTCATATTCCTCTTAAACATACTACTTCATATTCCTCTTAAATATACTACTTCATATTCCTCTTAAATATACTACTTCATATTCCTCTTAAATATACTACTTCATATTCCTCTTAAACACACTACTTAATATTCCTCTTAAACATACTACTTTATATTCCTCTTAAACATACTACTTCATATTCCTCTTAAACATACTACTTCATATTCCTCTTAAACATACAACTTCATATTCCTCTTAAACATACTACTTCATATTCCTTTTAAATATACTACTTCATATTCCTCTTAAACATACTACTTCATATTCCTTCTAAATATAATACTTCATATCCCTCTTAAATATACTACTTCATATTCCTCTTAAACATACAACTTCATATTCCTCTTAAACATACTACTTCATTTTCCTCTTAAACATACTACTTCATATTCCTCTTAAACATACTACTTCATATTCCTCTTAAACATACAACTTCATATTCCTCTTAAACATACTACTTCATATTCCTTTTAAATATACTACTTTATATTCCTCTTAAACATACTACTCCATATTCCTCTTAAACATACTACTTCATATTCCTCTTAAACATACTCATTCATATTCCTCTTAAACATACTACTTCATATTCCTCTTAAACATACTACTTTATATTCCTCTTAAACATACTACTTCATATTGCTCTTAAACATACTACTTCACATTCCTCTTAAATATACTACTTCATATTCCTCTTAAACATACTACTTCATATTCCTCTTAAACATACTACTTTATATTCCTCTTAAATATACTACTTCATATTCCCCTTAAATATACTACTTCATATTCCTCTTAAACATACTACTTCCTATTCCTCTTAAACATACTTTTTCATATTCCTCTTAAACATACTACTTCATATTCCTCTTAAACATACTACTTCATATTTCTGCTAAACATACTACTTCATATTTCTCTTAAATATACTACTTCACATTCCTCTTAAACATACTACTTCATATCTCTCTTAAACATACTACTTCATATTCCTCTAAAACATAATACTTCATATTCCTCTTCAACATACTACTTCATATTCCTCTTAATCATACTACTTCATATTCCTCTTACATATACAACTTCATATTCCTCTTAAACATACTACTTCATATTCCTCTTAAACATACTACTTCATATTCCTCTTAAACATACTACTTCATATTCCTCTTAAACATACTACTTCATATTCTTCTTAAACATACTACTTCATATTCTTCTTAAACATACTACTTCATATTCATCTAAAACAAACTACTTCATATTCCTCTTAAACATACTACTTCATATTCCTCTTAAACATACTACTTCATATTCCTCTTAAATATACTATTTTATATTCCTCTTTAACATACTACTGCATATTCCTCTTAAATATACTACTTCTTATTCCTCTTAAACATATTACTTCATATTCCTCTTAAATATACTACTTCATATTCCTCTTAAACATACTACTTCATATTCCTCTTAAACATACTACTTCATATTCCTTTTAAATATACTACTTCATATCCCTCTTAAATATACTACTTCAAATTCCTCTTAAACATACTACTTCATATTCCTCTTAAACATACTACTTCATATTCCTCTTAAACATACTACTTCATATTCCTCTTAAATATACTACTTCATATTCCTTTTAAATATACTACTTCATATTCCTCTTAAATATACTACTTCATATTCCTCTTAAACACACTACTTAATATTCCTCTTAAACATACTACTTTATATTCCTCTTAAACATACTACTTCATATTCCTCTTAAACATACTACTTCATATTCCTCTTAAACATACAACTTCATATTCCTCTTAAACATACTACTTCATATTCCTTTTAAATATACTACTTCATATTCCTCTTAAACATACTACTTCATATTCCTTCTAAATATAATACTTCATATCCCTCTTAAATATACTACTTCATATTCCTCTTAAACATACAACTTCATATTCCTCTTAAACATACTACTTCATTTTCCTCTTAAACATACTACTTCATATTCCTCTTAAACATACTACTTCATATTCCTCTTAAACATACAACTTCATATTCCTCTTAAACATACTATTTCATATTCCTTTTAAATATACTACTTCATATCCCTCTTAAATATACTACTTCATATTCCTCTTAAATATACTACTTCATATTCCTCTTAAACATACTACTTCATATTCCTCTTAAACATACTACTTCATATTCCTCTTAAACATATTACTTTATATTCCTCTTAAACATACTACTTCATATTGCTCTTAAACATACTACTTCATATTCCTCTTAAATATACTACTGCATATTCCTCTTAAATATACTACTTCTTATTCCTCTTAAACATATTACTTCATATTCCTCTTAAATATACTACTTCATATTCCTCTTAAACATACTACTTCATATTCCTCTTAAACATACTACTTCATATTCCTCTTAAACATACTACTTCATATTCCTCTTAAATATACTACTTCATATTCCTCTTAAACATACTACAATACTTCATATTCCTCTTAAACATACTTCAATACTTCATATTCCTCTTAAACATACTACTCCATATTCCTTCTAAATATAATACTTCATATCCCTCTTAAATATACTACTGCATATTCCTCTTAAATATACTACTTCTTATTCCTCTTAAACATATTACTTCATATTCCTCTTATATATACTACTTCATATTCCTCTTAAACATACTACTTCATATTCCTCTTAAACATACTACTTCATATTCCTTTTAAATATACTACTTAATATCCCTCTTAAATATACTACTTCAAATTCCTCTTAAACATACTACTTCATATTCCTCTTAAACATACTACTTCATATTCCTCTTAAACATACTACTTCATATTCCTCTTAAATATACTACTTCATATTCCTCTTAAATATACTACTTCATATTCCTCTTAAATATACTACTTCATATTCCTCTTAAACACACTACTTAATATTCCTCTTAAACATACTACTTTATATTCCTCTTAAACATACTACTTCATATTCCTCTTAAACATACTACTTCATATTCCTCTTAAACATACAACTTCATATTCCTCTTAAACATACTACTTCATATTCCTTTTAAATATACTACTTCATATTCCTCTTAAACATACTACTTCATATTCCTTCTAAATATAATACTTCATATCCCTCTTAAATATACTACTTCATATTCCTCTTAAACATACAACTTCATATTCCTCTTAAACATACTACTTCATTTTCCTCTTAAACATACTACTTCATATTCCTCTTAAACATACTACTTCATATTCCTCTTAAACATACAACTTCATATTCCTCTTAAACATACTACTTCATATTCCTTTTATATATACTACTTCATATCCCTCTTAAATACACTACTTCATATTCCTCTTAAATATACTACTTCATATTCCTCTTAAACATACTACTTCATATTCCTCTTAAACATACTACTTCATATTCCTCTTAAACATATTACTTTATATTCCTCTTAAACATACTACTTCATATTGCTCTTAAACATACTACTTCATATTCCTCTTAAATATACTACTTCATATTCCTCTTAAACATAAGAGGAATATGAAGTAGTATATTTAATATATAAAAATATTCCTTTTAAATATAATACTACTTCATATTCCTCTTAAACATACTACTTCATATTCCTCTTAAATATTCTACTTCATATTCTTCTTAAACATACTACTTCATATTCCTCTTAAACATACTACTTCATATTCCTCTTAAACGTACTACTTCATATTCCTCTTAAACATATTACTTCATATTCCTCTTAAACATACAACTTCATATTCCTCTTAAACATACTACTTCATATTCCTTTTAAATATACTACTTCATATCCCTCTTAAATATACTACTTCATATTCCTCTTAAACATACTACTTCATATTCCTCTTAAACATACTACTTCATATTCCTCTTAAACATACTTCTTCATATGCCTCTGAAACATACTACTTCATATTCCTCTCAAACATACTATTGCATATTCGTCTTAAATATATTACTTCATATTCATCTTAAATATACTACTTGATATTCCTCTTAAACATACTACTTCATATTCCTCCTACACATACTACTTCATATTCCTCTTAAATATACTACTGCATATTCCTCTTAAATATACTACTTCTTATTCCTCTTAAACATATTACTTCATATTCCCCTTAAATATACTACTTCATATTCCTCTTAAACATACTACTACATATTCCTCTTAAACATACTACTTCATATTCCTCTTAAACATACTACTTCATATTCCTCTTAAATATACTACTTCATATTCCTCTTAAACATACTACAATACTTCATATTCCTCTTAAACATACTTCAATACTTCATATTCCTCTTAAACACACTACTTCATATTTCTCTTAAACATACTACTTCATATTCCTCTAAAACATACTACTTCATATTCCTCTTCAACATAATACCTTATATTTCTCTTAAACATACTACTTCATATTCCTCTTAAACATACTACTTCATATTCCTCTTAAACATACTACTTCATATTCCTCTTAAATATACTACTTCATATTCCTCTTAAACATACGACTTCATATTACTCTTAAACATACTACTTCATATTCCTCTTAAACATACTACTTCATATTCCTCTTAAACGTACTACTTCATATTCCTCTTAAACATACTACTTCATATTCCTCTTAAACATACAACTTCATATTCCTCTTAAACATACTACTTCATATTCCTCTTAAACATACTACTTCATATTCCTCTTAAACATACTACTTCATATTCCTCTTAAACGTACTACTTCATATTACTCTTAAACATACTACTTCATATTCCTCTTAAACATACAACTTCATATTCCTCTTAAACATACTACTTCATATTCCTCTTAAACATACTACTTCATATTCCTCTTAAACATACTACTTCATATTCCTCTTAAATATACTACTTCATATTCCTCTTAAATATGCTACTTCATATTCCTCTTAAATATACTACTTCATATTCCTCTTAAACACACTACTTAATATTCCTCTTAAACATACTACTTTATATTCCTCTTAAACATACTACTTCATATTCCTCTTAAACATACTACTTCATATTCCTCTAAAACATACAACTTCATATTCCTCTTAAACATACTACTTCATATTCCTTTTAAATATACTACTTCATATTCCTCTTAAACATACTACTTCATATTCCTTCTAAATATAATACTTCATATCCCTCTTAAATATACTACTTCATATTCCTCTTAAACATACAACTTCATATTCCTCTTAAACATACTACTTCATTTTCCTCTTAAACATACTACTTCATATTCCTCTTAAACATACTACTTCATATTCCTCTTAAACATACAACTTCATATTCCTCTTAAACATACTACTTCATATTCCTTTTAAATATACTACTTCATATCCCTCTTAAATACACTACTTCATATTCCTCTTAAATATACTACTTCATATTCCTCTTAAACATACTACTTCATATTCCTCTTAAACATACTACTTCATATTCCTCTTAAACATACTACTTTATATTCCTCTTAAACATACTACTTCATATTGCTCTTAAACATACTACTTCATATTCCTCTTAAATATACTACTTCATATTCCTCTTAAACATAAGAGGAATATGAAGTAGTATATTTAATATATAAAAATATTCCTTTTAAATATAATACTACTTCATATTCCTCTTAAACATACTACTTCATATTCCTCTTAAATATTCTACTTCATATTCTTCTTAAACATACTACTTCATATTCCTCTTAAACATACTACTTCATATTCCTCTTAAACGTACTACTTCATATTCCTCTTAAACATATTACTTCATATTCCTCTTAAACATACAACTTCATATTCCTCTTAAACATACTACTTCATATTCCTTTTAAATATACTACTTCATATCCCTCTTAAATATACTACTTCATATTCCTCTTAAACATACTACTTCATATTCCTCTTAAACATACTACTTCATATTCCTCTTAAACATACTTCTTCATATGCCTCTGAAACATACTACTTCATATTCCTCTCAAACATACTACTTCATATTCGTCTTAAATATATTACTTCATATTCCTCTTAAATATACTACTTGATATTCCTCTTAAACATACTACTTCATATTCCTCCTACACATACTACTTCATATTCCTCTTAAATATACTACTTCATATTCCTCTTAAATATACTACTTCATATTGCTCTTAAACATACTACTTCATATTCCTCTTAAACATACTTCTTCATATTCCTCTTAAACATACTTCTTCATATGCCTCTTAAACATACTACTTCATATTCCTCTCAAACATACTACTTCATATTCGTCTTAAATATATTACTTCATATTCCTCTTAAATATACTACTTCATATTCCTCTTAAACATACTACTTCATATTCCTCCTACACATACTACTTCATATTCCTCTTAAACATACTACTTCATATTCCTCTTAAACATACTACTTCATATTCCTCTTAAAAGTACTACTTCATATTCCTCTTAAACATACAACTTCATATTCCTCTTAAACATACTCCTTCATAGTCCTCTTAAACATACTACTTCATATTCCTCTTAAACATACTACTTCATATTCCTCTTAAACATACTACTTCATATTCCTCTTAAACATACTACTTCATATTCCTCTTAAATATACTACTTCATATTCCTTTTAAACATACTACTTCATATTCCTCTTAAACATACTACTTCATATTCCTCTTAAATATACTACTTCAAATTCCTCTTAAACATACTACTTCATATTCCTCTTAAACATACTACTTCATATTCCTCTTAAACATACTACTTCATATTCCTCTTAAACATACTACTTCATATTCCTCTTAAACATACTACTTCATATTCCTCTTAAACATACTACTTCATATTCCTCTTAAATATACTACTTCATATTCCTCTTAAACATACTAGTTCTTATTCCTCTTAAACATACTACTTCATATTCCTCTTAAACATACTAGTTTATATTCCTCTTAAACATACTACTCCATACTCCTCTTAAACATACTACTTCATATTCCTCTTAAACATACTACTTCATATTCCTCTTAAACATACTACTTCATATTCCTCTTAAACATACTACTTTATATTCCTCTTAAACATACTACTTCATATTACTCTTAAACATACTACTTCATATTCCTCTTAAATATACTACTTCATATTCCTCTTAAACATACTACTTCATATTCCTCTTAAACATACTACTTCATATTCCTCTTAAATATACTACTTCATATTCCCCTTAAATATACTACTTCATATTCCTCTTAAACATACTACTTCCTATTCCTCTTAAACATACTTTTTCATATTCCTCTTAAACATACTACTTCATATTCCTCTTAAACATACTACTTCATATTCCTCCTAAACATACTACTTCATATTTCTCTTATATATACTACTTCATATTCCTCTTAAACATACTACTTCATATCTCTCTTAAACATACTACTTCATATTCCTCTAAAACATAATACTTCATATTCCTCTTCAACATACTACTTCATATTCCTCTTAATCATACTACTTCATATTCCTCTTACATATACTACTTCATATTCCTCTTAAACATACTACTTCATACTCCTCTTAAACATTTTACTTCATATTCCTCTTAAACATACTACTTCATATTCCTCTTAAACATACTACTTCATATTCCTCTTAAACATACTACTTCATATTCCTCTTAAACATACTACTTCATTTTCATCTTAAACAAACTACTTCATATTCCTCTTAAACATACTACTTCATATTCCTCTTAAACATACTACTTCATATTCCTCTTAAATATACTATTTTATATTCCTCTTAAACAAACTACTTCATATTCCTCTTAAACATACTACTTCATATTCCCCTTATATACTACTTCATATTCCTACTTCATATACCTCTTAAACATACTACTTCATATTCCTCTCAAATATACTACTTCATATTCCTCTTAAACATACTACTTCATATTCCTCTTAAACATACTACTTCATATTCATCTTAAACGTACTACTTCATATTCCGCTTAAACATACTACTTCATATTCCTCTTAAACATACAACTTCATATTATTCTTAAACATACTACTTCATATTCCTTTTAAATATACTACTTCATATCCCTCTTAAATATACTACTTCATATTCCTCTTAAGCATACTACTTCATATTCCTCTTAAACATACTACTTCATATTCCTCTTAAACATACTACTTCATATTCCTCTTAAATATACTAGTTCATATTCCTCTTAAGTATACTACTTCATATTCCTCTTTAATATACTACTTCATATTCCTCTTAAACACACTACTTCATATTCCTCTTAAACATACTACTTCATATTCCTCTTAAACATACTACTTCATATTCCTCTTAAACATACTACTTCATATTATTCTTAAATATACTACTTCATATTCCTCTTAAACATACTACTTCATATTCCTCTTAAACATACTACTTCATATTCCTCTTAAACATACTACTTCATATTCCTCTTAAATATACTACTTCATATTCCTCTTAAACATACTACTTCATATTCCTCTTAAACAAACAACTTCATATTCCTCTTAAACATACTACTTCATATTCTTCTTAAATATACTACTTCATATTCCTCTTAAATATACTACTTCATATTCCTCTTAAACGTACTACTTCATATTCCTCTTAAACATACTACCTCATATTCCTCTAAAACATACTACTTCATATTCCTCTTAAACATACTACTTCATATTCCTCTTAAATATACTACTTCATATTCCTCTTAAACATACTACTTCATATTCCTCTTAAACATACTACTTCATATTCCTCTTAAACATACTACTTCATATTCCTCTTAAACATACCACTTCATATTCCTCTTAAACATACTACTTCATATTCCTCTTAAACATACTACTTTATATTCCTCTTAAATATACTACTTCATATTCCTCTTAAACATAATACTTCATATTACTCTTAAACACACTACTCCATATTCCTCTTAAACATACTACTCCATATTCCTCTTAAGCATACTACTTCATATTCCTCTTCAACATAGTACTTCATATTCCTCTTAAACATACTATTCCATATTCCTCTTAAACATACTACTAAATAATCCTCTTAATAATACTAATTCTTATTCCTCTTAAACATACTACTTCATATTCCTCTTAAACATACTACTTCATATTCCTCTTAAATATACTACTTCATATTCATCTTAAACATACTACGTCATATTCCTCTTAAGCATAGTACTTCATATTCCTCTTGAACATACTACTTCATTATCCTCTTAAGCATACTACTTCATATTCCTCTTAAATATACTACTTCATATTCCTCTTAAATATACTACTTCATATTCCTCTTAAACATACTACTTCATATTATTCTTAAATATACTACTTCATTTTCCTCTTCAACATACTACTTCATATTCCCCTTAAACATACAACTTCATATTTCTCTTAAACATACTGCTTCATAATCCTCTTAAACATACTACTTCATATTCCTCTTAAATATACTACTTCATATTCCTCTTAAACATGCTACTTCATATTCTTCTTAAATATACTACTTCATTTTCCTCTTCAACATACTACTTCATATTCCCCTTAAACATACTACTTCATATTTCTCTTAAACATACTACTTCATATTCCTCTTAAACATACTACTTCATATTCCTCTTAAACATACTACTTCATAATCCTCTTAAAGATACTACTTCATATTCCTCTTAAATATACTACTTCATATTCCTCTTAAATATACTACTTCATATTCCTCTTAAACGTACTACTTCATATTCCTCTTAAACATACTTCTTCATATTCCTCTTAAACATACTTCTTCATATGCCTCTTAAACATACTACTTCATATTCCTCTTGAACATACTACTTCATAATCCTCTTAAAGATACTACTTCATATTCCTCTTAAATATACTACTTCATTTTCCTCTTAAATATACTACTTCATATTTATCTTAAACATACTACTGCATATTCCTCTTAAATATACTACTTCTTATTCCTCTTAAACATATTACTTCATATTGCTCTTAAATATACTACTTCATATTCCTTTTAAACATACTACTTCATATTCCTTTTAAACACACTACTTCATATTCCTCTTAAACATACTACTTCATATTCCTCTTAAATATACTACTTCATATTCCTCTTAAGCATACTACAATACTTCATATTCCTGTTAAACATACTTCAATACTTCATATTCCTCTTAAACACACTAGTTCATATTTCTCTTAAACATACTACTTCATATTCCTCTTAAACATACTACTTCATATTCCTCTTCAACATACTACTTCATATTCCTCTTAATCATACTACTTCATATTCCTCTTACATATACTACTTCATATTCCTCTTAAACATAATACTTTATATTCCTCTTAAACATACTACTTCATATTCCTCTTAAACATACTACTTTATATTCCTCTTAAACATTCTACTTCATATTCCTCTTAAACATACTACTTCATATTCCTCTTAAACATACTACTTCATATTCCTCTTAAACATACTACTTCATATTCCTCTTAAACATACTACCTCATATCCGTCTTAAACATATTACTTCATATTCCTCTTAAACATACTACTTCATATTCCTCTTAAACATACTACTTCATATTCCCCTTATATACTACTTCATATTCCTACTTCATATTCCTCTTAAACATACTACTTCATATTCCTCTTAAATATACTACTTCATATTCCTCTTAAACATACTACTTCATATTCCTCTTAAATATACTACTTCATATTCCTCTTAAACGTACTACTTCATATTCCTCTTAAACATACTACTTCATATTCCTCTTAAACATACAACTTCATATTCCTCTTCAACATACTACTTCATATTCCTTTTAAATATACTACTTCATATCCCTCTTAAATATACTACTTCATATTCCTCTTAAACATACTACTTCATATTCCTCTTAAACATACTACTTCATATTCCTCTTAAACATACTACTTCATATTCCTCTTAAATATACTATTTCATATTCCTCTTAAATATACTACTTCATATTTCTCTTAAATATACTACTTCATATTCCTCTTAAACGTACTACTTCATATTCCTCTTAAACATACTACTTCATATTCCTCTAAAACATACTACTTCATATTCCTCTTAAACATACTACTTCATATTCATCTTAAACATACTACGTCATATTCTTCTTAAACATAGTACTTCATATTCCTCTTGAACATACTACTTCATTATCCTCTTAAACATACTACTTCATATTCCTCTTAAATATACTACTTCATATTCCTCTTAAATATACTACTTCATATTACTCTTAAACACACTACTTCATATTATTCTTAAATATACTACTTCATTTTCCTCTTCAACATACTACTTCATATTCCCCTTAAACATACAACTTCATATTTCTCTTAAACATACTGCTTCATAATCCTCTTAAACATACTACTTCATATTCCTCTTAAATATACTACTTCATATTCCTCTTAAACATGCTACTTCATATTTTTCTTAAATATACTACTTCATTTTCCTCTTCAACGTACTACTTCATATTCCTCTTAAACATACTACTTCATATTCCTCTTAAACATACAACTTCATATTCCTCTTCAACATACTACTTCATATTCCTCTTAAATATACTACTTCATATTACTCTTAAACACACTACTCCATATTCCTCTTAAACATACTACTTCATATTCCTCTTAAGCATACTACTTCATATTCCTCTTAAACATACTACTTAATATTCCTCTTAAACATACTACTTCATATTCCTCTTAAACATACTACTTCATATTCCTCTTAATCATACTAATTCATATTCCTCTTAAACATACTACTTCATATTCCCCTTAAGCATACTAATTCATATTTCTCTTAAACATACTGCTTCATAATCCTCTTAAACATACTACTTCATATTCCTCTTAAACATACTACCTCATATCCCTCTTAAACATATTACTTCATATTCCTCTTAAACATACTACTTCATGTTCCTCTTAAACATACTACTTCATATGCCCCTTATATACTACTTCATATTCCTCTTAAACATACTACTTCATATTCCTCTTAAATATACTACTTCATATTCCTCTTAAACATACTACTTCATATTCCTCTTAAACATACTACTTCATATTCCTCTTAAACGTACTACTTTATATTCCTCTTAAACATACTACTTCATATTCCTCTTAAACATACAACTTCATATTCCTCTTAAATATACTACTTCATATTCCTTTTAAATATACTACTTCATATCCCTCTTAAATATACTACTTCATATTCCTCTTAAACATACTACTTCATATTCCTCTTAAACATACTACTTCATGTTCCTCTTAAACATACTACTTCATATTCCTCTTAAATATACTACTTCATATTCCTCTTAAATATACTACTTCATATTCCTCTTAAATATACTACTTCATATTACTCTTAAACACACTACTCCATATTCCTCTTAAACATACTACTTCATATTCCTCTTAAGCATACTACTTCATATTCCTCTTAAACATACTACTTCATATTCCTCTTAAACATACTACTTCATATTCCTCTTAAACATACTACTTCATATTCCTCTTAATCATACTAATTCATATTCCTCTTAAACATACTACTTCATATTCCTCTTAAATATACTACTTCATATTCCTCTAAAACATACTACTTCATATTATTCTGAAATATACTACTTCATTTTCCTCTTTAACATACTACTTCATATTCCCCTTAAACATACTACTTCATATTTCTCTTAAACATACTGCTTCATAATCCTCTTAAACATACTACTTCATATTCCTCTTAAATATAGTACTTCATATTCCTCTTAAATATACTACTTCATATTCTTCTTAAACATACTACTTCATATTCTTCTAAAATATACTACTTCATTTTCCTCTTCAACATACTACTTCATATTTCCCTTAAACATACTACTTCATATTTCTCTTAAACATACTACTTCATATTCCTCTTAAACATACTACTTCATATTCCTCTTAAACATACTACTTCATAATCCTCTTAAAGATACTACTTCATATTCCTCTTAAATATACTACTTCATATTCCTCTTAAATATACTACTTCATATTCCTCTTAAACATACTACTTCATATTCCTCTTAAACATACTTCTTCATATTCCTCTTAAACATACTTCCTCATATGCCTCTTAAACATACTAGTTCATATTCCTCTTGAACATACTACTTCATATTCGTCTTAAATATATTACTTCATATTCCTCTTAAATATACTACTTCATATTCCTCTTAAACATACTACTACATATTCCTCTTAAACATACTACTTCATATTCCTCTTAAAAATACTACTTCATATTCCTCTTAAAAATAATACTTCAAATTCCTCTTAAACATACTACTTCATATTCCTCTTAAACAAACTACTTCATATTCCTCTTAAATATACTGCTTCAAATTCCTCTTTAACATACTACTTCATATTCCTCTTAAACATACTACTTCATATTCCTCTTAAACATACTACTTCATATTCCTCTTAAACATTTTACTTCATATTCCTCTTAAACATACTACTTCATATTCCTCTTAAACATACTACTTCATATTCCTCTTAAATATACTACATCATATTCCTCTTAAACATACTACTTCTTATTCCTTTTAAACATACTACTTCATATTCATCTTAAACATACTACTTCATATTCCTCTTAAACATATTACTTCATATTCCTCTTAAACATACTACTTCATATTCCTCTTAAACATACTACTTCATATTTCTCTTATACATACAACTTCATATTCCTCTTAAATATACTACTTCATATTCCTCTTAAATATACTACTTCATATTCCTCTTAAACATACTACTTCCTATTCCTCTTAAACATACTACTTCATATTCCTCTTAAACATACTACTTCATATTCCTCTTAAAAATACTACTTCATATTCGTCCTAAACATACTACTTCATATTCCTCTTAAATATACTACTTCATATTCTTCTTAAATATACTACTTCATATTTCTCTTTAACATACTACTTCATATTCCTCTAAAACATACTACTTCATATTCCTCTTCAACATACTACTTCATATTCCTCTAAATCATGCTACTTCATATTCCTCTTACATATACTACTTCATATTCCTCTTAAACATACCACTTCATATTTCTCTTAAACATACTACTTCATATTCCTCTAAAACATACTACTTCATATTCCTCTTAAACTTACTACTTTATATTCCTCTTAAACATACTACTTCATATTCCTCTTCAACATACTACTTCATATTCCTCTTAAATATACTACTTCATATTCCTCTTAAATATACTACTTCATATTCCTCTTAAACATACTACTTCCTATTCCTCTTAAACATACTACTTCATATTCCTCTTAAACATACTACTTCATATTCCTCTTAAACGTACTACTTCATATTCGTCCTAAATATACTACTTCATATTCCTCTTAAATATACTACTTCATATTCCTCTTAAACATACTACTTCATATTTCTCTTAAACATACTACTTCATATTCCTCTTAAACATATACTTCATATTCCTCCTAAATGTACTACTTCATATTCCTCTTAAACATACTACTTCATATTCCTCTTAAACATACTCTTCATATTCCTCTTAAACATACTACTTCATATTTCTCTTAAACATACTACTGCATATTCCTCTTAAATATACTACTTCATATTCCTCTTAAACATACTACTTCATATTCCTCTTAAACATACTACTTTATATTCCTCTTAAACATACTACTTCATATTCCTCTTAAACATACTACTTTATATTCCTCTTAAACATACTACTTCATATTCCTCTTAAACATACTACTTCATATTCCTCTTAAACATACTACTTCATATTCCTCTTAAACATACTACTTCATATTCCTCTTAAACATACTACTTCATATTCCTCTTAAATATACTACTTCATATTCCTCTTAAACATACTACTTCTTATTCCTTTTAAACATACTACTTCATATTCCTCTTAAACATACTACTTCATATTCCTCTTAAACATATTACTTCATATTCCTCTTAAACATACTACTTCATATTCCTCTTAAACATACTACTTCATATTCCTCTTATACATACAACTTCATATTCCTCTTAAATATACTACTTCATATTCCTCTTAAATATACTACTTCATATTCCTCTTAAACATACTACTTCCTATTCCTCTTAAACATACTACTTCATATTCCTCTTAAACATACTACTTCATATTCCTCTTAAAAATACTACTTCATATTCGTCCTAAACATACTACTTCATATTCCTCTTAAATATACTACTTCATATTCTTCTTAAATATACTACTTCATATTTCTCTTTAACATACTACTTCATATTCCTCTAAAACATACTACTTCATATTCCTCTTCAACATACTACTTCATATTCCTCTAAATCATGCTACTTCATATTCCTCTTACATATACTACTTCATATTCCTCTTACACATACCACTTCATATTACTCTTAAACATACTACTTCATATTCCTCTAAAACATACTACTTCATATTCCTCTTAAACTTACTACTTTATATTCCTCTTAAACTTACTACTTCATATTCCTCTTCAACATACTACTTCATATTCCTCTTAAATATACTACTTCATATTCCTCTTAAATATACTACTTCATATTCCTCTTAAACATACTACTTCATATTCCTCTTAAACATATACTTCATATTCCTCCTAAATGTACTACTTCATATTCCTCTTAAACATATACTTCATATTCCTCCTAAATGTACTACTTCATATTCCTCTTAAACATACTACTTCATATTCCTCTTAAACATACTCTTCATATTCTCCTTAAACATACTACTTCATATTCCTCTTAAACATACTACTGCATATTCCTCTTAAATATACTACTTCATATTCCTCTTAAACATACTACTTCATATTCCTCTTAAACATACTACTTTATATTCCTCTTAAACATACTACTTCATATTCCTCTTAAACATACTACTTTATATTCCTCTTAAACATACTACTTCATATTACTCTGAAATATACTACTTCATATTCCTCTTAAACATACTACTTCATATTCCTCTTAAATATACTACTTCATATTCCTCTTAAACATACTACTTCATATTCCTCTTAAACATACAAATTCATATTCCTCTTAAACATACTACTTCATATTCCTCTTAAACATACCACTTCATATTCCTCTTAAACATACTACTTCATATTCCTCTTTAATATACTGCTTCATATTCCTTTTAAATAGACTACTTCATATTCCTCTTAAACATACTACTTCATATTCCTCTTAAACATAAAACTTCATGTTCCTCTTAAAAATGCTACTTCATATTCCTCTTAAACATACTACTACATATTCCTCTTAAACATACTACTTCATAATCCTCTTAAACATACTACTTCATATTCCTCTTAAACATACTACTTCATATTCCTCTTAAACATACTACTTCATATTCCTCCTAAATATACTACTTCATATTCCTCTTAAATATACTACTTCATATTCCTCTTAAACATAGTACTTCATATTTTTCTTAAACATACTACTTCATATTCCTCTAAAACATACTACTTCATATTCCGCTTAAACATACTACTTTATATTCGTCTTAAACATACTACTTGATATTCCTCTTAAACATACTCTTCATATTCTTCTTAAATATACTACTTCATATTCCTCTTAAACATACTACTTCATATTCCTCTTAAACATACTACTTCATATTCCTCTTAAATATACTACTTCATATTCCTCTTAAACATACTACTTCATATTCCTCTTAAACATACTACTTTATATTCCTCTTAAACATACTACTTCATATTCCTCTGAAATATACTACTTCATATTCCTCTTAAACATACTCTTCATATTCTTCTTAAATATACTACTTCATATTCCTCTTAAACATACTACTTCATATTACTCTTAAACATACTACTTCATATTCCTCTTAAACATACTACTTTATATTCCTCTTAAACATACTACTTCATATTCCTCTTAAACATACTACTTCATATTCCTCTTAAACATACTACTTCATATTCCCCTTATATACTACTTCATATTCCTACTTCATATTCCTCTTAAACATACTACTTCATATTCCTCTTAAATATACTACTTCATATTCCTCTTAAACATACTACTTCATATTCCTCTTAAACATACTACTTCATATTCCTCTTAAACGTACTACTTCATATTCCTCTTAAACATACTACTTCATATTCCTCTTAAACATACAACGTCATATTCCTCTTAAACATACCACTTCATATTCCTTTTAAATATACTACTTCATATCCCTCTTAAATATACTACTTCATATTTCTCTTAAACATACTACTTCATATTCCTCTTAAACATACTACTTCATGTTCCTCTTAAACATACTACTTCATATTCCTCTTAAATATACTACTTCATATTCCTCTTAAATATACTACTTCATATTCCTCTTAAATATACTACTTCATATTCCTCTTAAACGTACTACTTCATATTCCTCTTAAACATACTACTTCATATTCCTCTAAAACATACTACTTCATATTCCTCTTAAACATACTACTTCATATTCATCTTAAACATACTACGTCATATTCCTCTTAAACATAGTACTTCATATTTCTCTTGAACATACTACTTCATTATCCTCTTAAACATACTACTTCATATTCCTCTTAAATATACTACTTCATATTCCTCTTAAATATACTACTTCATATTACTCTTAAACACACTACTCCATATTCCTCTTAAACATACTACTTCATATTCCTCTTAAGCATACTACTTCATATTCCTCTTAAACATACTACTTCATATTCCTCATAAACATACTACTTCATATTCCTCTTAAACATACTACTTCATATTCCTCTTAATCATATTAATTCATATTCCTCTTAAACATACTACTTCATATTCCTCTTAAATATACTACTTCATATTCCTCTTAAACATACTACTTCATATTATTCTTAAATATACTACTTCATTTTCCTCTTTAACATACTACTTCATATTCCCCTTAAACATACTACTTCATATTTCTCTTAAACATACTGCTTCATAATCCTCTTAAACATACTACTTCATATTCCTCTTAAATATACTACTTCATATTCCTCTTAAATATACTACTTTATATTTCTCTTAAACATACTACTTCATATTCTTCTTAAATATACTACTTCATTTTCCTCTTCAACATACTACTTCATATTCCCCTTAACCATACTACTTCATATTTCTCTTAAACATACTACTTCATATTCCTCTTAAACATACTACTTCATATTCCTCTTAAACATACTACTTCATAATCCTCTTAAAGATACTACTTCATATTCCTCTTAAATATACTACTTCATATTCCTCTTTAATATACTATTTCATATTCCTCTTAAACATACTACTTCATATTCCTCTTAAACATACTTCTTCATATTCCTCTTAAACATACTTCCTCATATGCCTCTCAAACATACTAGTTCATATTCCTCTTGAACATACTACTTCATATTCGTCTTAAATATATTACTTCATATTCCTCTTAAATATACTACTTCATATTCCTCTTAAAAATACTACTTCATATTCCTCTTAAAAATAATACTTCAAATTCCTATTAAACATACTACTTCATATTCCTCTTAAACAAACTACTTCATATTCCTCTTAAATATACTGCTTCAAATTCCTCTTTAACATACTACTTCATATTCCTCTTAAACATACTACTTCATATTCCTCTTAAACATACTACTTCATATTCCTCTTAAACATACTACTTCATATTCCTCTTAAACATACTACTTCATATTCCTCTTAAACATACTACTTCATATTCCTCTTAAATATACTACTTCATATTCCTCTTAAACATACTACTTCTTATTCCTTTTAAATATACTACTTCATATTCCTCTTAAACATACTACTTCATATTCCTCTTAAACATATTACTTCATATTCCTCTTAAACATACTACTTCATATTCCTCTTAAACATACTACTTCATATTCCTCTTATACATACTACTTCATATTCCTCTTAAATATACAACTTCATATTCCTCTTAAATATACTACTTCATATTCCTCTTAAACATACTACTTCCTATTCCTCTTAAACATACTACTTCATATTCCTCTTAAACATACTACTTCATATTCCTCTTAAAAATACTACTTCATATTCGTCCTAAACATACTACTTCATATTCCTCTTAAATATACTACTTCATATTCCTCTTAAACATACTACTTCATATTTCTCTTAAACATACTACTTCATATTCCTCTAAAACATACTACTTCATATTCCTCTTCAACATACTACTTCATATTCCTCTAAATCATACTACTTCATATTCCTCTTACATATACTACTTCATATTCCTCTTAAACATACCACTTCATATTTCTCTTAAACATACTACTTCATATTCCTCTAAAACATACTACTTCATATTCCTCTTAAACTTACTACTTTATATTCCTCTTAAACATACTACTTCATATTCTTCTTCAACATACTACTTCATATTCCTCTTAAATATACTACTTCATATTCCTCTTAAATATACTACCTCATATTCCTCTTAAACATACTACTTCCTATTCCTCTTAAACATACTACTTCATATTCCTCTTAAACATACTACTTCATATTCCTCTTAAACGTACTACTTCATATTCGTCCTAAATATACTACTTCATATTCCTCTTAAATATACTACTTCATATTCCTCTTAAACATACTACTTCATATTTCTCTTAAGCATACTACTTCATATTCCTCTTAAACATACTACTTCATATTCCTCCTAAATGTACTACTTCATATTCCTCTTAAACATACTACTTCATATTCCTCTCAAACATACTCTTCATATTCCTCTTAAACATACTACTTCATATTCCTCTTAAACATACTACTTCATATTCCTCTTAAATATACTACTTCATATTCCTCTTAAACATACTACTTCATATTCCTCTTAAACATACTACTTTATATTCCTCTTAAACGTACTACTTCATATTCCTCTGAAATATACTACTTCATATTCCTCTTAAACATACTACTTCATATTCCTCTTTAAAATACTACTTCATATTCCTCTTAAACATACTACTTCATATTCCTCTTAAACATACAAATTCATATTCCTCTTAAACATACTACTTCATATTCCTCTTAAACATACTACTTCATATTCCTCTTAAACATACTACTTCATATTCCTCTTTAATATACTACTTCATATTCCTTTTAAATAGACTACTTCATATTCCTCTTAAACATACTACTTCATATTCCTCTTAAACATACTACTTCATATTCCTCTTAAAAATACTACTTCATATTCCTCTTAAAAATAATACTTCAAATTCCTCTTAAACATACTACTTCATATTCCTCTTAAACAAACTACTTCATATTCCTTTTAAATATACTGCTTCAAATTCCTCTTCAACATACTACTTCATATTCCTCTTAAACATACTACTTCATATTCCTCTTAAACATACTACTTCATATTTCTCTTAAACATACTACTTCATATTCCTCTTAAAAATAATACTTCAAATTCCTCTTAAACATACTACTTCATATTCCTCTTAAACAAACTACTTCATATTCATCTTAAATATACTGCTTCAAATTCCTCTTTAACATACTACTTCATATTCCTCTTAAACATACTACTTCATATTCCTCTTAAACATACTACTTCATATTCCTCTTAAACATACTTAAACAACCTACTTCATATTCATCTTCATATTCCTCTTAAACATACTACTTCATATTCCTCTTAAACATACTACTTCATATTACTCTTAAACATACTACTTCATATTCCTCTTAATTATACTACTTCATATTCCTCTTAAACATACTACTTCTTATTCCTTTTAAACATACTACTTCATATTCCTCTTAAACATACTACTTCATATTCCTCTTAAACATATTACTTCATATTCCTCTTAAACATACTACTTCATATTCCTCTTAAACATACTACTTCATATTCCTCTTATACATACTACTTCATATTCCTCTTAAATATACAACTTCATATTCCTCTTAAATATACTACTTCATATTCCTCTTAAACATACTACTTCCTATTCCTCTTAAAAATACTACTTCATATTCCTCTTAAACATACTACTTCATATTCCTCTTAAAAATACTACTTCATATTCGTCCTAAACATACTACTTCATATTCCTCTTAAATATAATACTTCATATTCCTCTTAAACATACTACTTCATATTTCTCTTAAACATACTACTTCATATTCCTCTAAAACATACTACTTCATATTCCTCTTCAACATACTACTTCATATTCCTCTAAATCATACTACTTCATATTCCTCTTACATATACTACTTCATATTCCTCTTAAACATACCACTTCATATTTCTCTTAAACATACTACTTCATATTCCTCTAAAACATACTACTTCATATTCCTCTTAAACTTACTACTTTATATTCCTCTTAAACATTCTACTTCATATTCCTCTTCAACATACTACTTCATATTCCTCTTAAATATACTACTTCATATTCCTTTTAAATATACTACTTCATATTCCTCTTAAACATACTACTTCCTATTCCTCTTAAACATACTACTTCACATTCCTCTTAAACATACTACTTCATATTCCTCTTAAACGTACTACTTCATATTCGTCCTAAATATACTACTTCATATTCCTCATAAATATACTACTTCATATTCCTCTTAAACATACTACTTCATATTTCTCTTAAACATACTACTTTATATTCCTCTTAAACATACTACTTCATATTCCTCCTAAATGTATTACTTCATATTCCTCTTAAACATACTACTTCATATTCCTCTTAAACATACTCTTCATATTCCTCTTAAACATACTACTTCATATTCCTCTTAAACATACTACTTCATATTCCTCTTAAATATACTACTTCATATTCCTCTTAAACATACTACTTCATATTCCTCTTCAACATACTACTTCATATTCCTCTTAAATATACTACTTCATATTCCTTTTAAATATACTACTTCATATTCCTCTTAAACATACTACTTCCTATTCCTCTTAAACATACTACTTCACATTCCTCTTAAACATACTACTTCATATTCCTCTTAAACGTACTACTTCATATTCGTCCTAAATATACTACTTCATATTCCTCATAAATATACTACTTCATATTCCTCTTAAACATACTACTTCATATTTCTCTTAAACATACTACTTCATATTCCTCTTAAACATACTACTTCATATTCCTCCTAAATGTATTACTTCATATTCCTCTTAAACATACTACTTCATATTCCTCTTAAACATACTCTTCATATTCCTCTTAAACATACTACTTCATATTCCTCTTAAACATACTACTTCATATTCCTCTTAAATATACTACTTCATATTCCTCTTAAACATACTACTTCATATTCCTCTTAAACATACTACTTTATATTCCTCTTAAACGTACTACTTCATATTCCTCTGAAATATACTACTTCATATTCCTCTTAAACATACTACTTCATATTCCTCTTAAATATACTACTTCATATTCCTCTTAAACATACTACTTCATGTTCCTCTTAAACATACAAATTCATATTCCTCTTAAACATACTACTTCATATTCCTCTTAAACATACTACTTCATATTCCTCTTAAACATACTACTTCATATTCCTCTTTAATATACTACTTCATATTCCTTTTAAATAGACTACTTCATATTCCTCTTAAACATACTACTTCATATTCCTCTTAAACATACAACTTCATGTTCCTCTTAAACATGCTACTTCATATTCCTCTTAAACATACTACTACATATTCCTCTTAAACAGACTACTTCATATTCTTCTTAAACATACTACTTAATATTCCTCTTAAACATACTACTTCACATTCCTCTTAAACATACTACTTCATATTCATCTTAAATAAACTAATTCATATTCCTCTTAAACATACTACTACATTATCCTCTTAAACATACTACTTCATAATCCTCTTAAACATACTACTTCATATTCCTCTTAAACATACTACTTCATATTCCTCTTAAACATACTACTTCATATTCCTCTTTAATATACTACTTCATATTCCTTTTAAATATACTACTTCATATTCCTCTTAAACATACTACTTCATATTCCTCTTAAACATACAACTTCATGTTCCTCTTAAACATGCTACTTCATATTCCTCTTAAACATACTACTACATATTCCTCTTAAACATACTACTTCATATTCTTCTTAAACATACTACTTAATATTCCTCTTAAACATACTACTTCACATTCCTCTTAAACATACTACTTCATATTCATCTTAAATAAACTAATTCATATTCCTCTTAAACATACTACTACATTATCCTCTTAAACATACTACTTCATATTCCTCTTAAACATACTACTTTATATTCCTTTTAAACATACTACTTCATATTCCTCTGAAATATACTACTTCATATTCCTCTTAAACATACTACTTCATATTCCTCTTAAATATACTACTTCATATTCCTCTTAAACATACTACTTCATATTCGTCTTAAACATACTACTTCATATTCCTCTTAAACGTACTACTTCATATTCCTCTTAAACATACTACTTCATATTCCTCTTAAACATACAACTTCATATTCCTCTTAAACATACTACTTCATATTCCTTTTAAATATACTACTTCATATCCCTCTTATATATACTACTTCATATTCCTCTTAAACATACTACTTCATATTCCTCTTAAACATACTGCTTCATATTCCTCTTAAACATACTACTTCATATTCCTCTTAAATATACTACTTCATATTCCCCTTAAATATACTACTTCATATTCCTCTTAAATATACTACTTCATATTCCTCTTAAACACACTAGTTCATATTCCTCTTAAACATACTACTTCATATTCCTCTTAAACATACTACTTCATATTCCTCTTAAACATACTACTTCATATTATTCTTAAATATACTACTTCATATTCCTCTTAAACATACTACTTCATATTCCTCTTAAACATACTACTTCATATTCCTCTTAAACATACTACTTCATATTCCTCTTAAATATACTACTTCATATTCCTCTTAAACATACTACTTCATATACCTCTTAAACAAACTACTTCATATTCCTCTTAAACATACTACTTCAATATTGCTCTTAAATATAATACTTCATATTCCTCTTAAATATACTACTTCATATTCCTCTTAAACGTACTACTTCATATTCCTCTTAAACATACTACTTCATATTCCTCTAAAACATACTACTTCATACTCCTCTTAAACATACTAATTCATATTCATCTTAAACATACTACGTCATATTCCTCTTAAACATAGTACTTCATATTCCTCTTGAACATACTACTTCATTATCCTCTTAAACATACTACTTCATATTCCTCTTAAATATACTACTTCATATTCCTCTTAAATATACTACTTCATATTCCTCTTAAACATACTACTTCATATTATTCTTAAATATACTACTTCATTTTCCTCTTTAACATACTACTTCATATTCCCCTTAAACATACTACTTCATACTTCTCTTAAACATACTGCTTCATAATCCTCTTAAACATACTACTTCATATTCTTCTTAAATATACTACTTCATATTCCTCTTAAATATACTACTTCATATTCCTCTTAAACATACTACTTCATATTCTTCTTAAATATACTACTTCATTTTCCTCTTCAACATACTACTTCATATTCCCCTTAAACATACTACTTCATATTTCTCTTAAACATACTACTTCATATTCCCCTTAAACATACTACTTCATATTCCTCTTAAACATACTTCTTCATATTCCTCTTAAACATACTTCCTCATATGCCTCTTAAACATACTAGTTCATATTCCTCTTGAACATACTACTTCATATTCGTCTTAAATATATTACTTCATATTCCTCTTAAATATACTACTTCATTTTCCTCTTAAACATACTACTACATATTCCTCTTAAACATACTACTTCATATTCCTCTTAAACATACTACTTCATATTCCTCTTAAACATACTACTTCATATTCCTCCTAAATGTACTACTTCATATTCCTCTTAAACATACTACTTCATATACCTCTTAAACATACTACTTCATATTCCTCTTAAACATACTACTTCATATTCCTCTTAAACATACTACTTCATATTCCTCTCAAACATACTACTTCATATTCCTCTTAAACATACTACTTCATATTGCTCTTAAAAATACTACTTCATATTCCTCTTAAAAATACTACTTCAAATTCCTCTTAAACATACTACTTCATATTCCTCTTAAACATACTACTTCATATTCCTCTTAAATATACTACATCAAATTCCTCTTTAACATACTACTTCATATTCCTCTTAAATATACTACTTCATATTCCTCTTAAACATACTACTTCATATTCCTCTTAAACATACTACTTCAAATTCCTGTTAAACATACTACTTCATATTCCTCTTAAACATACTACTTCATATTCCTCTTAAATATACTACTTCATATTCCTCTTAAACATACTACTTCATATTCCTCCTAAATGTACTACTTCATATTCCTCTTAAACATACTACTTCATATTCCTCTTAAACATACTACTTCATATTCCTCTTAAACATACTACTTCTTATTCCTCTTAAACATACTACTTCATATTCCTCTCAAACATACTACTTCATATTCCTCTTAAAAATACTACTTCATATTGCTCTTAAAAATACTACTTCATATTCCTCTTAAAAATACTACTTCAAATTCCTCTTAAACATACTACTTCACATTCCACTTAAACATACTACTTCATATTCCTCTTAAATATACTACATCAAATTCCTCTTTAACATACTACTTCATATTCCTCTTAAACATACTAATTTATATTCCTCTTAAACATACTACTTCATATTCCTCTTAAACATACTACTTCATATTCCTCTTAAACATACTACTTCATATTCCTCTTAAACATACTACTTCATATTCCTCTTAAACATACTACTTCATAGTCCTCTTAAACATACTACTTCATATTCCTCTTAAACATACTACTTCATATTCCTCTTCAATATACTACTTCATATTCCTCTTAAATATACTACTTCATATTTATCTTAAACATACTACTTCATATTCCTCTTAAACATACTACTTCATATTCCTCTTAAACATACTACTTCATATTCCTCTTAAAAATACTACTTCATATTCCTCTTATATATACTACTTTATATTCCTCTTGAATATACTACTTCATATTCCTCTTAAGCATACTACTTCCTATTCCTCTTAAACATACTACTTCATATTCCTCTTAAACATACTACTTCATATTCCTCTTAAAAATACTACTTCATATTCGTCCTAAACATACTACTTCATATTCCTCTTAAATATACTACTTCATATTCCTCTTAAACATACTACTTCATATTTCTCTTAAACATACTACTTCATATTCCTCTAAAACATACTACTTCATATTCCTCTTCAACATACTACTTCATATTCCTCTAAATCATACTACTTCATATTCCTCTTACATATACTACTTCATATTCCTCTTAAACATACCACTTCATATTTCTCTTAAACATACTACTTCATATTCCTCTAAAACATACTACTTCATATTCCTCTTAAACATACTACTTTATATTCCTCTTAAACATACTACTTCATATTCCTCTTAAACATACTACTTCATATTCCTCTTAAATATACTACTTCATATTCCTCTTAAATATACTATTTCATATTCCTCTTAAACATACTACTTCCTATTCCTCTTAAACATACTACTTCATATTCCTCCTAAATATACTACTTCGTATTCCTCTTAAATATACTACTTCATATTCCTCTTAAACATACTACTTCATATTTCTCTTAAACAAACTACTTCATATTCCTCTAAAACATACTACTTCATATTCCTCTTAAACATACTACTTTATATTCCTCTTAAACATACTACTTCATATACCTCTTAAACGTACTCTTCATATTCCTCTTAAATATACTACTTCATATTCCTCTTAAACATACTACTTCATATTCCTGTTAAACAAACTACTTCATATTCCTCTTAAATATACTACTTCATATTCCTCTTAAACATACTACTTCATATTCCTCTTAAACATACTACTTTATATTCCTCTTAAACATACTACTTCATATTCCTCTAAAATATACTACTTCATATTCCTCTTAAACATACTACTTCATATTCCTCTTAAATATACTACTTCATATTCCTCTTAAACATACTACTTCATATTCCTCTTAAACATACAACTTCATATTCCTCCTAAACATTCTACTTCATATTCCTCTTAAACATACTACTTCATATTCCTCTTAAACATACTACTTCATATTCCTCTTTAATATACTACTTCATATTCCTTTTAAATAGACTACTTCATATTCCTCTTAAACATACTACTTCATATTCCTCTTAAACATACAACTTCATGTTCCTCTTAAACATGCTACTTCATATTCCTCTTAAACATACTACTACATATTCCTCTTAAACATACTACTTCATATTCTTCTTAAACATACAACTTAATATTCCTCTTAAACATACTACTTCACATTCCTCTTAAACATACTACTTCATATTCATCTTAAATAAACTACTTCATATTCCTCCTAAACATACTACTACATTATCCTCTTAAACATACTACTTCATAATCCTCTAAAACATACTACTTCATATTCCTCTTAAACATACTACTTCATATTCCTCTTAAACATATTACTTCATATTCCTCTTAAACATAATACTTCATATTCTTCTTAAATATACTACTTCATATTCTTCTTAAACATACTACTCCATATTCCTCTTAAACATACTACTTCATATTCCTCTTAAACATACTACTTCATATTCCTCTTAAATAAACTACTTCATATTCCTCTTAAATATACTACTTCATATTCCTCTTAAACATACTACGTCATATTCCTCTTAAACATACTACTTCATATATCTCTAAAACGTACTACTTCATATTCCTCTTAAACATACTACTTCATATTCCCCTTAAATATACTACTTCATATTCCTCTTAAACATACTACTTCATATTCCTCTTAAACATACTACTTCATATTCCTCTTAAACATACTACTTCATATTCCTCTTAAACATACTACTTCATATTCCTCTTAAACATACTACTTAATATTTCTCTTAAACATACTACTTCATATTCTTCTTAAATATACTACTTTATATTCCTCTGAAACATACTACTTCATATTTCTCTTAAACATACTACTTTATATTCCTCTTAAACATACTACTTCATATTCCTCTTAAATATACTACTTCATATTCCTCTTAAATATACTACTTCCCATTCCTCTTAAACATACTACTTCATATTCCTCTTAAACATACTACTTCATATTTCTCTTAAACATACTACTTCATATTCCTCTTAAATATGCTACTTCACATTCCTCTTAAACATACTACTTCATATCCCTCTTAAACATACTACTTCATATTCCTCTTAAACATACTACTTCATATTCCTCTTAAACATACTACTTCATATATCTCTTAAACATGCAAGTTCATATTCCTCTTAAACATACTACTTCATATTCCTCTTGAACATACTACTTCATATTCCTCTTAAGCATACTACTTCATAATCCTCTTAAACATACTACTTCATATTCCTCTTAAATATACTACTTCATATTCCTCTTAAACATACTACTTCATATTCCTCTTAAACATACTACTTCATATTCCTCTTAAACATACTACTTCTAATTCCTCTTAAACATACAACTTCATATTCCTCTTAAACGTACTATTTCATATTCCTCTTAAACATACTACTTCATATTCCTCTTAAACATACTACTTCATACTCCTCCTTAACATACTACTTCATATTCCTCTTAAACATTCTACTTCATATTCCTCTTAAATATACTACTTCAAATTCCTCTTAAACATACTACTTCATATTCCTCTTAAACATACTACTTCATCCTCTTAAACATACTACTTCATATTCCTCTTAAACATACTACTTCATATTCCTCTTAAACATACTACTTCATATTCCTCTTAAACATACTACTTCATATTCATCTTCAACATACTACTTCATAATCCTCTTAAACATAATACTTAATATTTCTCTTAAACATACTACTTCATATTCTTCTTAAATATACTACTTCATATTCTTCTGAAACATACTACTTCATATTTCTCTTAAACATACTACTTCATATTCCTCTTAAACATACTACTTCATATTCCTCTTAAATATACTACTTCATATTCCTCTTAAATATACTACTTCACATTCCTCTTAAACATACTACTTCATATTCCTCTTAAACATACTATTTCATATCCCTCTAAAACATACTACTTCATATCCCTCTTAAACATATTTCTTCATATTCCTCTTAAATATACTACTTCATATTCCTCTTAAACATACTACTTCATATTCCTCTTAAACATAAAACTTCATATTCCTCTTCAACATACTACTTCTATTCCTCTTAAAAATACTACTTCATATTCCTCTTAAACATACTACTTCATATTCCTCTTAAATATACTACTTCATTTTCCTCTTAAATATACTACTTCATATTCCTCTTAAACATACTACTTCATATTCCTCTTAATTATACTACTTCATATTCCTCTTAAACATACTACTTCATATTCCTCTTAAATATACTACTTCATATAACTCTTAAACATACTACTTCATATTCCTCTTAAACATACTACTTCATATCCCTCTTAAACATACAACTTCATATTCCTCTTAAACATACTACTTCATATTCCTCTTAAACATACTACTTCATATTCCTCTTAAACATACTACTTCATATTTCTCTTAAACATGCTAGTTCATATTCATCTTAAACATACTACTTCATATTCCTCTTAATCATACTAATTCATACTCCTCTTAAACATACTACTTCATATTATGCTTAAACATACTACTTCATATTCCTCTTAAATATACTACTTCATATTCATCTTTAACATACTACTTCATATTCCTCTTAAACATACTACTTCATATTCCTCTTGAACATACTACTTCAAATTCCTCTTAAACATACTACTTCATATTCCTCTTAAATATACTACTTCATATTCCTCTCAAATATACTACTTCATATTCCTCTTAAACATAATACTCCATATTCTTCTTAAATATACTACTTCATTTTTCTCTTCAACATACTACTTCATATTCCCCTTAAACATACTACTTCATATTTCTCTTAAACGTACTACTTCCATATTCCTCTTAAACATACTACTTCATATTCCTCTTAAGCATACTACTTCATAATCCTCTTAAACATACTACTTCATATTCCTCTTAAATATACTACTTCATATTCCTCTTAAACATACTACTTCATATTCCTCTTAAACATACTACTTCATATTCCTCTTAAACATTCTACTTCTAATTCCTCTTAAACATACTACTTCATATTCCTCTTAAACGTACTACTTCATATTCCTCTTAAACATACTACTTCATATTCCTCTTAAACATACTACTTCATATTCCTCTTAAACATACTACTTCATATTCCTCTTAAACATACTACTTTATATTCCTCTTAAATATACTACGTCATATTCCTCTTAAAAATACTACTTCATATTCCTCCTTAACATACTACTTTATATTCCTCTTAAACATACTACTTCATATTCCTCTTAAATATACTACTCCAAATTCCTCTTAAACATACTACTTCATATTCCTCTTAAACATACAACTTCATCCTCTTAAACATACTACTTCATATTCCTCTTAAACATACTACTTCATATTCCTCTTAAATATACTACTTCATATTCCACTTAAACATACTACTTCATATTCCTCTTAAATATACTACTTCATATTCCTCTTAAACAAACTACTTCTTATTCCTCTTAAACATACTACTTCATATTCCTCTTAAACATACTACTTCATATTCCTCTTAAACATACTATTTTATATTCCTCTTAAACATACTACTTCATATTCCTCTTAAACATACTACTTCATATTCCTCTTAAACATACTACTTCATATTCCTCTTAAACATACTACTTCATATTCCTCTTAAATATACTACTTCATATTCCTCTTAAATATACTACTTCATATTCATCTTAAACATACTACTTCATATTCCTCTTAAACATACTACTTCATATTCCTCTTAAACATACTACTTCATATTGCTCTTAAACATACTACTTTATATTCCTCTTAAACATACTACTTCATATTCCTCTTAAATATACTACTTCATATTCCTCTTAAACAAACTACTTATTATTCCTCTTAAACATACTACTTCATATTCCTCTTAAACATACTACTTCATATTCCTCTTAAACATACTACTTTATATTCCTCTTAAACATACTACTTCATATTCCTCTTAAACATACTACTTCATATTCCTCTTAAACATACTACTTCATATTCCTCTTAAACATACTACTTCATATTCCTCTTAAATATACTACTTCATATTCCTCTTAAATATACTACTTCAAATTCATCTTAAACATACTACTTCATATTCCTCTTAAACATACTACTTCATATTCCTCTTAAACATACTACTTCATATTCCTCTAAAACATACTACTTCATATTCCTCTTAAACATACTACTTTATATTCCTCTTAAACATACTACTTCATATTCCTCTTAAACATACTACTTCATATTCCTCTTAAACATACTACTTCATATTCCTCTTAAACATACTACTTCATATTCCTCTTAAATATACTACTTCATATTCCTCTTAAATATACTACTTCATATTCATCTTAAACATACTACTTCATATTCCTCTCAAACATACTACTTCATATTCCTCTTAAACATACTACTTCATATTCCTCTTAAACATACTACTTCATATTCCTCTTAAATATACTACATCATATTCCTCTTAAATATACTACTTCATATTCCTCTTAAACACACTACTTCCTATTCCTCTTAAACATAATACTTCATATTCCTCTTAAACATACTACTTCATATTCCTCTTAAACATACTAATTCATATTCCTCTTAAACATACTACTTCATATTCCTCTTAAATATACTTCTTCATATTCCTCTTAAACATACTACTTCATATTCCTCTTAAAGATACTAGTTTATATTCCTCTTAAACATACTAGTTCATATTCCTCTGAAATATACTACTTCATATTCCTCTTAAACATACTACTTCATATTCCTCTTAAATATACTACTTCATATTCCTCTTAAACATACTACTTCATATTCCTCTTAAACATACTACTTCATATTCCTCTTCAATATACTACCTCATATTCCTCTTAAATAGACTACTTTATATTCCTCTTAAACATACTACTTCATATTCCTCTTAAACATACTATTTCATATTCCTCTTAAACATACTACTTCATATTCCTCTTAAACATACTACTTCACATTTCTCTTAAACATATTACTTCATATTCATCTTAAATAAACTACTTCATATTCCTCTTTAATATACTACTTCATATTCCTCTTAAATAGACTACTTCATATTCCTCTTAAACATACTACTTCATATTCCTCTTAAACATACTACTTCATATTCCTCTTAAACATACTACTTCATATGACTCTTAAACATACTACTTCATATTCCTCTTAAATATACATCTTTATATTCCTCTTAAACATACTACTTCATATTCCTCTTAAACATACTACTTCATATTCCTCCTAAATATACGACTTCATATTCCTCTTAAATATACTACTTCATATTCCTCTTAAACATACTACTTCATATTCCTCTTAAACATACTACTTCATATTCCTCTTAAACATATTACTTCATATTCCTCTTAAATATACTACTTCGTATTCCTCTTAACTATACTACTTCATATTCCTCTTAAACATACTACTTCATATTCCTCTTAAACATACTACTTCGTATTCCCCTTAAACATACTACTTCATATTCCTCTTAAACATACTACTTCATATTCCTCTTAAACATGCTACTTCATATTCCTCTTAAACATACTACTTCATATTCCTCTTAAACATACCACTTCATATTCCTCTTAAACATACTACTTCATATTCCTCTTAAACATACTACTTCATATTCCTCTTAAACATACTACTTCATATTCTTCATAAACATACTACTTCATATTCCTCTTAAGCATAATACTTCATATTCCTCTTAAACATACTACTTCATATTCCTCTTAAACATACTTCTTCATATTCCTCTTAAACATACTACTTCATATTCCTCTTAAACATACTACTTCATATTCCTCTTAAATATACTTCTTCATATTCCTCTTAAACATACTAATTCATATTCCTCTTAAATATACAACTTCATATTGCTCTTAAACATACTATTTCATATTCTTCTTAAATAGACTACTTCAAATTCCTCTTAAACATAATACTTCATATTCCTCTTAAACATACTACTTCATATTCCTCTTAAACATACTACTTCATATTCCTCTTAAGCATACTACTTCATATTACTCTTAAACATACTACTTCATATTCCTCTTAAATATACAACTTCATATTCCTCTTAAACATACTACTTCATATTCCTCTTAAACATACTACTTCATATTCCTCTTAAATATACTACTTCATATTCTTCTTAAATATACTACTTCATATTCCTCTTAAACATACTACTTCATATTCCTCTTAAACATACTACTTCATATTCCTCATAAACATACTACTTCATATTCCTCTTAAACATACTACTTCACATTCCTCTTAAACATACTACTTCATATTCATCTTAAATAAACTACTTCATATTCCTCTTTAATATACTACTTCATATTCCTCTTAAATAGACTACTTCATATTCCTCTTAAACATACTACTTCATATTCCTCGTAAAAATACTACTTCATATTCCTCTTAAACATACTACTTCATATGACTCTTAAACATACTACTTCATATTCCTCTTAAATATACATCTTCATATTCCTCTTAAACATACTACTTCATATTCCTCTTAAACATACTACTTCATATTCCTCTTAAACATACTACTTCATATTCCTCTTAAACATACTACTTTATATTCCTCTTAAACATACTACTTCATATTCCTCTTAAACATACTACTTCATATTCCTCTTAAACATACTACTTCATATTCCTCTTAAACATACTACTTCATATTCCTCTTAAATATACTACTTCATATTCCTCTTAAATATACTACTTCAAATTCATCTTAAACATACTACTTCATATTCCTCTTAAACATACTACTTCATATTCCTCTTAAACATACTACTTCATATTCCTCTAAAACATACTACTTCATATTCCTCTTAAATATACTACTTCATATTCCTCTTAAATATACTACTTCATATTACTCTTAAACAAACTACTTCTTATTCCTCTTAAACATACTACTTCATATTCCTCTTAATCATACTACTTCATATTCCTCTTAAACATACTACTTTATATTCCTCTTAAACATACTACTTCATATTCCTCTTAAACATACTACTTCATATTCCTCTTAAACATACTACTTCATATTCCTCTTAAACATACTACTTCATATTCCTCTTAAATATACTACTTCATATTCCTCTTAAATATACTACTTCATATTCATCTTAAACATACTACTTCATATTCCTCTCAAACATACTACTTCATATTCCTCTTAAACATACTACTTCATATTCCTCTTAAACATACTACTTCATATTCCTCTTAAATATACTACATCATATTCCTCTTAAATATACTACTTCATATTCCTCTTAAACACACTACTTCCTATTCCTCTTAAACATAATACTTCATATTCCTCTTAAACATACTACTTCATATTCCTCTTAAACATACTAATTCATATTCCTCTTAAACATACTACTTCATATTCCTCTTAAATATACTTCTTCATATTCCTCTTAAACATACTACTTCATATTCCTCTTAAACATACTAGTTTATATTCCTCTTAAACATACTAGTTCATATTCCTCTGAAATATACTACTTCATATTCCTCTTAAACATACTACTTCATATTCCTCTTAAATATACTACTTCATATTCCTCTTAAACATACTACTTCATATTCCTCTTAAACATACTACTTCATATTCCTCTTCAATATACTACCTCATATTCCTCTTAAATAGACTACTTTATATTCCTCTTAAACATACTACTTCATATTCCTCTTAAACATACTATTTCATATTCCTCTTAAACATACTACTTCATATTCCTCTTAAACATACTACTTCACATTTCTCTTAAACATATTACTTCATATTCATCTTAAATAAACTACTTCATATTCCTCTTTAATATACTACTTCATATTCCTCTTAAATAGACTACTTCATATTCCTCTTAAACATACTACTTCATATTCCTCTTAAACATACTACTTCATATTCCTCTTAAACATACTACTTCATATGACTCTTAAACATACTACTTCATATTCCTCTTAAATATACATCTTTATATTCCTCTTAAACATACTACTTCATATTCCTCTTAAACATACTACTTCATATTCCTCCTAAATATACGACTTCATATTCCTCTTAAATATACTACTTCATATTCCTCTTAAACATACTACTTCATATTCCTCTTAAACATACTACTTCATATTCCTCTTAAACATATTACTTCATATTCCTCTTAAATATACTACTTCGTATTCCTCTTAACTATACTACTTCATATTCCTCTTAAACATACTACTTCATATTCCTCTTAAACATACTACTTCGTATTCCCCTTAAACATACTACTTCATATTCCTCTTAAACATACTACTTCATATTCCTCTTAAACATGCTACTTCATATTCCTCTTAAACATACTACTTCATATTCCTCTTAAACATACCACTTCATATTCCTCTTAAACATACTACTTCATATTCCTCTTAAACATACTACTTCATATTCCTCTTAAACATACTACTTCATATTCTTCATAAACATACTACTTCATATTCCTCTTAAGCATAATACTTCATATTCCTCTTAAACATACTACTTCATATTCCTCTTAAACATACTTCTTCATATTCCTCTTAAACATACTACTTCATATTCCTCTTAAACATACTACTTCATATTCCTCTTAAATATACTTCTTCATATTCCTCTTAAACATACTAATTCATATTCCTCTTAAATATACAACTTCATATTGCTCTTAAACATACTATTTCATATTCTTCTTAAATAGATTACTTCAAATTCCTCTTAAACATAATACTTCATATTCCTCTTAAACATACTACTTCATATTCCTCTTAAACATACTACTTCATATTCCTCTTAAACATACTACTTCATATTCCTCTTAAACATACTACTTCATATTCCTCTTAAACATACTACTTCATATTCCTCTTAAACATACTACTTCACATTCCTCTTAAACATACTACTTCATATTCCTCTTAAATAACCTAGTTCATATTCCTCTTAAACATACTACTTCATATTCCTCTTAAACATACTATTTCATATTCCTCTTAAACATACTACTTCATATTCCTCTTAAACATACAACTTCATATTCCTCTTAAATATACTACTTCATATTCCTCTTAAACATACTACTTCAAATTCCTTTTAAACAAACAACTTCATATTCCTCTTAAGCATACTACTTCATATTACTCTTAAACATACTACTTCATATTCCTCTTAAATATACAACTTCATATTCCTCTTAAACATACTACTTCATATTCCTCTTAAACATACTACTTCATATTCCTCTTAAATATACTACTTCATATTCTTCTTAAATATACTACTTCATATTCCTCTTAAACATACTACTTCATATTCCTCTTAAACATACTACTTCATATTCCTCATAAACATACTACTTCATATTCCTCTTAAACATACTACTTCACATTCCTCTTAAACATACTACTTCATATTCATCTTAAATAAACTACTTCATATTCCTCTTTAATATACTACTTCATATTCCTCTTAAATAGACTACTTCATATTCCTCTTAAACATACTACTTCATATTCCTCGTAAAAATACTACTTCATATTCCTCTTAAACATACTACTTCATATGACTCTTAAACATACTACTTCATATTCCTCTTAAATATACATCTTCATATTCCTCTTAAACATACTACTTCATATTCCTCTTAAACATACTACTTCATATTCCTCTTAAACATACTACTTCATATTCCTCTTAAACATACTACTTCATATTCCTCTTAAATATACTACTACGTATTCCTCTTAACTATACTACTTCATATTCCTCTTAAACATACTACTTCATATTCCTCTTAAACATTCAACTTCATATTCCCCTTAAACATACTACTTCATATTCCTCTTAAACATACTACTTCATATTCCTCTTAAACATGCTACTTCATATTCCTCTTAAACATACTACTTCATATTCCTCTTAAAAGTACCACTTCATATTCCTCTTAAACATGCTACGTCAAATTCCTCTTAAACATACTACTTCATATTCCTCTTAAACATACTACTTCATATTCTTCATAAACATACTACTTCATATTCCTCTGAAGCATAATACTTCATATTCCTCTTAAACATACTACTTCATATTCCTCTTAAACATACTTCTTCATATTCCTCTTAAACATACTACTTCATATTCCTCTTAAACATACTACTTCATATTCCTCTTAAATATACTTCTTCATATTCCTCTTAAACATACTAATTCATATTCCTCTTAAATATACAACTTCTTATTGCTCTTAAACATACTATTTCATATTCCTCTTACATATACTACTTCATATTCCTCTTAAACATACTACTTCATATTCCTCTTAAGCATACTACTTCATATTCCTCTTAAACATACTACTTCATATTCCTCTTAAACATACTACTTCATCTTCCTCTTAAATATACTACTTCATATTCCTCTTAAACATACTACTTCATATTCCTCTTAAATATACTACTTTATATTCCTCTTAAACATACTACTTCATATTCCTCTTAAACATACTAGTTCATATTCCTCTTAAACATACTACTTCATATTTCTCTTAAACATACTACTTCACATTCCTCTTAAATATACTACTTCATATTCCTCTTAAACATACTACTTCATATTTCTCTTAAACATACTACTTTATATTTCTCTTAAACATACTACTTCATATTCCTCTGAAATATACTACTTTATATTCCTCTTAAACATACTACTTCATATTCCTCTTAAATATACTACTTCATATTCCTCTTAAACATACTACTTCATATTCCTCTTAAAAATACTATTTCATATTCCTCTTAAACATACTACTTCATATTCCTCTTAAACATACTTCTTCATATTCCTCTTAAACATACTACTTCATATTCCTCTTAAATATACAACTTCATATTCTTCTTAAATAGACTACTTCAAATTCCTCTTAAACATACTACTTCATATTCCTCTTAAACATACTACTTCATATTCCTCTTAAACATACTACTTCATATTCCTCTTAAACATACTACTTCATATTCCTCTTAAACATACTACTTCATATTCCTCTTAAACATACTACTTCATATTCCTCTTAAACATACTAATTCACATTCCTCTTAAACATACTACTTCATATTCCTCTTAAACATACTACTTCATATTCCTCTTAAACATACTACTTCATATTCCTCTTAAATATACTACTTCATATTCTTCTTAAATATACTACTTCATATTCCTCTTAAACATACTACTTCATATTCCTCTTAAACATACTACTTCATATTCCTCATAAACATACTACTTCATATTCATCTTAAGTATACTACTTCATATTCCTCTTAAATATACTACTTCATATTCCTCTTAAATATACTACTTCATATTCCTCTTAACTATACTACTTCATATTCCTCTTGAACATACTACTTCATATTCCTCTTAAACATACTACTTCATATTCCTCTTAAACATACTACTTCATATTCTTCTTAAACATACTACTTCATATTCCTCTTAAACATACTACTTCATATTCCTCTTAAACATACTACTTCATATTCTTCATAAACATACTAATTCGTATTTCTCTTGAACATACTACTTCATATTCCTCTTAAACATATTACTATATATTCCTCTTAAACATACTACTTCATATTCCTCTTAAACATACTACTTCATATTCCTCTTAAACATACTACTTCATATTCCTCTTAAACATACTACTTCATATTCCTCTTAAACATACTACTTCATATTCCTCTTTAACATACTACTTCATATTCTTCACAAACATACTACTTCATATTCCTCTTAAGCATATTACTTCATATTCCTCTTAAACATACAACTTCATATTCCTCTTAAACATACTTCTTCATATTCCTCTTAAACATACAACTTCAAATTCCTCTTAAACATACTACTTCATATTCCTCTTAAATATACTACTTCATATTCCTCTTAAACATACTAATTCATATTCCTCTTAAATATACAACTTCATATTGCTCTTAAACATACTTCTTCATATTCCTCTTAACTATACTACTTCATATTTCTCCTAAATATACTACTTCATATTTTTCTTAAACATACTACTTCATATTCCTCTTAAACATACTACTTCATATTCCTCTTAAATATACTACTTCATATTCCTCTTAACTATACTACTTTATATTCCTCTTAAGCATATTACTTCATATTCCTCTTAAACATACAACTTCATATTCCTCTTAAACATACTTCTTCATATTCCTCTTAAACATACAACTTCATATTCCTCTTAAACATAGTACTTCATATTCCTCTTAAATATACTACTTCATATTCCTCTTAAACATACTACTTCATATTCCTCTTAAACATACTACTTCATATTCCTCTTAAATATACTACTTCATATTCCTCTTAAACATACTACTTCATATTCCTCTTAAACATACTACTTCATATTCCTCTTAAACATACTACTTCATATTCCTCTTAAACATACTACTTCATATTCCTCTTAAATATACTACTTCATATTCCTCTTAAACATACTACTTCATATTTCTCTTAAACATACTACTTTATATTCCTCTTAAACATACTACTTCATATTCCTCTGAAATATACTACTTTATATTTCTCTTAAACATACTAATTCATATTCCTCTTAAATATACTACTTCATAATCCTCTTAAACATACTACTTCATATTCCTCTTAAACATACTACTTCATATTCCTCTTAAATATACTACTTCGTATTCCTCTTAACTATACTACTTCATATTCCTCTTAAACATACTACTTCATATTCCTCTTAAACATACTACTTCATATTCCCCTTAAACATACTACTTCATATTCCTCTTAAACATACTACTCCATATTCCTCTTAAACATACTACTTCATATTCTTCACAAACATACTACTTCATATTCCTCTTAAACATACTAATTCATATTCCTCTTAAATATACAACTTCATATTGCTCTTAAACATACTATTTCATATTCCTCTTACATATACTACTTCATATTCCTCTTAAACATACTACTTCATATTCCTCTTAAGCATACTACTTCATATTCCTCTTAAACATACTACTTCATATTCCTCTTAAACATACTACTTCATCTTCCTCTTAAATATACTACTTCATATTCCTCTTATACATACTACTTCATATTCCTCTTAAATATACTACTTTATATTCCTCTTAAACATACTACTTCATATTCCTCTTAAACATACTAGTTCATATTCCTCTTAAACATACTACTTCATATTTCTCTTAAACATACTACTTCATATTCCTCTTAAATATACTACTTCATATTCCTCTTAAACATACTACTTCATATTTCTCTTAAACATACTACTTTATATTTCTCTTAAACATACTACTTCATATTCCTCTGAAATATACTACTTTATATTCCTCTTAAACATGCTACTTCATATTCCTCTTAAATATACTACTTCATATTCCTCTTAAACATACTACTTCATATTCCTCTTAAAAATACTATTTCATATTCCTCTTAAACATACTACTTCATATTCCTCTTAAACATACTTCTTCATATTCCTCTTAAACATACTACTTCATATTCCTCTTAAATATACAACTTCATATTCTTCTTAAATAGACTACTTCAAATTCCTCTTAAACATACTACTTCATATTCCTCTTAAACATACTACTTCATATTCCTCTTAAACATACTACTTCATATTCCTCTTAAACATACTACTTCATATTCCTCTTAAACATACTACTTCATATTCCTCTTAAACATACTACTTCATATTCCTCTTAAACATACTACTTCACATTCCTCTTAAACATACTACTTCATATTCCTCTTAAACATACTACTTCATATTCCTCTTAAACATACTACTTCATATTCCTCTTAAATATACTACTTCATATTCTTCTTAAATATACTACTTCATATTCCTCTTAAACATACTACTTCATATTCCTCTTAAACATACTACTTCATATTCCTCATAAACATACTACTTCATATTCATCTTAAGTATACTACTTCATATTCCTCTTAAATATACTACTTCATATTCCTCTTAAATATACTACTTCATATTCCTCTTAACTATACTACTTCATATTCCTCTTGAACATACTACTTCATATTCCTCTTAAACATACTACTTCATATTCCTCTTAAACATACTACTTCATATTCCTCTTAAACATACTACTTCATATTCCTCTTAAACATACTACTTCATATTCCTCTTAAAAATACTACTTCATATTCTTCATAAACATACTAATTCGTATTTCTCTTGAACATACTACTTCATATTCCTCTTAAACATATTACTATATATTCCTCTTAAACATACTACTTCATATTACTCTTAAACATACTACTTCATATTCCTCTTAAACATACTACTTCATATTCCTCTTAAACATACTACTTCATATTCCTCTTAAACATACTACTTCATATTCCTCTTTAACATACTACTTCATATTCTTCACAAACATACTACTTCATATTCCTCTTAAGCATATTACTTCATATTCCTCTTAAACATACAACTTCATATTCCTCTTAAATATACTACTTCATATTCCTCTTAAACATACTAATTCATATTCCTCTTAAATATACAACTTCATATTGCTCTTAAACATACTTCTTCATATTCCTTTTAACTATACTACTTCATATTTCTCCTAAATATACTACTTCATATTTTTCTTAAACATACTACTTCATATTCCTCTTAAACATACTACTTCATATTCCTCTTAAATATACTACTTCATATTCCTCTTAACTATACTACTTTATATTCCTCTTAAGCATATTACTTCATATTCCTCTTAAACATACAACTTCATATTCCTCTTAAACATACTTCTTCATATTCGTCTTAAACATACAACTTCATATTCCTCTTAAACATAGTACTTCATATTCCTCTTAAATATACTACTTCATATTCCTCTTAAACATACTACTTCATATTCCTCTTAAGCATACCACTTCATATTCCTCTTAAACATACTACTTCATATTCCTCTTAAACATACTACTTCATATTCCTCTTAAACATACTACTTCATATTCCTCTTAAACATACTACTTCATATTCCTCTTAAATATACTACTTCATATTCCTCTTAAACATACTACTTCATATTCCTCTTAAACATACTACTTCATATTCCTCTTAAACATACTACTTCATATTCCTCTTAAACATACTACTTCATATTCCTCTTAAATATACTACTTCATATTCCTCTTAAACATACTACTTCATATTTCTCTTAAACATACTACTTTATATTCCTCTTAAACATACTACTTCATATTCCTCTGAAATATACTACTTTATATTTCTCTTAAACATACTACTTCATATTCCTCTTAAATATACTACTTCATAATCCTCTTAAACATACTACTTCATATTCCTCTTAAACATACTACTTCATATTCCTCTTAAATATACTACTTCGTATTCCTCTTAACTATACTACTTCATATTCCTCTTAAACATACTACTTCATATTCCTCTTAAACATACTACTTCATATTCCCCTTAAACATACTACTTCATATTCCTCTTAAACATACTACTCCATATTCCTCTTAAACATACTACTTCATATTCTTCACAAACATACTACTTCATATTCCTCTTAAGCATATTACTTCATATTCCTCTTAAACATACAACTTCATATTCCTCTTAAACATACTTCTTCATATTCCTCTTAAACATACAACTTCAAATTCCTCTTAAACATACTACTTCATATTCCTCTTAAATATACTACTTCATATTCTTCTTAAACATACTAATTCATATTCCTCTTAAATATACAACTTCATATTGCTCTTAAACATACTTCTTCATATTCCTCTCAACTATACTACTTCATATTTCTCCTAAATATACTACTTCATATTTTTCTTAAACATACTACTTCATATTCCTCTTAAACATACTACTTCATATTCCTCTTAAATATACTACTTCATATTCCTCTTAACTATACTACTTTATATTCCTCTTAAGCATATTACTTCATATTCCTCTTAAACATACAACTTCATATTCCTCATAAACATACTTCTTCATATTCCTCTTAAACATACAACTTCATATTCCTCTTAAACATAGTACTTCATATTCCTCTTAAATATACTACTTCATATTCCTCTTAAACATACTACTTCATATTCCTCTTAAGCATACTACTTCATATTCCTCTTAAACATACTACTTCATATACCTCTTAAACATACTACTTCATATTCCTCTTAAACATACTACTTCATATTCCTCTTAAACATACTACTTCATATTCCTCTTAAATATACTACTTCATATTCCTCTTAAACATACTACTTCATATTCCTCTTAAACATACTACTTCATATTCCTCTTAAACATACTACTTCATATTCCTCTTAAACATACTACTTCATATTCCTCTTAAATATACTACTTCATATTCCTCTTAAACATACTACTTCATATTCCTCTTAAGCATACTACTTCATATTCCTCTTAAACATACTACTTCATATACCTCCTAAACATACTACTTCACATTCCTCTTAAACATACTACTTCATATTCATCTTAAATAAACTACTTCATATTCCTCTTTAATATACTACTTCATATTCCTCTTAAATAGACTAATTCATATTCCTCTTAAACATACTACTTCATATTCCTCTTAAACATACTACTTCATATTCTTCTTAAACATACTACTTCATATGACTCTTAAACATACTACTTCATATTCCTCTTAAATATACTACTTCATTTTCCTCTTAAACATACTTCTTCATATTCCTCTTAAACATACTACTTCATATACCTCTTAAACATACTACTTCATATTCCTCTTAAATATACTTCTTCATATTCCTCTTAAACATACTAATTCATATTCCTCTTAAATATACAACTTCATATTCCTCTTAAACATACTACTTCATATTCCTTTTAAACATACTACTCCATATTCCTCTTAAACATACTACTTCATATTCCTCTTAAACATACTACTTCATATTCCTCTTAAGCATACTACTTCATATTCGTCTTAAACATACTACTTCATATTCCTCTTAAACATACTAATTCGTATTTCTCTTAAACATACTACTTCATATTCCTCTTAAACATACTACTTCGTACTCCTCTTAAACATACTACTTCATATTCCTCTTAAACATACTACTTCATATTCCTCTTAAACATACTAATTCGTATTTCTCTTGAACATACTACTTCATATTCCTCTTAAACATACTACTTCATATTCCTCTTAAACATACTACTTCATATTCCTCTTAAACATACTACTTCATATTCCTCTTAAACATAATACTTCATATTTCTCTTAAATATACAACTTCATATTCCTCTTAAATCTCTTAAACATACTACTTCATATTCCTCTTAAACAAACTACTTCATATTCCTCTTAAACATACTACTTCATATTCCTCTTAAACATACTACTTCATATTCCTCTTAAACATACTACTTCATATTCCTCTTAAACATACTACTTCATATTCCTTTTAAACATACTACTCCATATTCCTCTTAAACATACTACTTCATATTCCTCTTAAACATACTACTTCATAATCCTCTTAAATATACTACTTTATATTCCTCTTAAACATACTACTTCATATACCTCTTAAACATACTACTTCATATTCCTCTTAAACATACTACTTCATATTCCTCTTAAACATACTACTTCATATTCCTCTTAAACATACTACTTCATATTCCTCTTAAATATACTACTTCATATTCCTCTTAAACATACTACTTCATATTCCTCTTAAACATACTACTTCATATTCCTCTTAAACATATTACTTCATATTCCTCTTAAACATACTACTTCATATTCCTCTTAAACATACTACTTCATATTCCTCTTACACATACTACTTCATATTCCTCTTAAATATACTACTTCATATTCCTCTTAAACATACTACTTCATATTCCTCTTAAACATACTATTTTATATTCCTCTTAAATATATTACTTCATATTCCTCTTAAACATACTTCTTCATATTCCTCTTAAACATACTACTTCATATTCCTCTTAAACATACTACTTCATATTTCTCTTAAACAAACTACTTCATATTCCTCTTAAACATACTACTTCATATTCCTCTTAAACATACTACTTCATATTCCTCTTAAACATACTACTTCATATTCCTCTTAAACATACTAATTCATATTCCTCTTAAATATACAACTTCATATTGCTCTTAAACATACTATTTCATATTCCTCTTACATATACTACTTTATATTCCTCTTAAACATACTACTTCATATTCCTCTTAAGCATACTACTTCATATTCCTCTTAAACATACTACTTCATATTCCTCTTAAACATACTACTTCATCTTCCTCTTAAATATACTACTTCATATTCCTCTTAAACATACTACTTCATATTCCTCTTAAATATACTACTTTATATTCCTCTTAAACATACTACTTCATATTCCTCTTAAATATACTACTTCATATTCCTCTTAAACATACTACTTCATATTCCTCTTAAAAATACTATTTCATATTCCTCTTAAACATACTACTTCATATTCCTCTTAAACATACTTCTTCATATTCCTCTTAAACATACTACTTCATATTCCTCTTAAATATACAACTTCATATTCTTCTTAAATAGACTACTTCAAATTCCTCTTAAACATACTACTTCATATTCCTCTTAAACATACTACTTCATATTCCTCTTAAACATACTACTTCATATTCCTCTTAAACATACTACTTCATATTCCTCTTAAACATACTACTTCATATTCCTTTTAAACATACTACTTCATATTCCTCTTAAACATACTACTTCACATTTCTCTTAAACATACTACTTCATATTCCTCTTAAACATACTACTTCATATTCCTCTTAAACATACTACTTCATATTCCTCTTAAATATACTACTTCATATTCTTCTTAAATATACTACTTCATATTCCTCTTAAACATACTACTTCATATTCCTCTTAAACATACTACTTCATATTCCTCATAAACATACTACTTCATATTCATCTTAAGTATACTACTTCATATTCCTCTTAAATATACTACTTCATATTCCTCTTAAATATACTACTTCATATTCCTCTTAACTATACTACTTCATATTCCTCTTGAACATACTACTTCATATTCCTCTTAAACATACTACTTCATATTCCTCTTAAACATACTACTTCATATTCCTCTTAAACATACTACTTCATATTCCTCTTAAACATACTACTTCATATTCCTCTTAAAAATACTACTTCATATTCTTCATAAACATACTAATTCGTATTTCTCTTGAACATACTACTTCATATTCCTCTTAAACATATTACTATATATTCCTCTTAAACATACTACTTCATATTACTCTTGAACATACTACTTCATATTCCTCTTAAACATACTACTTCATATTCCTCTTAAACATACTACTTCATATTCCTCTTAAACATACTACTTCATATTCCTCTTTAACATACTACTTCATATTCTTCACAAACATACTACTTCATATTCCTCTTAAGCATATTACTTCATATTCCTCTTAAACATACAACTTCATATTCCTCTTAAACATACTTCTTCATATTCCTCTTAAACATACAACTTTAAATTCCTCTTAAACATACTACTTCATATTCCTCTTAAATATACTACTTCATATTCCTCTTAAACATACTAATTCATATTCCTCTTAAATATACAACTTCATATTGCTCTTAAACATACTTCTTCATATTCCTTTTAACTATACTACTTCATATTTCTCCTAAATATACTACTTCATATTTTTCTTAAACATACTACTTCACATTCCTCTTAAACATACTACTTCATATTCCTCTTAAATATACTACTTCATATTCCTCTTAACTATACTACTTTATATTCCTCTTAAGCATATTACTTCATATTCCTCTTAAACATACAACTTCATATTCCTCTTAAACATACTTCTTCATATTCGTCTTAAACATACAACTTCATATTCCTCTTAAACATAGTACTTCATATTCCTCTTAAATATACTACTTCATATTCCTCTTAAACATACTACTTCATATTCCTCTTAAGCATACTACTTCATATTCCTCTTAAACATACTACTTCATATTCCTCTTAAACATACTACTTCATATTCCTCTTAAACATACGACTTCATATTCCTCTTAAACATACTACTTCATATTCCTCTTAAATATACTACTTCATATTCCTCTTAAACATACTACTTCATATTCCTCTTAAACATACTACTTCATATTCCTCTTAAACATACTACTTCATATTCCTCTTAAACATACTACTTCATATTCCTCTTAAATATACTACTTCATATTCCTCTTAAACATACTACTTCATATTTCTCTTAAACATACTACTTTATATTCCTCTTAAACATACTACTTCATATTCCTCTGAAATATACTACTTTATATTTCTCTTAAACATACTACTTCATATTCCTCTTAAATATACTACTTCATAATCCTCTTAAACATACTACTTCATATTCCTCTTAAACATACTACTTCATATTCCTCTTAAATATACTACTTCGTATTCCTCTTAACTATACTACTTCATATTCCTCTTAAACATACTACTTCATATTCCTCTTAAACATACTACTTCATATTCCCCTTAAACATACTACTTCATATTCCTCTTAAACATACTACTCCATATTCCTCTTAAACATACTACTTCATATTCTTCACAAACATACTACTTCATATTCCTCTTAAGCATATTACTTCATATTCCTCTTAAACATACAACTTCATATTCCTCTTAAACATACTTCTTCATATTCCTCTTAAACATACAACTTCAAATTCCTCTTAAACATACTACTTCATATTCCTCTTAAATATACTACTTCATATTCTTCTTAAACATACTAATTCATATTCCTCTTAAATATACAACTTCATATTGCTCTTAAACATACTTCTTCATATTCCTCTCAACTATACTACTTCATATTTCTCCTAAATATACTACTTCATATTTTTCTTAAACATACTACTTCATATTCCTCTTAAACATACTACTTCATATTCCTCTTAAATATACTACTTCATATTCCTCTTAACTATACTACTTTATATTCCTCTTAAGCATATTACTTCATATTCCTCTTAAACATACAACTTCATATTCCTCATAAACATACTTCTTCATATTCCTCTTAAACATACAACTTCATATTCCTCTTACACATAGTACTTCATATTCCTCTTAAATATACTACTTCATATTCCTCTTAAACATACTACTTCATATTCCTCTTAAGCATACTACTTCATATTCCTCTTAAACATACTACTTCATATACCTCTTAAACATACTACTTCATATTCCTCTTAAACATACTACTTCATATTCCTCTTAAACATACTACTTCATATTCCTCTTAAATATACTACTTCATATTCCTCTTAAACATACTACTTCATATTCCTCTTAAACATACTACTTCATATTCCTCTTAAACATACTACTTCATATTCCTCTTAAACATACTACTTCATATTCCTCTTAAATATACTACTTCATATTCCTCTTAAACATACTACTTCATATTCCTCTTAAGCATACTACTTCATATTCCTCTTAAACATACTACTTCATATACCTCCTAAACATACTACTTCACATTCCTCTTAAACATACTACTTCATATTCATCTTAAATAAACTACTTCATATTCCTCTTTAATATACTACTTCATATTCCTCTTAAATAGACTAATTCATATTCCTCTTAAACATACTACTTCATATTCCTCTTAAACATACTACTTCATATTCTTCTTAAACATACTACTTCATATGACTCTTAAACATACTACTTCATATTCCTCTTAAATATACATCTTCATATTCCTCTTAAACATACTACTTCATATTCCTCTTAAACATACTACTTCATATTCCTCCTAAATATACTACTTCATATTCCTCTTAAATATACTACTTCATATTCCTCTTAAACATACTACTTCATATTCCTCTTAAACATACTACTTCATATTCCTCTTAAGCATACTACTTCATATTCCTCTTAAACATACTACTTCATATTCCTCTTAAATATACTACTTCGTATTCCTCTTAACTATACTACTTCATATTCCTCTTAAACATACTACTTCATATTCCTCTTAAACATACTACTTCATATTCCCCTTAAACATACTACTTCATATTCCTCTTAAACATACTACTTCATATTCCTCTTAAACATGCTACTTCATATTCCTCTTAAACATACTTCATATTCCTCTTAAACATACCACTTCATATTCCTCTTAAACATACTACGTCAAATTCCTCTTAAACATACTACTTCATATTCCTCTTAAATATACTACTTCATTTTCCTCTTAAACATACTTCTTCATATTCCTCTTAAACATACTACTTCATATACCTCTTAAACATACTACTTCATATTCCTCTTAAATATACTTCTTCATATTCCTCTTAAACATACTAATTCATATTCCTCTTAAATATACAACTTCATATTCCTCTTAAACATACTACTTCATATTCCTTTTAAACATACTACTCCATATTCCTCTTAAACATACTACTTCATATTCCTCTTAAACATACTACTTCATATTCCTCTTAAGCATACTACTTCATATTCGTCTTAAACATACTACTTCATATTCCTCTTAAACATACTAATTCGTATTTCTCTTAAACATACTACTTCATATTCCTCTTAAACATACTACTTCGTATTCCTCTTAAACATACTACTTCATATTCCTCTTAAACATACTACTTCATATTCCTCTTAAACATACTAATTCGTATTTCTCTTGAACATACTACTTCATATTCCTCTTAAACATACTACTTCATATTCCTCTTAAACATACTACTTCATATTCCTCTTAAACATACTACTTCATATTCCTCTTAAACATAATACTTCATATTTCTCTTAAATATACAACTTCATATTCCTCTTAAATCTCTTAAACATACTACTTCATATTCCTCTTAAACAAACTACTTCATATTCCTCTTAAACATACTACTTCATATTCCTCTTAAACATACTACTTCATATTCCTCTTAAACATACTACTTCATATTCCTCTTAAACATACTACTTCATATTCCTTTTAAACATACTACTCCATATTCCTCTTAAACATACTACTTCATATTCCTCTTAAACATACTACTTCATAATCCTCTTAAATATACTACTTTATATTCCTCTTAAACATACTACTTCATATTCCTCTTAAACATACTACTTCATATTCCTCTTAAACATACTACTTCATATTCCTCTTAAACATACTATTTCATATTCCTCTTAAACATACTACTTCATATTCCTCTTAAATATACTACTTCATATTCCTCTTAAACATACTACTTCATATTCCTCTTAAACATACTACTTCATATTCCTCTTAAACATATTACTTCATATTCCTCTTAAACATACTACTTCATATTCCTCTTAAACATACTACTTCATATTCCTCTTACACATACTACTTCATATTCCTCTTAAATATACTACTTCATATTCCTCTTAAACATACTACTTCATATTCCTCTTAAACATACTACTTTATATTCCTCTTAAATATATTACTTCATATTCCTCTTAAACATACTTCTTCATATTCCTCTTAAACATACTACTTCATATTCCTCTTAAACATACTACTTCATATTCCTCTTAAACATACAACTTTATATTCCTCTTAAACATACTACTTCATATTCCTCTTAAACATACTACTTCATATTCCTCTTAAATATACTACTTCATATTCCTCTTAACTATACTACTTCATATTTCTCCTAAATATACTACTTCATATTCCTCTTAAACATACTACTTCATATTCCTCTTAAACATACTACTTCATATTCCTCTTAAATATATTACTTCATATTCCTCTTAACTATACTACTTTATATTCCTCTTAAACATACTACTTCATATTCCTCTTAAACATACTACTTCATATTCCTCTTAAACATGCTACTTCATATTCCTCTTAAACATACTACTTCATATTCCTCTTAAACATACTACTTCATATTCCTCTTAAACATACTACTTCATATTCCTCTTAAACATACTACTTCATATTCCTCTTAAACATACTACTTCATATTCCTCTTAAACATACTAATTTATATTTCTCTTAAACATACTACTTCATATTCCTCTTAAACATACTACTTCATATTCTTCATAAACATACTACTTCATATTCCTCTTAAGCATATTACTTCATATTCCTCTTAAACATACAACTTCATATTCTTCTTAAACATACTTCTTCATATTCCTCTTAAACATACAACTTCATATTCCTCTTAAACATAATACTTCATATTCCTCTTAAATATACTACTTCATATTCCTCTTAAACATACTAATTCATATTCCTTTTAAATATACAACTTCATATTGCTCTTAAACATACTTCTTCATATTCCTCTTAACTATACTACTTCATATTTCTCCTAAATATACTACTTCATATTCCTCTTAAACATACTACTTCATATTCCTCTTAAACATACTACTTCATATTCCTCTTAAATATACTACTTCATATTCCTCTTAACTATACTACTTTATATTCCTCTTAAGCATATTACTTCATATTCCTCTTAAACATACAACTTCATATTCCTCTTAAACATACTTCTTCATATTCCTCTTAAACATACAACTTCATATTCCTCTTAAACATACTACTTCATATTCCTCTTAAATATACTACTTCATATTCCTCTTAAACATACTACTTCATATTCCTCTTAAGCATACTTCCTCATATTCCTCTTAAACATACTACTTCATATTCCTCTTAAACATACTACTTCATATTCCTCTTAAACATACTACTTCATATTCCTCTTAAGCAAACTACTTCATATTCCTCTTAAATATACTACTTCATATTCCTCTTAAACATACTACTTCATATTCCTCTTAAACATACTACTTCATATTCCTCTTAAATATACTACTTCATATTCCTCTTAAACATACTACTTCATATTCCTCTTAAATATACTACTTCATATTCCTCTTAAACATACTACTTCATATTTCTCTTAAACATACTACTTTATATTCCTCTTAAACATACTACTTCATATTCCTCTGAAATATACTACTTTATATTTCTCTTAAACATATTACTTCATATTCCTCTTAAATATACTACTTCATATTTCTCTTAAACATTCTACTTCATATTCCTCTTAAACATACTACTTCATATTCCTCTTAAACATACTACTTCATATTCCTCTTAAACATACTTCTTCATATTCCTCTTAAACATACTAATTCATATTCATTTTAAATATACTACTTCATATTCTTCTTAAATAGACTACTTCATATTCCTCTTAAACATACTACTTCATATTCCTCGTAAACATACTACTTCATATTCCTCCTAATCATACTACTTAATATTCCTCTTAAACATTCTACTTCACATTCCTCTTAAACATACTACTTCATATTCCTCTTAAATAACCTACTTCATATTCCTCTTAAACATACTACATCATATTCCTCTTAAACATACTACTTCATATTCCTCTTAAACATACTACTTCATATTCCTCTTAAACATACTACTTCATATTCCTCCTAAATATACAACTTCATATTCCTCTTAAACATACTACTTCATATTCCTCTTAAATAACCTACTTCATATTCCTCTTAAACATACTACATCATATTCCTCTTAAACATACTACTTCATATTCCTCATAAACATACTACTTCATATTCCTCTTAAACGTACTACTTCATATTCCTCTTAAACATACTTCTTCATATTCCTCTTAAACATACTACTTCATATTCCTCTTAAACATACTACTTCATATTTGTCTTAAACATACTACTTCATATTCCTCTTAAACATACTACTTCATATTCGTCTTAAACATACTACTTCATATTCCTCATAAACATACTACTTCATATTCCTCTTAAACGTACTACTTCATATTCCTCTTAAACATACTTCTTCATATTCCTCTTAAACATACTACTACATATTCCTCTTAAACATACTACTTCATATTCCTCTTAAACATACTACTTCATATTCCTCTTAAACATACTACTTTATATTCCTCTTAAACATACTATTTCATATTCCTCTTAAACATACTACTTCATATTCCTCTTAAACATACTACTTCATATTCCTCTTAAACATACTACTTCATATTCCTCTTAAACATACTTCTTCATATTCCTCTTAAACATACAACTTCATATTCCTCTTAAACATACTACTTCATATTCCTCTTAAATATACTACTTCATATTCCTCTTAAACATACTAATTCATATTCCTCTTAAATATACAACTTCATATTGCTCATAAACATACTTCTTCATATTCCTCTTAACTATACTACTTCATATTTCTCCTAAATATACTACTTCATATTCCTCTTAAACATACTACTTCATATTCCTCTTAAACATACTACTTCATATTCCTCTTAAATATACTACTTCATATTCCTCTTAACTATACTACTTTATATTCCTCTTAAGCATATTACTTTATATTCCTCTTAAACATACAACTTCATATTCCTCTTAAACATACTTCTTCATGTTCCTCTTAAACATACAACTTCATATTCCTCTTAAACATACTACTTCATATTCCTCTTAAATATACAACTTCATACTCCTCTTAAACATACTACTTCATATTCCTCTTAAGCATACTACTTCATATTCCTCTTATATATACTACTTCATATTCCTCTTAAACATACTACTTCATATTCCTCTTAAACATACTACTTCATATTCCTCTTAAACATACTACTTCATATTCCTCTTAAACATACTACTTCATATTCCTCTTAAATATACTACTTCATATTCCTCTTAAACATACTACTTCATATTTCTCTTAAACATACTACTTTATATTCCTCTTAAACATACTACTTCATATTCCTCTGAAATATACTACTTTATATTTCTCTTAAACATACTACTACATATTCCTCTTAAATATACTACTTCATATTCCTCTTAAACATACTACTTCATATTCCTCTTAAATATACGACTTCATACTCCTCTTAAACATACTACTTCATATTCCTCTTAAGCATACTACTTCATATTCCTCTTAAACATACTACTTCATATTCCTCTTAAACATACTACTTCATATTCCTCTTAAACATACTACTTCATATTCCTCTTAAACATACTACTTCATATTCCTCTTAAACATACTACTTCATATTCCTCTTAAATATACTACTTCATATTCCTCTTAAACATACTACTTCATATTCCTCTTAAACATACTACTTCATATTCCTCTTACACATACTACTTCATATTCCTCTTAAATATACTATTTCATATTCCTCTTAAACATACTACTTCATATTCCTCTTAAACATACTACTTTATATTCCTCTTAAATATGTTACTTCATATTCCTCTTAAACATACTTCTTCATATTCCTCTTAAACATACTACTGCATATTCCTCTTAAACATACTACTTCATATTCCTCTTAAACATACAACTTTATATTCCTCTTAAACATACTACTTCATATTCCTCTTAAACATACTACTTCATATTCCTCTTAAATATACTACTTCATATTCCTCTTAACTATACTACTTCATATTTCTCCTAAATATACTACTTCATATTTCTCTTAAACATACTACTTCATATTCCTCTTAAACATACTACTTCATATTCCTCTTAAATATACTACTTCATATTCCTCTTAACTATACTACTTTATATTCCTCTTAAACATACTACTTCATATTCCTCTTAAACATACTACTTCATATTCCTCTTAAACATGCTACTTCATATTCCTCTTAAACATACTACTTCATATTCCTCTTAAATATACTACTTCATATTCCTCTTAAACATATTACTTCATATTCCTCTTCAATATATTACTTCATATTCTTCTTAAATATACTACTTCATATTCCTCTTAAACATACTACTTCATATTCGTCTTAAACATACTACTTCATATTCCTCATAAACATACTACTTCATATTCCTCTTAAACGTACTACTTCATATTCCTCTTAAACATACTTCTTCATATTCCTCTTAAACATACTACTTCATATTCCTCTTAAACATACTACTTCATATTTGTCTTAAACATACTACTTCATATTCCTCTTAAACATACTACTTCATATTCGTCTTAAACATACTACTTCATATTCCTCATAAACATACTACTTCATATTCCTCTTAAACGTACTACTTCATATTCCTCTTAAACATACTTCTTCATATTCCTCTTAAACATACTACTTCATATTCCTCTTAAACGTACTACTTCATATTTGTCTTAAACATACTACTTCATATTCCTCTTAAACATACTAATTCGTATTTCTCTTGAACATACTACTTCATATTCCTCTTAAACATACTACTTCATAATCCTCTTAAACATACTACTTCATATTCCTCTTAAACATACTACTTCATATTCCTCTTAAACATACTACTTCATATTTCTCTTAAATATACAACTTCATATTCCTCTTAAATATACTACTTCATATTCCTCTTAAACATACTACTTCATATTCCTCTTAAACATACTACTTCATATTTCTCTTAAACATACTACTTCATATTCCTCTTAAACATACTACTTCATATTCCTCTTAAACATACTACTTCATATTTCTCTTAAACATACTACTTCATATTCCTCTTAAACATACTACTTCATATTTCTTTTAAACATACTACTTCATATTCCTCTTAAATATACTACTTCATATTCCTCTAAACATACTACTTCATATTCCTCTTAAATATACTACTTTATATTCCTCTTAAACATACTACTTCATATTCCTCTTAAACATACTACTTCATATTCCTCTTAAATATACTACTTCATATTCCTCGTAAACATACTACTTCATATTCCTCTTAAAGATACTACTTCATATTCCTCTTAAACATACTACTTCATATTCCTCTTAAACATACTACTTCATATTCCTCTTAAACATACTACTTCATATTCCTCTTAAACATACTTCTTCATATTCCTCTTAAACATACAACTTCATATTCCTCTTAAACATGCTACTTCATATTCCTCTTAAATATACGACTTCATACTCCTCTTAAACATACTACTTCATATTCCTCTTAAGCATACTACTTCATATTCCTCTTAAACATACTACTTCATATTCCTCTTAAACATACTACTTCATATTCCTCTTAAACATACTACTTCATATTCCTCTTAAACATACTACTTCATATTCCTCTTAAATATACTACTTCATATTCCTCTTAAACATACTACTTCATATTCCTCTTAAACATACTACTTCATATTCCTCTTAAACATACTACTTCATATTTCTCTTAAACATACTACTTCATATTCCTCTTAAATATACTACTTCATATTCCTCTTAAACATACTACTTCATATTTCTCTTAAACATACTACTTAATATTCCTCTTAAACATACTACTTCATATTCCTCTGAAATATACTACTTTATATTTCTCTTAAACATACTACTTCATATTCCTCTTAAATATACTACTTCATATTCCTCTTAAACATACTACTTCATATTCCTCTTAAACATACTACTTCATATTCCTCTTAAACATACTACTTCATATTCCTCTTAAACATACTTCTTCATATTCCTTTTAAACATACTACTTCATATTCCTCTTAAACATACTACTTCATATTCCTCTTAAATATACTACTTGATATTCCTCTTAAACATACTACTTCATATTCCTCTTAAACATACTACTTCATATTCCTCTTACACATACTACTTCATATTCCTCTTAAATATACTACTTCATATTCCTCTTAAACATACTACTTCATATTCCTCTTAAACATACTACTTTATATTCCTCTTAAATATATTACTTCATATTCCTCTTAAACATACTTCTTCATATTCCTCTTAAACATACTACTGCATATTCCTCTTAAACATACTACTTCATATTCATCTTAAACATACAACTTTATATTCCTCTTAAACATACTACTTCATATTCCTCTTAAACATACTACTTCATATTCCTCTTAAATATACTACTTCATATTCCTCTTAAATATACTACTTCATATTTCTCCTAAATATACTACTTCATATTCCTCTTAAACATACTACTTCATATTCCTCTTAAACATACTACTTCATATTCCTCTTAAATATACTACTTCATATTCCTCTTAACTATACTACTTTATATTCCTCTTAAACATACTACTTCATATTCCTCTTAAACATACTACTTCATATTCCTCTTAAACATGCTACTTCACATTCCTCTTAAACATACTACTTCATATTCCTCTTACACATACTACTTCATATTCCTCTTAAATATACTACTTCATATTCCTCTTAAACATACTACTTCATATTCCTCTTAAACATACTACTTTATATTCCTCTTAAATATATTACTTCATATTCCTCTTAAACATACTTCTTCATATTCCTCTTAAACATACTACTGCATATTCCTCTTAAACATACTACTTCATATTCCTCTTAAACATACAACTTTATATTCCTCTTAAACATACTACATCATATTCCTCTTAAACATACTACTTCATATTCCTCTTAAATATACTACTTCATATTCCTCTTAACTATACTACTTCATATTTCTCCTAAATATACTACTTCATATTCCTCTTAAACATACTACTTCATATTCCTCTTAATTATACTACTTCATATTCCTCTTAAATATACTACTTCATATTCCTCTTAACTATACTATTTTATATTCCTCTTAAACATACTACTTCATATTCCTCTTAAACATACTACTTCATATTCCTCTTAAACATGCTACTTCACATTCCTCTTAAACATACTACTTCATATTCCTCTTAAACATACTACTTCATATTCCTCCTAAATATACAACTTCATATTCCTCTTAAATATACTACTTCATATTCCTCTTAAACATACTACTTCATATTACTCTTCAATATATTACTTCATATTCTTCTTAAATATACTACTTCATATTCCTCTTAAACATACTACTTCATATTCGTCTTAAACATACTACTTCATATTCCTCATAAACATACTACTTCATATTCCTCTTAAACGTACTACTTCATATTCCTCTTAAACATACTTCTTCATATTCCTCTTAAACATACTACTTCATATTCCTCTTAAACATACTACTTCATATTTGTCTTAAACATACTACTTCATATTCCTCTTAAACATACTACTTCATATTCGTCTTAAACATACTACTTCATATTCCTCATAAACATACTACTTCATATTCCTCTTAAACGTACTACTTCATATTCCTCTTAAACATACTTCTTCATATTCCTCTTAAACATACTACTTCTTATTCCTCTTAAACATACTACTTCATATTTGTCTTAAACATACTACTTCATATTCCTCTTAAAAATACTAATTCGTATTTCTTTTGAACATACTACTTCATATTCCTCTTAAACATACTACTTCATAATCCTCTTAAACATACTACTTCATATTCCTCTTAAATATACTCTTCATATTCCTCCTAAACATACTACTTCATATTCCTCTTAAACATACTACTTCATATTCCTCTTAAACATACTACTTCATATTCCTCTTAAACATACTACTTCATATTCCTCTTAAACGTACTACTTCATATTCCTCTTAAACATACTTCTTCATATTCCTCTTAAACATACTACTTCATATTCCTCTTAAACATACTACTTCATATTTGTCTTAAACATACTACTTCATATTCCTCTTAAACATACTACTTCATATTCGTCTTAAACATACTACTTCATATTCCTCATAAACATACTACTTCATATTCCTCTTAAACGTACTATTTCATATTCCTCTTAAACATACTTCTTCATATTCCTCTTAAACATACTACTTCTTATTCCTCTTAAACATACTACTTCATATTTGTCTTAAACATACTACTTCATATTCCTCTTAAACATACTAATTCGTATTTCTTTTGAACATACTACTTCATATTCCTCTTAAACATACTACTTCATAATCCTCTTAAACATACTACTTCATATTCCTCTTAAATATACTACTTCATATTCCTCCTAAACATACTACTTCATATTCCTCTTAAACATACTACTTCATATTCCTCTTAAACATACTACTTCATATTCCTCTTAAACATACTACTTCATATTCCTCTTAAACATACTACTTCATATTCCTCTTAAACATACTACTTCATATTCCTCTTAAACATACTACTTCATATTCCTCTTAAACATACTACTTCATATTCCTCTTAAACATACTACTTCATATTCCTCTTAAACATACTTCTTCATATTCCTCTTAAACATACAACTTCATATTCCTCTTAAACATACTACTTCATATTCCTCTTAAATATACTACTTCATATTCCTCTTAAACATACTAATTCATATTCCTCTTAAATATACAACTTCATATTGCTCATAAACATACTTCTTCATATTCCTCTTAACTATACTACTTCATATTTCTCCTAAATATACTACTTCATATTCCTCTTAAACATACTACTTCATATTCCTCTTAAACATACTACTTCATATTCCTCTTAAATATACTACTTCATATTCTTCTTAACTATACTACTTTATATTCCTCTTAAGCATATTACTTCATATTCCTCTTAAACATAAAACTTCATATTCCTCTTAAACATACTTCTTCATATTCCTCTTAAACATACAACTTCATATTCCTCTTAAACATACTACTTCATATTCCTCTTAAATATACGACTTCATACTCCTCTTAAACATACTACTTCATATTCCTCTTAAGCATACTACTTTATATTCCTCTTAAACATACTACTTCATATTCCTCTTAAACATACTACTTCATATTCCTCTTAAACATACTACTTCATATTCCTCTTAAACATACTACTTCATATTCGTCTTAAATATACTACTTCATATTCCTCTTAAACATACTACTTCATATTCCTCTTAAACATACTACTTCATATTCCTCTTAAACATACTACTTCATATTCCTCTTAAACATACTACTTCATATTCCTCGTAAACATACTACTTCATATTCCTCTTAAACATACTACTTATTATTCCTCTTAAACATACTACTTCACATTCCTCTTAAACATACTACTTCATATTCCTCTTAAATAACCTACTTCATATTCCTCTTAAACATACTACTTCATATTCCTCTTAAACATACTACTTCATATTTCTCTTAAACATACTACTTCATATTCCTCTTAGGCATACAACTTCATATTCCTCTTACATATACTACTTCATATTCCTCTTAAACATACCACTTCAAATTCCTTTTAAACAAACTACTTCAAATTCCTCTTAAACATACTACTTCATATTCCTCTTAAACATACTACTTCATATTCCTCTTAAACATACTACTTCATATTCCTCTTAAACATACTACTTCATATTCCTCTTAAACATACTACTTCATATTCCTCTTAAATATACTACTTCATATTCCTCTTAAACATACTACTTCATATTCCTCTTAAACATACTACTTCATATTCCTCTTAAACATACTACTTCATATTCCTCTTAAACATACTACTTCATATTCCTCTTAAATATACTACTTCATATTCCTCTTAAACATAATACTTCATATTTCTCTTAAATATACTACTTTATATTCTTCTTAAACATACTACTTCATATTCCTCTGAAATATACTACTTTATATTTCTCTTAAACATACTACTTCATATTCCTCTTAAATATACTACTTCATATTCCTCTTAAACATACTACTTCATATTCCTCTTAAACATACTACTTCATATTCCTCTAAAACATACTACTTCATATTCCTCTTAAACATACTTCTTCATATTCCTCTTAAACAAACTACTTCATATTCCTCTTAAATATACAACTTCATATTCTTCTTAAATAGACTACTTCATATTCCTCTTAAACATACTACTTCATATTCCTCTTAAACATACTACTTTATATTCCTCTTAAACATACTACTTCATATTCCTCTTAAACATACTACTTCATATTCCTCGTAAACATACTACTTCATATTCCTCTTAAACATACTACTTATTATTCCTCTTAAACATACTACTTCACATTCCTCTTAAACATACTATTTCATATTCCTCTTAAATAACCTACTTCATATTCCTCTTAAACATTCTACTTCATATTCCTCTTAAAAATACTACTTCATATTCCTCTTAAACATACTACTTCATATTCCTCTTAAGCATACAACTTCATATTCCTCTTACATATACTACTTCATATTCCTCTTAAACATACCACTTCAAATTCCTTTTAAACAAACTACTTCAAATTCCTCTTAAATATACTACTTCATATTACTCTTAAACATACTACTTCATATTCCTCTTAAACATACCACTTCAAATTCCTTTTAAACAAACTACTTCAAATTCCTCTTAAACATACTACTTCATATTCCTCTTAAACATACTACTTCATATTCCTCTTAAACATACTACTTCATATTCCTCTTAAACATACTACTTCATATTCCTCTTAAACATACTACTTCATATTCCTCTTAAATATACTACTTCATATTCCTCTTAAACATACTACTTCATATTCCTCTTAAACATACTACTTCATATTCCTCTTAAACATACTACTTCATATTCCTCTTAAACATACTACTTCATATTCCTCTTAAATATACTACTTCATATTCCTCTTAAACATAATACTTCATATTTCTCTTAAATATACTACTTTATATTCTTCTTAAACATACTACTTCATATTCCTCTGAAATATACTACTTTATATTTCTCTTAAACATACTACTTCATATTCCTCTTAAATATACTACTTCATATTCCTCTTAAACATACTACTTCATATTCCTCTTAAACATACTACTTCATATTCCTCTAAAACATACTACTTCATATTCCTCTTAAACATACTTCTTCATATTCCTCTTAAACAAACTACTTCATATTCCTCTTAAATATACAACTTCATATTCTTCTTAAATAGACTACTTCATATTCCTCTTAAACATACTACTTCATATTCCTCTTAAACATACTACTTTATATTCCTCTTAAACATACTACTTCATATTCCTCTTAAACATACTACTTCATATTCCTCGTAAACATACTACTTCATATTCCTCTTAAACATACTACTTATTATTCCTCTTAAACATACTACTTCACATTCCTCTTAAACATACTATTTCATATTCCTCTTAAATAACCTACTTCATATTCCTCTTAAACATTCTACTTCATATTCCTCTTAAAAATACTACTTCATATTCCTCTTAAACATACTACTTCATATTCCTCTTAAGCATACAACTTCATATTCCTCTTACATATACTACTTCATATTCCTCTTAAACATACCACTTCAAATTCCTTTTAAACAAACTACTTCAAATTCCTCTTAAATATACTACTTCATATTACTCTTAAACATACTACTTCATATTCCTCCTAAATATACAACTTCATATTCCTCTTAAACATACTACTTCATATTCCTCTTAAATATACTACTTCTTATTCTTCTTAAATATACTACTTCATATTCCTCTTAAACATACTACTTCATATTCCTCTTAAACATACTACTTCATAATCCTCATAAACATACTACTTCATATTCCTCTTAAACATACTACTTCATATTCCTCTTAAATATACTACTTCATATTCCTCTTAAACATAATACTTCATATTTCTCTTAAATATACTACTTTATATTCTTCTTAAACATACTACTTCATATTCCTCTGAAATATACTACTTTATATTTCTCTTAAACATACTACTTCATATTCCTCTTAAATATACTACTTCATATTCCTCTTAAACATACTACTTCATATTCCTCTTAAACATACTACTTCATATTCCTCTAAAACATACTACTTCATATTCCTCTTAAACATACTTCTTCATATTCCTCTTAAACAAACTACTTCATATTCCTCTTAAATATACAACTTCATATTCTTCTTAAATAGACTACTTCATATTCCTCTTAAACATACTACTTCATATTCCTCTTAAACATACTACTTTATATTCCTCTTAAACATACTACTTCATATTCCTCTTAAACATACTACTTCATATTCCTCGTAAACATACTACTTCATATTCCTCTTAAACATACTACTTATTATTCCTCTTAAACATACTACTTCACATTCCTCTTAAACATACTATTTCATATTCCTCTTAAATAACCTACTTCATATTCCTCTTAAACATTCTACTTCATATTCCTCTTAAAAATACTACTTCATATTCCTCTTAAACATACTACTTCATATTCCTCTTAAGCATACAACTTCATATTCCTCTTACATATACTACTTCATATTCCTCTTAAACATACCACTTCAAATTCCTTTTAAACAAACTACTTCAAATTCCTCTTAAATATACTACTTCATATTACTCTTAAACATACTACTTCATATTCCTCCTAAATATACAACTTCATATTCCTCTTAAACATACTACTTCATATTCCTCTTAAATATACTACTTCTTATTCTTCTTAAATATACTACTTCATATTCCTCTTAAACATACTACTTCATATTCGTCTTAAACATACTACTTCATAATCCTCATAAACATACTACTTCATATTCCTCTTAAACGTACTACTTCATATTCCTCTTAAACATACTTCTTCATATTCCTCTTAAATATACTACTTCATATTCCTCTTAAACATACTACTTCATATTCGTCTTAAACATACTACTTCATATTCCTCTTAAACATACTAATTCGTATTTCTCTTGAACATACTACTTCATAGTCCTCTTAAACATACTACTTCATATTCCTCTTAAACATACTACTTCTTATTCCTCTTAAACATACTACTTCATATTCCTCTTAAACATACTACTTCATATTTTTCTTAAATATACAACTTCATATTCCTCTTAAATATACTACTTCATATTCCTCTTAAACATACTACTTCATATTCCTCTTAAACATACTACTTCATATTCCTCTTAAACATACTACTTCATATTCCTCTTAAACATACTACGTCATATTCCTCTTAAACATACAACTTCATATTCCTCTTAAACATACTACTTCATATTCCTCTTAAACATATTACTTCATATTCCTTTTAAACATACTACTTCATATTCCTCTTAAATATACTACTTCATATTCCTCTTAAACATACTACTTCATATTCCTCTTAAATATACTACTTTATATTCCTCTTAAACATACTACTTCATATTCCTCTTAAACATACTACTTCATATTCCTCTTAAACATACTACTTCATATTCCCTTTAAACATACTACTTCATATTACTCTTAAATATGCTACTTCATATTCCTCTTAAACATACTACTTCATATACCTCTTAAACAAACTACTTCATATTCCTCTTAAACATACTACTTCATATTCCTCTTAAACATACTACTTCATATTCCTCTTAAACATACTACTTCATATTCCTCTTAAACATACTACTTCATATTCCTCTTAAATATACTACTTTATATTCCTCTTAAACATACTACTTCATATTCCTCTTGAACATACTAGTTCATATTCCTCTTAAATATATTACTTCATATTCCTCTTAAACATACTTGTTCATATTCCTCTTAAACATACTACTTCATATTCCTCTTAAACATACTACTTCATATTCCTCTTAAAAATACAACTTTATATTCCTCTTAAACATACTACTTCATATTCCTCTTAAACATACTACTTCATATTCCTCTTAAACATACTACTTCATATTCCTCTTAAACATACTTCTTCATATTCCTCTTAAACATACTACTTCATATTCCTCTTAAATATACAACTTCATATTCTTCTTAAATAGACTACTTCATATTCCTCTTAAACATACTACTTCATATTCCTCGTAAACATACTACTTCATATTCCTCTTAAACATACTACTTATTATTCCTCTTAAACATACTACTTCACATTCCTCTTAAACATACTACTTCATATTCCTCTTAAATAACCTACTTCATATTCCTCTTAAACATACTACTTCATATTCCTCTTAAACATACTACTTCATATTCCTCTTAAACATACTACTTCATATTCCTCTTAAGCATACACAACTTCATATTCCTCTTACAAATACTACTTCATATTCCTCTTAATCATACCACTTCAAATTCCTTTTAAACAAACTACTTCAAATTCCTCTTAAACATACTACTTCATATTACTCTTAAACATACTACTTCATATTCCTCCTAAATATACAACTTCATATTCCTCTTAAACATACTACTTCATATTCCTCTTAAACATACTACATCATATTCCTCTTAAATATACTACTTCATATTCTTCTTAAATATACTACTTCATATTCCTCTTAAACATACTACTTCATATTCGTCTTAAACATACTACTTCATAATCCTCATAAACATACTACTTCATATTCCTCTTAAACGTACTACTTCATATTCCTCTTAAACATACTTCTTCATATTCCTCTTAAATATACTACTTCATATTCCTCTTAAACATACTACTTAATATTCCTCTTCAATATACTACTTCATATTCCTCTTAAATATACTACTTCATATTCCTCTTAAACATACTACTTTATATTCCTCTTAAACATACTACTTCATATTCCTCTTAAACATACTACTTCATATTCCTCTTAAACATACTACTTCATATTCCCTTTAAACATACTACTTCATATTCCTCTTAAATATACTACTTCATATTCCTCTTAAACATACTACTTCATATTCCTCTTAAACATACTACTTCATAGTCCTCTTAAACATACTACTTCATATTCCTCTTAAACATACTACTTCATATTCCTCTTAAACATACTACTTCATATTCCTCTTAAACATACTACATCATATTCCTCTTAAATATACTACTTCATATTCCTCTTAAACATACTACTTCATATTCCTCTTAAACATACTAGTTCATATTCCTCTTAAATATATTACTTCATATTCCTTTTAAACATACTTCTTCATATTCCTCTTTAACATACTACTTCATATTCCTCTTAAACATACTACTTCATATTCCTCTTAAACATACAACTTTATATTCCTCTTAAATATACTACTTCATATTCCTCTTAAACATACTACTTCATATTCCTCTTAAACATACTACTTCATATTCCTCTTAAACATACTACTTCATATTCCTCTTAAACATACTACTTCATATTCCTCTTAAACATACTACTTCATATTCCTCTTAAACATACTACATCATATTCCTCTTAAATATACTACTTCATATTCCTCTTAAACATACTACTTCATATTCCTCTTAAACATACTAGTTCATATTCCTCTTAAATATATTACTTCATATTCCTCCTAAATATACAACTTCATATTCCTCTTAAACATACTACTTCATATTCCTCTTAAACATACTACATCATATTCCTCTTAAATATACTACTTCATATTCTTCTTAAATATACTACTTCATATTCCTCTTAAACATACTACTTCATATTCGTCTTAGACATACTACTTCATAATCCTCATAAACATACTACTTCATATTCCTCTTAAACGTACTACTTCATATTCCTCTTAAACATACTTCTTCATATTCCTCTTAAATATACTACTTCATATTCCTCTTAAACATACTACTTAATATTCCTCTTCAATATACTACTTCATATTCCTCTTAAATATACTACTTCATATTCCTCTTAAACATACTACTTTATATTCCTCTTAAACATACTACTTCATATTCCTCTTAAACATACTACTTCATATTCCTCTTAAACATACTACTTCATATTCCCTTTAAACATACTACTTCATATTCCTCTTAAATATACTACTTCATATTCCTCTTAAACATACTACTTCATATTCCTCTTAAACATACTACTTCATATTCCTCTTAAACATACTACTTCATATTCCTCTTAAACATACTACTTCATATTCCTCTTAAACATACTACTTCATATTCCTCTTAAACATACTACATCATATTCCTCTTAAATGTACTACTTCATATTCCTCTTAAACATACTACTTCATATTCCTCTTAAACATACTAGTTCATATTCCTCTTAAATATATTACTTCATATTCCTCTTAAACATACTTCTTCATATTCCTCTTTAACATACTACTTCATATTCCTCTTAAACATACTACTTCATATTCCTCTTAAACATACAACTTTATATTCCTCTTAAACATACTACTTCATATTCCTCTTAAATATACTACTTCATATTCCTCTGAAATATAGTACTTCATAATCCTCTTAAACATACTTCTTCATATTTCTCCTAAATATACTACTTCATATTCCTCTTAAACATACTACTTCATATTCCTCTTAAACAGACTACTTCATATTCCTCTTAAACATACTACTTCATATTCCTCTTAAACATACTACTTCATATTCCTCTTAAACATACTACTTCATATTCCTCTTAAACATACTACTTCATATTCCTCTTAAATATACTACTTCATATTCCTCTTAAACATACTACTTCATATTCCTCTCATACATACAACTTCATATTCCTCTTAAATATACTACTTCATATTCCTCTTAAATATACTACATCATATTACTCTTAAATATACTACTTCATATTCCTCTTAAACATACTACTTCATATTCCTCTTAAACATACTATTTCATATTCCTCTTAAACATACTACTTCATTTTCCTCTTAAACATACTACTTCTTATTCCTCTTAAACATACTACTTAATATTCCTCTTCAATATACTACTTCATATTCCTCTTAAATATACTACTTCATATTCCTCTTAAACATACTACTTCGTATTCCTCTTAAACATACTACTTCATATTCCTCTTAAACATACTACTTCATATTCCTTTTAAACATACTACTTCATATTCCTCTTAAACATACTACTTCATATTCCTTTTAAATATACTACTTCATCTTCCTCTTAAACATACTACTTCATATGCCTCTTAAATATACTACTTCATAGTCCTCTTAAACATACTACTTCATATTCCTCTTAAACATACTACTTCATATTCCTTTTAAATATACTACTTCATATTCCTCTTAAACATAATACTTCATATGCCTCTTAAATATACTACTTCATATTCCTCTTAAACATACTACTTCATATTCCTCTTAAACATACTACTTCATATTCCTCTTAAATATACTACTTCATATTCCTCTTAAATATACTACTTCATATTCCTCTTAAATATAATACTTCATATTCCTCTTAAACATACTATTTCATATTCCTCTTAAATATACCACTTCATATTCCTCTTAAACATACTGCTTCATATTCCTCTTAAACATACTACTTCATATTCCTCTTTTATATACTACTTCATATTCCTCTTAAACATACTACTTCATATTCCTCTTAAACATACTACTTCATATTCCTCTTAAATATACTACTTCATATTCCTCTTAAACATACTACTTCATATTCCTCTTAAACTTACTTCTTCATATTCCTCTTAAACATACTACTTCATATTCCTCTTAAACATACTACTTCATATTCCTCTTAAACATACTACTTCATATTCCTCTTAAACATACTACTTCATATTCCTCTTAAACATACAACTTCATATTCCTCTTAAACATACTACTTCATATTCCTCTTCAATATACTACTTCATATTCCTCTTAAATACACTACTTCATAGTCCTCTTAAACATACTACTTCATATTCCTCTTAAATACACTACTTCATAGTCCTCTTAAACATACTACTTCATATTCTTCTTAAACATACTACTTCATATTTCTCTTAAACATACTACTTCATATTCCTCTTAAACATACTACTTCATATTCCTCTTAAACATACTACTTCATATTCCTCTTAAATACACTACTTCATATTCCTCTTAAACATACTACTCCATATTCCTCTTAAACATACTATTTCATATTCCTCTTAAATATACCACTTCATATTCCTCTTAAACATACTACTTCATATTCCTCTTAAACATACTACTTCATATTCCTCTTAAATATACTACTTCATATTCCTCTTAAACATACTACTTCATATTCCTCTTAAACATACTACTTCATATTCCTCTTAACTATACTACTTCATATTCCTCTTAAACATACTACTTCATATTCCTCTTAAACATACTACTTCATATTCCTCTTAAACATACTACTTCATATTCCTCTTAAATAAACTACTTCCTATTCCTCTTAAATAGACTACTTCATATTCCTCTTAAACATACTACTTCATATTTCTCTTAAACATACTACTTCATATTCCTCTTAAACATACTACTTCATATTCCTCTTAAACATACTACTTTATATTCCTCCTAAACATACTACTTCATATTCCTCTTAAACATACTACTTCATATTTCTCTTAAACATACTACATCATATTCCTCTTAAACATACTACTTAATATTCCTCTTAAGCATACTATTTCACATTCCTCTTAAACATACTACTTCATATTCCTCTTAAATAAACTAGTTCATGTTCCTCTTAAACATACTACTTCACATTCCTCTTAAACATACTACTTCATATTCCTCTTAAACATACTACTTCACATTACTCTTAAACATACTACTTCATATTCCTCTTAAATATACAACTTCATATTCCTCTTAAACATACTACTTCATATTCCTCTTAAACATACTACTTCATATTCCTCTTAAATACACTACTTCATATTCCTCTTAAATATACTATTTCATATTCCTCTTAAGTATACTACTTCATATTCCTCTTAAACATACTACTTCATATTCCTCTTAAGCATACTACTTCATATTCCTCTTAAACATACTACTTCATATTCCTCTTAAACATACTACTTCATATTCCTCTTAAACATACTACTTCATATTCCTCTTAAACATACTACTTCGTATTTCTCTTGAACATTCTACTTCATATTCCTCTTAAACATACTACTTCATATTCCTCTTAAACATACTACTTCATATTCCTCTTAAACATACTACTTCATATTCCTCTTAAACATACGACTTCATATTCCTCTTAAATATACAACTTCAAATTCCCCTTAAATATACTACTTCATATTACTCTTAAACATACTACTTCATATTCCTCTTAATCATACTACTTCATATTCCTCTTAAACATACTACTTCGTATTCCTCTTAAACATACTTCTTCACATTCCTCTTTAACATACTACTTCATATTCCTCTTAAACATACTACTTCATATTCCTCTTAAACATACTACTTCATATTCCCTTTAAACATTCTACTTAATATTCCTCTTAAACATACTACTTCACATTCCTCTTAAACATACTACTTCATATTCCTCTTAAATAAACTTCTTCATATTCCTCTTAAACATACTACTTCATATTCCTCTTAAACATACTACTTCATATTCCTATTAAACATACTACTTCATATTCCTCTTAAACATACTACTTCATTGTCCTTTTAAATATACTACTTCATATTCCTCTTAAACATACTACTTCATATTCCGCTTAAGCATACTACTTCATATTCCTCTTAAACATACTCCTTCATATTCCTCTTAAACATACCACTTCATATTCCTCTTCAACATACTACTTCATATTCCTCTTAAACATACTACTTCATATTCCTCTTAAATATACAACTTCATATTCCTCTTAAGCATACTACTTCATATTCCTCTTGAACATACTACTTCATATTCCTGTTAAATATATTACTTCATATTCCTCTTAAACATACTTCTTCATATTCCTCTTAAACATACTACTTCATATTCCTCTTAAACATACTACTTCATATTCCTCTTAAACATACAACTTCATATTCGTCTTAAATATACTACTTCATAGTCCTCTTAAACATAATACTTCATATTCCTCTTAAATATACTACTTCATATTCCTCTTAAACATACTACTTCATATTCCTCTTAAACATACTACTTCCCTCTTAAACATACTACTTCATATTCCTCTTAAACATACTACTTCATATTCCTCTTAAACATACTACTTCATATTCCTCTTAAACATACCACTTCATATTCCTCTTCAACATACTACTACCTCATATTCCTCTTAAACATACTACTTCATATTCCTCTTAAATATACAACTTCATATTCCTCTTAAGCATACTACTTCATATTCCTCTTGAACATACTACTTCATATTTCTGTTAAATATATTACTTCATATTCCTCTTAAACATACTTCTTCATATTCCTCTTAAACATACTACTTCATATTCCTCTTAAACATACTACTTCATATTCCTCTTTAACATACTACTTCGTATTTCTCTTGAACATTCTACTTCATATTCCTCTTAAACATACTACTTCATATTCCTCTTAAACATAATACTTCATATTCCTCTTAAACATACTACTTCATATTCCTCTTAAACATACGACTTCATATTCCTCTTAAATATACAACTTCAAATTCCTCTTAAATATACTACTTCATATTCCTCTTAAACATACTACTTCATATTCCTCTTAAACATACTACTTCATATTCCTCTTAAACATACTACTTCGTATTCCTCTTAAACATACTACTTCATATTCCTCTTTAACATACTACTTCATATTCCTCTTAAACATACTACTTCATATTCCTCTTAAACATACTACTTCATATTCCCTTTAAACATTCTACTTCATATTCCTCTTAAACATACTACTTAATATTCCTCTTAAATATACTACTTCATATTCCTCTTTTATATACTACTTCATATTCCTCTTAAACATACTACTTCATATTCCTCTTAAACATACTACTTCATATTCCTCTTAAATATACTACTTCATATTCCTCTTAAACATACTACTTCATATTCCTCTTAAACTTACTTCTTCATATTCCTCTTAAACATACTACTTCATATTCCTCTTAAACATACTACTTCATATTCCTCTTAAACATACTACTTCATATTCCTCTTAAACATACTACTTCATATTCCTCTTAAACATACAACTTCATATTCCTCTTAAACATACTACTTCATATTCCTCTTCAATATACTACTTCATATTCCTCTTAAATACACTACTTCATAGTCCTCTTAAACATACTACTTCATATTCTTCTTAAACATACTACTTCATATTTCTCTTAAACATACTACTTCATATTCCTCTTAAACATACTACTTCATATTCCTCTTAAACATACTACTTCATATTCCTCTTAAATACACTACTTCATATTCCTCTTAAACATACTACTCCATATTCCTCTTAAACATACTATTTCATATTCCTCTTAAATATACCACTTCATATTCCTCTTAAACATACTACTTCATATTCCTCTTAAACATACTACTTCATATTCCTCTTAAATATACTACTTCATATTCCTCTTAAACATACTACTTCATATTCCTCTTAAACATACTACTTCATATTCCTCTTAACTATACTACTTCATATTCCTCTTAAACATACTACTTCATATTCCTCTTAAACATACTACTTCATATTCCTCTTAAACATACTACTTCATATTCCTCTTAAATAAACTACTTCCTATTCCTCTTAAATAGACTACTTCATATTCCTCTTAAACATACTACTTCATATTTCTCTTAAACATACTACTTCATATTCCTCTTAAACATACTACTTCATATTCCTCTTAAACATACTACTTTATATTCCTCCTAAACATACTACTTCATATTCCTCTTAAACATACTACTTCATATTTCTCTTAAACATACTACATCATATTCCTCTTAAACATACTACTTAATATTCCTCTTAAGCATACTATTTCACATTCCTCTTAAACATACTACTTCATATTCCTCTTAAATAAACTACTTCATATTCCTCTTAAACATACTACTTCACATTCCTCTTAAACATACTACTTCATATTCCTCTTAAACATACTACTTCACATTACTCTTAAACATACTACTTCATATTCCTCTTAAATATACAACTTCATCTTCCTCTTAAACATACTACTTCATATTCCTCTTAAACATACTACTTCATATTCCTCTTAAATACACTACTTCATATTCCTCTTAAATATACTATTTCATATTCCTCTTAAGTATACTACTTCATATTCCTCTTAAACATACTACTTCATATTCCTCTTAAGCATACTACTTCATATTCCTCTTAAACATACTACTTCATATTCCTCTTAAACATACTACTTCATATTCCTCTTAAACATACTACTTCATATTCCTCTTAAACATACTACTTCGTATTTCTCTTGAACATTCTACTTCATATTCCTCTTAAACATACTACTTCATATTCCTCTTAAACATACTACTTCATATTCCTCTTAAACATACTACTTCATATTCCTCTTAAACATACGACTTCATATTCCTCTTAAATATACAACTTCAAATTCCCCTTAAATATACTACTTCATATTACTCTTAAACATACTACTTCATATTCCTCTTAATCATACTACTTCATATTCCTCTTAAACATACTACTTCGTATTCCTCTTAAACATACTACTTCACATTCCTCTTTAACATACTACTTCATATTCCTCTTAAACATACTACTTCATATTCCTCTTAAACATACTACTTCATATTCCCTTTAAACATTCTACTTAATATTCCTCTTAAACATACTACTTAACATTCCTCTTAAACATACTACTTCATATTCCTCTTAAATAAACTTCTTCATATTCCTCTTAAACATACTACTTCATATTCCTCTTAAACATACTACTTCATATTCCTATTAAACATACTACTTCATATTCCTCTTAAACATACTACTTCATTGTCCTTTTAAATATACTACTTCATATTCCTCTTAAACATACTACTTCATATTCCGCTTAAGCATACTGCTTCATATTCCTCTTAAACATACTACTTCATATTCCTCTTAAACATACCACTTCATATTCCTCTTCAACATACTACTTCATATTCCTCTTAAACATACTACTTCATATTCCTCTTAAATATACAACTTCATATTCCTCTTAAGCATACTACTTCATATTCCTCTTGAACATACTACTTCATATTCCTGTTAAATATATTACTTCATATTCCTCTTAAACATACTTCTTCATATTCCTCTTAAACATACTACTTCATATTCCTCTTAAACATACTACTTCATATTCCTCTTAAACATACAACTTCATATTCGTCTTAAATATACTACTTCATAGTCCTCTTAAACATAATACTTCATATTCCTCTTAAATATACTACTTTATATTCCTCTTAAACATACTACTTCATATTCCTCTTAAACATACTACTTCCCTCTTAAACATACTACTTCATATTCCTCTTAAACATACTACTTCATATTCCTCTTAAACATACCACTTCATATTCCTCTTCAACATACTACTACCTCATATTCCTCTTAAACATACTACTTCATATTCCTCTTAAATATACAACTTCATATTCCTCTTAAACATACTACTTCATATTCCTCTTGAACATACTACTTCATATTTCTGTTAAATATATTACTTCATATTCCTCTTAAACATACTTCTTCATATTCCTCTTAAACATACTACTTCATATTCCTCTTAAACATACTACTTCATATTCCTCTTTAACATACTACTTCGTATTTCTCTTGAACATTCTACTTCATATTCCTCTTAAACATACTACTTCATATTCCTCTTAAACATAATACTTCATATTCCTCTTCAACATACTACTTCATATTCCTCTTAAACATACGACTTCATATTCCTCTTAAATATACAACTTCAAATTCCTCTTAAATATACTACTTCATATTCCTCTTAAACATACTACTTCATATTCCTCTTAAACATACTACTTCATATTCCTCTTAAACATACTACTTCGTATTCCTCTTAAACATACTACTTCATATTCCTCTTTAACATACTACTTCATATTCCTCTTAAACATACTACTTCATATTCCTCTTAAACATACTACTTCATATTCCCTTTAAACATTCTACTTCATATTCCTCTTAAACATACTACTTAATATTCCTCTTAAATATACTACTTCATATTCCTCTTAAACATACTACTTCATATTCCTCTTAAACATACAACTTCATATTCCTCTTAAACATACTATTTCATATTCCTCTTAAATATACTACTTCATATTCCTCTGAAACATACTATTTCATATTCCTCTTTAACATACTACTTCATATTCCTCTTAAACATACTACTTCATAGTCCTCTTAAATATACTACTTCATATTCCTCTTAAACATACTACTTAATATTCCTCTTTAACATACTACTTCATATTCCTCTTAAACATACTACTTCATATTCCTCTTAAACATACTACTTCATATTCTCTTAAACATACTACTTCATATTCCTCTTAAACATACTACATCATATTCCTCTTAAACATACTACTTCATATTCCTCTTAAACATACTGCTTCATATTCCTCTTAAACATACTACTTTATATTCCTCTTAAACATAATACTTCATATTCCTCTTAAACATACTACTTAATATTCCTCTTAAACATACTACTTCACATTCCTCTTAAACATACTACTTCATATTCCTCTTAAATAAACTACTTCATATTACTCTTAAACATACTACTTCATATTCCTCTTAAACATACTACTTCATATTCCTCTTAAACATACTACTTCACATTACTCTTAAACATACTACTTCATATTCCTCTTAAACATACTACTTCATATTCCTCTTAAATAAACTACTTCATATTCCTCTTAAATATACTATTTCATATTCCTCTTAAGTATACTACTTCATATTCCTCTTAAACATACTACTTCATATTCCTCTTAAACATACTACTTCATATTCCTCTTAAACATACTACTTCATATTCCTCTTAAACATACTACTTCATATTCCTCTTAAACATACTACTTCATATTCCTCTTAAACATACTACTTCATATTTCTCTTGAACATTCTACTTCATATTCCTCTTAAACATACTACTTCATATTCCTTTTAAACATACTACTTCATATTCCTCTTAAACATACTACTTCATATTCCTCTTAAACATACGACTTCATATTCCTCTTAAATATACAACTTCAAATTCCTCTTAAATATACTACTTCATATTCCTCTTAAACATACTACTTCATATTCCTCTTAAACATACTACTTCATATTCCTCCTAAACATACTACTTCGTATTCCTCTTAAACATACTACTTCATATTCCTCTTTAACATACTACTTCATATTCCCTTTAAACATTCTACTTCATATTCCTCTTAAACATACTACTTAATATTCCTCTTAAATATACTACTTCATATTCCTCTTAAACATACTACTTCATATTCCTCTTAAACATACAACTTCATATTCCTCTTAAACATACTACTTCATATTCCTCTTAAATATACTACTTCATATTCCTCTGAAACATACTATTTCATATTCCTCTTTAACATACTACTTCATATTCCTCTTAAACATACTACTTCATATTCCTCTTAAACATACTACTTCATATTCCTCTTAAACAAACTATCTCATATTCCTCTTAAATATACTACTTCATATTCCTCTCAAATATACTACTTCATATTCCTCTTAAACATACTACTTCATATTCCTCTTAAACATACTACTTCATATTCCTCTTAAATATACTACTTCATATTACTCTTAAACATACTACTTAATATTCCTCTTTAACATACTACTTCATATTCCTCTTAAACATACTACTTCATATTCCTCTTAAACATACTACTTCATACTCCTCTTAAACATACTACTTCATATTCCTCTTAAACATACTACTTCATATTCCTCTTAAACATACTACTTCATATTCCTCTTAAACATACTACTTTATATTCCTCTTAAACATAATACTTCATATTCCTCTTAAATATACCACTTCATATTCCTCTTAAATATACTACTTCATATTCCTCTCAAATATACTACTTCATATTCCTCTTAAACATACTACTTCATATTCCTCTTAAATATAATACTTCATATTCCTCTTAAATATACAACTTCATATTCCTCTTAAGCATACTACTTCATATTCCTCTTGAACATACTACTTCATATTCCTGTTAAATATATTACTTCATATTCCTCTTAAACATACTTCTTCATATTCCTCTTAAACATACTACTTCATATTCCTCTTAAACATACTACTTCATATTCCTCTTAAACATACAACTTCATATTCGTCTTAAATATACTACTTCATAGTCCTCTTAAACATACTACTTCATATTCCTCTTTAATATACTACTTCATATTCCTCTTAAACATACTACTTCATATTCCTCTTAAACATGTTACTTCCCTCTTAAACATACTACTTCATATTCCTCTTAAACATACAACTTCATATTCGTCTTAAATATACTACTTCATAGTCCTCTTAAACATACTACTTCATATTCCTCTTTAATATACTACTTCATATTCCTCTTAAACATACTACTTCATATTCCTCTTAAACATGCTACTTCCCTCTTAAACATACTACTTCATATTCGAACATACTACTTCATATTCCTCTTAAACATACTACTTCATATTCCTCTTAAATATAATACTTCATATTCCTCTTAAACATAATACTTCATATTCCTCTTAAATATACCACTTCATATTCCTCTTAAATATACTACTTCATATTCCTCTCAAATTTACTACTTCATATTCCTCTTAAACATACTACTTCATATTCCTCTTAAATATACTACTTCATATTCCTCTTAAATATACTACTTCATATTCCTCTTAAACATACTACTTAATATTCCTCTTAAACATACTACTTCATATTCCCCTGAAACATACTATTTCATATTCCTCTTTAACATACTACTTCATATTCCTCTTAAACATACTACTTCATATTCCTCTTAAACATACTACTTCATATTCCTCTTAAACATACTACCTCATATTCCTCTTAAATATACTACTTCGTATTCCTCTTAAACATACTACTTCATATTCCTCTTAAATATACTACTTCATATTATTCTTAAATATACTATTTCATATTCCTCTTAAATATACTACTTCATATTCCTCTTAAACATACTTCTTCATATTCCTCTTAAATATACTACTTCATATTCCCCTTAAACATACTACTTCATATTCCTCTTAAACATACTACTTCATATTCCGCTTAAACATAATACTTCATATTCCTCTTAAACATACTACTTCATATTCCTCTTAAACATTCTACTTCATATTCCTCTTAAATATACTACTTCATATTCCTCCTAAATATACTACTTCATATTTCTCTTAAACATATAACTTCATATTACTCTTAAACATACTACTTCATATTCCTCTTAAACATACTACTTCATATTTCTCTTAAACATACTACTTCATATTCCTCTTAAACATACTACTTCATATTCCTCTTAAACATACTATTTCATATTCCTCTTAAACATACTACTTCATATTCCTCTTAAACATACTACTTCATTATCCTCATAAACATACTACTTCATATTCCTCTTAAACATACTGCTTCATATTCCTCTTAAACTTACTACTTCATATTCCTCTTAAATATGCTACTTCATATTCCTCTTAAACATACTACTTCATATTCCTCTTAAATATAATACTTCATATTCCTCTTAAACATACAACTTCATAGTCCTCTTAAATATACTACTTCATAGTCCTCTTAAACATACTACTTCATATTCCTCTTAAACACAATATTTCATATTCCTCTTAAATATACTACCTCATATTTCTCTTCAACATACTACTTCATATTCCTCTTAAACATACTACTTCATATTCCTCTTAAACATTCTACTTCATATTCCTCTTAAATAAACTACTTTATATTCCTCTTAAATATACTACTTCATATTCCTCTTAAACATACTACTTCATATTCCTCTTAAACATACTACTTCATATTCCTCTTAAACATACTACTTCATATTCCTCTTAAACATACTACTTCATATTCCTCTTAAACATACTACTTCATATTCCTCTTAAACATACTACTTCATATTCCTCTTAAACATACTACTTCATATTCCTCTTAAACATACTACTTCATATTCTTCTTAAAGATACTACTTCATATTCCTCCTAAATATACTACTTCATATTCGTCTTAAATATACTACTTCATATTCCTCTTAAACATACTACTTCATATTCCTCTTAAACATACTACTTCATATTTCTCTTAAATATACTACTTCATATTCCTCTTAAATATACTACTTCATATTCCTCTTAAACATACTACTTCATATTCCGCTTAAACATATTACTTCATATTCCTCTTAGACATACTACTTCATATTCCTCTTATACATACGACTTCATATTCCTCTTAAACATACTACTTCATATTCCTCTTAAATATACTACTTCGGATTCCTCTTAAACATACTACTTAATATTCCTCTTAAACATACTACTTCATATTCCTCTTTAATATACTACTTCATATTCCTCTTAAATATACTACTTCATATTACTCTTAAATATACTACTTCATATTCATCTTAAGCATACTACTTCATATTCCTCTTAAACATACTACTTCATATTCCTCTTAAACATACTACTTCATATTCCTCTTAAACATACTACTTCATATTCTTCTTAAATATACTACTTCATATTCCTCTTAGACATACTACTTCATATTCCTGTTAAACATACTACTTCATATTCCTCTTAAACATACTACTTCATATTCCTCTTAAATATACTACTTCAGATTCCTCTTAAACATACTACTTCATATTCCTCTTAAACATACTACTTCATATTCCTCTTTAATATACTACTTCATATTCCTCTTAAATATACTACTTCATATTACTCTTAAATATACTACTTCATATTCATCTTAAGCATACTACTTCATATTCCTCTTAAACATACTACTTCATATTCCTTTTAAACATACTACTTCATATTCCTCTTAAATATACTACTTCATATTCCTCTTAAATATACTACTTCATATTCCTCTTAAACATACTACTTCATATTCCTCTTTAATATACTACTTCATATTCCTCTTAAATATACTACTTCATATTACTCTTAAATAAACTACTTCATATTCATCTTAAGCATACTACTTCATATTCCTCTTAAACATACTACTTCATATACCTCTTAAACATACTACTTCATATTCTTCTTAAATATACTACTTCATATTCCTCTTAAATATACTACTTCATATTCCTCTTAAACATACTACTTCATATTCCTCTTAAAAATACTACTTCATATTCCTCTTAAATATACTTCTTCATATTCCTCTTAAACATACTATTTCATATTCCTCTTAAATATACTACTTCATATTCCTCTTAAACATACTACTTCATATTCCTCTTAAATATACTACTTCATATTCCTCTGAAATATACTACTTCATATTCCTCTTAAACATACTACTTCATATTCCTCTTAAATATACTACTTCATATTCCTCTTAAACATACTACTTCATATTCCTCTTAAATATACTACTTCATATTCCTCTTTAATATACTACTTCATATTCCTCTTAAATATACTACTTCATATTACTCTTAAATATACTACTTCATATTCATCTTAAGCATACTACTTCATATTCCTCTTAAACATACTACTTCATATTCCTTTTAAACATACTACTTCATATTCCTCTTAAATATACTACTTCTTATTCCTCTTAAATATACTACTTCATATTCTTCTTAAACACACTACTTCATATTCATCTTAAGCATACTACTTCATATTCCTCTTAAACATACTACTTCATATTCCTCTTAAACATACTACTTTATATTCCTCTTAAACATACTACTTCATATTCCTCTTAAATATACTACTTCAGATTCCTCTTAAACATACTACTTCATATTTCTCTTAAACATACTACTTCATATTCCTCTTTAATATACTACTTCATATTCCTCTTAAATATACTACTTCATATTACTCTTAAATATACTACTTCATATTCATCTTAAGCATACTACATCATATTCCTCTTAAACATACTACTTCATATTCCTTTTAAACATACTACTTTATATTCCTCTTAAATATACTACTTCATATTCCTCTTAAATATACTACTTCATATTCTTCTTAAACACACTACTTCATATTCATCTTAAGCATACTACTTCATATTCCTCTTAAACATACTACTTCATATTCCTCTTTAACATACTACTTCATATTCTTCTTAAATATACTACTTCATATTCCTCTTAAATATACTACTTCATATTCCTCTTAAACATACTACTTCATATTCCTCTTAAAAATACTACTTCATATTCCTCTTAAATATACTTCTTCATATTCCTCTTAAACATACTATTTCATATTCTTCTTAAATATACTACTTCATATTCCTCTTAAACATACTACTTCATATTCCACATAAATATGCTACTTCATATTCCTCTTAAATATACTACTTCATATTCCTCTTAAACATACTACTTCATATTCCTCTTAAATATACTACTTCATATAGCTGTTAAACATACTACTTCATATTCCTCTTAAACATACTACTTCATATTCCTCTTAAACATACTACTTCACATTCCTCTTAAACATACTACTTCATATTCCTCTTAAACATACTACTTCATATTTCTCTTAAACATAATACTTCATATTCCTCTTAAACATACTACTTCATATTCCTCTTAAACATACTAATTCATATTCCTCTTAAATATACTACTTCATATTCCTCTTAAATATACTACTTCATATTACTGTTAAACATAATACTTCATATTCCTCTTAAACATACTACTTCATATTCCTCTTAAACATACTACTTCATATTCCTCTTAAGCATACTACTTCATATTCCTCTTAAACATACTACTTCATATTCCTCTTAAACATACTACTTCATATTCCTCTTAAATATACAACCTCATATTCCCCTGAAACATACTACTTCATATTCCTCTTAAATATATTACTTCATATTCCTCTTACACATACTACTTCATATTCCTCTTAAACATACTACTTCATATTCCTCTTAAACATACTACTTCATATTCCTCTTAAATATACTACTGCATATTCCTCTTAAACATACTACTTCATATTCCTCTTAAATATACTACTTCATATTCCTCTTAAATATACTATTTCATATTCCTCTTAAATATACTACTTCATATTCTTTTTAAACATACGTCTTCATATTCCTCTAAAATATACTACTTCATATTCCTCTTAAACATACTATTTCATATTCCTCTTAAACATACTACTTCTTATTCCTCTTAAACATAAAACTTCATATTCCTCTTAAATATACTACTTCATATTCCTCTTAAATATACTACTTCATATTCCTCCTAAACATACTACTTCATATTTCTCTTAAACATACTACTTCATATTCCTCTTAAATATACTACTTCATATTCCTCTTAAATATACTACTTCATATTCCTCTTAAATATACTACTTCATATGCCTCTTAACCATACTACTTCATATTCCTCTTTAATATACTACTTCATATTCCTCTTACACATGCTACTTTATATTCCTCTTAAACATACTACTTCATATTCCTCTTAAATATACTACTTCATATTCCTCTTAAACATGCTACTTCATATTCCTCTTAAATATACTACTGCATATTCCTCTTAAATATACTACTTCATATTCCTCTTAAACATACTAATTCATATTCCTCTTAAATATACTACTTCATATTCCTCTTAAATATACTACTTCATATAGCTGTTAAACATAATACTTCATATTCCTCTTAAACATACTACTTCATATTCCTCTTAAACATACTACTTCACATTCCTCGTAAACATACTACTTCATATTCCTCTTAAACATACTACTTCATATTCCTCTTAAACATAATACTCCATATTCCTCTTAAACATACTACTTCATATTCCTCTTAAATATACTACTTCATATTACTGTTAAACATACTACTTCATATTCCTCTTAAACATACTACTTCATATTCCTCTTAAACATACTACTTCATATTCCTCTTAAGCATACTACTTCATATTCCTCTTAAACATACTACTTCATATTCCCCTTAAACTTACTACTTCATATTCCTCTTAAATATACAACCTCATATTCCCCTGAAACATACTACTTCATATTCCTCTTAAATATATTACTTCATATTCCTCTTACACATACTACTTCATATTCCTCTTAAACATACTACTTCATATTCCTCTTAAACATACTACTTCATATTCCTCTTAAATATACTACTTCATATTCCTCTTAAACATACTACTTCATATTCCTCTTAAATATACTACTTCATATTCCTCTTAAATATACTATTTCATATTCATCTTAAATATACTACTTCATATTCCTCTTAAACATACGTCTTCATATTCCTCTAAAATATACTACTTCATATTCCTCTTAAACATACTATTTCATATTCCTCTTAAACATACTACTTCATATTCCTTTGAAACATAAAACTTCATATTCCTCTTAAATATACTACTTCATATTCCTCTTAAATATACTACTTCATATTCCTCTTAAACATACTACTTCATATTTCTCTTAAACATACTACTTCATATTCCTCTTAAATATACTACTTCATATTCCTCTTAAATATACTACTTCATATTATTCTTAAATATAGTACTTCATATTCCTCTTAACCATACTACTTCATATTCCTCTTTAATATACTACTTCATATTCCTCTTACACATGCTACTTCATATTCCTCTTAAACATACTACTTCATATTCCTCTTAAATATACTACTTCATATTCCTCTTAAACATAATACTTAATATTCCTCTTAAACATACTACTTCATATTCCTCTTAAACATACTATTTCATATTCCTCTTTAACATACTAATTCATATTCCTCTTAAACATACTACTTCATATTCCTCTTAAACATACTACTTCATATTCCTCTTAAACATACTACTTCATATTCCTCTTAAATATACTTCTTCATATTCCTCTTAAACATACTACTTCATATTCCTCTTAAATATACTACTTCATATTCCTCTTAAACATAATTCTTCATATTCCTCTTAAATAACTACTTCATATTCCTCTAAAACATACTACTTCATATTCCTCTTAAACATACTACTTCATATTCCTCTTAAACATAATACTTCATATTCCTCTTAAACATACTACTTCATATTCCTCTTAAACATACTACTTCATATTCATCGTAAATATACTACTTCATATTCCTCCTAAATATACTACTTCATATTCCTCTTAAACATATTACTTCATATTACTGTTGAACATTCTACTTCATATTCCTCTTAAACATACTACTTCATATTTTTCTTAAACATACTACTTCATATTCCTCTTAAACATACTACTTCATATTCCTCTTAAACATACTACTTCATATTCCTCTTAAACATCCTACTTCATATTCCTCTTAAACATACTACTTCATATTCCTCATAAACATACTACTTCATATTCCTCTTAAACATAATGCTTCATATTCCTCTTAAACTTACTACTTCATATTCTTCTTAAATATACTACTTCATATTCCTCTTAAATATACTACTTCATATTCCTCTTAAACATACTACTTCATATTCCTCTTAAATATACTACTTCATATTCCTCTTAAATATAATTTTTCATATTCCTCTTAAACATACTACTTCATATTCCTCTTAAACATACTACTTCATATTCCTCTTAAACACACTACTTCATATTCCTCTTAAACATACTACCTCATATTCTTCTTCAACATACTACTTCATATTCCTCTTAAACATACTACTCCATATTCCTCTTAAACATACTACTTCATATTCCTCTTAAACATACTACTTCATATTCCTCTTAAACATACTACTTCATATTCCTCTTAAACATACTACTTCATATTCCTCTTAAACATACTGCTTCATATTCCTCTTCAAGATACTACTTCATATTCCTCTTAAAAATACTACTTCATATTCCTCTTAAATATACTACTTCATATTCCTCTTAAACATACTACTTCATATTACACTTAAACATACTACTTCATATTCCTCTTAAACATACTACTTCATATTACTCTCAAACATACTACTTCATATTCCTCTTAAACATACTACTTCATATTCCTCTTAAATATACTACTTCATATTCCTCTTAAACATACTACTTCATATTACTCTTAAACATACTACTTCATATTCCTCTTAAATATACTTCTTCATATTCCTCTTAAACATACTACTTCATATTCCTCTTAAATATACTACTTCATATACATCTTAAACATACTACTTCATATTCCTCTTAAACATACTACTTCATATTCCTCTTAAACATACTACTTCATATTTCTATTAAACATACTACTTCATATTCCTCTTAAACATAATACTTCATATTCCTCTTAAACATACTACTTCATATTCCTCTTAAACATACTAATTCATATTCCTCTTAAATATACTACTTCATATTCCTCTTAAATATACTACTTCATATTACTGTTAAACATACTACTTAATATTCCTCTTAAACATACTACTTCATATTCCTCTTCAACATACTACTTCATATTCCTCTTAAGCATACTACTTCATATTCCTCTTAAACATACTACTTCATATTCCTCTTAAACATACTACTTCATATTCCTCTTAAATATACAACCTCATATTCCCCTGAAACATACTACTTCATATTCCTCTTAAATATATTACTTCATATTCCTCTTACACATACTACTTCATATTCCTCTTAAACATACTACTTCATATTCCTCTTAAACATACTACTTCATATTCCTCTTAAATATACTACTTCATATTCCTCTTAAACATACTACTTCATATTCCTCTTAAATATACTACTTCATATTCCTCTTAAATATACTATTTCATATTCCTCTTAAATATACTACTTCATATTCCTCTTAAACATACGTCTTCATATTCCTCTAAAATATACTACTTCATATTCCTCTTAAACATACTATTTCATATTCCTCTTAAACATACTACTTCATATTCCTCTTAAACATAAAACTTCATATTCCTCTTAAATATACTACTTCATATTCCTCTTAAATATACTACTTCATATTCCTCTTAAACATACTACTTCATATTTCTCTTAAACATACTACTTCATATTCCTCTTAAATATACTACTTCATATTCCTCTTAAATATACTACTTCATATTCCTATTAAATATACTACTTCATATTCCTCTTAACCATACTACTTCATATTCCTCTTTAATATACTACTTCATATTCCCCTTACACATGCTACTTCATATTCCTCTTAAACATACTACTTCATATTCCTCTTAAATATACTACTTCATATTCCTCTTAAACATAATACCTAATGTTCCTCTTAAACATACTACTTCATATTCCTCTTAAACATACTATTTCATATTCCTCTTTAACATACTACTTCATTTTCCTCTTAAACATACTACTTCATATTCCTCTTAAACATACTACTTCATATTCCTCTTAAACATACTACTTCATATTCCTCTTAAATATACTACTTCATATTCCTCTTAAACATACTACTTCATATTCCTCTTAAACATACTACTTCATATTCCTCTTAAACATACTACTTCATATTCCTCTTAAACATACTACTTCATATTCCTCTTAAACATCCTACTTCATATTCCTCTTAAACATACTACTTCATATTCCTCATAAACATACTACTTGATATTCCTCTTAAACATACTGCTTCATATTCCTCTTAAACTTACTACTTCATATTCTTCTTAAATATACTACTTCATATTACTCTTAAATATGCTACTTCATATTCCTCTTAAACATACTACTTCATATTCCTCTTAAATATACTACTTCATATTCCTCTTAAATATAATTTTTCATATTCCTCTTAAACATACTACTTCATATTCCTCTTAAACATACTACTTCATATTCCTCTTAAACACACTACTTCATATTCCTCTTAAACATACTACCTCATATTCTTCTTAAACATACTACTTCATATTCCTCTTAAACATACTACTCCATATTCCTCTTAAACATTCTACTTCATATTCCTCTTTAATAAACTACTTCATGTTCCTCTTAAATATACTACTTCATATTACTCTTAAACATACTACTTCATATTCCTCTTAAACATACTACTTCATATTCCTCTTAAACATACTACTTCATATTCCTCTTAAACATACTACTTCATATTCCTCTCAAACATACTACTTCATATTCTTCTTAAACATACTATTTCATATTCCTCTTAAATATACTACTTCATATTCCTCTTAAATATACTACTTCATATTCCTCTTAAACATACTACTTCATATTACTCTTAAACATACTACTTCATATTCCTCTTAAACATACTACTTCATATTACTCTCAAACATACTACTTCATATTCTTCTTAAACATACTATTTCATATTCCTCTTAAATATACTACTTCATATTCCTCTTAAATATACTACTTCATATTCCTCTTAAACATACTACTTCATATTCCTCTTAAATATACTACTTCATATACATCTTAAACATACTACTTCATATTCCTCTTAAACATACTACTTCATATTCCTCTTAAGCATACTACTTCATATTTCTATTAAACATACTACTTCATATTCCTCTTAAACATATTACTTCATATTCCTCTTAAACATACTACTTCATATTCCTCTTAAACATACTACTTCATATTCCTCTTAAACATACTCCTTCATATTCTTCTTAAACATACTCCTTCATATTCCTCTTAAACATACTACTTCATATTCCTCTTAAAGATACTACTTTATATTCCCCTTAAATATACTACTTCATATTCCTCTTAAACATACCACTTCATATTCCTCTTAAACATACTACTTCATATTCCTTTTAAACATACTACTTCATATTCCTCTTAAACATACTACTTCATATTAATCTTAAACATGCTAGTTCATATTCCTTTAAAACATACTACTTCATATTCCTCTAAAACATACTACTTCATATTCCTCTTAAACATACTACTTCATATTCCTCTTAAACATAGTACTTCATATTCATCTTAAACATACTATTTCATATGCCTCTTAAATATAATACTTCATATTCCTCTTAAATATGCTACTTCATATTCCTCTTAAACATACTACTTCATATTCCTCTTAAATATGCTACTTCATATACGACTTAAACTTACTACTTCGTATTCCTCTTACACATACTACTTCATATTCCTCTTAAACATACTACTTCATATTCCTCTTAAGCATACTACTTCATATTCCTCTTAAACATACTACTTCATATTCCTCTTAAACATACTACTTCATATTCCTCTTAAACATACTACTTCATATTTCTCTTAAACATACTACTTCATACTCCTCTTGAACATACTATCTCATATTCCTCTTAAATATACTACTTCATATTCCTCTTAAATATACTACTTCATATTCCTCTTAAATATACTACTTCATATTCCTCTTAAACATAATACTTCATATTCTTCTTAAACATACTGCTTCATATTCCTCTTAAACATACTACTTCATATTCCTCTTAAACATACTACTTCATATTCCTCTTAAACATACTACTTCATATTCCTCTTAAACATACTACCTCATATTCCTCTTAAACATACTACTTCATATTCCTCTTAAACATACTACTTCATATTCCTCTTAAACATACTACTTCATATTCATCTTAAACATACTACTTCTTATTCCTCTTAAACATACTACTTCATATTCCTCTTAAACATACTACTTCATATTCCTCTTAAACATACTACTTCATATTCCTCTTAAACATACTACTTCATATTCCTCTTAAATATACTACTTCCAATTCCTCTTAAATATACTACTTCATATTCTTCTTAAACATACTACTTCATATTCCTCTTTAACATACTACTTCATATTCCTCTTAAAAACACTACTTCATATTCCTCTCAAACATACTACTTCATATTCCTCTTAAACATACTACTTCATATTCCTCTTAAACATACTCCTTCATATTCCTCTTAAACATACTACTTCATATTCCTCTTAAAAACACTACTTCATATTCCTCTTAAACATACTACTTCACATTCCTCTTAAGCATACTACTTCATATTCCTCTTAAATATACAAATTCATATTCCTCTTAAATATACTACTTCATATTCCTCTTAAACATACTACTTCATATACCTCTTAAATATACTACTTCATATACGTCTTAAACATACTACTTCATATTCCTGTTAAACATACTACTTCATATTCCTCTTAAACATATTACTTCATATACCTCTTAAACATACTACTTCATATTCCTCTTATACATACTACTTCATACTCCTCTTAAACATATTACTTCATATTCCTCTTAAACATACTACTTCATATTCCTATTAAACATACTACTTCATATTCCTCCTTGACATACTACTTCATATTCCTCTTAAACATACTACTTCATATTCCTCTTAAACATACTACTTCTTATTCCACTTAAACATACTACTTAATATTCCTCTTAAACATACTACTTCATATTCCTCTAAAACATACTACTTCATATTACTCTTAAATATACTACTTCATATTCCTCTTAAACATACTATTTCATATTCCTCTTAAATATTCAAATTCATATTCCTCTTAAATATACTACTTCATATTCCTCTTAAACATACTACTTCATATTCCTCTTAAAAATATTACTTCATATACCTCTTAAACATACTACTTCATATTCCTCTTAAACATACTACTTTATATTCCTCTTAAACATACTACTTCATATTCCTCTTAACCATACTACTTCATATTCCTATTAAACATACTACTTCATATTCCTCTTAAACATACTACTTCATATTCCTCTTAAACATACTACTTCATATTCCTCTTAAACATACTACTTCTTATTCCAATTAAACATACTACTTCTTATTCCTCTTAAACATACTACTTCATATTCCTCTTAAACATACTACTTCATATTCCTTTTAAAGATACTACTTCATATTCCTATTCAATATACTACTTCATATTCCTCTTAAACATACTACTACATATTCCTCTTAAACATACTACTTCATATTCCTCTTAAACATACTACTTCATATTCCTCTTAAACGTACTACTTCATATTCCTCTTAAACATACTACTTCATATTCCTCTTAAACATACTACTTCATATTAATCTTAAACATGCTAGTTCATATTCCTTTTAAACATACTAATTCATATTCCTCTTAAACATACTACTTCATATTCCTCTTAAACATACTACTTTATATTCCTCTTAAACATACTACTTCATATTCCTCTTAAACATACTACTTCTTATTCCAATTAAACATACTACTTCTTATTCCTCTTAAACATACTACTTCATATTCCTCTTAAACATACTACTTCATATTCCTTTTAAAGATACTACTTCATATTCCTATTCAATATACTACTGCATATTCCTCTTAAACATACTACTACATATTCCTCTTAAACATACTACTTCATATTCCTCTTAAACATACTACTTCATATTCCTCTTAAACGTACTACTTCATATTCCTCTTAAACATACTACTTCATATTCCTCTTAAACATACCACTTCATATTAATCTTAAACATGCTAGTTCATATTCCTTTTAAACATACTAATTCATATTCCTCTTAAACATACTACTTCATATTCCTCTTAAACATACTACTTCATATTCCTCTTAAACATACTACTTCATATTCATCTTAAACATACTACTTCTTATTCCTCTTAAACATACTACTTCATATTCCTCTTAAACATACTACTTCATATTCCTCTTAAACATACTACTTCATATTCCTCTTAAACATACTACTTCATATTCCTCTTAAATATACTACTTCCAATTCCTCTTAAATATACTACTTCATATTCTTCTTAAACATACTACTTCATATTCCTCTTTAACATACTACTTCATATTCCTCTTAAAAACACTACTTCATATTCCTCTCAAACATACTACTTCATATTCCTCTTAAACATACTACTTCATATTCCTCTTAAACATACTCCTTCATATTCCTCTTAAACATACTACTTCATATTCCTCTTAAAAACACTACTTCATATTCCTCTTAAACATACTACTTCACATTCGTCTTAAGCATACTACTTCATATTCCTCTTAAATATACAAATTCATATTCCTCTTAAATATACTACTTCATATTCCTCTTAAACATACTACTTCATATACCTCTTAAATATACTACTTCATATACGTCTTAAACATACTACTTCATATTCCTGTTAAACATACTACTTCATATTCCTCTTAAACATATTACTTCATATACCTCTTAAACATACTACTTCATATTCCTCTTATACATACTACTTCATACTCCTCTTAAACATATTACTTCATATTCCTCTTAAACATACTACTTCATATTCCTATTAAACATACTACTTCATATTCCTCCTTGACATACTACTTCATATTCCTCTTAAACATACTACTTCATATTCCTCTTAAACATACTACTTCTTATTCCACTTAAACATACTACTTAATATTCCTCTTAAACATACTACTTCATATTCCTCTAAAACATACTACTTCATATTACTCTTAAATATACTACTTCATATTCCTCTTAAACATACTATTTCATATTCCTCTTAAATATTCAAATTCATATTCCTCTTAAATATACTACTTCATATTCCTCTTAAACATACTACTTCATATTCCTCTTAAAAATATTACTTCATATACCTCTTAAACATACTACTTCATATTACTCTTAAACATACTACTTTATATTCCTCTTAAACATACTACTTCATATTCCTCTTAACCATACTACTTCATATTCCTATTAAACATACTACTTCATATTCCTCTTAAACATACTACTTCATATTCCTCTTAAACATACTACTTCATATTCCTCTTAAACATACTACTTCTTATTCCAATTAAACATACTACTTCTTATTCCTCTTAAACATACTACTTCATATTCCTCTTAAACATACTACTTCATATTCCTTTTAAAGATACTACTTCATATTCCTATTCAATATACTACTTCATATTCCTCTTAAACATACTACTACATATTCCTCTTAAACATACTACTTCATATTCCTCTTAAACATACTACTTCATATTCCTCTTAAACGTACTACTTCATATTCCTCTTAAACATACTACTTCATATTCCTCTTAAACATACTACTTCATATTAATCTTAAACATGCTAGTTCATATTCCTTTTAAACATACTAATTCATATTCCTCTTAAACATACTACTTCATATTCCTCTTAAACATACTACTTTATATTCCTCTTAAACATACTACTTCATATTCCTCTTAAACATACTACTTCTTATTCCAATTAAACATACTACTTCTTATTCCTCTTAAACATACTACTTCATATTCCTCTTAAACATACTACTTCATATTCCTTTTAAAGATACTACTTCATATTCCTATTCAATATACTACTTCATATTCCTCTTAAACATACTACTACATATTCCTCTTAAACATACTACTTCATATTCCTCTTAAACATACTACTTCATATTCCTCTTAAACGTACTACTTCATATTCCTCTTAAACATACTACTTCATATTCCTCTTAAACATACCACTTCATATTAATCTTAAACATGCTAGTTCATATTCCTTTTAAACATACTAATTCATATTCCTCTTAAACATACTACTTCATATTCCTCTTAAACACACTACTTCATATTCCTCTTAAACATAGTACTTCATATTCCTCTTAAACATACTATTTCATATGCTTCTTAAATATACTAGTTCATATTCCTCTTAAATATGCTACTTCATATTCCTCTTAAACATACTACTTCATATTCCTCTTAAATATGCTGCTTCATATACGACTTAAACTTACTACTTCGTATTCCTCTTAAACATACTACTTCATATTTCTTTTAAACATACTACTTCATATTCCTCTTAAACATACTACTTCATATTAATCTTAAAAATACTACTTCATATTCCTCTTAAATATACTACTTCATATTCCTCTTAAACATACTACTTCATATTACTCTTAAACATACTACTTCATATTCCTCTAAAATATACTACTTCATATTCCTCTTAAACATACTATTTCATATTCCTCTTAAACATACTACTTCATATTCCTCTTAAACATAAAACTTCATATTCCTCTTAAATATACTACTTTATATTTCTCTTAAATATACTACTTCATATTCGTCTTAAACATACTACTTCATATTTCTCTTTAACATACTACTTCATATTCCTCTTAAATATACTACTTCATATTCCTCTTAAATATACTACTTCATATTCCTCTTAAATATACTACTTCATATTCCTCTTAACCATACTACTTCATATTCCTCTTTAATATACTACTTCATATTCCCCTTACACATGCTACTTCATATTCCTCTTAAACATACTACTTCATATTCCTCTTAAATATACTACTTCATATTCCTCTTAAACATAATACCTAATGTTCCTCGTAAACATACTACTTCATATTCCTCTTAAACATACTATTTCATATTCCTCTTTAACATACTACTTCATATTCCTCTTAAACATACTACTTCATATTCCTCTTAAACATACTACTTCATATTCCTCTTAAACATACTACTTCATATTCCTCTTAAATATACTACTTCATATTCCTCTTAAATATACTACTTCATATTCCTCTTAAACATACTACTTCATATTCCTCTTAAACATACTACTTCATATTCCTCTTAAACATAATACTTCATATTCCTCTTAAACATACTACTTCATATTCCTTTTAAACATACTACTTCATATTCATCTTAAATATCCTACTTCATATTCCTGCTAAATATACTACTTCATATTCCTCTTAAACATATTACTTCATATTACTGTTGAACATTCTACTTCATATTTCTCTTAAACATACTACTTCATATTCCTCTTAAACATACTACTTCATATTCCTCTTAAACATACTACTTCATATTCCTCTTAAACATACTACTTCATATTCCTCTTAAACATCCTACTTCATATTCCTCTTAAACATACTACTTCATATTCCTCATAAACATACTACTTCATATTCCTCTTAAACATACTGCTTCATATTCCTCTTAAACTTACTACTTCATATTCTTCTTAAATATACTACTTCATATTACTCTTAAATATGCTACTTCATATTCCTCTTAAACATACTACTTCATATTCCTCTTAAATATACTACTTCATATTCCTCTTAAATATAATTTTTCATATTCCTCTTAAACATACTACTTCATATTCCTCTTAAACATACTACTTCATATTCCTCTTAAACACACTACTTCATATTCCTCTTAAACATACTACCTCATATTCTTCTTCAACATACTACTTCATATTCCTCTTAAACATACTACTCCATATTCCTCTTAAACATTCTACTTCATTTTCCTCTTAAATAAACTACTTCATGTTCCTCTTAAATATACTACTTCATATTACTCTTAAACATACTACTTCATATTCCTCTTAAACATACTACTTCATATTCCTCTTAAACATACTACTTCATATTCCTCTTAAACATACTACTTCATATTCCTCTTAAATATACTACTTCATATTCCTCTTAAACATACTACTTCATATTACTCTTAAACATACTACTTCATATTCCTCTTAAACATACTACTTCATATTCCTCTTAAACATACTACTTCATATTACTCTCAAACATACTACTTCATATTCTGCTTAAACATACTATTTCATATTCCTCTTAAATATACTATTTCATATTCCTCTTAAATATACTACTTCATATTCCTCTTAAACATACTACTTCATATTCCTCTTAAATATACTACTTCATATACATCTTAAACATACTACTTCATATTCCTCTTAAACATACTACTTCATATTCCTCTTAAACATACTACTTCATATTTCTATTAAACATACTACTTCATATTCCTCTTAAACATATTACTTCATATTCCTCTTAAACATACTACTTCATATTCCTCTTAAACATACTACTTCATATTCCTCTTAAACATACAAATTCATATTCTTCTTAAACATACTCCTTCATATTCCTCTTAAACATACTACTTCATATTCCTCTTAAAGTTACTACTTTATATTCCCCTTAAATATACTACTTCATATTCCTCTTAAACATACCACTTCATATTCCTCTTCAACATACTACTTCATATTCCTTTTAAACATACTACTTCATATTCCTCTTAAACAAACTACTTCATATTAATCTTAAACATGCTAGTTCATATTCCTTTAAAACATACTACTTCATATTCCTCTAAAACATACTACTTCATATTCCTCTTAAACATACTACTTCATATTCCTCTTAAACATAGTACTTCATATTCCTCTTAAACATACTATTTCATATGCCTCTTAAATATAATACTTCATATTCCTCTTAAATATGCTACTTCATATTCCTCTTAAACATACTACTTCATATTCCTCTTAAACATACTACTTCATATTCCTCTTAAACATACTACTTCATATTCCTCTTAAACATACTACTTCATATTCCTCTTAAACATACTACCTCATATTCCTCTTAAACATACTACTTCATATTCCTCTTAAACATACTACTTCATATTCCTCTTAAACATACTACTTCATATTCTTCTTAAACATACTATTTCATATTCCTCTTAAATATACTATTTCATATTCCTCTTAAATATACTACTTCATATTCCTCTTAAACATACTACTTCATATTCCTCTTAAATATACTACTTCATATACATCTTAAACATACTACTTCATATTCCTCTTAAACATACTACTTCATATTCCTCTTAAACATACTACTTCATATTTCTATTAAACATACTACTTCATATTCCTCTTAAACATATTACTTCATATTCCTCTTAAACATACTACTTCATATTCCTCTTAAACATACTACTTCATATTCCTCTTAAACATACAAATTCATATTCTTCTTAAACATACTCCTTCATATTCCTCTTAAACATACTACTTCATATTCCTCTTAAAGTTACTACTTTATATTCCCCTTAAATATACTACTTCATATTCCTCTTAAACATACCACTTCATATTCCTCTTCAACATACTACTTCATATTCCTTTTAAACATACTACTTCATATTCCTCTTAAACAAACTACTTCATATTAATCTTAAACATGCTAGTTCATATTCCTTTAAAACATACTACTTCATATTCCTCTAAAACATACTACTTCATATTCCTCTTAAACATACTACTTCATATTCCTCTTAAACATAGTACTTCATATTCCTCTTAAACATACTATTTCATATGCCTCTTAAATATAATACTTCATATTCCTCTTAAATATGCTACTTCATATTCCTCTTAAACATACTACTTCATATTCCTCTTAAATATGCTACTTCATATACGACTTAAACTTACTACTTCGTATTCCTCTTACACATACTACTTCATATTCCTCTTAAACATACTACTTCATATTCCTCTTAAGCATACTACTTCATATTCCTCTTAAACATACTACTTCATATTCCTCTTAAACATACTACTTCATATTCCTCTTAAACATACTACTTCATATTCCTCTTAAACATACTACTTCATATTCCTCTTAAACATACTACCTCATATTCCTCTTAAACATACTACTTCATATTCCTCTTAAACATACTACTTCATATTCCTCTTAAACATACTACTTCATATTAATCTTAAACATACTACTTCATATTCCTCTTAAACATACTACTTCATATTCCTCTTAAACATACTACTTCATATTCCTCTTAAATATACTACTTCCAATTCCTCTTAAATATACTACTTCATATTCTTCTTAAACATACTACTTCAAATTCCTCTTTAACATACTACTTCATATTCCTCTTAAAAACACTACTTCATATTCCTCTCGAACATACTACTTCATATTCCTCTTAAACATACTACTTCATATTCCTCTTAAACATACTCCTTCATATTCCTCTTAAACATACTACTTCATATTCCTCTTAAAAACACTACTTCATATTCCTCTTAAACATACTACTTCACATTCCTCTTAAGCATACTACTTCATATTCCTCTTAAATATACAAATTCATATTCCTCTTAAATATACTACTTTATATTCCTCTTAAACATACTACTTCATATTCCTCTTAAATATACTACTTCATATACGTCTTAAACATACTACTTCATATTCCTGTTAAACATACTACTTCATATTTCTCTTAAACATATTACTTCATATACCTCTTAAACATACTACTTCATATTCCTCTTATAAATACTACTTCATATTCCTCTTAAACATATTACTTCATATTCCTCTTAAACATACTACTTCATATTCCTATTAAACATACTACTTCATATTCCTCCTTAACATACTACTTCATATTCCTCTTAAACATACTACTTCATATTCCTCTTAAACATACTACTTCTTATTCCACTTAAACATACTACTTAATATTCCTCTTAAACATACTACTTCATATTCCTCTAAAACATACTACTTCATATTACTCTTAAATATACTACTTCATATTCCTCTTAAACATACTATTTCATATTCCTCTTAAATATTCAAATTCATATTCCTCTTAAATATACTACTTCATATTCCTCTTAAACATACTACTTCATATTCCTCTTAAAAATATTACTTCATATACCTCTTAAACATACTACTTCATATTCCTCTTAAACATACTACTTTATATTCCTCTTAAACATACTACTTCATATTCCTCTTAAACATACTACTTCATATTCCTATTAAACATACTACTTCATATTCCTCTTAAACATACTACTTCATATTCCTCTTAAACATACTACTTCATATTCCTCTTAAACATACTACTTCTTATTCCAATTAAACATACTACTTCTTATTCCTCTTAAACATACTACTTCATATTCCTCTTAAACATACTACTTCATATTCCTTTTAAAGATACTACTTCACATTCCTATTCAATATACTACTTCATATTCCTCTTAAACATACTACTACATATTCCTCTTAAACATACTACTTCATATTCCTCTTAAACATACTACTTCATATTCCTCTTAAACGTACTACTTCATATTCCTCTTAAACATACTACTTCATATTCCTCTTAAACATACTACTTCATATTAATCTTAAACATGCTAGTTCATATTCCTTTTAAACATACTAATTCATATTCCTCTTAAACATACTACTTCATATTCCTCTTAAACACACTACTTCATATTCCTCTTAAACATAGTACTTCATATTCCTCTTAAACATACTATTTCATATGCTTCTTAAATATACTACTTCATATTCCTCTTAAATATGCTACTTCATATTCCTCTTAAACATACTACTTCATATTCCTCTTAAATATGCTGCTTCATATACGACTTAAACTTACTACTTCGTATTCCTCTTAAACATACTACTTCATATTCCTTTTAAACATACTACTTCATATTCCTCTTAAACATAATACTTCATATTAATCTTAAAAATACTACTTCATATTCCTCTTAAATATATTACTTCATATTCCTCTTAAACATACTACTTCATATTACTTTTAAACATACTACTTCATATTCCTCTTAAACATACTACTTCATATTACTCTCAAACATACTACTTCATATTCTTCTTAAACATACTATTTCATATTCCTCTTAAATATACTACTTCATATTCCTCTTAAATATACTACTTCATATTCCTCTTAAACATACTACTTCATATTCCTCTTAAATATACTACTTCATATACATCTTAAACATACTACGTCATATTCCTCTTAAACATACTACTTCATATTCCTCTTAAACATACTACTTCATATTTCTATTAAACATACTACTTCATATTCCTCTTAAACATATTACTTCATATTCCTCTTAAACATACTACTTCATGTTCCTCTTCAACATACTACTTCATATTCCTCTTAAACATACAAATTCATATTCTTCTTAAACATACTCCTTCATATTCCTCTTAAACATACTACTTCATATTCCTCTTAAAGATACTACTTTATATTCCCCTTAAATATACTACTTCATATTCCTCTTAAACATACCACTTCATATTCCTCTTAAACATACTACTTCATATTCCTTTTAAACATACTACTTCATATTCCTCTTAAACATACTACTTCATATTAATCTTAAACATGCTAGTTCATATTCCTTTAAAACATACTACTTCATATTCCTCTAAAACAAACTACTTCATATTCCTCTTAAACATACTACTTCATATTCCTCTTAAACATAGTACTTCATATTCCTCTTAAACATACTATTTCATATGCCTCTTATATAATACTTCATATTCCTCTTAAATATGCTACTTCATATTCCTCTTAAACATACTACTTCATATTCCTCTTAAATATGCTACTTCATATACGACTTAAACTTACTACTTCGTATTCCTCTTACACATACTAGTTCATATTCCTCTTAAACATACTACTTCATATTCCTCTTAAACATACTATTTCATATTCCTCTTAAACATACTAATTCATATTCCTCTTAAACATACTACTTCATATTCCTCTTAAACATACTACTTCATATTCCTCTTAAACATACTACTTTATGTTCCTCTTAAACATACTACTTCATATTCCTCTTAAAAATACTACTTCATATTCCTCTTAAATATACTACTTCATATTCCTCTTAAACAAACTATTTCATATGCCTCTTAAATATACTACTTTATATTCATCTTAATTATACTACTTCATATTCCTCTTAAACATACTACTTTATATTCCTCTTAAATATACGACTTCATATACGTCTTAAACATACAACTTCGTATACCTCTTAAACATACTACTTCATATTCCTCTTAAACATACTACTTCATATTCCTCTTAAACATACTACTTCATGTTCCTCTTAAACATACTACTTCATATTCGTCTTAAATATACTTCTTCATATTCCTCTTAAATATACTACTTCATATTCCTCTTAAACATACTACTTCATATTCCTCTTAAATATACTACTTCATATTCCTCTTAAATATACTATTTCATATTCCTCTTAAATATACTACTTAATATTCCTCTTAAACATACTACTTCATATTCCTCTTAAATATACTACTTCATATTCCTCTTAAACATACTACTTCACATTCCTCTTAAGCATACTACTTCATATTCCTCTCAAACACAATACTTCATATTCCTCTTAAACATACTACTTCATATTCCTCTTAAACATACTACTTCATATTCCTCTTAAACATACTACTTCATATTCCTCTTAAACATACTATTTCATATTCCTCTTAAAAATACTACTGCATATTCCTCTTAAATATACTACTTCATATTCCTCTTAAACATACTACTTAATTTTCCTCTTAAACATACTACTTCATATTCCTCTAAAACATACTACTTCATATTACTCTTAAACATATTACTTCATATTCCTCTTAAACATACTATTTCATATTCCTCTTAAATATACAAATTCATATATCTCTTAAATATACTACTTCATATTCCTCTTAAACATACTACTTCATATTGCTCTTAAATATACTACTTCATATACGTCTTAAACATACTACTTCATATTCCTCTTAAACATACTACCTCATATTCCTCTTAAACATATTACTTCATATACCTCTTAAACATACTACTTCATATTCCTCTTAAACATATTACTTCATATTCCTCTTAAACATAGTACTTCATATTCCTCTTAAACATACTATTTCATATGCCTCTTAAATATAATACTTCATATTCCTCTTAAATATGCTACTTCATATTCCTCTTAAACATACTACTTCATATTCCTATTAAATATGCTACTTCATATACGACTTAAACTTACTACTTCGTATTCCTCTTACACATACTACTTCATATTCCTCTTAAACATACTACTTCATATTCCTCTTAAGCATAATACTTCATATTCCTCTTAAACATACTACTTCATATTCCTCTTAAACATACTACTTCATATTCATCTTAAACATACTACTTCATATTTCTCTTAAACATACTACTTCATACTCCTCTTGAACATACTATCTCATATTCCTCTTAAATATACTACTTCATATTAATCTTAAACATGCTAGTTCATATTCCTTTTAAACATACTAATTCATATTCCTCTTAAACATACTACTTCATATTCCTCTTAAACACACTACTTCATATTCCTCTTAAACATAGTACTTCATATTCCTCTTAAACATACTACTTCATATTCATCTTAAACATACTACTTCATATTTCTCTTAAACATACTACTTCATACTCCTCTTGAACATACTATCTCATATTCCTCTTAAACATACTACTTCATATTAATCTTAAACATGCTAGTTCATATTCCTTTTAAACATACTAATTCATATTCCTCTTAAACATACTACTTCATATTCCTCTTAAACACACTACTTTATATTCCTCTTAAACATAGTACTTCATATTCCTCTTAAACATACTATTTCATATGCTTCTTAAATATACTACTTCATATTCCTCTTAAATATGCTACTTCATATTCCTCTTAAACATACTACTTCATATTCCTCTTAAATATGCTGCTTCATATACGACTTAAACTTACTACTTCGTATTCCTCTTAAACATACTACTTCATATTCCTTTTAAACATACTACTTCATATTCCTCTTAAACATAATACTTCATATTAATCTTAAAAATACTACTTCATATTCCTCTTAAATATATTACTTCATATTCCTCTTAAACATACTACTTCATATTACTCTTAAACATACTACTTCATATTCCTCTTAAACATACTACTTCATATTACTCTCAAACATACTACTTCATATTCTTCTTAAACATACTATTTCATATTCCTCTTAAATATACTACTTCATATTCCTCTTAAATATACTACTTCATATTCCTCTTAAACATACTACTTCATATTCCTCTTAAATATACTACTTCATATACATCTTAAACATACTACGTCATATTCCTCTTAAACATACTACTTCATATTCCTCTTAAACATACTACTTCATATTTCTATTAAACATACTACTTCATATTCCTCTTAAACATATTACTTCATATTCCTCTTAAACATACTACTTCATGTTCCTCTTCAACATACTACTTCATATTCCTCTTAAACATACAAATTCATATTCTTCTTAAACATACTCCTTCATATTCCTCTTAAACATACTACTTCATATTCCTCTTAAAGATACTACTTTATATTCCCCTTAAATATACTACTTCATATTCCTCTTAAACATACCACTTCATATTCCTCTTAAACATACTACTTCATATTCCTTTTAAACATACTACTTCATATTCCTCTTAAACATACTACTTCATATTAATCTTAAACATGCTAGTTCATATTCCTTTAAAACATACTACTTCATATTCCTCTAAAACAAACTACTTCATATTCCTCTTAAACATACTACTTCATATTCCTCTTAAACATAGTACTTCATATTCCTCTTAAACATACTATTTCATATGCCTCTTAAATATAATACTTCATATTCCTCTTAAATATGCTACTTCATATTCCTCTTAAACATACTACTTCATATTCCTCTTAAATATGCTACTTCATATACGACTTAAACTTACTACTTCGTATTCCTCTTACACATACTAGTTCATATTCCTCTTAAACATACTACTTCATATTCCTCTTAAACATACTATTTCATATTCCTCTTAAACATACTAATTCATATTCCTCTTAAACATACTACTTCATATTCCTCTTAAACATACTACTTCATATTTCTCTGAAACAATCTACTTTATGTTCCTCTTAAACATACTACTTCATATTCCTCTTAAAAATACTACTTCATATTCCTCTTAAATATACTACTTCATATTCCTCTTAAACAAACTATTTCATATGCCTCTTAAATATACTACTTTATATTCATCTTAATTATACTACTTCATATTCCTCTTAAACATACTACTTTATATTCCTCTTAAATATACGACTTCATATACGTCTTAAACATACAACTTCGTATACCTCTTAAACATACTACTTCATATTCCTCTTAAACATACTACTTCATATTCCTCTTAAACATACTACTTCATGTTCCTCTTAAACATACTACTTCATATTCGTCTTAAATATACTTCTTCATATTCCTCTTAAATATACTACTTCATATTCCTCTTAAACATACTACTTCATATTCCTCTTAAATATACTACTTCATATTCCTCTTAAATATACTATTTCATATTCCTCTTAAATATACTACTTAATATTCCTCTTAAACATACTACTTCATATTCCTCTTAAATATACTACTTCATATTCCTCTTAAACATACTACTTCACATTCCTCTTAAGCATACTACTTCATATTCCTCTCAAACACAATACTTCATATTCCTCTTAAACATACTACTTCATATTCCTCTTAAACATACTACTTCATATTCCTCTTAAACATACTACTTCATATTCCTCTTAAACATACTATTTCATATTCCTCTTAAAAATACTACTGCATATTCCTCTTAAATATACTACTTCATATTCCTCTTAAACATACTACTTAATTTTCCTCTTAAACATACTACTTCATATTCCTCTAAAACATACTACTTCATATTACTCTTAAACATATTACTTCATATTCCTCTTAAACATACTATTTCATATTCCTCTTAAATATACAAATTCATATATCTCTTAAATATACTACTTCATATTCCTCTTAAACATACTACTTCATATTGCTCTTAAATATACTACTTCATATACGTCTTAAACATACTACTTCATATTCCTCTTAAACATACTACCTCATATTCCTCTTAAACATATTACTTCATATACCTCTTAAACATACTACTTCATATTCCTCTTAAACATATTACTTCATATTCCTCTTAAACATAGTACTTCATATTCCTCTTAAACATACTATTTCATATGCCTCTTAAATATAATACTTCATATTCCTCTTAAATATGCTACTTCATATTCCTCTTAAACATACTACTTCATATTCCTATTAAATATGCTACTTCATATACGACTTAAACTTACTACTTCGTATTCCTCTTACACATACTACTTCATATTCCTCTTAAACATACTACTTCATATTCCTCTTAAGCATAATACTTCATATTCCTCTTAAACATACTACTTCATATTCCTCTTAAACATACTACTTCATATTCATCTTAAACATACTACTTCATATTTCTCTTAAACATACTACTTCATACTCCTCTTGAACATACTATCTCATATTCCTCTTAAATATACTACTTCATATTCCTCTTAAATATACTACTTCATATTCCTCTTATATATATTACTTCATATTCCTCTTAAACATAATACTTCATATTCTTCTTAAACATACTACTTCATATTCCTCTTAAACATACTACTTCATATTCCTCTTAAACATACTACTTCAGATTCCTCTTAAACATTCTACTTCATATTCCTCTTAAACATACTACCTCATATTCCTCTTAAATATACTACTTCATATTCCTCTTAAATATACTACTTCATATTCCTCTTAAATATACTACTTCATATTCCTCTTAAACAAAATACTTCATATTCTTCTTAAACATACTACTTCATATTCCTCTTAAACATACTACTTCATATTCCTCTTAAGCATACTACTTCATATTCCTCTTAAATATACAAATTCATATTCCTCTTAAATATACTACTTCATATTCCTCTTAAACATACTACTTCATATTCCTCTTAAATATACTACTTCATATACGTCTTAAACATACTACTTCATATTCCTGTTAAACATACTACTTCATATTCCTCTTAAACATATTACTTCATATACCTCTTAAACATACTACTTCATATTCCTCTTATACATACTACTTCATATTCCTCTTAAACATATTTCTTCATATTCCTCTTAAACATACTACTTCATATTCCTATTAAACATACTACTTCATATTCCTCCTTAACATACTACTTCATATTCCTCTTAAACATACTACTTCATATTCCTCTTAAACATACTACTTCATATTCCTCTTAAACATACTACTTCATATTTCTCTTAAACATACTACTTCATATTCCTCTTAAATATACTACTTCATATTCCTCTTAAACATACTACTTCATATTCCTCTTAAAAATATTACTTCATATACCTCTTAAACATACTACTTCATATTCCTCTTAAACATACTACTTTATATTCCTCTTAAACATACTACTTCATATTCCTCTTAAACATACTACTTCATATTCCTATTAAACATACTACTTCATATTCCTCTTAAACATACTACTTCATATTCCTCTTAAACATACTACTTCATATTCCTCTTAAACATACTACTTCTTATTCCAATTAAACATACTACTTCTTATTCCTCTTAAACATACTACTTCATATTCCTCTTAAACATACTACTTCATATTCCTTTTAAAGATACTACTTCATATTCCTATTCAATATACTACTTCATATTCCTCTTAAACATACTACTACATATTCCTCTTAGACATACTACTTCATATTCCTCTTAAACATACTATTTCATATTCCTCTTAAACGTACTACTTCATATTCCTCTTAAACATACTACTTCATATTCCTCTTAAACATACTACTTCATATTAATCTTAAACATGCTAGTTCATATTCCTTTTAAACATACTAATTCATATTCCTCTTAAACATACTACTTCATATTCCTCTTAAACACACTACTTCATATTCCTCTTAAACATAGTACTTCATATTCCTCTTAAACATACTATTTCATATGCTTCTTAAATATACTACTTCATATTCCTCTTAAATATGCTACTTCATATACGACTTAAACTTACTACTTCGTATTCCTCTTAAACATACTACTTCATATTCCTTTTAAACATACTACTTCATATTCCTCTTAAACATACTACTTCATATTAATCTTAAACATGGTAGTTCATATTCCTTTTAAACATTCTACTTCATATTCCTCTTAAACATACTACTTCATATTCCTCTTAAACATACTACTTCATATTCCTCTTAAACATAGTACTTCATATTCCTCTTAAACATACTATTTCATATGCCTCTTAAATATACTACTTCATATTCCTCTTGAATATGCTACTTCATATTCCTCTTAAACATACTACTTCATATTCCTCTTAAATATGCTACTTCATATACGACTTTAACTTACTACTTCGTATTCCTCTTAAGCATACTACTTCATATTCCTCTTAAACATACTACTTCATATTCCTCTTAAACATACTACTTCATATTCCTCTTAAACATACTACTTCATATTCCTCTTAAACATACTACTTCATATTCCTCTTAAACATACTACTTCATATTTCTCTTAAACATACTACTTCATATTCCTCTTGAACATACTACTTCATATTCCTCTTAAATATACTACTTCATATTCCTCTTAAATATACTACTTCATATTCCTCTTAAATATACTACTTCATATTCCTCTTAAACATACTACTTCATATTCTTCTTAAACATACTACTTGATATTCCTCTTAAACATACTACTTCATATTCCTCTTAAACATACTACTTCATATTTCTTTTAAACATACTACTTCATATTCCTCTTAAACATACTACCACATATTCCTCTTAAACATAGTACTTCATATTCCTCTTAAACATACTACTTCATATTCCTCTTAAACATACTACTGCATATTCATCTTAAACATACTACTTCTTATTCCTCTTAAACATACTACTTCATATTCCTCTTAAACATACTACTTCATATTCCTCTTAAACATAATACTTCATATTCCTCTTAAACATACTACTTCATATTCCTCTTAAATATACTACTTCCAATTCCTCTTAAATATACTACTTCATATTCCTCTTAAAAACACTACTTCATATTCCTCTTAAACATACTACTTCACATTCCTCTTAAGCATACTACTTCATATTCCTCTTAAACATACTACTTCATATTCCTCTTAAACATACTACTTCATATTCCTCTTAAGCATACTACTTCATATTCCTCTTAAACATACTACTTCATATTCCTCTTAAATATACTACTTCATATACGTCTTAAACATACTACTTCATATTCCTCTTAAACATACTACTTCATATTCGTCTTAAACATATTACTTCATATACCTCTTAAACATACTACTTCATATTCCTCTTAAACATACTACTTCATATTTCTCTTAAACATACTACTTCATATTCCTCTTAAACATACTACTTCATATTCCTATTAAACATACTACTTCATATTCCTCTTAAACATACTACTTCATATTCCTCTTAAACATACTACTTCATATTCCTCTTAAACATACTACTTCTTATTCCACTTAAACATACTACTTAATATTCCTCTTAAACATACTACTTCATATTCTTCTAAAACATACTACTTCATATTACTCTTAAATATACTACTTCATATTGCTCTCAAACATACTATTTCATATTCTTCTTAAATATACAAATTCATATTCCTCTTAAATATACTACTTCATATACGTCTTAAACATACTACTTCATATTCCTCTTAAACATACTACTTCATATTCCTCTTAAACATACTACTTCATATTCCTCTTAAATATAATTTTTCATTTTCCTCTTAAACATACTACTTCATATTCCTCTTAAACATACTACTTCATATTCCTCTTAAACATACTACTTCATATTCCTCTTAAACATACTACTTCATATTCCTCTTAAACATACTACTTCATATTCCTCTTAAACATACTACTTCATATTCCTCTTAAACATACTACTTCTTATTCCACTTAAACATACTACTTCTTATTCCTCTTAGACATACTATTTCATATTCCTCTTAAACATACTACTTCATATTCCTTTTAAAGATACTACTTCATATTCCTGTTCAATATACTACTTCATATTGCTTTTAAACATACTACTTCATATTACTCTTAAACATACTACTTCATATTCCTCTTAAACATACTACTTCATATTCCTCTTAAACATACTACTTCATATTCCTCTTAAACATACTACTTCATATTCCTCTTAAATATACTTTTTCATTTTCCTCTTAAACATACTACTTCATTTTCCTCTTAAACATACTACTTCATATTAATCTTAAACATACTAGTTCATATTCCTCTTAAACATACTACTTCATATTCCTCTTAAACATACTATTTCATATTCCTCTTAAACATACTAATTCATATTCCTCTTAAACATACTACTTCATATTCCTCTTAAACATACTGCTTCATATTCCTCTTAAACATACTACTTTATGTTCCTCTTAAACATACTACTTCATATTCCTCTTAAAAATACTACTTCATATTCCTCTTAAATATACTACTTCATATTCCTCTTAAACAAACTATTTCATATGCCTCTTAAATATACTACTTTATATTCATCTTAAATATACTACTTCATATTCCTCTTAAACATACTACTTTATATTCCTCTTAAATATACGACTTCATATACGTCTTAAACATACAACTTCGTATACCTCTTAAACATACTACTTCATATTCCTCTTAAACATACTACTTCATATTCCTCTTAAACATACTACTTCATGTTCCTCTTAAACATACTACTTCATATTCGTCTTAAATATACTTCTTCATATTCCTCTTAAATATACTACTTCATATTCCTCTTAAACATACTACTTCATATTCCTCTTAAATATACTACTTCATATTCCTCTTAAATATACTATTTCATATTCCTCTTAAATATACTACTTAATATTCCTCTTAAACATACTAATTCATATTCCTCTTAAATATACTACTTCATATTCCTCTTAAACATACTACTTCACATTCCTCTTAAGCATACTACTTCATATTCCTCTCAAACACAATACTTCATATTCCTCTTAAACATACTACTTCATATTCCTCTTAAACATACTACTTCATATTCCTCTTAAACATACTACTTCATATTCCTCTTAAACATACTATTTCATATTCCTCTTAAAAATACTACTGCATATTCCTCTTAAATATACTACTTCATATTCCTCTTAAACATACTACTTAATTTTCCTCTTAAACATACTACTTCATATTCCTCTAAAACATACTACTTCATATTACTCTTAAACATATTACTTCATATTCCTCTTAAACATACTATTTCATATTCCTCTTAAATATACAAATTCATATATCTCTTAATATACTACTTCATATACCTCTTAAACATACTACTTCATATTGCTCTTAAATATACTACTTCATATACGTCTTAAACATACTACTTCATATTCCTCTTAAACATACTACCTCATATTCCTCTTAAACATATTACTTCATATACCTCTTAAACATACTACTTCATATTCCTCTTAAACATATTACTTCATATTCCTCTTAAACATACTACTTCATATTCCTCTTAAACATACTACTTCATATTCCTATTAAACATCATACTTCATATTCATCTTAAACATACTACTTCATATTCCTCTTAAACATACTACTTCATATTCTTCTTAATCATACTACTTCTTATTTCACTTAAACATACTACTTCATATTCCTCTTAAACATACTACTTCATATACTTCTTAAACATACTACTTCATATTCCTCTTAAAGATACTACTTCATATTCCTATTCAATATACTACTTCATATTCCTCTTAAACATACCATTTCATATTCACCTTAAACATACTACTTCATATTCCTCTTAAACATACTACTTCATATTCCTCTTAAACATACTACATCATATTCCTCTTAAACATACTACTTCATATTCCTCTTAAATATAATTTTTCATTTTCCTCTTAAACATACTACTTCATATTGCTCTTAAACATACTACTTCATATTCCTCTTAAACATACTACTTCATATTCCTCTTAAACATACTACTTCATATTCCTCTCAAACATACTACTTCATATTCCTCTTAAACATACTACTTCATATTCCTCTTAAACATACTACTTCTTATTCCACTTAAACATACTACTTCTTATTCCTCTTAAACATACTACTTCATATTCCTCTAAAACATACTACTTCATATTCCTCTTAAAGATACTACTTCATATTCCTATTCAATATACTACTTCATATTCCTCTTAAACATACTACTTCATATTCCTCTTAAACATACTACTTCATATTCCTCTTAAACATACTACTTCATATTCCTCTTAAACATACTACTTCATATTTCTCTTAAACATACTACTTCATATTCCTCTTAAATATACTTTTTCATTTTCCTCTTAAACATACTACTTCATTTTCCTCTTAAACATACTACTTCATATTAATCTTAAACATACTAGTTCATATTCCTCTTAAACATACTACTTCATATTCCTCTTAAACATACTATTTCATATTCCTCTTAAACATACTAATTCATATTCCTCTTAAACATACTACTTCATATTCCTCTTAAACATACTACTTCATATTCCTCTTAAACATACTACTTCATGTTCCTCTTAAACATACTACTTCATATTCCTCTTAAAAATACTACTTAATATTCCTCTTAAATATACTACTTCATATTCCTCTTAAACATACTATTTCATATGCCTCTTAAATATACTACTTTATATTCATCTTAAATATACTACTTCATATTCCTCTTAAACATACTACTTTATATTCCGCTTAAATATACTACTTCATATACGTCTTAAACATACTACTTCGTATACCTCTTAAACATACTACTTCATATTCTTCTTAAACATACTACTTCATATTCCTCTTAAACATACTACTTCATGTTCCTCTTAAACATACTACTTCATATTCGTCTTAAATATACTACTTCATATTCCTCTTAAATATACTACTTCATATTCCTCTTAAATATACTATTTCATATTCCTCTTAAATATACTACTTAATATTCCTCTTAAACATACTACTTCATATTCCTCTTAAATATACTACTTCATATTCCTCTTAAACATACTACTTCACATTCCTCTTAAACATACTACTTCATATTCCTCTTAAACATACTACTTCATATTCCTCTTAAACATACTACTTCATATTCCTCTTAAACATACTACTTCATATTCCTCTTAAACATACTACTTCATATTCCTCTTAAACATACTACTTCATGTTCCTCTTAAACATACTACTTCATATTCCTCTTAAAAATACTACTTAATATTCCTCTTAAATATACTACTTCATATTCCTCTTAAACATACTATTTCATATGCCTCTTAAATATACTACTTTATATTCATCTTAAATATACTACTTCATATTCCTCTCAAACATACTACTTTATATTCCGCTTAAATATACTACTTCATATACGTCTTAAACATACTACTTCGTATACCTCTTAAACATACTACTTCATATTCTTCTTAAACATATTACTTCATATTCCTCTTAAACATACTACTTCATGTTCCTCTTAAACATACTACTTCATATTCGTCTTAAATATACTACTTCATATTCCTCTTAAATATACTACTTCATATTCCTCTTAAATATACTATTTCATATTCCTCTTAAATATACTACTTAATATTCCTCTTAAACATACTACTTCATATTCCTCTTAAATATACTACTTCATATTCCTCTTAAACATACTACTTCACATTCCTCTTAGGCATACTACTTCATATTCCTCTCAAACACAATACTTCATATTCCTCTTAAACATACTACTTCATATTCCTCTTAAACATACTACTTCATATTCCTCTTAAACATACTACTTCATATTCCTCTTAAACATACTATTTCATATTCCTCTTAAAAATACTACTTCATATTCCTATTAAATATACTACTTCATATTCCTATTAAACATACTACTTAATTTTCCTCTTAAACATACTACTTCATATTCCTCTAAAACATACTACTTCATATTACTCTTAAACATATTACTTCATATTCCTCTTAAACAATCTATTTCATATTCCTCTTAAATATACAAATTCATATTCCTCTTAAATATACTACTTCATATTCCTCTTAAACATACTACTTCATATTCCTCTTAAATATACTACTTCATATACGTCTTAAACATACTACTTCATATTCCTCTTAAACATACTACCTCATATTCCTCTTAAACATATTACTTCATATACCTCTTAAACATACTACTTCAAATTCCTCTTAAACATATTACTTCATATTCCTCTTAAACATACTACTTCATATTCCTCTTAAACATACTACTTCATATTCCTATTAAACATCATACTTCATATTCCTCTTAAACATACCACTTCATATTCCTCTTAAACATACTACTTCATATTCTTCATAATCATACTACTTCTTATTCCACTTAAACATACTACTTCATATTCCTCTTAAACATACTACTTCATATACTTCTTAAACATACTACTTCATATTCCTCTTAAAGATACTACTTGATATTCCTATTCAATATACTACTTCATATTCCTCTTAAACATACTACTTCATATTAATCTTAAACATACTAGTTCATATTCCTCTTAAACATACTACTTCATATTCCTCTTAAACATACTATTTCATATTCCTCTTAAACATACTAATTCATATTCCTCTTAAACATACTCCTTCATATTCCTCTTAAACATACTACTTCATATTCCTCTTAAACATACTACTTCATGTTCCTCTTAAACATACTACTTCATATTGCTCTTAAAAATACTACTTCATATTCCTCTTAAATATACTACTTCATATTCCTCTTAAGCATACTATTTCATATGCCTCTTAAATATACTACTTCATATTCCTCTTAAATATACTACTTCATATTCCTCTTAAACATACTACTTCATATTCCTCTTAAATATACTACTTCATATACGTCTTAAACATACTACTTCGTATACATCTTAAACATACTACTTCATATTACTCTTAAACATACTACTTCATATTCCTCTTAAACATACTACTTCATGTTCCTCTTAAGCATACTACTTCATATTCGTCTTAAACATACTACTTCATATTCCTCTTAAATATACTACTTCATATTCCTCTTAAACATACTAGTTCATATTCCTCCTCAATATACTACTTCATATTCCTCTTAAATATACTACTTCATATTCCTCTTAAACATACTACTTCATATTCCTCTTAAACGTACTACTTCATATTCCTCTTAAACATACTACTTCATATTCCTCTTAAACATACTACTTCATATTCCTCTTAAATATACTACTTCATATTTCTCTTAAATATACTACTTCATACTCCTCTTAAACATACTACTTCATATTACTCTTAAACATACAATTTCATATTCCTCTTAAACATACTACTTCATATTCCTCTTAAACATATTACTTCATATTCCTCTTAAACATACTACTTCATATTCCTCTTAAACATACTACTTCATATTCCTCTTAAACATACTACTTCATATTCCTCTTAAGCATACTACTTCATATTCCTTTTAAACATACTACTTCATATTCCTCTTAAACATACTACTTCATATTCCTCTTAAACATACTACTTCATATTCCTCTTAAACATACTACTTAATATTCCTTATAAACATACTACTTCCTTTTCCTCTTAAATATACTTCTTCATATTCCTCTTACACATACTACTTCATATTCCTCTTAAACACACTACTTCATATTCTTCTTAAACATACTACTTCATATTCCTCTTAAACATACTCCTTCATATTCCTCTTAAACATACTACTTCATATTCCTCTTAAACATACTACTTTATATTTCTCTTAAATATACTACTTCATATTCCTCTTAAATATACTACTTCATATTTCTCTTAAACATACTACTGGATATTCCTCTTAAGCATACGTGGGCTACTATATATATTTCTGGCCTAATAATGAAAATGCGAATATTTATCAACGAAAAAGGTTTTATTGTTTTTCAAAATATTCTCCATCAAGATTTATACACTTTTGCATGCGCTCAAACCAATTTTCGAAGCACTTTTTCCACTCCGATTGAGACACCTCCAAAACATGGTTTCGTTGACCACGCATTTTTTTCTTGATGTGTGGGAATAAAAAGAAGTCATTGGGTGCCAAGTCAGGGCTGTACGGAGGATGACCCATCAATTCGACGTTTTGTCCGGTCAAAAAGGCGCTGGTTTGAGCCGATGTGTGAGAGCTCGCATTGTCATGGTGCACAATGATTCGACTTCTCTTGTTCGTTTTTCGAATTTCTCCGAAGACTTCAGGCAAACAAATGGTGGTGTACCACTCAGAATTGACCGTCCTACGTTGCACAAGCGGAACAGTCGCCACATGACCAGTTTTGCCAAAGAAACAAGCGACCATTTGCTTCGAAGTGCTTCTTCCACGAACAACTTTCGTTGGATTTGACTCGTCTTGGAAGACCCACACGGTCGATTGCTGTTTTGTTTCGGCCCATACGCATAGATCCATGATTCGTCACCTGTGACGATCTTATAAACGTCTTTTGAAGCACCGCGATCGTATTTTTTCAGCATTTCTTTACACCAATCCACACGAGCCTTTTTTTGAGCGATTGTCAAATTGTGCGGGATCCAACGAGAACAAACCTTTTTTACGGCCAGGTGTTCATGCAATATCGAATGTATGCTGGTGGGAGAAATGCCTAGGCATGCCTCTATCTCACGGTATGTCACATGACGGTCTTGCATTATCAGTTCACGTACGGCATCGATGTTTTCTGGAACAACGGCTGTTTTTGGACGACCTTCACGGAATTCGTCTTTGAGCGAGCGTCGGCCACGATTGAATTCGTTGTACCAGTTTTTCACAGTGCTATAGGATGGTGCTTCATAGCCATACAAAGATTTAAGTTCATCGATGCACTCTTGTCGTGATAATCCACGTCGAAAGTTGTGAAAAATGATCGCACGAAAATGTTCACGAGTTAATTCCATTTTTTTGCCAAATTGATTTTTTCAAGTCACTGTAAACAACACAAATGATAGTCGTACGTCAAAACGTTCTGAGTACGTTTATGCTAAAAAATGTCAAACTTTCCAATGGAAATGTCAGATTGCACCTGGCAACACTTAGTGTTGCCTAGGCCAGAAATATATATAGTAGCCTACGTACTACTTCATATTCCTCTTAAACATGCTACTTCATATTCCTCTTAAACATACCACTTCATATTGCTTTCAAACATACTACTCTATATTCCTCTTAAATATACTACTTTTTATTCCTCTTAAGCATATTACTTCATATTCCTCTTAAGCATACTACTTCATATTCCTCTTAAACATACTACTTCATATTCCTCTTAAATATACTATTTCATATTCCTCTTAAACATACTACTTCATATTCCTCTTAAACATACTACTTCAAATTCCTCTTAAACATACTGCTTCATATTCCTCTTAAACATACTACTTAATCTTCCTCTTAAACATACTACTTCATATTCGTCTTAAACATACTACTTCATATTCCTCTTAAATTTACTACTTCATATTCCTCTTAAACATACTACTTCATATTCCTCTTAAATATACTACTTCATATTCCTCTTAAATATACTATTTCATATTCCTCTTAAATATACTACTTCATATTTCTCTTAAACATACTACTTCATATTCCTCTTAAATATACTACTTCATATTCCTCTTAAACATAGTACTTCACATTCCTCTTAAGCATACTACTTCATATTCCTCTTAAACATACTACTTCATATTCCTCTTAAACATACTACTTCATATTCCTCTTAAATATACTACTTCATATTCTTCTTAAATATACTACTTCATATTCCTCTTAAGCATACTACTTCATATTCCTCTCAAACACAATACTTCATATTCCTCTTAAACATAATACTTCATATTCCTCTTAAACATACTACTTCATATTCCTCTTAAACATGCTACTTCATATTCCTCCTAAACATACTACTTCTTATTCCTCTTAACTATACTACTTCATATTCCTCTTAAACATACTACTTCATATTCCTCTTAAACATACTACTTCATATTCCTCTTAAAAACACTACTTCATATTCCTCTTAAACATACTACTTCATATTCCTCTTAAGCATACTACTTCATATTCCTCTTAAACATACTACTTCATATTCCTCTTAAACATACTACTTCATATTCCTCTTAAACGTACTACTTCATATTCCTCTTAAACATACTATTTCATATTCCTCTTAAAAATACTACTTCATATTCCTCTTAAATATACTACTTCATATTTTTCTTAAACATACTACTTAATATTCCTCTTAAACATACTACTTCATATTCCTGTAAAACATACTACTTCATATTACTCTTGAACATACTACTTCATATTCCTCTTAAACATACTATTTCATATTCCTCTTAAATATACAAATTCATATTCCTCTTAAATATACTACTTCATATTCCTCTTAAACATACTACTTCGTATTCCTCTTAAAGATACTACTTCATATTCCTATTCAATATACTACTTCATATTCCTATTAAACATACTACTTCATATTCCTCTTAAACATGGTACTTCATATTCCTCTTAAACATACTACTTCATATTCCTCTTAAACATACTACGTCTTATTCCACTTAAACATACTACTTCATATTCCTCTTAAACATACTACTTCATATACGTCTTAAACATACTACTTCATATTCCTCTTAAAGATACTACTTCATATTCCTATTCAATATACTACTTCATATTCCTCTTAAACATACTACTTCATATTCCTCCTAAACATACTACTTCATATTCCTCTTAAACATTATACTTCATATACCTCTTAAACATACTACTTCATATTCCTCTTAAACATACTACTTCAGATTCCTCTTAAACATACTACTTCATATTCCTCCTAAACATACTACTTCATATTCCTATTAAACATACTACTTCATATTCCTCTTAAACATACTACTTCATATTCCTCTTAAACATACTACTTCATATTCCTCTTAAACATACTACTTCTTATTCCACTTAAACATACTACTTCATATTCCTCTTAAACATACTACTTCATATACCTCTTAAACATACTACTTCATATTCCTCTTAAAGATACTACTTCATATTCCTATTCAATATACTACTTCATATTCCTCTTAAACATACTACTTCATATTCCTTTTAAACATACTACTTCTTATTCCACTTAAACATACTACTTCATATTCCTCTTAAACATACTACTTCATATACCTCTTAAACATACTACTTCATATTCCTCTTAAAGATACTACTTCATATTCCTATTCAATATACTACTTCATATTCCTCTTAAACATACTCCTTCATATTCCTCTTAAACATACCACTTCATATTGCTTTCAAACATACTACTCTATATTCCTCTTAAATATACTACTTTTATTCCTCTTAAGCATATTACTTCATATTCCTCTTAAGCATACTACTTCATATTCCTCTTAAACATACTACTTCATATTCCTCTTAAATATACTATTTCATATTCCTCTTAAACATACTACTTCATATTCCTCTTAAACATACTACTTCAAATTCCTCTTAAACATACTGCTTCATATTCCTCTTAAACATACTACTTAATGTTCCTCTTAAACATACTACTTCATATTCGTCTTAAACATACTACTTCATATTCCTCTTAAATTTACTACTTCATATTCCTCTTAAACATACTACTTCATATTCCTCTTAAATATACTACTTCATATTCCTCTTAAATATACTATTTCATATTCCTCTTAAATATACTACTTCATATTTCTCTTAAACATACTACTTCATATTCCTCTTAAATATACTACTTCATATTCCTCTTAAACATAGTACTTCACATTCCTCTTAAGCATACTACTTCATATTCCTCTTAAACATACTACTTCATATTCCTCTTAAACATACTACTTCATATTCCTCTTAAATATACTACTTCATATTCTTCTTAAATATACTACTTCATATTCCTCTTAAGCATACTACTTCATATTCCTCTCAAACACAATACTTCATATTCCTCTTAAACATAATACTTCATATTCCTCTTAAACATACTACTTCATATTCCTCTTAAACATGCTACTTCATATTCCTCCTAAACATACTACTTCTTATTCCTCTTAACTTACTACTTCATATTCCTCTTAAACATACTACTTCATATTCCTCTTAAACATACTACTTCATATTCCTCTTAAAAACACTACTTCATATTCCTCTTAAACATACTACTTCATATTCCTCTTAAGCATACTACTTCATATTCCTCTTAAACATACTACTTCATATTCCTCTTAAACATACTACTTCATATTCCTCTTAAACGTACTACTTCATATTCCTCTTAAACATACTATTTCATATTCCTCTTAAAAATACTACTTCATATTCCTCTTAAATATACTACTTCATATTTTTCTTAAACATACTACTTAATATTCCTCTTAAACATACTACTTCATATTCCTGTAAAACATACTACTTCATATTACTCTTGAACATACTACTTCATATTCCTCTTAAACATACTATTTCATATTACTCTTAAATATACAAATTCATATTCCTCTTAAAATATACTACTTCATATTCCTCTTAAACATACTACTTCGTATTCCTCTTAAAGATACTACTTCATATTCCTATTCAATATACTACTTCATATTCCTATTAAACATACTACTTCATATTCCTCTTAAACATGGTACTTCATATTCCTCTTAAACATACTACTTCATATTCCTCTTAAACATACTACGTCTTATTCCACTTAAACATACTACTTCATATTCCTCTTAAACATACTACTTCATATACGTCTTAAACATACTACTTCATATTCCTCTTAAAGATACTACTTCATATTCCTATTCAATATACTACTTCATATTCCTCTTAAACATACTACTTCATATTCCTCCTAAACATACTACTTCATATTCCTCTTAAACATTATACTTCATATACCTCTTAAACATACTACTTCATATTCCTCTTAAACATACTACTTCAGATTCCTCTTAAACATACTACTTCATATTCCTCCTAAACATACTACTTCATATTCCTATTAAACATACTACTTCATATTCCTCTTAAACATACTACTTCATATTCCTCTTAAACATACTACTTCATATTCCTCTTAAACATACTACTTCTTATTCCACTTAAACATACTACTTCATATTCCTCTTAAACATACTACTTCATATACCTCTTAAACATACTACTTCATATTCCTCTTAAAGATACTACTTCATATTCCTATTCAATATACTACTTCATATTCCTCTTAAACATACTACTTCATATTCCTTTTAAACATACTACTTCTTATTCCACTTAAACATACTACTTCATATTCCTCTTAAACATACTACTTCATATACCTCTTAAACATACTACTTCATATTCCTCTTAAAGATACTACTTCATATTCCTATTCAATATACTACTTCATATTCCTCTTAAACATACTCCTTCATATTCCTCTTAAACATACTACTTCATGTTCCTCTTAAACATACTACCTCATATTCCTCTCAAACATACTACTTCTTATTCCACTTAAACATACTACTTCATATTCCTCTTAAACATACTACTTCATATACCTCTTAAACATACTACTTCATATTCCTCTTAAAGATACTACTTCATATTCCTATTCAATATACTACTTCATATTCCTCTTAAACATACTACTTCATATTCCTTTTAAACATACTACTTCTTATTCCACTTAAACATACTACTTCATATTCCTCTTAAACATACTACTTCATATACCTCTTAAACATACTACTTCATATTCCTCTTAAAGATACTACTTCATATTCCTATTCAATATACTACTTCATATTCCTCTTAAACATACTCCTTCATATTCCTCTTAAACATACTACTTCATATTCCTCTTAAACATACTACCTCATATTCCTCTTAAACATACTACTTCTTATTCCACTTAAACATACTACTTCATATTCCTATTAAACATACTACTTCATATTCCTCTTAAACATACTACTTCATATTAATCTTAAACATACTACTTAATATTCCTTATAAACATACTACTTCTTTTTCCTCTTAAATATACTTCTTCATATTCCTCTTAAACATACTACTTCATATTCCTCTTAAACACACTACTTCATATTCTTCTTAAACATACTACTTCATATTCCTCTTAAACATACTCCTTCATATTCCTCTTAAACATACTACTTCATATTCCTCTTAAACATACTGCTTCATATTTCTCTTAAATATACTACTTCATATTCCTCTTAAATATACTACTTCATATTTCTCTTAAACATACTACTGGATATTCCTCTTAAGCATACTACTTCATATTCCTCTTAAACATGCTACTTCATATTCCTCTTAAACATACCACTTCATATTGCTTACAAACATACTACTTCATATTCCTCTTAAATATACTACTTTTTATTCCTCTTAACCATATTACTTCATATTCCTCTTAAGCATACTACTTCATATTCCTCTTAAACATACTACTTCATATTCCTCTTAAATATACTATTTCATATTCCTCTTAAACATACTACTTCATATTCCTCTTAAACATACTACTTCAAATTCCTCTTAAACATACTACTTCATATTCCTCTTAAACATACTACTTAATGTTCCTCTTAAACATACTACTTCATATTCCTCTTAAATTTACTACTTCATATTCCTCTTAAACATACTACTTCATATTCCTCTTAAATATACTACTTCATATTCCTCTTAAATATACTATTTCATATTCCTCTTAAATATACTACTTCATATTCCTCTTAACCATACTACTTCATATTCCTCTTAAATATACTACTTCATATTCCTCTTAAACATAGTACTTCACATTCCTCTTAAGCATACTACTTCATATTCCTCTTAAACATACTACTTCATATTCCTCTTAAACATACTACTTCATATTCCTCTTAAATATACTACTTCAAATTCTTCTTAAATATACTACTTCATATTCCTCTTAAGCATACTACTTCATATTCCTCTCAAACACAATACTTCATATTCCTCTTAAACATAATACTTCATATTCCTCTTAAACATACTACTTCATATTCCTCTTAAACATGCTACTTCATATTCCTCTTAAACATACTACTTCTTATTCCTCTTAACTATACTACTTCATATTCCTCTTAAACATACTACTTCATATTCCTCTTAAACATACTACTTCATATTCCTCTTAAAAACACTACTTCATATTCCTCTTAAACATACTACTTCATATTCCTCTTAAGCATACTACTTCATATTCCTCTTATACATACTACTTCATATTCCTCTTAAACATACTACTTCATATTCCTCTTAAACGTACTACTTCATATTCCTCTTAAACATACTATTTCATATTCCTCTTAAAAATACTACTTCATATTCCTCTTAAATATACTACTTCATATTCCTCTTAAACATACTACTTAATATTCCTCTTAAACATACTACTTCATATTCCTGTAAAACATACTACTTCATATTACTCTTAAACATACTACTTCATATTCCTCTTAAACATACTATTTCATATTCCTCTTAAATATACAAATTCATATTCCTCTTAAATATACTACTTCATATTCCTCTTAAACATACTACTTCATATTCCTCTTAAAGATACTACTTCATATTCCTATTCAATATACTACTTCATATTCCTATTAAACATACTACTTCATATTCCTCTTAAACATGCTACTTCATATTCCTCTTAAACATACTACTTCATATTCCTCTTAAACATACTACGTCTTATTCCACTTAAACATACTACTTCATATTCCTCTTAAACATACTACTTCATATACGTCTTAAACATACTACTTCATATTCCTCTTAAAGATACTACTTCATATTCCTATTCAATATACTACTTCATATTCCTCTTAAACATACTACTTCATATTCCTCCTAAACATACTACTTCATATTCCTCTTAAACATTATACTTCATATACCTCTTAAACATACTACTTCATATTCCTCTTAAACATACTACTTCATATTCCTCTTAAACATACTACTTCATATTCCTCCTAAACATACTACTTCATATTCCTATTAAACATACTACTTCATATTCCTCTTAAACATACTACTTCATATTCCTCTTAAACATACTACTTCATATTCCTCTTAAACATACTACTTCTTATTCCACTTAAACATACTACTTCATATTCCTCTTAAACATACTACTTCATATACCTCTTAAACATACTACTTCATATTCCTCTTAAAGATACTACTTCATATTCCTATTCAATATACTACTTCATATTCCTCTTAAACATACTACTTCATATTCCTTTTAAACATACTACTTCTTATGCCACTTAAACATACTACTTCATATTCCTCTTAAACATACTACTTCATATACCTCTTAAACATACTACTTCATATTCCTCTTAAAGATACTACTTCATATTCCTATTCAATATACTACTTCATTTTCCTCTTAAACATACTCCTTCATATTCCTCTTAAACATACTACTTCATATTCCTCTTAAACATACTACCTCATATTCCTCTTAAACATACTACTTCTTATTCCACTTAAACATACTACTTCATATTCCTCTTAAACATACTACTTCATATACCTCTTAAACATACTACTTCTTATTCCTCTTAAAGATACTACTTCATATTCCTATTCAATATACTACTTCATATTCCTCTTAAACATACTACTTCATATTCCTTTTAAACATACTACTTCTTATTCCACTTAAACATACTACTTCATATTCCTCTTAAACATACTACTTCATATACCTCTTAAACATACTACTTCATATTCCTCTTAAAGATACTTCTTCATATTCCTATTCAATATACTACTTCATATTCCTATTAAACATACTCCTTCATATTCCTCTTAAACATACTACTTCATATTCCTCTTAAACATACTACCTCATATTCCTCTTAAACATACTACTTCTTATTCCACTTAAACATACTACTTCATATTCCTATTAAACATACTACTTCATATTCCTCTTAAACATACTACTTCATATTAATCTTAAACATACTACTTAATATTCCTTATAAACATACTACTTCCTTTTCCTCTTAAATATACTTCTTCATATTCCTCTTAAACATACTACTTCATATTCCTCTTAAACACACTACTTCATATTCTTCTTAAACATACTACTTCATATTCCTCTTAAACATACTCCTTCATATTCCTCTTAAACATACTACTTCATATTCCTCTTAAACATACTGCTTCATATTTCTCTTAAATATACTACTTCATATTCCTCTTAAATATACTACTTCATATTTCTCTTAAACATACTACTGGATATTCCTCTTAAGCATACTACTTCATATTCCTCTTAAACATGCTACTTCATATTCCTCTTAAACATACCACTTCATATTGCTTTCAAACATACTACTTCATATTCCTCTTAAATATACTACTTTTTATTCCTCTTAAGCATATTACTTCATATTCCTCTTAAGCATACTACTTCATATTCCTCTTAAACATACTACTTCATATTCCTCTTAAATATACTATTTCATATTCCTCTTAAACATACTACTTCATATTCCTCTTAAACATACTACTTCAAATTCCTCTTAAACATACTACTTCATATTCCTCTTAAACATACTACTTAATGTTCCTTTTAAACATACTACTTCATATTCCTCTTAAATTTACTACTTCATATTCCTCTTAAACATACTACTTCATATTCCTCTTAAATATACTACTTCATATTCCTCTTAAATATACTATTTCATATTCCTCTTAAATATACTACTTCATATTCCTCTTAAACATACTACTTCATATTCCTCTTAAATATACTACTTCATATTCCTCTTAAACATAGTACTTCACATTCCTCTTAAGCATACTACTTCATATTCCTCTTAAACATACTACTTCATATTCCTCTTAAACATACTACTTCATATTCCTCTTAAATATACTACTTCATATTCTTCTTAAATATATTACTTCATATTCCTCTTAAGCATACTACTTCATATTCCTCTCAAACACAATACTTCATATTCCTCTTAAACATAATACTTCATATTCCTCTTAAACATACTACTTCATATTCCTCTTAAACATGCTACTTCATATTCCTCTTAAACATACTACTTCTTATTCCTCTTAACTATACTACTTCATATTCCTCTTAAACATACTACTTCATATTCCTCTTAAACATACTACTTCATATTCCTCTTAAAAACACTACTTCATATTCCTCTTAAACATACTACTTCATATTCCTCTTAAGCATACTACTTCATATTCCTCTTAGACATACTACTTCATATTCCTCTTAAACATACTACTTCATATTCCTCTTAAACGTACTACTTCATATTCCTCTTAAACATACTATTTCATATTCCTCTTAAAAATACTACTTCATATTCCTCTTAAATATACTACTTTATATTCCTCTTAAACATACTACTTAATATTCCTCTTAAACATACTACTTCATATTCCTGTAAAACATACTACTTCATATTACTCTTAAACATACTACTTCATATTCCTCTTAAACATACTATTTCATATTCCTCTTAAATATACAAATTCATATTCCTCTTAAATATACTACTTCATATTCCTCTTAAACATACTACTTCATATTCCTCTTAAAGATACTACTTCATATCCCTATTCAATATACTACTTCATATTCCTATTAAACATACTACTTCATATTCCTCTTAAACATGCTACTTCATATTCCTCTTAAACATACTACTTCATATTCCTCTTAAACATACTACGTCTTATTCCACTTAAACATACTACTTCATATTCCTCTTAAACATACTACTTCATATACCTCTTAAACATATTACTTCATATTCCTCTTAAAGATACTACTTCATATTCCTATTCAATATACTACTTCATATTCCTCTTAAACATACTACTTCACATTCCTCCTAAACATACTACTTCATATTCCTCTTAAACATTATACTTCATATACCTCTTAAACATACTACTTCATATTCCTCTTAAACATACTACTTCATATTCCTCTTAAACATACTACTTCATATTCCTCCTAAACATACTACATCATATTCCTATTAAACATACTACTTCATATTCCTTTTAAACATACTACTTCATATTCCTCTTAAACATACTACTTCATATTCCTCTTAAACATACTACTTCTTATTCCACTTAAACATACTACTTCATATTCCTCTTAAACATACTACTTCATATACCTCTTAAACATACTACTTCATATTCCTCTTAAAGATACTACTTCATATTCCTATTCAATATACTACTTCATATTCCTATTAAACATACTACTTCATATTCCTCTTAAACATACTACTTCATATTCCTCTTAAACATACTACTTCATATTCCTCTTAAACATACTACTTCTTATTCCACTTAAACATACTACTTCATATTCCTCTTAAACATACTACTTCATATACCTCTTAAACATACTACTTCATATTCCTCTTAAAGATACTACTTCATATTCCTATTCAATATACTACTTCATATTCCTCTTAAACATACTACTTCATATTCCTATTAAACGTTCTACTTCATATTCCTCTTAAACATACTACTTCATATTCCTCTTAAACATACTACCTCATATTCCTCTTAAACATACTACTTCTTATTCCACTTAAACATACTACTTCATATTCCTCTTAAACATACTACTTCATATACCTCTTAAACATACTACTTCATATTCCTCTTAAAGATACTACTTCATATTCCTATTCAATATACTACTTCATATTCCTATTAAACATACTACTTCATATTCCTCTTAACATACTACTTCATATTCCTCTTAAACATACTACTTCATATTCCTCTTAAACATACTACTTCTTATTCCACTTAAACATACTACTTCATATTCCTATTAAACGTACTACTTCATATTCCTCTTAAACATACTACTTCATATTAATCTTAAACATACTAGTTCATATTCCTCTTAAACATACTACTTCATATTCCTCTTAAACATACTATTTCATATTCCTCTTAAACATACTAATTCATATTCCTCTTAAACATACTACTTCATATTCCTCTTAAACATACTACTTCATATTCCTCTTAAATATACTACTTCATATACGTCTTAAACATACTACTTCGTATACATCTTAAACATACTACTTCATATTACTCTTAAACATACTACTTAATATTCCTCTTAAACATACTACTTCATGTTCCTCTAAAACATACTACTTCATATTCGTCTTAAACATACTACTTCATATTCGTCTTAAACATACTACTTCATATTAATCTTAAACATACTAGTTCATATTCCTCTTAAACATACTACTTCATATTCCTCTTAAACATACTATTTCATATTCCTCTTAAACATACTAATTCATATTCCTCTTAAACATACTCCTTCATATTCCTCTTAAACATACTACTTCATATTCCTCTTAAACATACTACTTCATGTTCCTCTTAAACATACTACTTCATATTCCTCTTAAATATACTACTTCATATTCCTCTTAAACATACTACTTCATATTCCTCTTAAACATACTACTTCATATTCCTCTTAAACATACTACTTCATATTCCTCTTAAATATACTTCTTCATTTTCGTCTTAAACATACTACTTCATATTCTTCTTAAACATTCTACTTCATATTAATCTTAAACATACTAGTTCATATTCCTCTTAAACATACTACTTAATATTCCTCTTAAACATACTACTTCATGTTCCTCTTAAACATACTACTTCATATTGCTCTTAAAAATACTACTTCATATTCCTCTTAAATATACTACTTCATATTCCTCTTAAACATACTATTTCATATGCCTCTTAAATATACTACTTTATATTCCTCTTAAATATACTTCTTCATATTCCTCTTAAACATACTACTTCATATTCCTCTTAAATATACAACTTCATATACGTCTTAAACATACTACTTCGTATACATCTTAAACATACTACTTCATATTACTCTTAAACATACAACTTCATATTCCTCTTAAACATACTACTTCATGTTCCTCTTAAACATACTACTTCATATTCGTCTTAAACATACTACTTCATATTCCTCTTAAATATACTACTTCATATTCCTCTTAAACATACTACTTCATATTCCTCCTCAATATACTACTTCATATTCCTCTTAAATATACTACTTCATATTCCTCTTAAACATACTACTTCATATTCCTCTTAAACGTACTACTTCATATTCCTCTTAAACATACTACTTCATATTCCTCTTAAACATACTACTTCATATTCCTCTTAAATATACTACTTCATATTTCTCTTAAATATACTACTTCATACTCCTCTTAAATATACTACTTCATATTACTCTTAAACATACTACTTCATATTCCTCTTAAACATACTACTTCATATTCCTCTTAAACGTACTACTTCATATTCCTCTTAAACATACTACTTCATATTCCTCTTAAACATACTACTTCATATTCCTCTTAAACATACTACTTCATATTCCTCTTAAACATACTACTTCTTATTCCACTTAAACATACTACTTCATATTCCTCTTAAACATACTACTTCATATACCTCTTAAACATACTACTTCATATTCCTCTTAAAGATACTACTTCATATTCCTATTCAATATACTACTTCATATTCCTATTAAACATACTACTTCATATTCCTCTTAAACATACTACTTCATATTCCTCTTAAACATACTACTTCTTATTCCTCTTAAACATACTACTTCTTATTCCACTTAAACATACTACTTCATATTCCTCTTAAACATACTACTTCATATACCTCTTAAACATACTACTTCATATTCCTCTTAAAGATACTACTTCATATTCCTATTCAATATACTACTTCATATTCCTCTTAAACATACTACTTCATATTCCTTTTAAACATACTACTTTTTATTCCACTTAAACATACTACTTCATATTCCTCTTAAACATACTACTTCATATACCTCTTAAACATACTACTTCATATTCCTCTTAAAGATACTACTTCATATTCCTATTCAATATACTACTTCATATTCCTATTAAACATACTACTTCATATTCCTCTTAAACATACTACTTCATATTCCTCTTAAACATACTACCTCATATTCCTCTTAAACATACTACTTCTTATTCCACTTAAACATACTACTTCATATTCCTCTTAAACATACTACTTCATATACCTCTTAAACATACTACTTCATATTCCTCTTAAAGATACTACTTCATATTCCTATTCAATATACTACTTCATATTCCTATTAAACATACTACTTCATATTCCTCTTAAACATACTACTTCATATTCCTCTTAAACATACTACTTCATATTCCTCTTAAACATACTACTTCTTATTCCACTTAAACATACTACTTCATATTCCTATTAAACATACTACTTCATATTCCTCTTAAACATACTACTTCATATTAATCTTAAACATACTAGTTCATATTCCTCTTAAACATACTACTTCATATTCCTCTTAAACATACTATTTCATATTCCTCTTAAACATACTAATTCATATTCCTCTTAAACATACTACTTCATATTCCTCGTAAACATACTACTTTATATTCATCTTAAATATACTACTTCATATACGTCTTAAACATACTACTTCGTATACATCTTAAACATACTACTTCATATTACTCTTAAACATACTTCTTCATATTCCTCTTAAACATACTACTTCATGTTCCTCTAAAACATACTACTTCATATTCGTCTTAAACATACTACTTCATATTCGTCTTAAACATACTACTTCATATTAATCTTAAACATACTAGTTCATATTCCTCTTAAACATACTACTTCATATTCCTCTTAAACATACTACTTCATATTCCTCTTAAACATACTACTTCATATTCCTCTTAAATATACTTCTTCATTTTCCTCTTAAACATACTACTTCATATTCTTCTTAAACATACTACTTCATATTAATCTTAAACATACTAGTTCATATTCCTCTTAAACATACTACTTCATATTCCTCTTAAACATACTACTTCATGTTCCTCTTAAATATACTACTTCATATTGCTCTTAAAAATACTACTTCATATTCCTCTTAAATATACTACTTCATATTCCTCTTAAACATACTATTTCATATGCCTCTTAAATATACTACTTCATATTCCTCTTAAATATACTACTTCATATTCCTCTTAAACATACTACTTCATATTCCTCTTAAATATACTACTTCATATAAGTCTTAAACATACTACTTCGTATACATCTTAAACATACTACTTCATATTACTCTTAAACATACAACTTCATATTCCTCTTAAACATACTACTTCATGTTCCTCTTAAACATACTACTTCATATTCGTCTTAAACATACTACTTCATATTCCTCTTAAATATACTACTTCATATTCCTCTTAAACATACTACTTCATATTCCTCCTCAATATACTACTTCATATTCCTCTTAAATATACTACTTCATATTCCTCTTAAACATACTACTTCATATTCCTCTTAAACGTACTACTTCATATTCCTCTTAAACATACTACTTCATATTCCTCTTAAACATACTACTTCATATTCCTCTTAAATATACTACTTCATATTTCTCTTAAATATACTACTTCATACTCCTCTTAAATATACTACTTCATATTACTCTTAAACATACTACTTCATATTCCTCTTAAACATACTACTTCATATTCCTCTTAAACGTACTACTTCATATTCCTCTTAAACATACTACTTCATATTCCTCTTAAACATACTACTTCATATTCCTCTTAAACATACTACTTCATATTCCTCTTAAGCATACTACTTCATATTCCTCTTAAACATACTACTTCATATTCCTCTTAAACATACTACTTCATATTCCTCTTAAACATACTACTTCATATTCCTCTTAAACATACTACTTAATATTCCTTATAAACATACTACTTCCTTTTCCTCTTAAATATACTACTACATATTCCTCTTAAACATGCTACTTCATATTCCTCTTAAACATACTACTTCATATTGCTTTCAAACATACTACTTCATATTCCTCTTAAACATACTACTTTTTATTCCTCTTAAGCATATTACTTCATATTCCTCTTAAGCATACTACTTCATATTCCTCTTAAACATACTACTTCATATTCCTCTTAAATATACTATTTCATATTCCTCTTAAACATACTACTTCATATTCCTCTTAAACATAATACTTCATATTCCTCTTAAACATACTACTTCATATTCCTCTTAAACATACTACTTCATGTTCCTCTTAAACATACTACTTCATATTCGTCTTAAACATACTACTTCATATTCCTCTTAAATTTACTACTTCATATTCCTCTTAAACATTCTACTTCATATTCCTCTTAAATATACTAATTCATATTCCTCTTAAATATACTATTTCATATTCCTCTTAAATATACTACTTCATATTCCTCTTAAACATACTACTACATATTCCTCTTAAATATACTACTTCATATTCCTCTTAAACATAGTACTTCACATTCCTCTTAAGCATACTACTTCATATTCCTCTTAAACATACTACTTCATATTCCTCTTAAACATACCACTTCATATTCCTCTTTAACATACTTCTTCATATTCCTCTTAAACATACTACTTCATATTCCTCTTAAACATACTACTTCATATTCCTCTTAAATATACTTCTTCATTTTCCTCTTAAACATACTACTTCATATTCCTCTTAAACATACTACTTCATATTAATCTTAAACATACTAGTTCATATTCCTCTTAAACATACTACTTCATATTCCTCTTAAACATACTATTTCATATTCCTCTTAAACATACCAATTCATATTCCTCTTAAACATACTACTTGATATTCCTCTTAAACATACTACTTCATATTCCTCTTAAATATACCACTTCATATACGTCTTAAACATACTACTTCGTATACATCTTAAACATACTACTTCATATTCCTCTTAAACATACTACTTCATGTTCCTCTTAAACATACTACTTCATATTCGTCTTAAACATACTACTTCATATTCCTCTTAAATATACTACTTCATATTCCTCTTAAACATACTACTTCATATTCCTCCTCAATATACTACTTCATATTCCTCTTAAATATACTACTTCATATTCCTCTTAAACATACTACTTCATATTCCTCTTAAACGTACTACTTCATATTCCTCTTAAACATACTACTTCATTTTCCTCTTAAACATACTACTTCATATTCCTCTTAAATATACTACTTCATATTTCTCTTAAATATACTACTTCATACTCCTCTTAAATATACTACTTCATATTACTCTTAAACATACTACTTCATATTCCTCTTAAACATACTACTTCATATTCCTCTTAAACGTACTACTTCATATTCCTCTTAAACATACTACTTCATATTCCTCTTAAACATACTACTTCATATTCCTCTTAAACATACTACTTCATATTCCTCTTAAACATACTACTTAATATTCCTTATAAACATACTACTTCCTTTTCCTCTTAAATATACTACTTCATATTCCTCTTAAACATGCTACTTCATATTCCTCTTAAACATACTACTTCATATTGCTTTCAAACATACTACTTCATATTCCTCTTAAACATACTACTTTTTATTCCTCTTAAGCATATTACTTCATATTCCTCTTAAGCATACTACTTCATATTCCTCTTAAACATACTACTTCATATTCCTCTTAAATATACTATTTCATATTCCTCTTAAACATACTACTTCATATTCCTCTTAAACATACTACTTCATATTCCTCTTAAACATACTACTTCATATTCCTCTTAAACATACTACTTCATGTTCCTCTTAAACATACTACTTCATATTCGTCTTAAACATACTACTTCATATTCCTCTTAAATTTACTACTTCATATTCCTCTTAAACATACTACTTCATATTCCTCTTAAATATACTAATTCATATTCCTCTTAAATATACTATTTCATATTCCTCTTAAATATACTACTTCATATTCCTCTTAAACATACTACTTCATATTCCTCTTAAATATACTACTTCATATTCCTCTTAAACATAGTACTTCACATTCCTCTTAAGCATACTACTTCATATTCCTCTTAAACATACTACTTCATATTCCTCTTAAACATACCACTTCATATTCCTCTTTAACATACTACTTCATATTCCTCTTAAACATACTACTTCATATTCCTCTTAAACATACTACTTCATATTCCTCTTAAATATACTTCTTCATTTTCCTCTTAAACATACTACTTCATATTCCTCTTAAACATACTACTTCATATTAATCTTAAACATACTAGTTCATATTCCTCTTAAACATACTACTTCATATTCCTCTTAAACATACTATTTCATATTCCTCTTAAACATACCAATTCATATTCCTCTTAAACATACTACTTCATATTCCTCTTAAACATACTACTTCATATTTCTCTTAAATATACTACTTCATATACGTCTTAAACATACTACTTCGTATACATCTTAAACATACTACTTCATATTACTCTTAAACATACTACTTCATATTCCTCTTAAACATACTACTTCATGTTCCTCTTAAACATACTACTTCATATTCGTCTTAAACATACTACTGCATATTCCTCTTAAACATACTACTTCATATTAATCTTAAACATACTAGTTCATATTCCTCTTAAACATACTACTTCATATTCCTCTTAATCATACTATTTCATATTCCTCTTAAACAAACTAATTCATATTCCTCTTAAACATACTCCTTCATATTCCTCTCAAACATACTACTTCATATTCCTCTTAAACATACTACTTCATGTTCCTCTTAAACATACTACTTCATATTCCTCTTAAATATACTACTTCATATTCCTCTTAAACATACTACTTCATATTCCTCTTAAACATACTACTTCATATTCCTCTTAAACATACTACTTCATATTCCTCTTAAATATAATTCTTCATTTTCCTCTTAAACATACTACTTCATATTCCTCTTAAGCATACTACTTCATATTAATCTTAAACATACTAGTTCATATTCCTCTTAAACATACTACTTCATATTCCTCTTAAACATACTACTTCATGTTCCTCTTAAACATACTACTTCATATTGCTCCTAAAAATACTACTTCATATTCCTCTTAAATATACTACTTCATATTCCTCTTAAACATACTATTTCATATGCCTCTTAAATATACTACTTCATATTCCTCTTAAATATACTACTTCATATTCCTCTTAAACATACTACTTCATATTCCTCTTAAATATACTACTTCATATACGTCTTAAACATACTACTTCGTATACATCTTAAACATACTACTTCATATTACTCTTAAACATACTACTTCATATTCCTCTTAAACATACTACTTCATGTTCCTCTTAAACATACTACTTCATATTCGTCTTAAACATACTACTTCATATTCCTCTTAAATATACTACTTCATATTCCTCTTAAACATACTACTTTATATACCTCCTCAATATACTACTTCATATTCCTCTTAAATATACTACTTCATATTACTCTTAAACATACTACTTCATATTCCTCTTAAACGTACTACTTCATATTCCTCTTAAACATACTACTTCATATTCCTCTTAAACATACTACTTCATATTCCTCTTAAATATACTACTTCATATTTCTCTTAAATATACTACTTCATACTCCTCTTAAACATACTACTTCATATTACTCTTAAACATACTACTTCATATTCCTCTTAAACATACTACTTCATATTCCTCTTAAACATATTACTTCATATTCCTCTTAAACATACTACTTCATATTCTTCTTAAACATACTACTTCATATTCCTCTTAAACATACTACTTCATATTCCTCTTAAGCATACTACTTCATATTCCTCTTAAACAAACTACTTCATATTCCTCTTAAACATACTACTTCATATTCCTCTAAAACATACTACTTCATATTCCTCTTAAACATACTACATAATATTCCTTATAAACATACTACTTCCTTTTCCTCTTAAATATACTACTTCATATTCCTCTTTAAAATACTACTTCATATTCCTCTTAAATATAATTCTTCATTTTCCTCTTAAACATACTACTTCATATTCCTCTTAAGCATACTACTTCATATTAATCTTAAACATACTAGTTCATATTCCTCTTATACATACTACTTCATATTCCTCTTAAACATACTACTTCATGTTCCTCTTAAACATACTACTTTATATTGCTCTTAAAAATACTACTTCATATTCCTCTTAAATATACTACTTCATATTCCTCTTAAACATACTATTTCATATGCCTCTTAAATATACTACTTCATATTCCTCTTAAATATACTACTTCATATTCCTCTTAAACATACTACTTCATATGCCTCTTAAATATACTACTTCATATACGTCTTAAACATACTACTTCGTATACATCTTAAGCATACTACTTCATATTACTCTTAAACATACTACTTCATATGCCTCTTAAACATACTACTTCATGTTCCTCTTAAACATACTACTTCATATTCGTCTTAAACATACTACTTCATATTCCTCTTAAATATACTTTATCATATTCCTCTTAAACATACTACTTTATATACCTCCTCAATATACTACTTCATATTCCTCTTAAATATACTACTTCATATTACTCTTAAACATACTACTTCATATTCCTCTTAAACGTACTACTTCATATTCCTCTTAAACATACTACTTCATATTCCTCTTAAACATACTACTTCATATTCCTCTTAAATATACTACTTCATATTTCTCTTAAATATACTACTTCATACTCCTCTTAAACATACTACTTCATATTACTCTTAAACATACTACTTCATATTCCTCTTAAACATACTACTTCATATTCCTCTTAAACATATTACTTCATATTCCTCTTAAACATACTACTTCATATTCCTCTTAAACATACTACTTCATATTCCTCTTAAACATACTACTTCATATTCCTCTTAAGCATACTACTTCATATTCCTCTTAAACAAACTACTTCATATTCCTCTTAAACATACTACTTCATATTCCTCTTAAACATACTACTTCATATTCCTCTTAAACATACTACATAATATTCCTTATAAACATACTACTTCCTTTTCCTCTTAAATATACTACTTCATATTCCTCTTAAACATGCTACTTCATATTCCTCTTGAACATACTACTTCATATTGCTTTCAAACATACTACTTCATATTCCTCTTAAACATACTACTTTTTATTCCTCTTAAGCATATTACTTCATATTCCTCTTAAGCATACTACTTCATATTCCATTAAACATACTACTTCATATTCCTCTTAAATATACTATTTCCAATTGCTCTTAAACATACTACTTCATATTCCTCTTAACCATACTACTTCATATTCCTCTTAAACATACTACTTCATATTCCTCTTAAACATACTACTTCATATTCCTCTTAAATATACTATTTCATATTCCTCTTTAATATACTATTTCATATTCCTCTTAAATATACTACTTCATATTCGTCTTAAACATACTACTTCATATTCCTCTTAAATATACTACTTCATATTCCTCTTAAACATAGTACTTCACATTCCTCTTAAGCATACTACTTCATATTCCTCTTAAACATACTACTTCATATTCCTCTTAAACATACTACTTCATATTCCTCTTAAATATACTACTTCATATTCCTCTTAAATATACTACTTCATATTCCTCTTAAGCATACTACTTCATATTCCTCTCAAACACAATACTTCATATTCCTCTTAAACATACTACTTCATATTCCTCTTAAAAACACTACTTCATATTCCTCTTAAACATTCTACTTCATATTCCTCTTAAGCATACTACTTCATATTCCTCTTAAACATACTACTTCATATTCCTCTTAAACATACTACTTCAAATTCCTCTTAAACGTACTACTTCATATTCCTCTTAAACATACTATTTCATATTCCTCTTAAAATACTACTTCATATTCCTCTAAAATATACTACTTCATATTCCTCTTAAACATACTACTTAATATTCCTCTTAAACATACTACTTCATATTCCTCTAAAACATACTACTTCATATTACTCTTAAACATACTACTTCATATTCCTCTTAAACATACTATTTCATATTCCTCTTAAATATACAAATTCATATTCTTCTTAAAGATACTACTTCATATTCCTATTCAATATACTACTTCATATTCCTATTAAACATACTACTTCATATTCCTCTTAAACATACTGCTTCATATTCCTCTTAAACATACTACTTCATATTCCTCTTAAACATACTACTTCTTATTCCACTTAAACATACTACTTTATATTCCTCTTAAACATACTACTTCATATACCTCTTAAACATACTACTTCATATTCCTCTTAAAGATACTACTTCATATTCCTATTTAATATTCTACTTCATATTCCTCTTAAACATACTACTTCATATTCCTCCTAAACATACTACTTCATATTCCTCTTAAACATTATACTTCATATACCTCTTAAACATACTACTTCATATTCCTCTTAAACATACTACTTCATATTCCTCTTATACATACTACTTCATATTCCTCTTAAACATACTACTTCATATTCCTATTAAACATACTACTTGATATTCCTCTTAAACATACTACTTCATATTCCTCTTAAACATACTACTTCATATTCCACTTAAACATACTACTTCTTATTCCACTTAAACATACTACTTCATATTCCTCTTAAACATACTACTTCATATACCTCTTAAACATACTACTTCATATTCCTCTTAAAGATACTACTTCATATTCCTATTCAATATACTACTTCATATTCCTATTAAACATACTACTTCATATTCCTCTTAAACATACTACTTCATATTCCTCTTAAACATACTACTTCATATTCCTCTTAAACATACTACTTCTTATTCCACTTAAGCATACTACTTCATATTCCTCTTAAACATACTACTTCATATACCTCTTAAACATACTACTTCATATTCCTCTTAAAGATACTACTTCATATATTATTCAATATACTACTTCATATTCCTCTTAAACATACTACTTCATATTCCTCTTTAACATACTACTTCATATTCCTCTTAAACATACTACATCATATTCCTCTTAAACATACTACTTCATATTCCTCTTAAATATACTTCTTCATTTTCCTCTTAAACATACTACTTCATATTCCTCTTAAACATACTACTTCATATTAATCTTAAACACACTAGTTCATATTCCTCTTAAACATACTACTTCATATTCCTCTTAAATATACTATTTCATATTCCTCTTAAACATACTACTTCATATTCCTCTTAAACATACTACTTCATATTCCTCTTAAACATACTACTTCATATTCCTCTTAAACATACTACTTCATGTTCCTCTTAAACATACTACTTCATTTTCGTCTTAAACATAATACTTCATATTCCTCTTAAATTTACTACTTCATATTCCTCTTAAGCATACTACTTCATATTCCTCTTAAATATACTACTTCATATTCCTCTTAAATATACTATTTCATATTCCTCTTAAATATACTACTTCATATTCCTCTTAAACATACTACTTCATATTCCTCTTAAATATATTACTTCATATTCCTCTTAAACACAGTACTTCACATTCCTCTTAAGCATACTACTTCATATTCCTCTTAAACATACTACTTCATATTCCTCTTAAACATACTACTTCATATTCCTCTTTAACATACTACTTCATATTCCTCTTAAACATACTACTACATATTCCTCTTAAACATACTACTTCATATTCCTCTTAAATATACTTCTTCATTTTCCTCTTAAACATACTACTTCATATTCCTCTTAAACATACTACTTCATATTAATCTTAAACATACTAGTTCATATTCCTCTTAAACATACTACTTCATATTCCTCTTAAACATACTATTTCATATTCCTCTTAAACATACTAATTCATATTCCTCTTAAACATACTACTTCATATTCCTCTTAAACATACTACTTCATATTCCTCTTAAATATACTACTTCATATACGTCTTAAACATACTACTTCGTATACATCTTAAACATACTACTTCATATTACTCTTAAACATACTACTTCATATTCCTCTTAAACATACTACTTCATGTTCCTCTTAAACATACTACTTCATATTCGTCTTAAACATACTACTTCATATTCCTCTTAAACATACTACTTCATATTAATCTTAAACATACTAGTTCATATTCCTCTTAAACATACTACTTCATATTCCTCTTAAACATACTATTTAATATTCCTCTTAAACATACTACTTCATATTCCTCTGTAATATACTACTTCATATTCCTCTTAAACATACTACATCATATTCCTCTCTTAAACATACTACTTCATATTCCTCTTAAATATACTATTTCATATTCCTCTTAAACATACTACTTCATATTCCTCTTAAACATACTACTTCATATTCCTCTTAAACATACTACTTCATATTCCTCTTAAACATACTACTTCATGTTCCTCTTAAACATACTACTTCATATTCGTCTTAAACATACTACTTCATATTCCTCTTAAATTTACTACTTCATATTCCTCTTAAGCATACTACTTCATATTCCTCTTAAACATACTACTTCATATTCCTCTTAAACATACTACTTCATATTCCTCTTTAACATACTACTTCATATTCCTCTTAAACATACTACTTCATATTCCTCTTAAACATACTACTTCATATTCCTCTTAAATATACTTCTTCATTTTCCTCTTAAACATACTACTTCATATTCCTCTTAAACATACTACTTCATATTAATCTTAAACATACTAGTTCATATTCCTCTTAAACATACTACTTCATATTCCTCTTAAACATACTATTTCATATTCCTCTTAAACATACTAATTCATATTCCTCTTAAACATACTACTTCATATTCCTCTTAAACATACTACTTCATATTCCTCTTAAATATACTACTTCATATACGTCTTAAACATACTACTTCGTATACATCTTAAACATACTACTTCATATTACTCTTAAACATACTACTTCATATTCCTCTTAAACATACTACTTCATGTTCCTCTTAAACATACTACTTCATATTCGTCTTAAACATACTACTTCATATTCCTCTTAAACATACTACTTCATATTAATCTTAAACATACTAGTTCATATTCCTCTTAAACATAATACTTCATATTCCTCTTAAACATACTATTTCATATTCCTCTTAAACATACTAATTCATATTCCTCTTAAACATACTCCTTCATATTCCTCTTAAACATACTACTTCATATTCCTCTTAAACATACTACTTCATGTTCCTCTTAAACATACTACTTCATATTCCTCTTAAATATACTACTTCATATTGCTCTTAAACATACTACTTCATATTCCTCTTAAACACACTACTTCATATTCCTTTTAAACATACTACTTCATATTCCTCTTAAATATACTTCTTCATTTTCCTCTTAAACATACTACTTCATATTCCTCTTAAACATACTACTTCATATTAATCTTTAACATACTAGTTCATATTCCTCTTAAACATACTACTTCATATTCCTCTTAAACATACTACTTCATGTTCCTCTTAAACATACTACTTCATATTGCTCTTAAAAATACAACTTCATATTCCTCTTAAATATACTACTTCATATTCCTCTTAAACATACTATTTCATATGCCTCTTAAATATACTACTTCATATTCCTCTTAAATATACTACTTCATATTCCTCTTAAACATACTACTTTATATTCCTCTTAAATATACTACTTCATATACGTCTTAAACATACTACTTCGTATACATCTTAAACATACTACTTCATATTACTCTTAAACATACTACTTCATATTCCTCTTAAACATATTACTTCATGTTCCTCTTAAACATACTACTTCATATTCGTCTTAAACATACTACTTCATATTCCTCTTAAATATACTACTTCATATTCCTCTTAAACATACTACTTCATATTCCTCCTCAATATACTACTTCATATTCCTCTTAAATATACTACTTCATATTCCTCTTAAACATACTACTTCATATTATTCTTAAACGTACTACTTCATATTCCTCTTAAACATACTACTTCATATTCCTCTTAAACATACTACTTCATATTTCTCTTTAATATACTACTTCATATTTCTCTTAAATATACTACTTCATACTCCTCTTAAACATACTACTTCATATTACTCTTAAACATACTACTGCATATTCCTCTTAACATACTACTTCATATTCCTCTTAAACATATTACTTCATATTCCTCTTAAACATACTACTTCATATTCCTCTTAAACATACTACTTCATATTCCTCTTAAACATACTACTTCATATTCCTCTTAAGCATACTACTTCATATTCCTCTTAAACATACTACTTCATATTCCTCTTAAACATACTACTTCATATTCCTCTTAAACATACTACTTCATATTCCTCTTAAACATACTACTTAATATTACTTATAAACATACTACTTCCTTTTCCTCTTAAATATATGTACTACTTCATATTCCTCTTAAACATGCTACTTCATATTCCTCTTAAACATACTACTTCATATTGCTTTCAAACATACTACTTCATATTCCTCTTAAACATACTGCTTTTTATTTCTCTTAAGCATATTACTTCATATTCTTCTTAAGCATACTACTTCATATTCGTCTTAAACATACTCCTTCATATTCCTCTTAAATATACTATTTCATATTCCTCTTAAACATTCTACTTCATATTCCTCTTAAACATACTACTTCATATTCCTCTTAAACATACTACTTCATATTCCTCTTAAACATACTACTTCATGTTCCTCTTAAACATACTACTTCATATTCGTCTTAAACATACTACTTCATATTCCTCTTAAATTTACTACTTCATATTCCTCTTAAACATACTACTTCATATTCCTCTTAAATATACTACTTCATATTCCTCTTAAATATACTATTTCATATTCCTCTTAAATATACTACTTCATATTCCTCTTAAACATACTACTTCATATTCCTCTTAAACATACTACTTCATGTTCCTCTTAAACATACTACTTCATATTCCTCTTAAATATACTACTTCATATTGCTCTTAAACATACTACTTCATATTCCTTTTAAACACACTACTTCATATTCCTCTTAAACATACTACTTCATATTCCTCTTAAATATACTTCTTCATTTTCCTCTTAAACATACTACTTCATATTCCTCTTAAACATACTACTTCATATTAATCTTAAACATACTAGTTCATATTCCTCTTAAACATACTACTTCATATTCCTCTTAAACATACTACTTCATGTTCCTCTTAAACATACTACTTCATATTGCTCTTAAAAATACAACTTCATATTCCTCTTAAATATACTACTTCATATTCCTCTTAAACATACTATTTCATATGCCTCTTAAATATACTACTTCATATTCCTCTTAAATATACTACTTCATATTCCTCTTAAACATACTACTTTATATTCCTCTTAAATATACTACTTCATACACGTCTTAAACATACTACTTCGTATACATCTTAAACATACTACTTCATATTACTCTTAAACATACTACTTCATATTCCTCTTAAACATACTACTTCATGTTCCTCTTAAACATACTACTTCATATTCGTCTTAAACATACTACTTCATATTACTCTTAAATATACTACTTCATATTCCTCTTAAACATACTACTTCATATTCCTCCTCAATATACTACTTCATATTCCTCTTAAATATACTACTTCATATTCCTCTTAAACATACTACTTCATATTATTCTTAAACGTACTACTTCATATTCCTCTTAAACATACTACTTCATATTCCTCTTAAACATACTACTTCATATTTCTCTTAAATATACTACTTCATATTTCTCTTAAATATACTACTTCATATTCCTCTTAAACATACTACTTCATATTACTCTTAAACATACTACTTCATATTCCTCTTAAACATACTACTTCATATTCCTCTTAAACATATTACTTCATATTCCACTTAAACATATTACTTCATATTCCTCTTAAGCATACTACTTCATATTCCTCTTAAGCATACTACTTCATATTCCTCTTAAGCATACTACTTCATATTCCTCTTAAACATACTACTTCATATTCCTCTTAAACATACTACTTCATATTCCTCTTAAACATACTACTTCATATTCCTCTTAAACATACTACTTAATATTACTTATAAACATACTACTTCCTTTTCCTCTTAAATATATGTACTACTTCATATTCCTCTTAAACATGCTACTTCATATTCCTCTTAAACATACTACTTCATATTGCTTTCAAACATACTACTTCATATTCCTCTTAAACATACTACTTTTTATTTCTCTTAAGCATATTACTTCATATTCCTCTTAAGCATACTACTTCATATTCCTCTTAAACATACTCCTTCATATTCCTCTTAAATATACTATTTCATATTCCTCTTAAACATTCTACTTCATATTCCTCTTAAACATACTACTTCATATTCCTCTTAAACATACTACTTCATATTCCTCTTAAACATACTACTTCATGTTCCTCTTAAACATACTACTTCATATTCGTCTTAAACATACTACTTCATATTCCTCTTAAATTTACTACTTCATATTCCTCTTAAACATACTACTTCATATTCCTCTTAAATATACTACTTCATATTCCTCTTAAATATACTATTTCATATTCCTCTTAAATATACTACTTCATATTCCTCTTAAACATACTACTTCATATTCCTCTTAAATATACTACTTCATATTCCTCTTAAACATAGTACTTCACATTCCTCTTAAGCATACTATTTCATATTCCTCTTAAACATACTACTTCATATTCCTCTTAAACATACTACTTCATATTCCTCTTAAATATACTACTTCATATTCTTCTTAAATATACTACTTCATATTCCTCTTAAGCATACTACTTCATATTCCTCTCAAACACAATACTTCATATTCCTCTTAAACATACTACTTCATATTCCTCTTAAACATACTACTTCATATTCCTCTTAAACATACTACTTCATATTCCTCTTAAACATACTACTTCTTATTCCTCTTAACTATACTACTTCATATGCCTCTTAAACATAATACTTCATATTCCTCTTAAACATACTACTTCATATTCCTCTTAAAAACACTACTTCATATTCCTCTTAAACATACTACTTCATATTCCTCTTAAGCATACTACTTCATATTCCTCTTAAACATACTACTTCATATTCCTCTTAAACATACTACTTCATATGCCTCTTAAACGTACTACTTCATATTCCTCTTAAACATACTATTTCATATTCCTCTTAAAAATGCTACTTCATATTCCTCTTAAATATACTACTTCATATTCCTCTTAAACATACTACTTAATATTCCTCTTAACCATACTACTTCATATTCCTCTAAAACATACTACTTCATATTACTCTTAAACATACTACTTCATATTCCTCTTAAACATACTATTTCATATTCCTCTTAAATATACAAATTCATATTCCTCTTAAATATACTACTTCATATTCCTCTTAAACATACTACTTCATATTCCTCTTAAAGATACTACTTCATATTCCTATTCAATATACTACTTCATATTCCTATTAAACATGCTACTTCATATTCCTTTTAAACATACTACTTCATATTCCTCTTAAACATACTACTTCATATTCCTCTTAAACATACTACTTCTTATTCCACTTAAACATACTACTTCATATTCCTCTTAAACATACTACTGCATATACCTCTTAAACATACTACTTCATATTCCTCTTAAAGATACTACTTCATATTCCTATTCAATATACTACTTCAAATTCCTCTTAAACATACTACTTCATATTCCTCCTAAACATTCTACTTCATATTCCTCTTAAACATTATACTTCATATACCTCTTAAACATACTACTTCATATTCCTCTTAAACATACTACTTCATATTCCTCTTAAACATTCTACTTCATATTACTCTTAAACATACTACTTCATATTCCTATTAAACATACTACTTCATATTCCTCTTAAACATACTACTTCATATTCCTCCTAAACATACTACTTCATATTCCTCTTAAACATACTACTTCTTATTCCACTTAAACATACTACTTCATATTCCTCTTAAACAAACTACTTCATATACCTCTTAAACATACTACTTCATATTCCTCTTAAAGATACTATTTCATATTCCTATTCAATATACTACTTCATATTCCTATTAAACATACTACTTCATATTCCTCTTAAACATACTTCTTCATATTCCTCTTAAACATACTACTTCATATTCCTCTTAAACATACTACTTCTTATTCCACTTAAACATACTTCTTCATATTCCTCTTAAACATACTACTTCATATACCTCTTAAACATACTACTTCATATTCCTGTTAAAGATACTACTTCATATTCCTATTCAATATACTACTTCATATTCCTCTTAAACATACTACTTCATATTCCTCTTAAACATACTACTTCATATTCCTCTTTAACATACTACTTCATATTCCTCTTAAACATACTACTTCATATTCCTCTTAATTACACTACTTCATATTCCTCTTAAACATACTACTTCATATTCCTCTTAAACATACTACTTCATATTCCTCTTAAACATACTACTTCATATTCCTCTTAAATATACTACTTCATATACGTCTTAAACATACTACTTCGTATACATCTTAAACATACTACTACATATTCCTATTAAACATACTACTTCATATTCCTCTTAAACATACTACTTCATATTCCTCTTAAACATACTACTTCATATTCCTCTTAAACATACTACTTCTTATTCCACTTAAACATACTACTTCATATTCCTCTTAAACATACTGCTTCATATACCTCTTAAACATATTACTTTATATTCCTCTTAAAGATACTACTTCATATTCCTATTCAATATACTACTTCATATTCCTCTTAAACATACTACTTCATATTCCTCTTTAACATACTACTTCATATTCCTCTTAAACATACTACTTCATATTCCTCTTAAACATACTACTTCATATTCCTCTTAAATATACTTCTTCATTTTCCTCTTAAACATACTACTTCATATTCCTCTTAAACATACTACTTCATATTAATCTTAAACATACTAGTTCATATTCCTCTTAAACATACTACTTCATATTCCTCTTAAACATACTATTTCATATTCCTCTTAAATATACAAATTCATATTCCTCTTAAATATACTACTTCATATTCCTCTTAAACATACTACTTCATATTCCTCTTAAAGATACTACTTCATATTCCTATTCAATATACTACTTCATATTCCTATTAAACATGCTACTTCATATTCCTCTTAAACATACTACTTCATATTCCTCTTAAACATACTACTTCATATTCCTCTTAAACATACTACTTCTTATTCCAGTTAAACATACTACTTCATATTCCTCTTAAACATACTACTTCATATACCTCTTAAACATACTACTTCATATTCCTCTTAAAGATACTACTTCATATTCCTATTCAATATACTACTTCAAATTCCTCTTAAACATACTACTTCATATTCCTCCTAAACATTCTACTTCATATTCCTCTTAAACATTATACTTCATATACCTCTTAAACATACTACTTCATATTCCTCTTAAACATACTACTTCATATTCCTCTTAAACATACTACTTCATATTCCTCTTAAACATACTACTTCATATTCCTATTAAACATACTACTTCATATTCCTCTTAAACATACTACTTCATATTCCTCTTAAACATACTACTTCATATTCCTCTTAAACATACTACTTCTTATTCCACTTAAACATACTACTTCATATTCCTCTTAAACAAACTACTTCATATACCTCTTAAACATACTACTTCATATTCCTCTTAAAGATACTATTTCATATTCCTATTCAATATACTACTTCATATTCCTATTAAACATACTACTTCATATTCCTCTTAAACATACTACTTCATATTCCTCTTAAACATACTACTTCATATTACTCTTAAACATACTACTTCTTATTCCACTTAAACATACTACTTCATATTCCTCTTAAACATACTACTTCATATACCTCTTAAACATACTACTTCATATTCCTCTTAAAGATACTACTTCATATTCCTATTCAATATACTACTTCATATTCCTCTTAAACATACTACTTCATATTCCCCTTAAAGATACTACTTCATATTCCTCTTTTACATACTACTTCATATTCCTCTTAAACATACTACTTCATATTAATCTTAAACACACTAGTTCATATTCCTCTTAAACATACTACTTCATATTCCTCTTAAACATACTACTTCATATTCCTCTTAATTACACTACTTCATATTCCTCTTAAACATACTACTTCATATTCCTCTTAAACATACTACTTCATATTCCTCTTAAACATACTACTTCATATTCCTCTTAAATATACTACTTCATATACGTCTTAAACATACTACTTCGTATACATCTTAAACATACTACTACATATTCCTATTAAACATACTACTTCATATTCCTCTTAAACATACTACTTGATATTCCTCTTAAACATACTACTTCATATTCCTCTTAAACATACTACTTCTTATTCCACTTAAACATACTACTTCATATTCCTCTTAAACATACTACTTCATATTCCTCTTAAACATACTACTTTATATTCCTCTTAAAGATACCACTTCATATTCCTATTCAATATACTACTTCATATTCCTCTTAAACATACTACTTCATATTCCTCTTTAATATACTACTTCATATTCCTCTTAAACATACTACTTCATATTCCTCTTAAACATACTACTTCTTATTCCACTTAAACATACTACTTCATATTCCTCTTAAACATACTGCTTCATATACCTCTTAAACATATTACTTTATATTCCTCTTAAAGATACTACTTCATATTCCTATTCAATATACTACTTCATATTCCTCTTAAACATACTACTTCATATTCCTCTTTAACATACTACTTCATATTCCTCTTAAACATACTACTTCATATTCCTCTTAAACATACTACTTCATATTCCTCTTAAATATACTTCTTCATTTTCCTCTTAAACATACTACTTCATATTCCTCTTAAACATACTACTTCATATTAATCTTAAACATACTAGTTCATATTCCTCTTAAACATACTACTTCATATTCCTCTTAAACATACTATTTCATATTCCTCTTAAACATACTAATTCATATTCCTCTTAAACATACTACTTCATATTCCTCTTAAACATACTACTTCATATTCCTCTTAAATATACTACTTCATATACGTCTTAAACATACTACTTCGTATACATCTTAAACATACTACTTCATATTACTCTTAAACATACTACTTCATATTCCTCTTAAACATACTACTTCATGTTCCTCTTAAACATACTACTTCATATTCGTCTTAAACATACTACTTCATATTCCTCTTAAACATACTACTTCATATTAATCTTAAACATACTAGTTCATATTCCTCTTAAACATACTACTTCATATTCCTCTTAAACATACTATTTCATATTCCTCTTAAACATACTAATTCATATTCCTCTTAAACATACTCCTTCATATTCCTCTTAAACATACTACTTCATATTCCTCTTAAATATACTACTTCATATTCCTCTTAAACATACTACTTCATATTCCTCTTAAACATATTACTTTATATTCCTCTTAAATATACTACTTCATATTCCTCTTAAACATACTATTTCATATGCCTCTTAAATATACTACTTCATATTCCTCTTAAATATACTACTTCATATTCCTCTTAAACATACTACTTCATATTCCTCTTAAATATACTACTTCATATACGTCTTAAACATACTACTTCGTATACATCTTAAACATACTACTTCATATTACTGTTAAACATACTACTTCATATTCCTCTTAAACATACTACTTCATGTTCCTCTTAAACATACTACTTCATATTCGTCTTAAACATACTACTTCATATTCCTCTTAAATATACTACTTCATATTCCTCTTAAACATACTACTTCATATTCCTCCTCAATATACTACTTCATATTCCTCTTAAATATACTACTTCATATTCCTCTTAAACGTACTACTTCATATTCCTCTTAAACATACTACTTCATATTCCTGTTAAACATACTACTTCATATTCCTCTTAAATATACTACTTCATATACGTCTTAAACATACTACTTCGTATACATCTTAAACATACTACTTCATATTCCTATTAAACATACTACTTCATATTCCTCTTAAACATACTACTTCATATTCCTCTTAAACATACTACTTCATATTCCTCTTAAACATACTACTTCATATTCCTCTTAAACATATTACTTCATATTCCTCTTAAACATACTACTTCATATTCCTCTTAAACATACTACTTCATATTCCTCTTAAACATACTACTTCATATTCCTCTTAAGCATACTACTTCATATTCCTCTTAAACATACTATTTCATATTCCTCTTAAACATACTACTTCATATTCCTCTTAAACATAAAACTTCATATTCCTCTTAAATATACTACTTCATATTCCTCTTAAATATACTACTTCATATTCCTCTTAAACATACTACTTCATATTTCTCTTAAACATACTACTTCATATTCCTCTTAAATATACTACTTCATATTCCTCTTAAATATACTACTTCATATTCCTCTTAAATATACTACTTCATATTCCTCTTAACCATACTACTTCATATTCCTCTTTAATATACTACTTCATATTCCTCTTACACATGCTACTTCATATTCCTCTTAAACATACTACTTCATATTCCTCTTAAATATACTACTTCATATTCCTCTTAAACATAATACTTAATATTCCTCTTAAACATACTACTTCATATTCCTCTTAAACATATTATTTCATATTCCTCTTTAACATACTACTTCATATTCCTCTTAAACATACTACTTCATATTCCTCTTAAACATACTACTTTATATTCCTCTTAAACATACTACTTCATATTCCTCTTAAATATACTACTTCATATTCCTCTTAAACATACTACTTCATATTCCTCTTAAATATACTACTTCATATTCGTCTTAAATATACTATTTCATATTCTTCTTAAATATACTACTTCATATTCCTCTTAAACATAATTCTTCATATTCATCTTAAATATACTACTTCATATTCTTCTTAAACATACTACTTCATATTCCTCTTAAACATACTACTTCATATTCCTCTTAAACATAATACTTCATATTCCTCTTAAACATACTACTTCATATTCCTCTTAAACATACTACTTCATATTCATCTTAAATATACTACTTCATATTCCTCCTAAATATACTACTTCATATTCCTCTTAAACATATTACTTCATATTACTGTTGAACATTCTACTTCATATTCCTCTTAAACATACTACTTCATATTCCTCTTAAACATACTACTTCATATTCCTCTTAAACATACTACTTCATATTCCTCTTAAACATACTACTTCATATTCCTCTTAAACATCCTACTTCATATTCCTCTTAAACATACTACTTCATATTCCTCATAAACATACTACTTCATATTCCTCTTAAACATACTGCTTCATATTCCTCTTAAACTTACTACTTCATATTCTTCTTAAATATACTACTTCATATTACTCTTAAATATGCGACTTCATATTCCTCTTAAACATACTACTTCATATTCCTCTTAAATATACTACTTCATATTCCTCTTAAATATAATTTTTCATATTCCTCTTAAACATACTACTTCATATTCCTCTTAAACATACTACTTCATATTCCTCTTAAACACACTACTTCATATTCCTCTTAAACATACTACCTCATATTCTTCTTCAACATACTACTTCATATTCCTCTTAAACATACTACTCCATATTCCTCTTAAACATTCTACTTCATATTCCTCTTAAATAAACTACTTCATGTTCCTCTTAAATATACCACTTCATATTACTCTTAAACATACTACTTCATATTCCTCTTAAACATACTACTTCATATTCCTCTTAAACATACTACTTCATATTCCTCTTAAACATACTACTTCATATTCCTCTTAAATATACTACTTCATATTCCTCTTAAACATACTACTTCATATTCCTCTTAAACATACTACTTCATATTCCTCTTAAACATACTACTTCATATTCCTCTTCAAGATACTACTTCATATTCCTCTTAAAAATACTACTTCATATTCCTCTTAAATATACTACTTCATATTCCTCTTAAACATACTACTTCATATTACTCTTAAACATACTACTTCATATTCCTCTTAAACATACTACTTCATATTACTCTCAAACATACTACTTCATATTCTTCTTAAACATACTATTTCATATTCCTCTTAAATATACTACTTCATATTCCTCTTAAATATACTACTTCATATTCCTCTTAAACATACTACTTCATATTCCTCTTAAATATACTACTTCATATACATCTTAAACATACTACTTCATATTCCTCTTAAACATACTACTTCATATTCCTCTTAAACATACTACTTCATATTTCTATTAAACATACTACTTCATATTCCTCTTAAACATATTACTTCATATTCCTCTTAAACATACTACTTCATATTCCTCTTAAACATACTACTTCATATTCCTCTTAAACATACAAATTCATATTCTTCTTAAACATACTCCTTCATATTCCTCTTAAACATACTACTTCATATTCCTCTTAAAGATACTACTTTATATTCCCCTTAAATATACAACTTCATATTCCTCTTAAACATACCACTTCATATTCCTCTTAAACATACTACTTTATATTCCTTTTAAACATACTACTTCATATTCCTCTTAAACATACTACTTCATATTAATCTTAAACATGCTAGTTCATATTCCTTTAAAACATACTACTTCATATTCCTCTAAAACATACTACTTCATATTCCTCTTAAACATACTACTTCATATTCCTCTTAAACATAGTACTTCATATTCCTCTTAAACATACTATTTCATATGCCTCTTAAATATAATACTTCATATTCCTCTTAAATATGCTACTTCATATTCCTCTTAAACATACTACTTCATATTCCTCTTAAATATGCTACTTCATATACGACTTAAACTTACTACTTCATATTCCTCTTAAACGTACTACTTCATATTCCTCTTAAACATACTACTTCATATTCCTGTTAAACATACTACTTCATATTCCTCTTAAATATACTACTTCATATACGTCTTAAACATACTACTTCGTATACATCTTAAACATACTACTTCATATTCCTATTAAACATACTACTTCATATTCCTCTTAAACATACTACTTCATATTCCTCTTAAACATACTACTTCATATTCCTCTTAAACATACTACTTCATATTCCTCTTAAACATATTACTTCATATTGCTCTTAAACATACTAGTTCATATTCCTCTTAAACATACTACTTCATATTCCTCTTAAACATACTACTTCATATTCCTCTTAAGCATACTACTTCATATTCCTCTTAAACATACTATTTCATATTCCTCTTAAACATACTACTTCATATTCCTCTTAAACATAAAACTTCATATTCCTCTTAAATATACTACTTCATATTCCTCTTAAATATACTACTTCATATTCCTCTTAAACATACTACTTCATATTTCTCTTAAACATACTACTTCATATTCCTCTTAAATAAACTACTTCATATTCCTCTTAAATATACTACTTCATATTCCTCTTAAATATACTACTTCATATTCCTCTTAACCATACTACTTCATATTCCTCTTTAATATACTACTTCATATTCCTCTTACACATGCTATTTCATATTCCTCTTAAACATACTACTTCATATTCCTCTTAAATATACTACTTCATATTCCTCTTAAACATAATACTTAATATTCCTCTTAAACATACTACTTCATATTCCTCTTAAACATATTATTTCATATTCCTCTTTAACATACTACTTCATATTCCTCTTAAACATACTACTTCATATTCCTCTTAAACATACTACTTCATATTCCTCTTAAACATACTACTTCATATTCCTCTTAAATATACTACTTCATATTCCTCTTAAACATACTACTTCATATTCCTCTTAAATATACTACTTCATATTCCTCTTAAATATACTATTTCATATTCTTCTTAAATATACTACTTCATATTCCTCTTAAACATAATTCTTCATATTCCTCTTAAATATACTACTTCATATTCTTCTTAAACATACTACTTCATATTCCTCTTAAACATACTACTTCATATTCCTCTTAAACATAATACTTCATATTCCTCTTAAACATACTACTTCATATTCCTCTTAAACATACTACTTCATATTCATCTTAAATATACTACTTTATATTCCTCCTAAATATACTACTTCATATTCCTCTTAAACATATTACTTCATATTACTGTTGAACATTCTACTTCATATTCCTCTTAAACATACTACTTCATATTCCTCTTAAACATACTACTTCATATTCCTCTTAAACATACTACTTCATATTCCTCTTAAACATACTACTTCATATTCCTCTTAAGCATCCTACTTCATATTCCTCTTAAACATACTACTGCATATTCCTCATAAACATACTACTTCATATTCCTCTTAAACATACTGCTTCATATTCCTCTTAAACTTACTACTTCATATTCTTCTTAAATATACTACTTCATATTACTCTTAAATATGCTACTTCATATTCCTCTTAAACATACTACTTCATATTCCTCTTAAATATACTACTTCATATTCCTCTTAAATATAATTTTTCATATTCCTCTTAAACATACTACTTCATATTCCTCTTAAACATACTACTTCATATTCCTCTTAAACACACTACTTCAAATTCCTCTTAAACATACTACCTCATATTCTTCTTCAACATACTACTTCATATTCCTCTTAAACATACTACTCCATATTCCTCTTAAACATTCTACTTCATATTCCTCTTAAATAAACTACTTCATGTTCCTCTTAAATATACTACTTCATATTACTCTTAAACATACTACTTCATATTCCTCTTAAACATACTACTTCATATTCCTCTTAAACATACTACTTCATATTCCTCTTAAACATACTACTTCATATTCCTCTTAAATATACTACTTCATATTCCTCTTAAACATACTACTTCATATTCCTCTTAAACATACTACTTCATATTCCTCTTAAACATACTACTTCATATTCCTCTTCAAGATACTACTTCATATTCCTCTCAAAAATACTACTTCATATTCCTCTTAAATATACTACTTCATATTCCTCTTAAACATACTACTTCATATTACTCTTAAACATACTACTTCATATTCCTCTTAAACATACTACTTCATATTACTCTCAAACATACTACTTCATATTCTTCTTAAACATACTATTTCATATTCCTCTTAAATATACTACTTCATATTCCTCTTAAATATACTACTTCATATTCCTCTTAAACATACTACTTCATATTCCTCTTAAATATACTACTTCATATACATCTTAAACATACTACTTCATATTCCTCTTAAACATACTACTTCATATTCCTCTTAAACATACTACTTCATATTTCTATTAAACATACTACTTCATATTCCTCTTAAACATATTACTTCATATTCCTCTTAAACATACTACTTCATATTCCTCTTAAGCATACTACTTCATATTCGTCTTAAACATACAAATTCATATTCTTCTTAAGCATACTCCTTCATATTCCTCTTAAACATACTACTTCATATTCCTCTTAAAGATACTACTTTATATTCCCCTTAAATAAACTACTTCATATTACTCTTAAACATACCACTTCATATTCCTCTTAAACATACTACTTCATATTCCTCTTAAACATACTACTTCATATTCCTCTTAAACATAGTACTTCATATTCCTCCTAAACATACTATTTCATATGCCTCTTAAATATAATACTTCATATTCCTCTTAAATATGCTACTTCATATTCCTCTTAAACATACTACTTCATATTCCTCTTAAATATGCTACTTCATATACGACTTAAACTTACTACTTCGTATTCCTCTTACACATACTACTTCATATTCCTCTTAAACATACTACTTCATATTCCTCTTAAGCATACTACTTCATATTCCTCTCTTAAACATACTACTTCATATTCCTCTTAAGCATACTACTTCATATTCCTCTTAAACATACTACTTCATATTTCTCTTAAACATACTACTTCATATTCCTCTTGAACATAATATCTCATATTCCTCTTAAATATACTACTTCATATTCCTCTTAAATATACTACTTCATATTCCTCTTAAATATACTACTTCATATTCCTCTTAAACATACTACTTCATATTCTTCTTAAACATACTACTTCATATTCCTCTTAAACATACTACTTCATATTCCTCTTAAACATACTACTTCATATTCCTCTTAAACATACTACTTCATATTCCTCTTAAACATACTACCTCATATTCCTCTTAAACATACTACTTCATATTCCTCTTAAGCATACTACTTCATATTCCTCTTAAACATACTACTTCATATTCCTCTTAAACATACTACTTCATATTCCTCTTAAACATACTACTTCATATTCCTCTTAAATATACTACTTCCAATTCCTCTTAAATATACTACTTCATATTCTTCTTAAACATACTACTTCATATTCCTCTTTAACATACTACTTCATATTCCTCTTAAAAACACTACTTCATATTCCTCTCAAACATACTACTTCATATTCCTCTTAAACATACTACTTCATATTCCTCTTAAGCATACTACTTCATATTCCTCTTAAATATACAAATTCATATTCCTCTTAAATATACTACTTCATATTCCTCTTAAACATACTACTTCATATTCCTCTTAAATATACTACTTCATATTCCTCTTAAAAACACTACTTCATATTCCTCTTAAACATACTACTTCACATTCCTCTTAAGCATACTACTTCATATTCCTCTTAAATATACAAATTCATATTCCTCTTAAATATACTACTTCATATTCCTCTTAAACATACTACTTCATATTCCTCTTAAATATACTACTTCATATACCTCTTAAACATACTACTTCATATTCCTCTTAAATATACTACTTCATATACGTCTTAAACATACTACTTCATATTCCTGTTAAACATACTACTTCATATTCCTCTTAAATATACTACTTCATATACGTCTTAAACATACTACTTCATATTCCTGTTAAACATACTACTTCATATTCCTCTTAAACATATTACTTCATATACCTCTTAAACATACTACTTCATATTCCTCTTATACATACTACTTCATATTCCTCTTAAACATATTACTTCATATTCCTCTTAAACATACTACTTCATATTCCTCCTTAACATACTACTTCATATTCCTCTTAAATATACTACTTCATATTCCTCTTAAAAACACTACTTCATATTCCTCTTAAACATACTACTTCACATTCCTCTTAAGCATACTACTTCATATTCCTCTTAAATATACAAATTCATATTCCTCTTAAATATACTACTTCATATTCCTCTTAAACATACTACTTCATATTCCTCTTAAATATACTACTTCATATACGTCTTAAACATACTACTTCATATTCCTGTTAAACATACTACTTCATATTCCTCTTAAACATATTACTTCATATACCTCTTAAACATACTACTTCATATTCCGCTTATACATACTACTTCATATTCCTCTTAAACATATTACTTCATATTCCTCTTAAACATACTACTTCATATTCCTCCTTAACATACTACTTCATATTCCTCTTAAACATACTACTTCATATTCCTCTTAAACATACTACTTCATATTCCTCTAAAACATACTACTTCATATTCCTCTTAAATATTCAAATTAATATTCCTCTTTAATATACTACTTCATATTCCTCTTAAACATACTACTTCTTATTCCAATTAAACATACTACTTCTTATTCCTCTTAAACATACTACTTCATATTCCTCTTAAACATACTACTTCATATTCCTTTTAAAGATACTACTTCATATTCCTATTCAATATACTACTTCATATTCCTCTTAAACATACTACTTCATATTCCTCTTAAACATACTACTTCATATTCCTCTCAAACATACTACTTCATATTCCTCTTAAACGTACTACTTCATATTCCTCTTAAACATACTACTTCATATTCCTCTTAAACATACTACTTCATATTAATCTTAAACATGCTAGTTCATATTCCTTTTAAACATACTAATTCATATTCCTCTTAAACATACTACTTCATATTCCTCTTAAACTTACTACTTCGTATTCCTCTTAAGCATACTACTTCATATTCCTCTTAAACATACTACTTCATATTCCTCTTAAACATACTACTTCATATTCCTCTTAAACATACTACTTCATATTCCTCTTAAACATACTACTTCTTATTCCAATTAAACATACTACTTCTTATTCCTCTTAAACTTACTACTTCATATTTCTCTTAAACATACTACTTCATATTCCTCTTGAACATACTACTTCATATTCCTCTTAAATATACTACTTCATATTCCTCTTAAATATACTACTTCATATTCCTCTTAAATATACTACTTCATATTCCTCTTAAACATACTACTTCATATTCTCCTTAAACATACTACTTGATATTCCTCTTAAACATACTACTTAATATTCCTCTTAAACATACTACTTCATATTTCTTTTAAACATACTACTTCATATTCCTCTTAAACATACTACCTCATATTCCTCTTAAACATACTACTTCATATTCCTCTTAAACATACTACTTCATATTCCTCTTAAACATACTACTTCATATTCATCTTAAACATACTACTTCTTATTTCTCTTAAACATACTACTTCATATTCCTCTTAAACATACTACTTCATATTCCTCTTAAACATAATACTTCATATTCCTCTTAAACATACTACTTCATATTCCTCTTAAATATACTACTTCCAATTCCTCTTAAATAAACTACTTCATATTCCTCTTAAAAACACTACTTCATATTCCTCTTAAACATACTACTTCACATTCCTCTTAAGCATACTACTTCATATTCCTCTTAAACATACTACTTCATATTCCTCTTAAACATACTACTTCATATTCCTCTTAAGCATACTACTTCATATTCCTCTTAAACATACTACTTCTATTCCTCTTAAACATACTACTTTATATTCCTCTTAAACATACTATTTCATATTCCTCTTAAATATACAAATTCATATTCCTCTTAAATACACTACTTCATATTCCTCTTAAACATACTACTTCATATTCCTCTTAAATATACTATTTCATATACGTCTTAAACATACTACTTCATATTCCTCTTAAACATACTACTTCATATTCGTCTTAAACATATTACTTCATATACCTCTTAAACATACTACTTCATATTCCTCTTAAACATACTACTTCATATTTCTCTTAAACATACTACTTCATATTCCTCTTAAACATACTACTTCATATTCCTATTAAACATACTACTTCATATTCCTCTTTAACATACTACTTCATATTCCTCTTAAACATACTACTTCATATTCCTCTTAAACATACTACTTCTTATTCCACTTAAACATACTACTTAATATTCCTCTTAAACATACTACTTCATATTCTTCTAAAACATACTACTTCATATTACTCTTAAATATACTACTTCATATTGCTCTTAAACATACTATTTCATATTCTTCTTAAATATACAAATTCATATTCCTCTTAAATATACTACTTCATATACGTCTTAAACATACTACTTCATATTCCTCTTAAACATACTACTTCATATTCCTCTTAAATATAATTTTTCATTTTCCTCTTAAACATACTACTTCATATTCCTCTTAAACATACTACTTCATATTCCTCTTAAACATACTACTTCATATTCCTCTTAAACATACTACTTCATATTCCTCTTAAACATACTACTTCATATTCCTCTTAAACATACTACTTCATATTCCTCTTAAACATACTACTTCTTATTCCACTTAAACATACTACTTCTTATTCCTCTTAAACATACTACTTCATATTCCTCTTAAACATACTACTTCATATTCCTCTTAAAGATACTCCTTCATATTCCTGTTCAATATACTACTTCATATTGCTTTTAAACATACTACTTCATATTCCTCTTAAACATACTACTTCATATTCCTCTTAAACATACTACTTCTTATTCCACTTAAACATACTACTTCTTATTCCTCTTAAACATACTACTTCATATTCCTCTTAAACATACTATTTCATATTCCTCTTAAACATACTAATTCATATTCCTCTTAAACATACTACTTCATATTCCTCTTAAACATACTACTTCATATTCCTCTTAAACATACTACTTCATGTTCCTCTTAAACATACTACTTCATATTCCTCTTAAAAATACTACTTCATATTCCTCTTAAATATACTACTTCATATTCCTCTTAAACATACTATTTCATATGCCTCTTAAATATACTACTTTATATTCATCTTAAATATACAACTTCATATTCCTCTTAAACATACTACTTTATATTCCTCTTAAATATACGACTTCATATACGTCTTAAACATACTACTTCGTATACCTCTTAAACATACTACTTCATATTCCTCTTAAACATACTACTTTATATTCCTCTTAAACATACTACTTCATGTTCCTCTTAAACATACTACTTCATATTCGTCTTAAATATACTACTTCATATTCCTCTTAAATATACTACTTCATATTCCTCTTAAACATACTACTTCATATTCCTCTTAAATATACTACTTCATATTCCTCTTAAATATACTATTTCATATTCCTCTTAAATATACTACTTAATATTCCTCTTAAACATACTACTTCATATTCCTCTTAAATATACTACTTCATATTCCTCTTAAACATACTACTTCACATTCCTCTTAAGCATACTACTTCATATTCCTCTTAAACACAATACTTCATATTCCTCTTAAACATACTACTTCATATTCCTCTTAAACATACTACTTCATATTCCTCTTAAACATACTACTTCATATTCCTCTTAAACATACTATTTCATATTCCTCTTAAAAATACTACTTCATATTCCTCTTAAATATACTACTTCATATTCCTCTTAAACATACTACTTAATTTTCCTCTTAAAAATACTACTTCATATTCCTCTAAAACATACTACTTCATATTACTCTTAAACATATTACTTCATATTCCTCTTAAACATACTATTTCATATTCCTCTTAAATATACAAATTCATATTCCTCTTAAATATACTACTTCATATTCCTCTTAAACATACTACTTCATATTGCTCTTAAATATACTACTTCATATACGTCTTAAACATACTACTTCATATTCCTCTTAAACATACTACCTCATATTCCTCTTAAACATATTACTTCATATACCTCTTAAACATACTACTTCATATTCCTCTTAAACATATTACTTCATATTCCACTTAAACATACTATTTCATATTCCTCTTAAACATACTACTTCATATTCCTATTAAACATCATACTTCATATTCCTCTTAAACATACTACTTCATATTCCTCTTAAACATACTACTTCATATTATTCTTAATCATACTACTTCTTATTTCACTTAAACATACTACTTCATATTCCTCTTAAACATACTACTTCATATACTTCTTAAACATACTACTTCATATTCCTCTTAAAGATACTACTTCATATTCCTATTCAATATACTACTTCATATTCCTCTTAAACATACTACTTCATATTCCTCTTAAAAATACTACTTAATATTCCTCTTAAATATACTACTTCATATACGTCTTAAACATACTACTTCGTATACATCTTAAACATACTACTTCATATTACTCTTAAACATACTACTTCATATTCCTCTTAAACATACTACTTCATATTACTCTTAAACATACTACTTCATATTCCTCTTAAACATACTACTTCATATTCCTCTTAAACATACTACTTCATATTCCTCTTAAACGTACTACTTCATATTCCTCTAAAAAATACTACTTCATATTCCTCTTAAATATACTACTTCATATTCCTCTTAAATATACTACTTCATATTTCTCTTAAATATACTACTTCGTACTCCTCTTAAACATACTACTTCATATTACTCTTAAACATACTACTTCATATTCCTCTTAAACATACTACTTCATATTCCTCTTAAACATATTACTTCATATTCCTCTTAAACATACTACTTCATATTCCTCTTAAACATACTACTTCATATTCCTTTTAAACATACTACTTCATATTCCTCTTAAGCATACTACTTCATATTCCTCTTAAACATACTACTTCATATTCCTCTTAAACATACTACTTCATATTCCTCTTAAACATACTACTTCATATTCCTCTTAAACATATTACTTCAAATTCCTCTTAAACATACTACTTCATATTCCTCTTAAACATACTACTTCATATTCCTCTTAAATATACTACTTCATATTTCTCTTAAATATACTACTTCGTACTCCTCTTAAACATACTACTTCATATTACTCTTAAACATACTACTTCATATTCCTCTTAAACATACTACTTCATATTCCTCTTAAACATATTACTTCATATTCCTCTTAAACATACTACTTCATATTCCTCTTAAACATACTACTTCATATTCCTTTTAAACATACTACTTCATATTCCTCTTAAGCATACTACTTCATATTCCTCTTAAACATACTACTTCATATTCCTCTTAAACATACTACTTCATATTCCTCTTAAACATACTACTTCATATTCCTCTTAAACATACTACTTAATATTCCTTATAAACATACTACTTCCTTTTCCTCTTAAATATACTTCTTCATATTCCTCTTAAACATACTACTTCATATTCCTCTTAAACACACTACTTCATATTCTTCTTAAACATACTACTTCATATTCCTCTTAAACATACTCCTTCATATTCCTCTTAAACATACTACTTCATATTCCTCTTAAACATACTACTTCATATTTCTCTTAAATATACTACTTCATATTCCTCTTAAATATACTACTTCATATTTCTCTTAAACATACTACTGGATATTCCTCTTAAGCATACTACTTCATATTCCTCTTAAACATGCTACTTCATATTCCTCTTAAACATACCACTTCATATTGCTTTCAAATATACTACTTCATATTCCTCTTAAATATACTACTTTTTATTCCTCTTAGGCATATTACTTCATATTCCTCTTAAGCATACTACTTCATATTCCTCTTAAACATACTACTTCATATTCCTCTTAATTATACTACTTCATATTCCTCTTAAACATACTACTTCATATTCCTCTTAAACATACTACTTCATATTCCTCTTAAACATACTACTTAATATTCCTTATAAACATACTACTTCCTTTTCCTCTTAAATATACTTCTTCATATTCCTCTTAAACATACTACTTCATATTCCTCTTAAACACACTACTTCATATTCTTCTTAAACATACTACTTCATATTCCTCTTAAACATACTCCTTCATATTCCTCTTAAACATACTACTTCATATTCCTCTTAAACATACTACTTCATATTTCTCTTAAATATACTACTTTATATTCATCTTAAATATACTTCTTCATATTCCTCTTAAACATACTACTTTATATTCCTCTTAAATATACGACTTCATATACGTCTTAAACATACTACTTCGTATACCTCTTAAACATACTACTTCATATTCCTCTTAAACATACTACTTCATATTCCTCTTAAACATACTACTTCATGTTCCTCTTAAACATACTACTTCATATTCGTCTTAAATATACTACTTCATATTCCTCTTAAATATACTACTTCATATTCCTCTTAAACATACTACTTCATATTCCTCTTAAATATACTACTTCATATTCCTCTTAAATATACTATTTCATATTCCTCTTAAATATACTACTTAATATTCCTCTTAAACATACTACTTCATATTCCTCTTAAATATACTACTTCATATTCCTCTTAAACATACTACTTCACATTCCTCTTAAACATACTACTTCATATTCCTCTTAAACATACTATTTCATATTCCTCTTAAAAATACTACTTCATATTCCTCTTAAATATACTACTTCATATTCCTCTTAAACATACTACTTAATTTTCCTCTTAAACATACTACTTCATATTCCTCTAAAACATACTACTTCATATTACTCTTAAACATATTACTTCATATTCCTCTTAAACATACTATTTCATATTCCTCTTAAATATACAAATTCATATTCCTCTTAAATATACTACTTCATATTCCTCTTAAACATACTACTTCATATTGCTCTTAAATATACTACTTCATATACGTCTTAAACATACTACTTCATATTCCTCTTAAACATACTACCTCATATTCCTCTTAAACATATTACTTCATATACCTCTTAAACATACTACTTCATATTCCTCTTAAACATATTACTTCATATTCCTCTTAAACATACTATTTCATATTCCTCTTAAACATACTACTTCATATTCCTATTAAACATCATACTTCATATTCCTCTTAAACATACTACTTCATATTCCTCTTAAACATACTACTTCATATTCTTCTTAATCATACTACTTCTTATTTCACTTAAACATACTACTTCATATTCCTCTTAAACATACTACTTCATATACTTCTTAAACATACTACTTCATATTCCTCTTAAAGATACTACTTCATATTCCTATTCAATATACTACTTCATATTCCTCTTAAACATACTACTTCATATTCCTCTTAAAAATACTACTTAATATTCCTCTTAAATATACTACTTCATATACGTCTTAAACATACTACTTCGTATACATCTTAAACATACTACTTCATATTACTCTTAAACATACTACTTCATATTCCTCTTAAACATACTACTTCATGTTCCTCTTAAGCATACTACTTCATATTCGTCTTAAACATACTACTTCATATTCCTCTTAAATATACTACTTCATATTCCTCTTAAACATACTACTTCATATTCCTCCTCAATATACTACTTCATATTCCTCTTAAATATACTACTTCATATTCCTCTTAAACATACTACTTCATATTCCTCTTAAACGTACTACTTCATATTCCTCTTAAACATACTACTTCATATTCCTCTTAAACATACTACTTCATATTCCTCTTAAATATACTACTTCATATTTCTCTTAAATATACTACTTCGTACTCCTCTTAAACATACTACTTCATATTACTCTTAAACATACTACTTCATATTCCTCTTAAACATACTACTTCATATTCCTCTTAAACATATTACTTCATATTCCTCTTAAACATACTACTTCATATTCCTCTTAAACATACTACTTCATATTCCTTTTAAACATACTACTTCATATTCCTCTTAAGCATACTACTTCATATTCCTCTTAAACATACTACTTCATATTCCTCTTAAACATACTACTTCATATTCCTCTTAAACATACTACTTCATATTCCTCTTAAACATACTACTTAATATTCCTTATAAACATACTACTTCCTTTTCCTCTTAAATATACTTCTTCATATTCCTCTTAAACATACTACTTCATATTCCTCTTAAACACACTACTTCATATTCTTCTTAAACATACTACTTCATATTCCTCTTAAACATACTCCTTCATATTCCTCTTAAACATACTACTTCATATTCCTCTTAAACATACTACTTCATATTTCTCTTAAATATACTACTTCATATTCCTCTTAAATATACTACTTCATATTTCTCTTAAACATACTACTGGATATTCCTCTTAAGCATACTACTTCATATTCCTCTTAAACATGCTACTTCATATTCCTCTTAAACATACCACTTCATATTGCTTTCAAAAATACTACTTCATATTCCTCTTAAATATACTACTTTTTATTCATCTTAAGCATATTACTTCATATTCCTCTTAAGCATACTACTTCATATTCCTCTTAAACATACTACTTCATATTCCTCTTAAATATACTATTTCATATTCCTCTTAAACATACTACTTCATATTCCTCTTAAACATACTACTTCAAATTCCTCTTAAACATACTACTTCATATTCCTCTTAAACATACTACTTAATGTTCCTCTTAAACATACTACTTCATATTCGTCTTAAACATACTACTTCATATTCCTCTTAAATTTACTACTTCATATTCCTCTTAAACATACTACTTCATATTTCTCTTAAATATACTACTTCATATTCCTCTTAAATATACTATTTCATATTCCTCTTAAATATACTACTTCATATTCCTCTTAAACATACTACTTCATATTCCTCTTCAATATACTACTTCATATTCCTCTTAAACATAGTACTTCACATTCCTCTTAAGGATACTACTTCATATTCCTCTTAAACATACTACTTCATATTCCTCTTAAACATACTACTTCATATTCCCCTTAAATATACTACTTCATATTCTTCTTAAATATACTACTTCATATTCCTCTTAAGCATACTACTTCATATTCCTCTCAAACACAATACTTCATATTCCTCTTAAACATACTACTTCATATTCCTCTTAAACATACTACTTCATATTCCTCTTAAACATGCTACTTCACATTCCTCTTAAACATACTACTTCTTATTCCTCTTAACTATAATACTTCATATTCCTCTTAAACATACTACTTCATATTCCTCTTAAACATACTACTTCATATTCCTCTTAAAAACACTACTTCATATTCCTCTTAAACATACTACTTCATATTCCTCTTAAGCATACTACTTCATATTTCTCTTAAACATACTACTTCATATTCCTCTTAAACATACTACTTCATATTCCTCTTAAACGTACTACTTCATATTCCTCTTAAACATACTATTTCATATTCCTCTTAAAAATACTACTTCATATTCCTCTTAAATATACTACTTCATATTCCTCTTAAACATACTACTTAATATTCCTCTTAAACATACTACTTCATATTCCTGTAAAACATACTACTTCATATTACTCTTAAACATACTACTTCATATTCCTCTTAAACATACTATTTCATATTCCTCTTAAATATACAAATTCATATTCCTCTTAAATATACTACTTCATATTCCTCTTAAACATACTACTTCATATTCCTCTTAAAGATACTACTTCATATTCCTATTCAATATACTACTTCATATTCTTATTAAACATACTACTTCATATTCCTCTTAAACATGCTACTTCATATTCCTCTTAAACATACTACTTCATATTCCTCTTAAACATACTACGTCTTATTCCACTTAAACATACTACTTCATATTCCTCTTAAACATACTACTTCATATACCTCTTAAACATACTACTTCATATTCCTCTTAAAGATACTACTTCATATTCCTATTCAATATACTACTTCATATTCCTCTTAAACATACTACTTCATATTCCTCCTAAACATACTACTTCATATTCCTCTTAAACATTATACTTCATATACCTCTTAAACATACTACTTCATATTGATCTTAAACATTCTACTTCATAATCCTCTTAAACATACTACTTCATATTCCTCCTAAACATACTACTTCATATTCCTATTAAACATACTACTTCATATTCCTCTTAAACATACTACTTCATATTCCTCTTAAACATACTACTTCATATTCCTCTTAAACATACTACTTCTTATTCCACTTAAACATACTACTTCATATTCCTCTTAAACATACTACTTCATATACCTCTTAAACATACTACTTCATATTCCTCTTAAAGATACTACTTCATATTCCTATTCAATATACTACTTCATATTCCTATTAAACATACTACTTCATATTCCTCTTAAACATACTACTTCATATTCCTCTTAAACATACTACTTCATATTCCTCTTAAACATACTACTTCTTATTCCACTTAAACATACTACTTCATATTCCTCTTAAACATACTACTTCATATACCTCTTAAACATACTACTTCATATTCCTCTTAAAGATATTACTTCTTTTCCTATTCAATATACTACTTCATATTCCTCTTAAACATACTACTTCATATTCCTTTTAAACATACTACTTCTTATTCCACTTAAACATACTACTTCATATTCCCCTTAAACATACTACTTCATATATCTCTTAAATATACTACTTCATATTCCTCTTAAAGATACTACTTCATATTCCTATTCAATATACTACTTCATATTCCTATTAAACATACTACTTCATATTCCTCTTAAACATACTACTTCATATTCCTCTTAAACATACTACTTCATATTCCTCTTAAACATACTACTTCTTATTCCACTTAAACATACTACTTCATATTCCTCTTAAACATACTACTTCATATACCTCTTAAACATACTACTTCATATTCCTCTTAAAGATACTACTTCATATTCCTATTCAATATACTACTTCATATTCCTATTAAACATACTACTTCATATTCCTCTTAAACATACTACTTCATATTCCTCTTAAACATACTACTTCATATTCCTCTTAAACATACTACTTCTTATTCTACTTAAACATACTACTTCAAATTCCTATTAAACATACTACTTCATATTCCTCTTAAACATACTACTTCATATTAATCTTAAACATACTAGTTCATATTCCTCTTAAACATACTACTTCATATTCCTCTTAAACATACTATTTCATATTCCTCTTAAACATACTATTTCATATTCCTCTTAAACATACTACTTCATATTCCTCTTAAACATACTACTTCATATTTCTCTTAAATATACTACTTCATATACGTCTTAAACATACTACTTCGTATACATCTTAAACATACTACTTCATATTACTCTTAAACATACTACTTCATATTCCTCTTAAACATACTACTTCATGTTCCTCTAAAACATACTACTTCATATTCGTCTTAAACATACTACTTCATATTCGTCTTAAACATACTACTTCATATTAATCTTAAACATACTAGTTCATATTCCTCTTAAACATACTACTTCATATTCCTCTTAAACATACTATTTCATATTCCTCTTAAACATACTAATTCATATTCCTCTTAAACATACTCTTTCATATTCCTCTTAAACATAATACTTCATATTCCTCTTAAAGATACTACTTCATGTTCCTCTTAAACATACTACTTCATATTCCTCTTAAATATACTACTTTATATTCCTCTTAAACATACTACTTCATATTCCTATTAAACATACTACTTCATATTCCTCTTAAACATACTACTTCATATTCCTCTTAAATATACTTCTTCATTTTCCTCTTAAACATACTACTTCATATTCTTCTTAAACATACTACTTCATATTAATCTTAAACATACTAGTTCATATTCCTCTTAAACATACTACTTCATATTCCTCTTAAACATACTACTTCATGTTCCTCTTAAACATACTACTTCATATTGCTCTTAAAAATACTACTTCATATTCCTCTTAAACATACTATTTCATATGCCTCTTAAATATACTACTTCATATTCCTCTTAAATATACTACTTCATATTCCTCTTAAACATACTACTTCATATTCCTCTTAAATATACTACTTCATATACGTCTTAAACATACTACTTCGTATACATCTTAAACATACTACTTCATATTACTCTTAAACATACTACTTCATATTCCTCTTAAACATACTACTTCATGTTCCTCTTAAACATACTACTTCATATTCGTCTTAAACATACTACTTCATATTCCTCTTAAATATACTACTTCATATTCCTCTTAAACATACTACTTCATATTCCTCCTCAATATACTACTTCATATTCCTCTTAAATATACTACTTCATATTCCTCTTAAACATACTACTTCATATTCCTCTTAAACGTACTACTTCATATTCCTCTTAAACATACTACTTCATATTCCTCTTAAACATACTACTTCATATTCCTCTTAAATATACTACTTCATATTTCTCTTAAATATACTACTTCATACTCCTCTTAAACATACTACTTCATATTCCTCTTAAGCATACTACTTCATATTCCTCTTAAACATACTACTTCATATTCCTCTTAAACATACTACTTCATATTCCTCTTAAACATACTACTTCATATTCCTCTTAAACATACTACTTAATATTCCTTATAAGCATACTACTTCCTTTTCCTCTTAAATATACTACTTCATATTCCTCTTAAACATGCTACTTCATATTCCTCTTAAACATACTACTTCATATTGCTTTCAAACATACTACTTCATATTCCTCTTAAACATACTACTTTTTATTCCTCTTAAGCATATTACTTCATATTCCTCTTAAGCATACTACTTCATATTCCTCTTAAACATACTACTTCATATTCCTCTTAAATATACTGTTTCATATTCCTCTTAAACATACTACTTCATATTCCTCTTAAACATACTACTTCATATTCCTCTTAAACATACTACTTCATATTCCTCTTAAACATACTACTTCATGTTCCTCTTAAACATACTACTTCATATTCGTCTTATACATACTACTTCATATTCCTCTTAAATTTACTACTTCATATTCCTCTTAAACATACTACTTCATATTCCTCTTAAATATACTACTTCATATTCCTCTTAAATATACTATTTCATATTCCTCTTAAATATACTACTTCATATTCCTCTTAAACATACTACTTCATATTCCTCTTAAATAAACTACTTCATATTCCTCTTAAACATAGTACTTCACATTCCTCTTAAGCATACTACTTCATATTCCTCTTAAACATACTACTTCATATTCCTCTTAAACATACTACTTCATATTCCTCTTTAACATACTACTTCATATTCCTCTTAAACATACTACTTCATATTCCTCTTAAACATACTACTTCATATTCCTCTTAAATATACTTCTTCATTTTCCTCTTAAACATACTACTTCATATTCCTCTTAAACATACTACTTCATATTAATCTTAAACATACTAATTCATATTCCTCTTAAACATACTACTTCATATTCCTCTTAAACATACTATTTCATATTCCTCTTAAACATACTAATTCATATTCCTCTTAAACATACTACTTCATGTTCCTCTAAAACATACTACTTCATATTCGTCTTAAACATACTACTTCATATTCGTCTTAAACATACTACTTCATATTAATCTTAAACATACTACTTCATATTCCTCTTAAACATACTACTTCATATTAATCTTACACATACTAATTCATATTCCTCTTAAACATACTACTTCATATTCCTCTTAAACATACTATTTCATATTCCTCTTAAACATACTAATTCATATTCCTCTTAAACATACTCTTTCATATTCCTCTTAAACATAATACTTCATATTCCTCTTAAACATACTACTTCATGTTCCTCTTAAACATACTACTTCATATTCCTCTTAAATATACTACTTTATATTCCTCTTAAACATACTACTTCATATTCCTATTAAACATACTACTTCATATTCCTCTTAAACATACTACTTCATATTCTTCTTAAATATACTTCTTCATTTTCCTCTTAAACATACTACTTCATATTCTTCTTAAACATACTACTTCATATTAATCTTAAACATACTAGTTCATAATCCTCTTAAACATACTACTTCATATTCCTCTTAAACATACTACTTCATGTTCCTCTTAAACATACTACTTCATATTGCTCTTAAAAATACTACTTCATATTCCTCTTAAATATACTACTTCATATTCCTCTTAAACATACTATTTCATATGCCTCTTAAATATACTACTTCATATTCCTCTTAAATATACTACTTCATATTCCTCTTAAACATACTACTTCATATTCCTCTTAAATATACTACTTCATATACGTCTTATACATACTACTTCGTATACATCTTAAACATACTACTTCATATTACTCTTAAACATACTACTTCATATTCCTCTTAAACATACTACTTCATGTTCCTCTTAAACATACTACTTCATATTCGTCTTAAACATACTACTTCATATTCCTCTTAAATATACTACTTCATATTCCTCTTAAACATACTACTTCATATTCCTCCTCAATATACTACTTCATATTCCTCTTAAATATACTACTTCATATTCCTCTTAAACATACTACTTCATATTCCTCTTAAACGTACTACTTCATATTCCTCTTAAACATACTACTTCATATTCCTCTTAAACATACTACTTCATATTCCTCTTAAATATACTACTTCATATTCCTCTTAAACATACTACTTCATATTCCTCTTTAACATACTACTTCATATTCCTCTTAAACATACTACTTCATATTCCTCTTAAACATACTACTTCATATTCCTCTTAAATATACTTCTTCATTTTCCTCTTAAACATACTACTTCATATTCCTCTTAAACATACTACTTCATATTAATCTTAAACATACTAGTTCTTATTCCTCTTAAACATACTACTTCATATTCCTCTTAAACATACTATTTCATATTCCTCTTAAACATACTAATTCATATTCCTCTTAAACATACTACTTCATGTTCCTCTAAAACATACTACTTCATATTCGCCTTAAACATACTACTTCATATTCGTCTTAAACATACTACTTCATATTAATCTTAAACATACTACTTCATATTCCTCTTAAACATACTACTTCATATTAATCTTACACATACTAGTTCATATTCCTCTTAAACATACTACTTCATATTCCTCTTAAACATACTATTTCATATTCCTCTTAAACATACTAATTCATATTCCTCTTAAACATACTCTTTCATATTCCTCTTAAACATAATACTTCATATTCCTCTTAAACATACTACTTCACGTTCCTCTTAAACATACTACTTCATATTCCTCTTAAATATACTACTTTATATTCCTCTTAAACATACTACTTCATATTCCTATTAAACATACTACTTCATATTCCTCTTAAACATACTACTTCATATTCCTCTTAAATATACTTCTTCATTTTCCTCTTAAACATACTACTTCATATTCTTCTTAAACATACTACTTCATATTAATCTTAAACATACTAGTTCATATTCCTCTTAAACATACTACTTCATATTCCTCTTAAACATACTACTTCATGTTCCTCTTAAACATACTACTTCATATTGCTCTTAAAAATACTACTTCATATTCCTCTTAAATATACTACTTCATATTCCTCTTAAACATACTATTTCATATGCCTCTTAAATATACTTCTTCATATTCCTCTTAAATATACTACTTCATATTCCTCTTAAACATACTACTTCATATTCCTCTTAAATATACTACTTCATATACGTCTTAAACATACTACTTCGTATACATCTTAAACATACTACTTCATATTACTCTTAAACATACTACTTCATATTCCTCTTAAACATACTACTTCATGTTCCTCTTAAACATACTACTTCATATTCGTCTTAAACATACTACTTCATATTCCTCTTAAATATACTACTTCATATTCCTCTTAAACATACTACTTCATATTCCTCCTCAATATACTACTTCATATTCCTCTTAAATATACTACTTCATATTCCTCTTAAACATACTACTTCATATTCCTCTTAAACGTACTACTTCATATTCCTCTTAAACATACTACTTCATATTCCTCTTAAACATACTACTTCATATTCCTCTTAAATATACTACTTCATATTTCTCTTTAATATACTACTTCATACTCCTCTTAAACATACTACTTCATATTACTCTTAAACATACTACTTCATATTCCTCTTAAACATACTAATTCATATTCCTCTTAAACGTACTACTTCATATTCCTCTTAAACATACTACTTCATATTCCTCTTAAACATACTACTTCATATTCCTCTTAAACATACTACTTCATATTCCTCTTAAGATTACTCTTTCATATTCCTCTTAAATATACTACTTCATATTCCTCTTAAACATACTACTTTATATTCCTCTTAAACATACTACTTCATAGTCCTCTTAAACATACTACTTAATATTCCTTATAAACATACTACTTCCTTTTCCTCTTAAATATACTACTTCATATTCCTCTTAAACATGCTACTTCATATTCCTCTTAAACATACTACTTCATATTGCTTTCAAACATACTACTTCATATTCCTCTTAAACATACTACTTTTTATTCCTCTTAAGCATATTACTTCATATTCCTCTTAAGCATATTACTTCATATTCCTCTTAAACATACTACTTCATATTCCTCTTAAATATACTATTTCAAATTCCTCTTAAACATACTACTTCATATTCCTCTTAAACATACTACTTCATATTCCTCTTAAATATACTATTTCATATTCCTCTTAAATATACTACTTCATATTCCTCTTAAACATACTACTTCATATTCCTCTTAAATATACTACTTCATATTCCTCTTAAACATAGAACTTCACATTCCTCTTAAGCATACTACTTCATATTCCTCTTAAACATACTACTTCATATTCCTCTTAAACATACTACTTCATATTCCTCTTTAACATACTACTTCATATTCCTCTTAAACATACTACTTCATATTCCTCTTAAACATACTACTTCATATTCCTCTTAAATATACTTCTTCATTTTCCTCTTAAACATACTACTTCATATTCCTCTTAAACATACTACTTCATATTAATCTTAAACATACTAGTTCATATTCCTCTTAAACATACTACTTCATATTCCTCTTAAACATACTATTTCATATTCCTCTTAAACATACTAATTCATATTCCTCTTAAACATAATACTTCATATTCCTCTTAAACATACTACTTCATATTCCTCTTAAATATACTACTTCATATACGTCTTAAACATACTACTTCGTATACATCTTAAACATACTACTTCATATTACTCTTAAACATACTACTTCATATTCCTCTTAAACATACTACTTCATGTTCCTCTTAAACATACTACTTCATATTCGTCTTAAACATACTACTTCATATTCCTCTTAAACATACTACTTCATATTAATCTTAAACATACTAGTTCATATTCCTCTTAAACATACTACTTCATATTCCTCTTAATCATACTATTTCATATTCCTCTTAAACAAACTAATTCATATTCCTCTTAAACATACTCCTTCATATTCCTCTCAAACATACTACTTCATATTCCTCTTAAACATACTACTTCATGTTCCTCTTAAACATACTACTTCATATTCCTCTTAAATATACTACTTCATATTCCTCTTAAACATACTACTTCATATTCCTCTTAAACATACTACTTCATATTCCTCTTAAACATACTACTTCATATTCCTCTTAAATATACTTCTTCATTTTCCTCTTAAACATACTACTTCATATTCCTCTTAAGCATACTACTTCATATTAATCTTAAACATACTAGTTCATATTCCTCTTAAACATACTACTTCATATTCCTCTTAAACATACTACTTCATGTTCCTCTTAAACATACTACTTCATATTGCTCTTAAAAATACTACTTCATATTCCTCTTAAATATACTACTTCATATTCCTCTTAAACATACTATTTCATATGCCTCTTAAATATACTACTTCATATTCCTCTTAAATATACTACTTCATATTCCTCTTAAACATACTACTTCATATACCTCTTAAATATACTACTTCATATACGTCTTAAACATACTACTTCGTATACATCTTAAACATACTACTTCATATTACTCTTAAACATACTACTTCATATTCCTCTTAAACATACTACTTCATGTTCCTCTTAAACATACTACTTCATATTCGTCTTAAACATACTACTTCATATTCCTCTTAAATATACTACTTCATATTCCTCTTAAACATACTACTTTATATACCTCCTCAATATACTACTTCATATTCCTCTTAAATATACTACTTCATATTCTTCTTAAACATACTACTTCATATTCCTCTTAAACGTACTACTTCATATTCCTCTTAAACATACTACTTCATATTCCTCTTAAACATACTACTTCATATTCCTCTTAAATATACTACTTCATATTTCTCTTAAATATACTACTTCATACTCCTCTTAAACATACTACTTCATATTACTCTTAAACATACTACTTCATATTCCTCTTAAACATGCTACTTCATATTCCTCTTAAACATATTACTTCATATTCCTCTTAAACATACTACTTCATATTCCTCTTAAACATACTACTTCATATTCCTCTTAAACATACTACTTCATATTCCTCTTAAGCATACTACTTCATATTCCTCTTAAACAAACTACTTCATATTCCTCTTAAACATACTACTCCATATTCCTCTTAAACATACTACTTCATATTCCTCTTAAACATACTACATAATATTCCTTATAAACATACTACTTCCTTTTCCTCTTAAATATACTACTTCATATTCCTCTTAAACATGCTACTTCATATTCCTCTTAAACATACTACTTCATATTGCTTTCAAACATACTACTTCATATTCCTCTTAAACATACTACTTTTTATTCCTCTTAAGCATATTACTTCATATTCCTCTTAAGCATACTACTTCATATTCCATTAAACATACTACATCATATTCCTCTTAAATATACTATTTCCAATTGCTCTTAAACATACTACTTCATATTCCTCTTAACCATACTACTTCATATTCCTCTTAAACATACTACTTCATATTCCTCTTAAACATACTACTTCATGTTCCTCTTAAACATACTACTTCATATTCGTCTTAAACATACTACTTCATATTCCTCTTAAATTTACTACTTCATATTCCTCTTAAACATACTACTTCATATTCCTCTTAAACATACTATTTCATATTCCTCTTTAATATACTATTTCATATTCCTCTTAAATATACTACTTCATATTCGTCTTAAACATACTACTTCATATTCCTCTTAAATATACTACTTCATATTCCTCTTAAACATAGTACTTCACATTCCTCTTAAGCATACTACTTCATATTCCTCTTAAACATACTACTTCATATTCCTCTTAAACATACTACTTCATATTCCTCTTAAATATACTACTTCATATTCCTCTTAAATATACTACTTCATATTCCTCTTAAGCATACTACTTCATATTCCTCTCAAACACAATACTTCATATTCCTCTTAAACATACTACTTCATATTCCTCTTAAAAACACTACTTCATATTCCTCTTAAACATTCTACTTCATATTCCTCTTAAGCATACTACTTCATATTCCTCTTAAACATACTACTTCATATTCCTCTTAAACATACTACTTCATATTCCTCTTAAACGTACTACTTCATATTCCTCTTAAACATACTATTTCATATTCCTCTTAAAATACTACTTCATATTCCTCTTAAATATACTACTTCATATTCCTCTTAAACATACTACTTAATATTCCTCTTAAACATACTACTTCATATTCCTCTAAAACATACTACTTCATATTACTCTTAAACATACTACTTCATATTCCTCTTAAACATACTATTTCATATTCCTCTTAAATATACAAATTCATATTCCTCTTAAATATACTACTTTATATTCCTCTTAAACATACTACTTCATATTCCTCTTAAAGATACTACTTCATATTCCTATTCAATATACTACTTAATATTCCTATTAAACATACTACTTCATATTCCTCTTAAACATACTACTTCATATTCCTCTTAAACATACTACTTCATATTCCTCTTAAACATACTACTTCTTATTCCACTTAAACATACTACTTCATATTCCTCTTAAACATACTACTTCATATACCTCTTAAACATACTACTTCATATTCCTCTTAAAGATACTACCTCAAATTCCTATTCAATATACTACTTCATATTCCTCTTAAACATACTACTTCATATTCCTCCTAAACATACTACTTCATATTCCTCTTAAACATTATACTTCATATACCTCTTAAACATACTACTTCATATTCCTCTTAAACATACTACTTCATATTCCTCTTAAACATACTACTTCATATTCCTCTTAAACATACTACTTCATATTCCTATTAAACATACTACTTCATATTCCTCTTAAACATACTACTTCATATTCCTCTTAAACATACTACTTCATATTCCACTTAAACATACTACTTCTTATTCCACTTAAACATACTACTTCATATTCCTCTTAAATATACTACTTCATATTCCTCTTAAACATACTACTTCATATTCCTCTTAAATATACTACTTCATATTCCTCTTAAACACTGTACTTCACATTCCTCTTAAGCATACTACTTCATATTCCTCTTAAACATACTACTTCATATTCCTCTTAAACATACTACTTCATATTCCTCTTTAACATACTACTTCATATTCCTCTTAAACATACTACTTCATATTCCTCTTAAACATACTACTTCATATTCCTCTTAAATATACTTCTTCATTTTCCTCTTAAACATACTACTTCATATTCCTCTTAAACATACTACTTCATATTAATCTTAAACATACTAGTTCATATTCCTCTTAAACATACTACTTCATATTCCTCTTAAACATACTATTTCATATTCCTCTTAAACATACTAATTCATATTCCTCTTAAACATACTACTTCATATTCCTCTTAAACATACTACTTCATATTCCTCTTAAATAAACTACTTCATATACGTCTTAAACATACTACTTCGTATACATCTTAAACATACTACTTCATATTACTCTTAAACATACTACTTCATATTCCTCTTAAACATACTACTTCATGTTCCTCTTAAACATACTACTTCATATTCGTCTTAAACATACTACTTCATATTCCTCTTAAACATACTACTTCATATTAATCTTAAACATACTAGTTCATATTCCTCTTAAACATGCTACTTCATATTCCTCTTAAACATACTATTTCATATTCCTCTTAAATATACTACTTCATATTCCTCTTTAACATACTACTTCATATTCCTCTTAAACATACTACATCATATTCCTCTTAAACATACTACTTCATATTTTTCTTAAATATACTTCTTCATTTTCCTCTTAAACATACTACTTCATATTCCTCTTAAACATACTACTTCATATTAATCTTAAACACACTAGTTCATATTCCTCTTAAACATACTACTTCATATTCCTCTTAAACATACTATTTCATATTCCTCTTAAATATACTATTTCATATTCCTCTTAAACATACTACTTCATATTCCTCTTAAACATACTACTTCATATTCCTCTTAAACATACTACTTCATATTCCTCTAAAACATACTACTTCATGTTCCTCTTAAACATACTACTTCATATTCGTCTTAAACATACTACTTCATATTCCTCTTGAATTTACTACTTCATATTCCTCTTAAACATACTACTTCATATTCCTCTTAAACATACTACTTCATATTCCTCTTAAACATACTACTTCATATTCCTATTAAACATACTACTTCATATTCCTCTTAAACATACTACTTCATATTCCTCTTAAACATACTACTTCATATTCCACTTAAACATACTACTTCTTATTCCACTTAAACATACTACTTCATATTCCTCTTAAATATACTACTTCATATTCCTCTTAAACATACTACTTCATATTCCTCTTAAATATACTACTTCATATTCCTCTTAAACACTGTACTTCACATTCCTCTTAAGCATACTACTTCATATTCCTCTTAAACATACTACTTCATATTCCTCTTAAACATACTACTTCATATTCCTCTTTAACATACTACTTCATATTCCTCTTAAACATACTACTTCATATTCCTCTTAAACATACTACTTCATATTCCTCTTAAATATACTTCTTCATTTTCCTCTTAAACATACTACTTCATATTCCTCTTAAACATACTACTTCATATTAATCTTAAACATACTAGTTCATATTCCTCTTAAACATACTACTTCATATTCCTCTTAAACATACTATTTCATATTCCTCTAAACATACTAATTCATATTCCTCTTAAACATACTACTTCATATTCCTCTTAAACATACTACTTCATATTCCTCTTAAATAAACTACTTCATATACGTCTTAAACATACTACTTCGTATACATCTTAAACATACTACTTCATATTACTCTTAAACATACTACTTCATATTCCTCTTAAACATACTACTTCATGTTCCTCTTAAACATACTACTTCATATTCGTCTTAAACATACTACTTCATATTCCTCTTAAACATACTACTTCATATTAATCTTAAACATACTAGTTCATATTCCTCTTAAACATGCTACTTCATATTCCTCTTAAACATACTATTTCATATTCCTCTTAAATATACTACTTCATATTCCTCTTTAACATACTACTTCATATTCCTCTTAAACATACTACATCATATTCCTCTTAAACATACTACTTCATATTTTTCTTAAATATACTTCTTCATTTTCCTCTTAAACATACTACTTCATATTCCTCTTAAACATACTACTTCATATTAATCTTAAACACACTAGTTCATATTCCTCTTAAACATACTACTTCATATTCCTCTTAAACATACTATTTCATATTCCTCTTAAATATACTATTTCATATTCCTCTTAAACATACTACTTCATATTCCTCTTAAACATACTACTTCATGTTCCTCTTAAACATACTACTTCATATTCGTCTTAAACATACTACTTCATATTCCTCTTGAATTTACTACTTCATATTCCTCTTAAACATACTACTTCATATTCCTCTTAAATATACTACTTCATATTCCTCTTAAATATACTATTTCATATTCCTCTTAAATATACTACTTCATATTCCTCTTAAACATACTACTTCATATTCCTCTTAAATATACTACTTAATATTCCTCTTAAACATAGTACTTCACATTCCTCTTAAGCATACTACTTCATATTCCTCTTAAACATACTACTTCATATTCCTCTTAAACATACTTCTTCATTTTCCTCTTAAACATACTACTTCATATTCCTCTTAAACATACTACTTCATATTAATCTTAAACATACTAGTTCATATTCCTCTTAAACATACTACTTCATATTCCTCTTAAACATACTATTTCATATTCCTCTTACACATACTAATTCATATTCCTCTTAAACATACTACTTCATATTCCTCTTAAACATACTACTTCATATTCCTCTTAAATATACTACTTCATATACGTCTTAAACATACTACTTCGTATACATCTTAAACATACTACTTCATATTACTCTTAAACATACTACTTCATATTCCTCTTAAACATACTACTTCATGTTCCTCTTAAACATACTACTTCATATTCGTCTCAAACATAATACTTCATATTCCTCTTAAACATACTACTTCATATTAATCTTAAACATACTAGTTCATATTCCTCTTAAACATAATACTTCATATTCCTCTTAAACATACTATTTCATATTCCTCTTAAACATACTAATTCATATTCCTCTTAAACATACTCCTTCATATTCCTCTTAAACATACTACTTCATATTCCTCTTAAACATACTACTTCATGTTCCTCTTAAACATACTACTTCATATTCCTCTTAAATATACTACTTCATATTGCTCTTAAACATACTACTTCATATTCCTCTTAAACATACTACTTCATATTCCTCTTAAACATACTACTTCATATTCCTCTTAAATATACTTCTTCATTTTCCTCTTAAACATACTACTTCATATTCCTCTTAAACATACTACTTCATATTCCTCTAAAACATACTACTTCATATTACTCTTAAACATACTACTTCATATTCCTCTTAAACATACTATTTCATATTCCTCTTAAATATACAAATTCATATTCCTCTTAAATATACTACTTCATATTCCTCTTAAACATACTACTTCATATTCCTCTTAAAGATACTACTTCATATTCCTATTCAATATACTACTTAATATTCCTATTAAACATACTACTTCATATTCCTCTTAAATATACTACTACATATTCCTCTTAAGCATACTACTTCATATTCCTCTCAAACACAATACTTCATATTCCTCTTAAACATACTACTTCATATTCCTCTTAAAAACACTACTTCATATTCCTCTTAAACATTCTACTTCATATTCCTCTTAAGCATACTACTTCATATTCCTCTTAAACATACTACTTCATATTCCTCTTAAACATACTACTTCATATTCCTCTTAAACGTACTACTTCATATTCCTCTAAAACATACTACTTCATATTACTCTTAAACATACTACTTCATATTCCTCTTAAACATACTATTTCATATTCCTCTTAAATATACAAATTCATATTCCTCTTAAATATACTACTTCGAATTCCTCTTAAACATACTACTTCATATTCCTCTTAAAGATACTACTTCATATTCCTATTCAATATACTACTTAATATTCCTATTAAACATACTACTTCATATTCCTCTTAAACATACTACTTCATATTCCTCTTAAACATACTACTTCATATTCCTCTTAAACATACTACTTCTTATTCCACTTAAACATACTACTTCATATTCCTCTTAAACATACTACTTCATATACCTCTTAAACATACTACTTCATATTCCTCTTAAAGATACTACTTCAAATTCCTATTCAATATACTACTTCATATTCCTCTTAAACATACTACTTCATATTCCTCCTAAACATACTACTTCATATTCCTCTTAAACATTATACTTCATATACCTCTTAAACATACTACTTCATATTCCTCTTAAACATATTACTTCATATTCCTCTTAAACATACTACTTCATATTCCTCTTAAACATACTACTTCATATTCCTATTAAACATACTACTTCATATTCCTCTTAAACATACTACTTCATATTCCTCTTAAACATACTACTTCATATTCCACTTAAACATACTACTTCTTATTCCACTTAAACATACTACTTCATATTCCTCTTAAATATACTACTTCATATTCCTCTTAAACATACTACTTCATATTCCTCTTAAATTTACTACTTCATATTCCTCTTAAACACAGTACTTCACATTCCTCTTAAGCATACTACTTCATATTCCTCTTAAACATACTACTTCATATTCCTCTTAAACATACTACTTCATATTCCTCTTTAACATACTACTTCATATTCCTCTTAAACATACTACCTCATATTCCTCTTAAACATACTACTTCATATTCCTCTTAAATATTCTTCTTCATTTTCCTCTTAAACATACTACTTCATATTCCTCTTAAACATACTACTTCATATTAATCTTAAACATACTAGTTCATATTCCTCTTAAACATACTACTTCATATTCCTCTTAAACATACTATTTCATATTCCTCTTAAACATACTAATTCATATTCCTCTTAAACATACTACTTCATATTCCTCTTAAACATACTACTTCATATTCCTCTTAAATAAACTACTTCATATACGTCTTAAACATACTACTTCGTATACATCTTAAACATACTACTTCATATTACTCTTAAACATACTACTTCATATTCCTCTTAAACATACTACTTCATGTTCCTCTTAAACATACTACTTCATATTCGTCTTAAACATACTACTTCATATTCCTCTTAAACATACTACTTCATATTAATCTTAAACATACTAGTTCATATTCCTCTTAAACATACTACTTCATATTCCTCTTAAACATACTATTTCATATTCCTCTTAAATATACTACTTCATATTCCTCTTTAACATACTACTTCATATTCCTCTTAAACATACTACATCATATTCCTCTTAAACATACTACTTCATATTTTTCTTAAATATACTTCTTCATTTTCCTCTTAAACATACTACTTCATATTCCTCTTAAACATACTACTTCATATTAATCTTAAACACACTAGTTCATATTCCTCTTAAACATACTACTTCATATTCCTCTTAAACATACTATTTCATATTCCTCTTAAATATACTATTTCATATTCCTCTTAAACATACTACTTCATATTCCTCTTAAACATACTACTTCATATTCCTCTTAAACATACTACTTCATATTCCTCTAAAACATACTACTTCATGTTCCTCTTAAACATACTACTTCATATTCGTCTTAAACATACTACTTCATATTCCTCTTAAATTTACTACTTCATATTCCTCTTAAACATACTACTTCATATTCCTCTTAAATATACTACTTCATATTCCTCTTAAATATACTATTTCATATTCCTCTTAAATATACTACTTCATATTCCTCTTAAACATACTACTTCATATTCCTCTTAAATATACTACTTAATATTCCTCTTAAACATAGTACTTCACATTCCTCTTAAGCATACTACTTCATATTCCTCTTAAACATACTACTTCATATTCCTCTTAAACATACTTCTTCATTTTCCTCTTAAACATACTACTTCATATTCCTCTTAAACATACTACTTCATATTAATCTTAAACATACTAGTTCATATTCCTCTTAAACATACTACTTCATATTCCTCTTAAACATACTATTTCATATTCCTCTTACACATACTAATTCATATTCCTCTTAAACATACTACTTCATATTCCTCTTAAACATACTACTTCATATTCCTCTTAAATATACTACTTCATATACGTCTTAAACATACTACTTCGTATACATCTTAAACATACTACTTCATATTACTCTTAAACATACTACTTCATATTCCTCTTAAACATACTACTTCATGTTCCTCTTAAACATACTACTTCATATTCGTCTCAAACATAATACTTCATATTCCTCTTAAACATACTACTTCATATTAATCTTAAACATACTAGTTCATATTCCTCTTAAACATAATACTTCATATTCCTCTTAAACATACTATTTCATATTCCTCTTAAACATACTAATTCATATTCCTCTTAAACATACTCCTTCATATTCCTCTTAAACATACTACTTCATATTCCTCTTAAACATACTACTTCATGTTCCTCTTAAACATACTACTTCATATTCCTCTTAAATATACTACTTCATATTGCTCTTAAACATACTACTTCATATTCCTCTTAAACATACTACTTCATATTCCTCTTAAACATACTACTTCATATTCCTCTTAAATATACTTCTTCATTTTCCTCTTAAACATACTACTTCATATTCCTCTTAAACATACTACTTCATATTAATCTTAAACATACTAGTTCATATTCCTCTTAAACATACTACTTCATATTCCTCTTAAACATACTACTTCATGTTCCTCTTAAACATACTACTTCATATTGCTCTTAAAAATACTACTTCATATTCCTCTTAAATATACCACTTCATATTCCTCTTAAACATACTATTTCATATTCCTCTTAAAAATGCTACTTCATATTTCTCTTAAATATACTACTTCATATTCCTCTTAAACATACTACTTAATATTTCTCTTAACCATACTACTTCATATTCCTCTAAAACATACTACTTCATATTACTCTTAAACATACTACTTCATATTCCTCTTAAACATACTATTTCATATTCCTCTTAAATATACAAATTCATATTCCTCTTAAATATACTACTTCATATTCCTCTTAAACATACTACTTCATATTCCTCTAAAAGATACTACTTCATATTCCTATTCAATATACTACTTCATATTCCTATTAAACATGCTACTTCATATTCCTCTTAAACATACTACTTCATATTCCTCTTAAACATACTACTACATATTCCTCTTAAACATACTACTTCTTATTCCACTTAAACATACTACTTCATATTCCTCTTAAACATACTACTTCATATACCTCTTAAACATACTACTTCATATTCCTCTTAAAGATACTATTTCATATTCCTATTCAATATACTACTTCATATTCCTATTAAACATACTACTTCATATTCCTCTTAAACATACTACTTCATATTCCTCTTAAGCATACTACTTCATATTCCTCTAAAACATACTACTTCATGTTCCTCTTAAACATACTACTTCATATTCGTCTTAAACATACTACTTCATATTCCTCTTAAATTTACTACTTCATATTCCTCTTAAACATACTACTTCATATTCCTCTTAAATATACTACTTCATATTCCTCTTAAATATACTATTTCATATTCCTCTTAAATATACTACTTCATATTCCTCTTAAACATACTACTTCATATTCCTCTTAAATATACTACTTAATATTCCTCTTAAACATAGTACTTCACATTCCTCTTAAGCATACTACTTCATATTCCTCTTAAACATACTACTTCATATTCCTCTTAAACATACTTCTTCATTTTCCTCTTAAACATACTACTTCATATTCCTCTTAAACATACTACTTCATATTAATCTTAAACATACTAGTTCATATTCCTCTTAAACATACTACTTCATATTCCTCTTAAACATACTATTTCATATTCCTCTTACACATACTAATTCATATTCCTCTTAAACATACTACTTCATATTCCTCTTAAACATACTACTTCATATTCCTCTTAAATATACTACTTCATATACGTCTTAAACATACTACTTCGTATACATCTTAAACATACTACTTCATATTACTCTTAAACATACTACTTCATATTCCTCTTAAACATACTACTTCATGTTCCTCTTAAACATACTACTTCATATTCGTCTCAAACATAATACTTCATATTCCTCTTAAACATACTACTTCATATTAATCTTAAACATACTAGTTCATATTCCTCTTAAACATAATACTTCATATTCCTCTTAAACATACTATTTCATATTCCTCTTAAACATACTAATTCATATTCCTCTTAAACATACTCCTTCATATTCCTCTTAAACATACTACTTCATATTCCTCTTAAACATACTACTTCATGTTCCTCTTAAACATACTACTTCATATTCCTCTTAAATATACTACTTCATATTGCTCTTAAACATACTACTTCATATTCCTCTTAAACATACTACTTCATATTCCTCTTAAACATACTACTTCATATTCCTCTTAAATATACTTCTTCATTTTCCTCTTAAACATACTACTTCATATTCCTCTTAAACATACTACTTCATATTAATCTTAAACATACTAGTTCATATTCCTCTTAAACATACTACTTCATATTCCTCTTAAACATACTACTTCATGTTCCTCTTAAACATACTACTTCATATTGCTCTTAAAAATACTACTTCATATTCCTCTTAAATATACCACTTCATATTCCTCTTAAACATACTATTTCATATTCCTCTTAAAAATGCTACTTCATATTCCTCTTAAATATACTACTTCATATTCCTCTTAAACATACTACTTAATATTTCTCTTAACCATACTACTTCATATTCCTCTAAAACATACTACTTCATATTACTCTTAAACATACTACTTCATATTCCTCTTAAACATACTATTTCATATTCCTCTTAAATATACAAATTCATATTCCTCTTAAATATACTACTTCATATTCCTCTTAAACATACTACTTCATATTCCTCTAAAAGATACTACTTCATATTCCTATTCAATATACTACTTCATATTCCTATTAAACATGCTACTTCATATTCCTCTTAAACATACTACTTCATATTCCTCTTAAACATACTACTACATATTCCTCTTAAACATACTACTTCTTATTCCACTTAAACATACTACTTCATATTCCTCTTAAACATACTACTTCATATACCTCTTAAACATACTACTTCATATTCCTCTTAAAGATACTATTTCATATTCCTATTCAATATACTACTTCATATTCCTATTAAACATACTACTTCATATTCCTCTTAAACATACTACTTCATATTCCTCTTAAGCATACAACTTCATATTCCTCTTAAACATACTACTTCTTATTCCACTTAAACATACTACTTCATATTCCTCTTAAACATACTACTTCATATACCTCTTAAACATACTACTTCATATTCCTCTTAAAGATACTACTTCATATTCCTATTCAATATACTACTTCAAATTCCTCTTAAACATACTACTTCATATTCCTCCTAAACATACTACTTCATATTCCTCTTAAACATTATACTTCATATACCTCTTAAACATACTACTTCATATTCCTCTTAAACATACTACTTCATATTCCTCTTAAACATACTACTTCATATTCCTCTTAAACATACTACTTCATATTCCTATTAAACATACTACTTCATATTCCTCTTAAACATACTACTTCATATTCCTCTTAAACATACTACTTCATATTCCTCTTAAACATACTACTTCTTATTCCACTTAAACATACTACTTCATATTCCTCTTAAACATACTACTTCATATACCTCTTAAACATACTACTTCATATTCCTCTTAAAGATACTATTTCATATTCCTATTCAATATACTACTTCATATTCCTATTAAACATACTACTTCATATTCCTCTTAAACATACTACTTCATATTCCTCTTAAACATACTACTTCATATTCCTCTTAAACATACTACTTCTTATTCCACTTAAACATACTACTTCATATTCCTCTTAAACATACTACTTCATATACCTCTTAAACATACTACTTCATATTCCTCTTAAAGATACTACTTCATATTCCTATTCAATATACTACTTCATATTCCTCTTAAACATACTACTTCATATTCCTCTTAAACATACTACTTCATATTCCTCTTTAACATACTACTTCATATTCCTCTTAAACATACTACTTCATATTCCTCTTAAACATACTACTTCATATTCCTCTTAAATATACTTCTTCATTTTCCTCTTAAACATACTACTTCATATTCCTCTTAAACATACTACTTCATATTAATCTTAAACACACTAGTTCATATTCCTCTTAAACATACTACTTCATATTCCTCTTAAACATACTACTTCATATTCCTCTTAATTACACTACTTCATATTCCTCTTAAACATACTACTTCATATTCCTCTTAAACATACTACTTCATATTCCTCTTAAACATACTACTTCATATTCTTCTTAAATATACTACTTCAAATACGTCTTAAACATACTTCTTCGTATACATCTTAAACATACTACTACATATTCCTATTAAACATACTACTTCATATTCCTCTTAAACATACTACTTCATATTCCTCTTAAACATACTACTTCATATTCCTCTTAAACATACTACTTCTTATTCCACTTAAACATACTACTTCATATTCCTCTTAAACATACTACTTCATATACCTCTTAAACATACTACTTCATATTCCTCTTAAAGATACTACTTCATATTCCTATTCAATATACTAGTTCATATTCCTATAAAACATACTACTTCATATTCCTCTTAAACATACTACTTCATATTCCTCTTAAACATACTACTTTATATTCCTCTTAAAGATACTACTTCATATTCCTATTCAATATACTACTTCATATTCCTCTTAAACATACTACTTCATATTCCTCTTTAACATACTACTTCATATTCCTCTTAAACATACTACTTCATATTCCTCTTAAACATACTACTTCTTATTCCACTTAAACATACTACTTCATATTCCTCTTAAACATACTGCTTCATATACCTCTTAAACATATTACTTTATATTCCTCTTAAAGATACTAATTCATATTCCTATTCAATATACTACTTCATATTCCTCTTAAACATACTACTTCATATTCCTCTTTAACATACTACTTCATATTCCTCTTAAACATACTACTTCATATTCCTCTTAAACATACTACTTCATATTCCTCTTAAATATACTTCTTCATTTTCCTCTTAAACATACTACTTCATATTCCTCTTAAACATACTACTTCATATTAATCTTAAACATACTAGTTCATATTCCTCTTAAACATACTACTTCATATTCCTCTTAAACACTCTATTTCATATTCCTATTAAACATACTAATTCATATTCCTCTTAAACATACTACTTCATATTCCTCTTAAACATACTACTTCATATTCCTCTTAAATATACTACTTCATATACGTCTTAAACATACTACTTCGTATACATCTTAAACATACTACTTCATATTACTCTTAAGCATACTACTTCATATTCCTCTTAAACATACTACTTCATGTTCCTCTTAAACATACTACTTCATATTCGTCTTAAACATACTACTTCATATTCCTCTTAAACATACTACTTCATATTAATCTTAAACATACTAGTTCATATTCCTCTTAAACATACTACTTCATATTCCTCTTAAACATACTATTTCATATTCCTCTTAAACATAATAATTCATATTCCTCTTAAACATACTCCTTCATATTCCTCTTAAACATACTACTTCATATTCCTCTTAAATATACTACTTCATATTCCTCTTAAACATACTACTTCATATTGCTCTTAAACATACTACTTTATATTCCTCTTAAATATACTACTTCATATTCCTCTTAAACATACTATTTCATATGCCTCTTAAATATACTACTTCATATTCCTCTTAAATATACTACTTCATATTCCTCTTAAATATACTACTTCATATTCCTCTTAAATATACTACTTTATATACGTCTTAAGCATACTACTTCGTATACATCTTAAACATACTACTTCATATTACTCTTAAACATACTACTTCATATTCCTCTTAAACATACTACTTCATGTTCCTCTTAAACATACTACTTCATATTCGTCTTAAACATACTACTTCATATTCCTCTTAAATATACTACTTCATATTCCTCTTAAACATACTACTTCATATTCCTCCTCAATATACTACTTCATATTCCTCTTAAATATACTACTTCATATTCCTCTTAAACGTACTACTTCATATTCCTCTTAAACATACTACTTCATATTCCTCTTAAACATACTACTTCATATTCCTCTTAAATATACTACTTCATATACGTCTTAAACATACTACTTCGTATACATCTTAAACATACTACTTCATATTCCTATTAAACATACTACTTCATATTCCTCTTAAACATACTTTTTCATATTCCTCTTAAACATACTACTTCATATTCCTCCTAAACATACTACTTCATATTCCTCTTAAACATATTACTTCATATTCCTCTTAAACATACTACTTCATATTCCTCTTAAACATACTACTTCATATTCCTCTTAAACATACTACTTCATATTCCTCTTAAGCATACTACTTCATATTCCTCTTAAACATACTACTTCATATTCCTCTTAAACATACTACTTCATATTCCTCTTAATCATATTACTTCATATACCTCTTAAACATACTACTTAATATTCCTTATAAACATACTACTTCCTTTTCCTCTTAAATATACTACTTCATATTCCTCTTAAACATGCTACTTCATATTCCTCTTAAACATACTACTTCGTATTGCTTTCAAACATACTACTTCATATTCCTCTTAAACATACTACTTTTTATTCCTCTTAAGCATATTACTTCATATTCCTCTTAAGCATACTACTTCATATTCCTCTTAAACATACTACTTCATATTCTTCGTAAATATACTATTTCATATTCCTCTTAAACTTACTACTTCATAATCCTCTTAAACATACTACTTCATATTCCTCTTAAAAATACTACTTCATATTCCTCTTAAACATACTACTTCATGTTCCTCTTAAACATACTACTTCATATTCGTCTTAAACATACTACTTCATATTCCTCTTAAACATAGTACTTCACATTCCTCTTAAGCATACTACTTCATATTCCTTTTAAACATACTACTTCATATTCCTCTTAAACATACTACTTCATATTCCTCTTAAATATACTACTTCATATTCCTCTTAAATATACTACTTCATATTACTCTTAAGCATACTACTTCATATTCCTCTCAAACACAATACTTCATATTCCTCTTAAACATACTACTTCATATTCCTCTTAAACATACTACTTCATATTTCTCTTAAACATACTACTTATTATTCCTCTTAAACATACTACTTCTTATTCCTCTTAACTATACTACTTCATATTCCTCTTAAACATACTACTTCATATTCCTCTTAAACATACTACTTCATATTCCTCTTAAAAACACTACTTCATATTCCTCTTAAACATACTACTTCATATTCCTCTTAAGCATACTACTTCATATTCCTCTTGAACATACTACTTCATATTCCTCTTAAACATACTACTTCATATTCCTCTTAAACGTACTACTTCATATTCCTCTTATACATACTATTTCATATTCCTCTTAAAAATACTACTTCATATTCCTCTTAAATATACTACTTCATATTCCTCTTAAACATACTACTTAATATTCCTCTTAAACAAACTACTTCATATTCCTCTAAAACATACTACTTCATATTACTTTTAAACATACTACTTCATATTCCTCTTAAACATACTATTTCATATTCCTCTTAAATATACAAATTCATATTCCTCTTAAATATACTACTTCATATTCCTCTTAAACATACTACTTCATATTCCTCTTAAAGATACTACTTCATATTCCTATTTAATATACTACTTCATATTCCTATTAAACATACTACTTCATATTCCTCTTAAACATACTACTTCATATTCCTCTTAAACATACTACTTCATATTCCTCTTAAACATACTACTTCTTATTCCACTTAAACATACTACTTCATATTCCTCTTAAATATACTACTTCATATACCTCTTAAACATACTACTTCATATTCCTCTTAAAGATACTACTTCATATTCCTATTCAATATACTACTTCATATTCCTCTTAAACATACTACTTCATATTCCTCCTAAACATACTACTTCATATTCCTCTTAAACATTATACTTCATATACCTCTTAAACATACTACTTCATATTCCTCTTAAACATACTACTTCATATTCCTCTTAAAAAAACTACTTCATATTCCTCTTAAACATACTACTTCATATTCCTATTAAACATACTGCTTCATATTCCTCTTAAACATACTACTTCATATTCCTCTTAAACATACTACTTCATATTCCTCTTAAACATACTACTTCTTATTCCACTTAAACATACTACTTCATATTCCTCTTAAACATACTACTTCATATACCTCTTAAACATACTACTTCATATTCCTCTTAAAGATACTACTTCATATTCCTATTCAATATACTACTTCATATTCCTATTAAACATACTACTTCATATCCCTCTTAAACATACTACTTCATATTCCTCTTAAACATACTACTTCATATTCCTCTTAAACATACTACTTCTTATTCAACTTAAACATACTATTTCATATTCCTCTTAAACATACTACTTCATAATCCTCTTAAACATACTACTTCATATTCCTCTTAAAAATACTACTTCATATTCCTCTTAAACATACTACTTCATGTTCCTCTTAAACATACTACTTCATATTCGTCTTAAACATACTACTTCATATTCCTCTTAAACATAGTACTTCACATTCCTCTTAAGCATACTACTTCATATTCCTTTTAAACATACTACTTCATATTCCTCTTAAACATACTACTTCATATTCCTCTTAAATATACTACTTCATATTTCTCTTAAATATACTACTTCATATTACTCTTAAGCATACTACTTCATATTCCTCTCAAACACAATACTTCATATTCCTCTTAAACATACTACTTCATATTCCTCTTAAACATACTACTTCATATTTCTCTTAAACATACTACTTCATATTCCTCTTAAACATACTACTTCTTATTCCTCTTAACTATACTACTTCATATTCCTCTTAAACATACTACTTCATATTCCTCTTAAACATACTACTTCATATTCCTCTTAAAAACACTACTTCATATTCCTCTTAAACATACTACTTCATATTCCTCTTAAGCATACTACTTCATATTCCTCTTGAACATACTACTTCATATTCCTCTTAAACATACTACTTCATATTCCTCTTAAACGTACTACTTCATATTCCTCTTAAACATACTATTTCATATTCCTCTTAAAAATACTACTTCATATTCCTCTTAAATATACTACTTCATATTCCTCTTAAACGTACTACTTAATATTCCTCTTAAACAAACTACTTCATATTCCTCTAAAACATACTACTTCATATTACTCTTAAACATACTACTTCATATTCCTCTTAAACATACTATTTCATATTCCTCTTAAATATACAAATTCATATTCCTCTTAAATATACTACTTCATATTCCTCTTAAACATACTACTTCATATTCCTCTTAAAGATACTACTTCATATTCCTATTTAATATACTACTTCATATTCCTATTAAACATACTACTTCATATTCCTCTTAAACATACTACTTCATATTCCTCTTAAACATACTACTTCATATTCCTCTTAAACATACTACTTCTTATTCCACTTAAACATACTACTTCATATTCCTCTTAAATATACTACTTCATATACCTCTTAAACATACTACTTCATATTCCTCTTAAAGATACTACTTCATATTCCTATTCAATATACTACTTCATATTCCTCTTAAACATACTACTTCATATTCCTCCTAAACATACTACTTCATATTCCTCTTAAACATTACACTTCATATACCTCTTAAACATACTACTTCATATTCCTCTTAAACATACTACTTCATATTCCTCTTAAAAATACTACTTCATATTCCTCTTAAACATACTACTTCATATTCCTATTAAACATACTGCTTCATATTCCTCTTAAACATACTACTTCATATTCCTCTTAAACATACTACTTCATATTCCTCTTAAACATACTACTTCTTATTCCACTTAAACATACTACTTCATATTCCTCTTAAACATACTACTTCATATACCTCTTAAACATACTACTTCATATTCCTCTTAAAGATACTACTTCATATTCCTATTCAATATACTACTTCATATTCCTATTAAACATACTACTTCATATTCCTCTTAAACATACTACTTCATATTCCTCTTAAACATACTACTTCATATTCCTCTTAAACATACTACTTCTTATTCAACTTAAACATACTACTTCATATTCCTCTTAAACATACTACTTCATATACCTCTTAAACATACTACTTCATATTCCTCTTAAAGATACTACTTCATATTCCTATTCAATAAACTACTTCATATTCCTCTTAAACATACTACTTCATATTCCTCTTAAACATACTACTTCATATTCTTCTTTAACATACTACTTCATATTCCTCTTAAACATACTACTTCATATTCCTCTTAAACATACTACTTCATATTCCTCTTAAATATACTTCTTCATTTTCCTCTTAAACATACTACTTCATATTCCTCTTAAACATACTACTTCATATTAATCTTAAATACACTAGTTCATATTCCTCTTAAACATACTACTTCACATTCCTCTTAAACATACTATTTCATATTCCTCTTAAACATACTAATTCATATTCCTCTTAAACATACTACTTCATATTCCTCTTAAACATACTACTTCATATTCCTCTTAAACATACTACTTCATATTCCTCTTAAATATACTACTTCATATACGTCTTAAACATACTACTTCGTATACATCTTAAACATACTACTTCATATTACTCTTAAATATACTACTTCATATTCCTCTTAAACATACTACTTCATGTTCCTCTTAAACATACTACTTCATATTCGTCTTAAACATACTACTTCATATTCCTCTTAAATATACTACTTCATATTCCTCTTAAACATACTACTTCATATTCCTCTTAAACATACTATTTCATATACCTCTTAAACATACTACTTCATATTCCTCTTAAATATACTACTTCATATTTCTCTTAAATATACTACTTCATATTCCTCTTAAACATACTACTTCATATTACTCTTAAACATACTACTTCATATTCCTCTTAAACATAATACTTCATATTCCTCTTAAACATATTACTTCATATTCCTCTTAAACATACTACTTCATATTCCTCTTAAACATACTACTTCATATTCCTCCTAAACATACTACTTCATATTCCTCTTAAGCATACTACTTCATATTCCTCTTAAACATACTACTTCATATTCCTCTTAAACATACTACTTCATATTCCTCTTAAACATACTACTTCATATTCCTCTTAAACATACTACTTAATATTTCTTATAAACATACTACTTCCTTTTCCTCTTAAATATACTACTTCATATTCCTCTTAAACATATTACTTCATATTCCTCTTAAACACACTACTTCATATTCTTCTTAAACATACTACTTCATATTCCTCTTAAACATACTCCTTCATATTCCTCTTAAACATACTACTTCATATTCCTCTTAAACATACTACTGGATATTCCTCTTAGGCATACTACTTCATATTCCTCTTAAACATGCTACTCCATATTCCTCTTAAACATACTACTTCATATTGCTTTCAAACATACTACTTCATATTCCTCTTAAACATACTACTTCTTATCCCTCTTAAACATATTACTTCATATTCCTCTTAAACATACTACTTCATATTCCTCTTAAACATACTACTTAATATTCCTTATAAACATACTACTTCCTTTTCCTCTTAAATATACTACTTCATATTCCTCTTAAACATATTACTTCATATTCCTCTTAAACACACTACTTCATATTCTTCTTAAACATACTACTTCATATTCCTCTTAAACATACTCCTTCATATTCCTCTTAAACATACTACTTCATATTCCTCTTAAACATACTACTGGATATTCCTCTTAGGCATACTACTTCATATTCCTCTTAAACATGCTACTTCATATTCCTCTTAAACATACTACTTCATATTGCTTTCAAACATACTACTTCATATTCCTCTTAAACATACTACTTCTTATCCCTCTTAAACATACTACTTCATATTCCTCGTAATTATACTATTTCATATTCCTCTTAAACATACTACTTCATATTCCTCTTAAACATAATACTTCATATTCCTCTTAAACATACTACTTCATATTCCTCTTAAATATACTACTTCATATTCCTCTTAAATATACTACTTCATATTCCTCTTAAACCTACTACTTCATATTACTCTTAAACATACTACTTCATATTCCTCTTAAACATACTACTTCATCTTCCTCTCAAACATATTACTTCATATTCCTCTTAAACATACTACTTCATATTCCTCTTAAACATACTATTTCATATTCCTCTTAAACATACTATTTCATATTCCTCTTAAGCATACTACTTCATATTCCTCTTAAACATACTACTTCATATTCCTCTTAAACATACTACTTCATATTCCTCTTAAACATACTACTTCATATTCCTCTTAAACATACTACTTCATATTCGTTATAAACATACTACTTCCTTTTCCTCTTAAATATACTACTTCATATTACTCTTAAATATACTACTTCATATTCCCTACTTCATATTCTTCTTAAACATACTACTTCATATTCCTCTTAAACATACTTCTTCATATTCCTCTTAAACATACTACTTCATATTCCTCTTAAACATACTACTTCATATTTCTCTTAAATATACCACTTCATATTCCTCTTAAATATACTACTTCATATTTCTCTTGAACATACTACTGGATATTCCTCTTAAGCATACTACTTCATATTCCTCTTAAACATGCTACTTCATATTCCTCTTAAATATACTACTTCATATTGCTTTCAAACATACTACTTCATATTCCTCTTAAACATACTACTTCTTATTCGTCTTAAACATATTACTTCATATTCCTCTTAAGCATACTACTTCATATTCCTCTTAAACATACTACTTCATATTCCTCTTAAACATACTACTTCATATTCCTCTTAAACATACTACTTCATATTCCTCTTAAACGTAGTACTTCATATTCCTCTTAAACATACTACTTCATATTCCTCTTAAACATACTACTTCATATTCCTCTTAAATATACTACTTCATATTCCTCTTAAATATACCACTTCATATTCCTCTTAAACCTACTACTTCATATTACTCTTAAACATACTACTACATATTCCTCTTAAACATACTACTTAATCTTCCTCTCAAACATATTACTTCATATTCCTCTTAAACATACTACTTCATATTCCTCTTAAACATACTATTTCATATTCCTCTTAAATATACTGCTTCATATTCCTCTTAAGCATACTACTTCATAATCCTCTTAAACATACTACTTCATATTCCTCTTAAACATACTACTTCATATTCCTCTTAAACATACAACTTCATATTCCTCTTAAACATACTACTTCATATTCCTTATAAACATACTATTTCCTTTTCCTCTTAAATATACTACTTCATATTACTCTTAAACATACTACTTCATATTCCTCTTAAACACACTACTTCATATTCTTCTTAAGCATACTTCTTCATATTCCTCTTAAAAATACTCCTTCATATTCCTCTTAAACATACTACTTCATATTCCTCTTAAACATACTACTTCATATTCCTCTTAAACATACTACTTCATATTGCTTTCAAACATACTACTTCATATTCCTCTTAAACATACTACTTCTTATTCCTCTTAAACATATTACTTCATATTCCTCTTAAGCATACTACTTCATATTCCTCTTAAACATACTACTTCATATTCCTCTTAAACATACTTCTTCATATTCCTCTTAAACATACTACTTCATATTCCTCTTAAACATACTACTTCATATTCCTCTTAAACATACTACTTCATATTCCTCTTAAACATACTACTTCATATTCCTCTTAAACATACACCTTAATATTCCTCTTAAACATACTACTTCATATTCCTCTTAAACATACTACTTCATATTCCTCTTAAAGATACTACTTCATATTCCTCTTAAAAATACTACCTCATATTCCTCTTAAATATAGTACTATATTTCTCTTAAACATACTACTTCATATTCCTCTTAAAAATACTACTTCATATTCCTCTTAAACATACTACTTCATATTACTCTTAAACATACTACTTCATATTCCTCTTAAACATACTATTTCATATTCCTCTTAAATATACTACTTCATATTCCTCTTAAACATACTACTTCATATTCCTCTTAAACATACTACTTCATATTGTAATATTACTCTTAAATATACTACTTCATATACGTCTTAAACATACTACTTCATATTCCTCTTAAACATACTACTTCATATTCCTCTTAAACATATTACTTCATATTCCTCTTAAACTTACTCCTTCATATCCCTCTTAAACATAAAACTTCATATTCCTTTGAAACATACTACTTCATATTCCTCTTAAACATACTACTTCATATTCCTCTTAAAGATACTACTTCATATTCCTCTTAAATATACTACTCCATATTCCATTTAAACAAACTACTCTTCATATTCCACTTAAACATACTACTTCATATTCCTCTTAAACATACTACTTCATATTCCCCTTAAACATACTACTTCATATTCTTCTTAAACATACTTCTTCATATTCCTCTTAAATATACTACTTCAGTTTCCTCTTAAACATACTACTTCATATTCCTCTTAAACATACTACTTCATATTCCTCTAAAAGATACTACTTCATATTCCTCCTAAAAATACTACCTCATATTCCTTTTAAATATAGTACTATATTTCTCTTAAACATACTACTTCATATTCATCTTAAAAATACTACTTCATATTCCTCTTAAACATACTACTTCATATTACTCTTAAACATACTACTTCATATTCCTCTTAAACATACTATTTCATATTCCTCTTAAATATGCTATTTCATATTCCTCTTAAACATACTACTTCATATTCCTCTTGAACATACTACTTCATATTGTAATATTACTCTTAAATATACTACTTCATATACGTTTTAAACATACTACTTCATATTCCTCTTAAACATACTACTTCATATTCCTCTTAAACATATTACTTCACATTCCTCTTAAACTTATTACTTCATATCCCTCTTAACATAAAACTTCATATTCCTTTTAAACATACTACTTCATATTCCTCTTAAACATACTACTTCATATTCTTCTTAAAGATACTACTTCATATTCCTCTTAAATATACTACTCCATATTCCTCTTAAACATACTACTCTTCATATTCCACTTAAACATACTACTTCATATTCCTCTTAAACATACTACTTCATATTCCCCTTAAACATACTACTTCATATTCTTCTTAAACATACTTCTTCATATTCCTCTTAAATTTACTACTTCATTTTCCTCTTAAACATACTACTTCATATTCCTCTTAAACATACTACTTCATATTCCTCTTAAATATACTACTTCATATTCCTCTTAAATATACTACTTTATATTCCTCTTAAATATACTACTTCATATTCCTCTTAAACATACTACTTCATATTCCTCTTAAACATACTACTTCATATTCCTATTAAACATACTACTTTATATTCCTCTTAAACATACTACTTCATATTCGTCTTAAACATACTACTTCATATTCCTCTTAAACATACTACTTCATATTCCTCTTAAAGATACTACTTCATATTCCTCTCAAATATACTACTTTATATTCCTCTTAAATATACTACTTCATATTCCTCTTAAACATACTACTTATATTCCTCTTAAACATACTATTTCAAATTCCCCTTAAACATAACATACTTCATATTCCTCTTAAATATACTACTTCATTTTCCTCTTAAGTATACTACTTCATATTCCTCTTAAACATACTACTTCATATTCCTCTTAAACATACTACTTCATATTGTAATATTACTCTTAAATATACTACTTCATATTCCTCTTAAACATACTACTTCATATTCCTCTTAAACATATTACTTCACATTCCTCTTAAACTTACTACTTCATATCCCTCTTAAACATAAAACTTCATATTCCTTTTAAACATACTACTTCATATTCCTCTTAAACATACTACTTCATATTCTTCTTAAAGATACTACTTCATATTCCTCTTAAATATACTACTCCATATTCCTCTTAAACATACTACTCTTCATATTCCACTTAAACATACTACTTCATATTCCTCTTAACCGTACTACTTCATATTCCCCTTAAACATACTACTTCATATTCTTCTTAAACATACTTCTTCATATTCCTCTTAAATATACTACTTCATTTTCCTCTTAAACATACTACTTCATATTCCTCTTAAACATACTACTTCATATTCCTCTTAAATATACTACTTCATATTCCTCTTAAATATACTACTTTATATTCCTCTTAAATATACTACTTCATATTCCTCTTAAACATACTACTTCATATTCCTCTTAAACATACTACTTCATATTCCTATTAAACATACTACTTTATATTCCTCTTAAACATACTACTTCATATTCGTCTTAAACATACTACTTCATATTCCTCTTAAACATACTACTTCATATTCCTCTTAAAGATACTACTTCATATTCCTCTCAAATATACTACTTTATATTCCTCTTAAATATACTACTTCATATTCCTCTTAAACATACTACTTATATTCCTCTTAAACATACTACTTCAAATTCCCCTTAAACATAACATACTTCATATTCCTCTTAAATATACTACTTCATTTTCCTCTTAAATATACTACTTCATATTCCTCTTAAACATACTACTTCATATTCCTCTAAAACATACTACTTCATTTTCCTCTTAAATATACTACTTCATATTCCTCTTAAACATACTACTTCATATTCCTCTTAAACATACTACTTCATACTATTCTTAAACATACTACTTCACATTCCTCTTAAACATACTACTTCATATTCCTCTTAAACATACTACTTCATATTCCTCTTAAACATACTACTTTATATTCCTCTTAAACATACTACCTTATATTCCTCTTAAATATACTACTTCATATGCCTCTTAAATATACTACTTCATATTCCTCTTACACATACTACTTCATATTCCTCTTAAACATACTACTTCATATTCCTCTTAAACATACTACTTCATATACCCATTTTAATAATACTACTTCATATTCCTCTTAAATATAATACTTTATATTCCTCTTAAACATACTACTTCATATTCCTCTTAAACATACTACTTCATATTCATCTTAAACATACAACTTCATATTCTTCTTAAACATACTACTTCATATTCCTCTTAAATATACTGCTTTATATTCCTCTTAAACATACCACTTCATATTCCTCTTAAACATACTACTTCATACTCCTCTTAAACATACTACTTCATATTCCTCTTAAACATACTACTTCATATTGCTCTTAAACATACTACTTAATATTCCTCTTAAATATACTACTTTATATTCCTCTTAAACATACTACTTCATATTCCTCTTAAGCATACTACTTCATATTCCTCTAAAACATACTACTTCATATTCCTCTTAAACATACTACCTTATATTCCTCTTAAATATACTACTTCATATGCCTCTTAAATATACTACTTCCTATTCCTTTTAAATATACTACTTCATATTCCTCTTAAACATACTACTTCATATTCCTCTTAAACATACTACTTCATCTTCCTCTCAAACATATTACTTCATATTCCTCTTAAACATACTACTTTATATTCCTCTTAAACATACTATTTCATATTCCTCTTAAACATACTACTTCATATTCCTCTTAAGCATACTACTTCATATTCCTCTTAAACATACTACTTCATATTCCTCTTAAACATACTACTTCATATTCCTCTTAAACATACTACTTCATATTCCTCTTAAACATACTACTTCATATTCCTTATAAACGTACTACTTCCTTTTCCTCTTAAATATACTACTTCATATTACTCTTAAACATACTACTTCATATTCCTCTTAAACACACTACTTCATATTCTTCTTAAGCATACTACTTCATATTCCTCTTAAACATACTCCTTCATATTCCTCTTAAACATACTACTTCATATTCCTCTTAAACATACTACTTCATATTTCTCTGAAATATACTACTTCATATTCCTCTTAAATATACTACTTCATATTTCTCTTAAACATACTACTGGATATTCCTCTTAAGGATACTACTTCATATTCCTCTTATACATGCTACTTCATATTCCTCTTAAACATACTACTTCATATTGCTTTCAAACATACTACTTCATATTCCTCTTAAACATACTACTTCTTATTCCTCTTAAACATATTACTTCATATTCCTCTTAAGCATACTACTTCATATTCCTCTTAAACATACTACTTCATATTCCTCTTAAACATACTACTTCATTATCCTCTTAAACATACTGCTTCATATTCCTCTTAAACATACTACTTCATATTCATCTTAAACATACTACTTCATATTCTTCTTAAACATACTACTTCATATTCCTCTTAAATATACTTCTTTATATTTCTCTTAAACATACCACTTCATATTCCTCTTAAACATACTACTTCATACTCCTCTTAAACATACTACTTCATATTCCTCTTAAACATACTACTTCATATTGCTCTTAAACATACTACTTAATATTCCTCTTAAATATACTACTTTATATTCCTCTTAAACATACTACTTGATATTCCTCTTAAACATACTACTTCATATTCCTCTTAAACATACTACTTTATATTCCTCTTAAACATAATACCTTATATTCCTCTTAAATATACTACTTCATATGCCTCTTAAACATACTACTTCAAATTCCCCTTAAACATAACATACTTCATATTCCTCTTAAATATACTACTTCATTTTCCTCTTAAATATAATACTTCATATTCCTCTTAAACATACTACTTCATATTCCTCTAAAACATACTACTTCATATTCCTCTTAAATATACTACTTCATATTCCTCTTAAACATACTACTTCATATTCCTCTTAAACATACTACTTCATATTATTCTTAAACATACTACTTCACATTCCTCTTAAACATACTACTTCATATTCCTCTTCAACATACTACTTCATATTCCTCTTACACATACTACTTCATATTCCTCTTAAACATACTACTTCATATTCCTCTTAAACATACTACTTCATATTCCTCTTAAATATACTACTTCATTTTCCTCTTAAACATACTACTTCATTATCCTCTTAAACATACTGCTTCATATTCCTCTTAAACATACTACTTCATATTCATCTTAAACATACTACTTCATATTCTTCTTAAACATACTACTTCATATTCCTCTTAAATATACTTCTTTATATTTCTCTTAAACATACCACTTCATATTCCTCTTAAACATACTACTTCATACTCCTCTTAAACATACTACTTCATATTCCTCTTAAACATACTACTTCATATTGCTCTTAAACATACTACTTAATATTCCTCTTAAATATACTACTTTATATTCCTCTTAAACATACTACTTCATATTCCTCTTAAACATACTACTTCATATTCCTCTTAAACATACTACTTTATATTCCTCTTAAACATAATACCTTATATTCCTCTTAAATATACTACTTCATATGCCTCTTAAATATACTACTTCATATTCCTCTTACACATACTACTTCATATTCCTCTTAAACATACTACTTCATATTCCTCTTAAACATACTACTTCATATACCCATTTTAATAATACTACTTCATATTCCTCTTAAATATAATACTTTATATTCCTCTTAAACATACTACTTCATATTCCTCTTAAACATACTACTTCATATTCATCTTAAACATACAACTTCATATTCTTCTTAAACATACTACTTCATATTCCTCTTAAATATACTGCTTTATATTCCTCTTAAACATACCACTTCATATTCCTCTTAAACATACTACTTCATACTCCTCTTAAACATACAACTTCATATTCCTCTTAAACATACTACTTCATATTGCTCTTAAACATACTACTTAATATTCCTCTTAAATATACTACTTTATATTCCTCTTAAACATACTACTTCATATTCCTCTTAAACATACTACTTCATATTCCTCTTAAACATACTACTTCATATTCCTCTTAAACATACTACCTTATATTCCTCTTAAATATACTACTTCATATGCCTCTTAAATATACTACTTCCTATTCCTTTTAAATATACTACTTCATATTCCTCTTAAACATACTACTTCATATTCCTCTTAAACATACTACTTCATCTTCCTCTCAAACATATTACTTCATATTCCTCTTAAACATACTACTTTATATTCCTCTTAAACATACTATTTCATATTCCTCTTAAACATACTACTTCATATTCCTCTTAAGCATACTACTTCATATTCCTCTTAAACATACTACTTCATATTCCTCTTAAACATACTACTTCATATTCCTCTTAAACATACTACTTCATATTCCTATTAAACATACTACTTCATATTCCTTATAAACATACTACTTCCTTTTCCTCTTAAATATACTACTTCATATTACTCTTAAACATACTACTTCATATTCCTCTTAAACACACTACTTCATATTCTTCTTAAGCATACTACTTCATATTCCTCTTAAACATACTCCTTCATATTCCTCTTAAACATACTACTTCATATTCCTCTTAAACATACTACTTCATATTTCTCTGAAATATACTACTTCATATTCCTCTTAAATATACTACTTCATATTTCTCTTAAACATACTACTGGATATTCCTCTTAAGCATACTACTTCATATTCCTCTTATACATGCTACTTCATATTCCTCTTAAACATACTACTTCATATTGCTTTCAAACATACTACTTCATATTCCTCTTAAACATACTACTTCTTATTCCTCTTAAACATATTACTTCATATTCCTCTTAAGCATACTACTTCATATTCCTCTTAAACATACTACTTCATAGTCCTCTTAAACATACTACTTCATATTCCTCTTAAACATACTACTTCATATTCCTCTTAAACATACTACTTCATATTCCTCTTAAACATACTACTTCATATTCCTCTTAAACATACTACTTCATATTCCTCTTAAACATACACCTTAATATTCCTCTTAAAAATACTACCTCATATTCCTCTTAAATATAGTACTATATTTCTGTTAAACATACTACTTCATATTCCTCTTAAAAATACTACTTCATATTCCTCTTAAACATACTACTTCATATTACTCTTAAACATACTACTTCATATTCCTCTTAAACATACTATTTCATATTCCTCTTAAATATACTATTTCATATTCCTCTTAAACATACTACTTCATATTCCTCTTAAACATACTGCTTCATATTGCAATATTACTCTTAAATATACTACTTCATATACGTCTTAAACATACTACTTCATATTCCTCTTAAACATACTACTTCATATTCCTCTTGAACATATTACTTCATATTCCTCTTAAACTTACTACTTCATATCCCTCTTAAACATAAAACTTCATATTCCTTTTAAACATACTACTTCACATTCTTCTTAAACATACTACTTCATATTCCTCTTAAACATACTACTTCATATTCCTCTTACACATACTACTTCATATTCCTCTTAAACATTCTACTCCATATTCCTCTTAAATATACTACTTCATATTCCTCTTAAACATACTACTTCATTATCCTCTTAAACATACTACTTCATACTCCTCTTAAACATACTACTTCATATTCCTCTTAAACATACTACTTCATATTGCTCTTAAACATACTACTTAATATTCCTCTAAAATATACTACTTTATATTCCTCTTGAACATACTACTTCATATTCCTCTTTAACATACTACTTCATATTCCTCTTAAACATACTACTTCATATTCCTCTTAAACATACTACCTTATATTCCTCTTCAATATACTTCTTCATATGCCTCTTAAATATACTACTTCATATTCCTCTTACACATACTACTTCATATTCCTCTTAAACATACTACTTCATATACCCATTTTAATAATACTACTTCATATTCCTCTTAAATATAATACTTTATATTCCTCTTAAACATACTACTTCATATTCCTCTTAAACATACTACTTCATATTCATCTTAAACTTACAACTTCATATTCTTCTTAAACATACTACTTCATATTCTTCTTAAATATACTGCTTTATATTCCTCTTAAACATACCACTTCATATTCCTCTTAAACATACTACTTCATACTCCTCTTAAACATACTACTTCATATTCCTCTTAAACATACTACTTCATATTGCTCTTAAACATACTACTTAATATTCCTCTTAAATATACTACTTTATATTCCTCTTAAACATACTACTTCATATTCCTCTTAAACATACTACTTCATATTCCTCTTAAACATACTACTTCATATTCCTCTTAAACATACTACCTTATATTCCTCTTAAATATACTACTTCATATGCCTCTTAAATATACTACTTCCTATTCCTTTTAAATATACTACTTCATATTCCTCTTAAACATACTACTTCATATTCCTCTTAAACATACTACTTCATCTTCCTCTCAAACATATTACTTCATATTCCTCTTAAACATACTACTTCATATTCCTCTTAAACATACTATTTCATATTCCTCTTAAACATACTACTTCATATTCCTCTTAAGCATACTACTTCATATTCCTCTTAAACATACTACGTCATATTCCTCTTAAACATACTACTTCATATTCCTCTTAAACATACTACTTCATATTCCTCTGAAACATACTACTTCATATTCCTTATTAACATACTACTTCCTTTTCCTCTTAAATATACTACTTCATATTACTCTTAAACATACTACTTCATATTCCTCTTAAACACACTACTTCATATTCTTCTTAAGCATACTACTTCATATTCCTCTTAAACATACTCCTTCATATTCCTCTTAAACATACTACTTCATATTCCTCTTAAACATACTACTTCATATTTCTCTGAAATATAAAACTTCATATTCCTCTTAAACATACTACTTCATATTTCTCTTAAACATACTACTGGATATTCCTCTTAAGCATACTACTTCATATTCCTCTTATATATGCTACTTCATATTCCTCGTAAACATACTACTTCATATTGCTTTCAAACATACTACTTCATATTCCTCTTAAACATACTACTTCTTATTCCTCTTAAACATATTACTTCATATTTCTCTTAAGCATACTACTTCATATTCATCTTAAACATACTACTTCATATTCCTCTTAAACATACTACTTCATATTCCTCTTAAACATACTACTTCATATTCCTCTTAAACATACTACTTCATATTCCTCGTAAACATACTACTTCATATTCCTCTTAAACATACTACTTCATATTCCTCTTAAACATACACCTTAATATTCCTCTTAAACATACTACTTCATATTCCTCTTAAACATACTACTTCATATTCCTCTTAAAGATACTACTTCATATTCCTCTTAAAAATACTACCTCATATTCCTCTTAAATATAGTACTATATTTCTCTTAAACATACTACTTCATATTCCTCTTAAAAATACTACTTCATATTCCTCTTAAACATACTACTTCATATTCCTCTTAAGCATACTACTTCATATTCCTCTTAAACATACTACTTCATATTCCTCTTAAACATACTACTTCATATTCCTCTTAAACATACTACTTCATATTCCTCTTAAACATACTACTTCATATTCCTTATTAACATACTACTTCCTTTTCCCCTTAAATATACTACTTCATATTATTCTTAAACATACTACTTCATATTCCTCTTAAACACACTACTTCATATTCTTCTTAAGCATACTACTTCATATTCCTCTTAAACATACTCCTTCATATTCCTCTTAAACATACTACTTCATATTCCTCTTAAACATACTACTTCATATTTCTCTGAAATATAAAACTTCATATTCCTCTTAAACATACTACTTCATATTTCTCTTAAACATACTACTGGATATTCCTCTTAAGCATACTACTTCATATTCCTCTTATATATGCTACTTCATATTCCTCGTAAACATACTACTTCATATTGCTTTCAAACATACTACTTCATATTCCTCTAAAACATACTACTTCTTATTCCTCTTAAACATATTACTTCATATTCCTCTTAAGCATACTACTTCATATTAATCTTAAACATACTACTTCATATTCCTCTTAAACATACTACTTCATATTCCTCTTAAACATACTACTTCATATTCCTCTTAAACATACTACTTCATATTCCTCTTAAACATACTACTTCATATTCCTCTTAAACATACTACTTCATATTCCTCTTAAACATACACCTTAATATTCCTCTTAAACATACTACTTCATATTCCTCTTAAACATACTACTTCATATTCCTCTTAAAGATACTACTTCATATTCCTCTTAAAAATACTACCTCATATTCCTCTTAAATATAGTACTATATTTCTCTTAAACATACTACTTCATATTCCTCTTAAAAATACTACTTCATATTCCTCTTAAACATACTACTTCATATTACTCTTAAACATACTACTTCATATTCCTCTTAAACATACTATTTCATATTCCTCTTAAATATACTACTTCATATTCCTCTTAAACATACTACTTCATATTCCTCTTAAACATACTGCTTCATATTGCAATATTACTCTTAAATATACTACTTCATATACGTCTTAAACATGCTACTTCATATTCCTCTTAAACATACTACTTCATATTCCTCTTAAACATATTACTTCATATTCCTCTTAAACTTACTACTTCATATCCCTCTTAAACATAAAACTTCATATTCCTTTTAAACATACTACTTCATATTCCTCTTAAACATACTACTTCATATTCCTCTTAAAGATACTACTTCATATTCCTCTTAAATATACTACTCCATATTCCTCTTAAACATACTACTCTTCATATTCCTCTTAAACATACTACTTCATATTCCTCTTAAACATACTACTTCATATTCCCCTTAAACATACTACTTCATATTCCTCTTAAACATACTTCTTCATATTCCTCTTAAATATACTACTTCATTTTCCTCTTAAATATACTACTTCATATTCCTCTTAAACATACTACTTCATATTCCTCTTAAACATACTATTTCATATTCCCCTTAAATATACTACTTCATATTCCTCTTAAATATACTACTTCATATTCCTCTTAAACATACTACTTCATATTCCTCTTAAATATACTACTTCATATTCCTCTTAATTATACTACTTTATATTCCTCTTAAATATGCTACTTCATATTCCTCTTAAACATACTACTTCATATTCCTCTTAAACATACTACTTCATATTCCTATTAAACATACTACTTCATATTCCTCTTAAACATACTACTTCATATTCCTCTTAAACATACTACTTCACATTCCTGTTAAACATACTACTTTATATTCCTCTTAAACATACTACTTCATATTCGTCTTAAACATACTACTTCATATTCCTCTTAAACATACTACTTCATATTCCTCTTAAAGATACTACTTCATATTCCTCTCAAATATACTACTTCATATTCCTCTTAAATATACTACTTCATATTCCTCTTAAACATACTACTTATATTCCTCTTAAACATACTACTTCAAATTCCCCTTAAACATAACATACTTCATATTCCTCTTAAATATACTACTTCATTTTCCTCTTAAATATACTACTTCATATTCCTCTTAAACATACTACTTCATATTCCTTTTAAACATACTACTTCATATTCCCCTTAAATACACTACTTCATATTCCTCTTAAACATACTATTTCATATTCCTCTTAAACATACTACTTCATATTATTCTTAAACATACTAATTCACATTCATCTTAAACATACTACTTCATATTCCTCTTAAACATACTACTTCATATTCCTCTTAAACATACTACTTCATATTCCTCTTAAACATACACCTTAATATTCCTCTTAAAAATACTACCTCATATTCCTCTTAAATATAGTACTATATTTCTGTTAAACATACTACTTCATATTCCTCTTAAAAATACTACTTCATATTCCTCTTAAACATACTACTTCATATTACTCTTAAACATACTACTTCATATTCCTCTTAAACATACTATTTCATATTCCTCTTAAATATACTATTTCATATTCCTCTTAAACATACTACTTCATATTCCTCTTAAACATACTGCTTCATATTGCAATATTACTCTTAAATATACTACTTCATATACGTCTTAAACATACTACTTCATATTCCTCTTAAACATACTACTTCATATTCCTCTTGAACATATTACTTCATATTCCTCTTAAACTTACTACTTCATATCCCTCTTAAACATAAAACTTCATATTCCTTTTAAACATACTACTTCACATTCTTCTTAAACATACTACTTCATATTCCTCTTAAACATACTACTTCATATTCCTCTTACACATACTACTTCATATTCCTCTTAAACATACTACTCCATATTCCTCTTAAATATACTACTTCATATTCCTCTTAAACATACTACTTCATTATCCTCTTAAACATACTACTTCATACTCCTCTTAAACATACTACTTCATATTCCTCTTAAACATACTACTTCATATTGCTCTTAAACATACTACTTAATATTCCTCTTAAATATACTACTTTATATTCCTCTTAAACATACTACTTCATATTCCTCTTTAACATACTACTTCATATTCCTCTTAAACATACTACTTCATATTCCTCTTAAACATACTACCTTATATTCCTCTTCAATATACTTCTTCATATGCCTCTTAAATATACTACTTCATATTCCTCTTACACATACTACTTCATATTCCTCTTAAACATACTACTTCATATACCCATTTTATTAATACTACTTCATATTCCTCTTAAATATAATACTTTATATTCCTCTTAAACATACTACTTCATATTCCTCTTAAACATACTACTTCATATTCATCTTAAACTTACAACTTCATATTCTTCTTAAACATACTACTTCATATTCTTCTTAAATATACTGCTTTATATTCCTCTTAAACATACCACTTCATATTCCTCTTAAACATACTACTTCATACTCCTCTTAAACATACTACTTCATATTCCTCTTAAACATACTACTTCATATTGCTCTTAAACATACTACTTAATATTCCTCTTAAATATACTACTTTATATTCCTCTTAAACATACTACTTCATATTCCTCTTAAACATACTACTTCATATTCCTCTTAAACATACTACTTCATATTCCTCTTAAACATACTACCTTATATTCCTCTTAAATATACTACTTCATATGCCTCTTAAATATACTACTTCCTATTCCTTTTAAATATACTACTTCATATTCCTCTTAAACATACTACTTCATATTCCTCTTAAACATACTACTTCATCTTCCTCTCAAACATATTACTTCATATTCCTCTTAAACATACTACTTCATATTCCTCTTAAACATACTATTTCATATTCCTCTTAAACATACTACTTCATATTCCTCTTAAGCATACTACTTCATATTCCTCTTAAACATACTACGTCATATTCCTCTTAAACATACTACTTCATATTCCTCTTAAACAAACTACTTCATATTCCTCTTAAACATACTACTTCATATTCCTTATTAACATACTACTTCCTTTTCCTCTTAAATATACTACTTCATATTACTCTTAAACATATTACTTCATATTCCTCTTAAACACACTACTTCATATTCTTCTTAAGCATACTACTTCATATTCCTCTTAAACATACTCCTTCATATTCCTCTTAAACATACTACTTCATATTCCTCTTAAACATACTACTTCATATTTCTCTGAAATATAAAACTTCATATTCCTCTTAAACATACTACTTCATATTTCTCTTAAACATACTACTGGATATTCCTCTTAAGCATACTACTTCATATTCCTCTTATATATGCTACTTCATATTCCTCGTAAACATACTACTTCATATTGCTTTCAAACATACTACTTCATATTCCTCTTAAACATACTACTTCTTATTCCTCTTAAACATATTACTTCATATTTCTCTTAAGCATACTACTTCATATTCATCTTAAACATACTACTTCATATTCCTCTTAAACATACTACTTCATATTCCTCTTAAACATACTACTTCATATTCCTCTTAAACATACTACTTCATATTCCTCTTAAACATACTACTTCATATTCCTCTTAAACATACTACTTCATATTCCTCTTAAACATACACCTTAATATTCCTCTTAAACATACTACTTCATATTCCTCTTAAACATACTACTTCATATTCCTCTTAAAGATACTACTTCATATTCCTCTTAAAAATACTACCTCATATTCCTCTTAAATATAGTACTATATTTCTCTTAAACATACTACTTCATATTCCTCTTAAAAATACTACTTCATATTCCTCTTAAACATACTACTTCATATTCCTCTTAAACATACTACTTCATATTCCTCTTAAACATACTACTTCATCTTCCTCTCAAACATATTACTTCATATTCCTCTTAAACATACTACTTCATATTCCTCTTAAACATACTATTTCATAGTCCTCTTAAACATACTACTTCATATTCCTCTTAAGCATACTACTTCATATTCCTCTTAAACATACTACTTCATATTCCTCTTAAACATACTACTTCATATTCCTCTTAAACATACTACTTCATATTCCTCTTAAACATACTACTTCATATTCCTTATTAACATACTACTTCCTTTTCCCCTTAAATATACTACTTCATATTATTCTTAAACATACTACTTCATATTCCTCTTAAACACACTACTTCATATTCTTCTTAAGCATACTACTTCATATTCCTCTTAAACATACTCCTTCATATTCCTCTTAAACATACTACTTCATATTCCTCTTAAACATACTACTTCATATTTCTCTGAAATATAAAACTTCATATTCCTCTTAAACATACTACTTCATATTTCTCTTAAACATACTACTGGATATTCCTCTTAAGCATACTACTTCATATTCCTCTTATATATGCTACTTCATATTCCTCGTAAACATACTACTTCATATTGCTTTCAAACATACTACTTCATATTCCTCTAAAACATACTACTTCTTATTCCTCTTAAACATATTACTTCATATTCCTCTTAAGCATACTACTTCATATTAATCTTAAACATACTACTTCATATTCCTCTTAAACATACTACTTCATATTCCTCTTAAACATACTACTTCATATTCCTCTTAAACATACTACTTCATATTCCTCTTAAACATACTACTTCATATTCCTCTTAAACATACTACTTCATATTCCTCTTAAACATACACCTTAATATTCCTCTTAAACATACTACTTCATATTCCTCTTAAACATACTACTTCATATTCCTCTTAAAGATACTACTTCATATTCCTCTTAAAAATACTACCTCATATTCCTCTTAAATATAGTACTATATTTCTCTTAAACATACTACTTCATATTCCTCTTAAAAATACTACTTCATATTCCTCTTAAACATACTACTTCATATTACTCTTAAACATACTACTTCATATTCCTCTTAAACATACTATTTCATATTCCTCTTAAATATACTACTTCATATTCCTCTTAAACATACTACTTCATATTCCTCTTAAACATACTGCTTCATATTGCAATATTACTCTTAAATATACTACTTCATATACGTCTTAAACATACTACTTCATATTCCTCTTAAACATACTACTTCATATTCCTCTTAAACATATTACTTCATATTCCTCTTAAACTTACTACTTCATATCCCTCTTAAACATAAAACTTCATATTCCTTTTAAACATACTACTTCATATTCCTCTTAAACATACTACTTCATATTCCTCTTAAAGATACTACTTCATATTCCTCTTAAATATACTACTCCATATTCCTCTTAAACATACTACTCTTCATATTCCTCTTAAACATACTACTTCATATTCCTCTTAAACATACTACTTCATATTCCCCTTAAACATACTACTTCATATTCCTCTTAAACATACTTCTTCATATTCCTCTTAAATATACTACTTCATTTTCCTCTTAAATATACTACTTCATATTCCTCTTAAACATACTACTTCATATTCCTCTTAAACATACTATTTCATATTCCCCTTAAATATACTACTTCATATTCCTCTTAAATATACTACTTCATATTCCTCTTAAACATACTACTTCATATTCCTCTTAAATATACTACTTCATATTCCTCTTAATTATACTACTTTATATTCCTCTTAAATATACTACTTCATATTCCTCTTAAACATACTACTTCATATTCCTCTTAAACATACAACTTCATATTCCTATTAAACATACTACTTCATATTCCTCTTAAACATACTACTTCATATTCCTCTTAAACATACTACTTCATATTCCTGTTAAACATACTACTTTATATTCCTCTTAAACATACTACTTCATATTCGTCTTAAACATACTACTTCATATTCCTCTTAAACATACTACTTCATATTCCTCTTAAAGATACTACTTCATATTCCTCTCAAATATACTACTTCATATTCCTCTTAAATATACTACTTCATATTCCTCTTAAACATACTACTTATATTCCTCTTAAACATACTACTTCAAATTCCCCTTAAACATAACATACTTCATATTCCTCTTAAATATACTACTTCATTTTCCTCTTAAATATACTACTTCATATTCCTCTTAAACATACTACTTCATATTCCTTTTAAACATACTACTTCATATTCCCCTTAAATACACTACTTCATATTCCTCTTAAACATACTATTTCATATTCCTCTTAAACATACTACTTCATATTATTCTTAAACATACTAATTCACATTCATCTTAAACATACTACTTCATATTCCTCTTAAACATACTACTTCATATTCCTCTTACACATACTACTTCATATTCCTCTTAAACATACTACTTCATATTCCTCTTAAACATACTACTTCATATTCCTCTTAAATATACTACTTCATTTTCCTCTTAAACATACTACTTCATTATCCTCTTAAACATACTGCTTCATATTCCTCTTAAACATAATACTTCATATTCATCTTAAACATACTACTTCATATTCTTCTTAAACATACTACTTCATATTCCTCTTAAATATACTGCTTTATATTCCTCTTAAACATACCACTTCATATTCCTCTTAAACATACTACTTCATACTCCTCTTAAACATACTACTTCATATTCCTCTTAAACATACTACTTCATATTGCTCTTAAACATACTACTTAATATTCCTCTTAAATATACTACTTTATATTCCTCTTAAACATACTACTTCATATTCCTCTTAAACATACTACTTCATATTCCTCTTAAACATACTACTTCATATTCCTCTTAAACATACTACCTTATATTCCTCTTAAATATACTACTTCATATGCCTCTTAAATATACAACTTCATATTCCTCTTACACATACTACTTCATATTCCTCTTAAACATACTACTTCATATTCCTCTTAAACATACTACTTCATATACCCATTTCAATAATACTACTTCATATTCCTCTTAAATATAATACTTTATATTCCTCTTAAACATACTACTTCATATTCCTCTTAAACATACTACTTCATATTCATCTTCAACATACAACTTCATATTCTTCTTAAACATACTACTTCATAATCCTCTTAAATGTACTGCTTTATATTCCTCTTAAACATACCACTTCATATTCCTCTTAAACATACTACTTCATACTGCTCTTAAACATACTACTTCATATTCCTCTCAAACATACTACTTCATATTGCTCTTAAACATACTACTTAATATTCCTCTTAAATATACTACTTTATATTCCTCTTAAACATACTACTTCATATTCCTCTTAAACATACTACTTCATATTCCTTTTAAACATACTACTTCATATTCCTCTTAAACATACTACCTTATATTCCTCTGAAATATACTACTTCATATGTCTCTTAAATATACTACTTCCTATTCCTTTTAAATATACTACTTCATATTCCTCTTAAACATACTACTTCATATTCCTCTTAAATATACTACTTCATATTCTTTTTAAAAACACTACTTCATATTCCTCTTAAACATACTCCTTCATCTTAAACATACTACTTCATATTCCTCTTTAACATACTACTTCATATTCCTCTTAAACATACTACTTCATATTCATCTTAAACATACAACTTCATATTCTTCTTAAACATACTACTTCATATTCCTCTTAAATATACTGCTTTATATTCCTCTTAAACATACCACTTCATATTCCTCTTAAACATACTACTTCATACTCCTCTTAAACATACTACTTCATATTCCTCTTAAATATACTACTTCATATTCCTCTTAAATATACTACTTTATATTCCTCTTAAATATACTACTTCATATTCCTCTTAAACATACTACTTCATATTCCTCTTAAACATACTACTTCATATTCCTATTAAACATACTACTTCATATTCCTCTTAAACATACTACTTCATATTCCTCTTAAACATACTACTTCATATTCCTGTTAAACATACTACTTTATATTCCTCTTAAACATACTACTTCATATTCGTCTTAAACATACTACTTCATATTCCTCTTAAACATACTACTTCATATTCCTCTTAAAGATACTACTTCATATTCCTCTCAAATATACTACTTCATATTCCTCTTAAATATACTACTTCATATTCCTCTTAAACATACTACTTATATTCCTCTTAAACATACTACTTCAAATTCCCCTTAAACATAACATACTTCATATTCCTCTTAAATATACTACTTCATATTCCTCTTAAATATACAACTTCATATTCCTCTTAAACATACTACTTCATATTCCTCTTAAGCATACTACTTCATATTCCTCTTAAATATACTACTTCATATTCCTCTTAAACATACTACTTCATATTCCTCTTAAACATACTACTTCATATTATTCTTAAACATACTACTTCACATTCCTCTTAAACATACTACTTCATATTCCTCTTAAACATACTACTTCATATTCCTCTTACACATACTACTTCATATTCCTCTTAAACATACTACTTCATTTTCCTCTTAAACATACTACTTCATATTCTTCTTAATCATACTACTTCATATTCCTCTTAAATATACTGCTTTATATTCCTCTTAAACATACCACTTCATATTCGTCTTAAACATACTACTTCATACTCCTCTTAAACATACTACTTCATATTCCTCTTAAACATACTACTTCATATTGCTCTTAAACATACTACTTAATATTCCTCTTAAATATACTACTTTATATTCCTCTTAAACATACTACTTCATATTCCTCTTAAACATACTACTTCATATTCCTCTTAAACATACAACTTCATATTCCTCTTAAACATACTACCTTATATTCCTCTTAAATATACTACTTCATATGCCTCTTAAATATACTACTTCATATTCCTCTTACACATACTACTTCATATTCCTCTTAAACATACTACTTCATATTCCTCTTAAACATACTACTTCATATACCCATTTTAATAATACTACTTCATATTGCTCTTAAATATAATACTTCATATTCCTCTTAAACATACTACTTCATATTCCTCTTAAACATACTACTTCATATTTATCTTAAACATACAACTTCATATTCTTCTTAAACATAATACTTCATATTCCTCTTAAATATACTGCTTTATATTCCTCTTAAACATACCACTTCATATTCCTCTTAAACATACTACTTCATACTCCTCTTAAACATACTACTTCATATTTCTCTTAAACATACTACTTCATATTACTCTTAAACATACTACTTAATATTCCTCTTAAATATACTACTTTATATTCCTCTTAAACATACTACTTCATATTCCTCTTAAACATACTACTTCATATTCCTCTTAAACATACTACTTCATATTCCTCTTAAACATACTACTTCATATTCCTCTTAAACATACTACTTCATATTCCTCTTTAACATACTACTTCATATTCCTCTTAAATATACTACTTCATATTCTTTTTTAAAATACTACTTCATATTCCTCTTAAACATACTACTTCATATTCCTCTTAAACATACTACTTCATATTCCTCTTAAACATACTACTTCATATTCCTCTTAAACATACTACTTCATATTCATCTTAAACATACAACTTCATATTCTACTTAAACATACTACTTCATATTCCTCTTAAATATACTGCTTTATATTCCTCTTAAACATACCACTTCATATTCCTCTTAAACATACTACTTCATACTCCTCTTAAACATACTACTTCATATTCCTCTTAAATATACTACTTCCTATTCCTTTTAAATATACTACTTCATATTCCTTTTAAATATACTACTTCATATTTCTCTTAAACATACTACTGGATATTCCTCTTAAGCATACTACTTCATATTCCTCTTAAACATGCTACTTCATATTCCTCTTAAATATACTACTTCATATTGCTTTCAAACATACTACTTCATATTCCTCTTAAACATACTACTTCTTATTCCTCTTAAACATATTACTTCATATTCCTCTTAAGCATACTACTTCATATTCCTCTTAAACATACTACTTCATATTCCTCTTAAACATACTACTTCATATTCCTCTTAAACATACTACTTCATATTCCTCTTAAATATACTACTTTATATTCCTCTTAAACATACTACTTCATATTCCTCTTAAACATACTACTTCATATTCCTCTTAAACATACAACTTCATATTCCTCTTAAACATACTACCTTATATTCCTCTTAAATATACTACTTCATATGCCTCTTAAATATACTACTTCATATTCCTCTTACACATACTACTTCATATTCCTCTTAAACATACTACTTCATATTCCTCTTAAACATACTACTTCATATACCCATTTTAATAATACTACTTCATATTGCTCTTAAATATAATACTTCATATTCCTCTTAAACATACTACTTCATATTCCTCTTAAACATACAACTTCATATTCCTCTTAAACATACTACCTTATATTCCTCTTAAATATACTACTTCATATGCCTCTTAAATATACTACTTCATATTCCTCTTACACATACTACTTCATATTCCTCTTAAACATACTACTTCATATTCCTCTTAAACATACTACTTCATATACCCATTTTAATAATACTACTTCATATTGCTCTTAAATATAATACTTCATATTCCTCTTAAACATACTACTTCATATTCCTCTTAAACATACTACTTCATATTCATCTTAAACATACAACTTCATATTCTTCTTAAACATACTACTTCATATTCCTCTTAAATATACTGCTTTATATTCCTCTTAAACATACCACTTCATATTCCTCTTAAACATACTACTTCATAATCGTCTTAAACATACTACTTCATATTTCTCTTAAACATACTACTTCATATTGCTCTTAAACATACTACTTAATATTCCTCTTAAATATACTACTTTATATTCCTCTTAAACATACTACTTCATATTCCTCTTAAACATACTACTTCATATTCCTTTTAAACATACTACTTCATATTCCTCTTAAACATACTACCTTATATTCCTCTGAAATATACTACTTCATATGTCTCTTAAATATACTACTTCCTATTCCTTTTAAATATACTACTTCATATTCCTCTTAAACATACTACTTCATATTCCTCTTAAATATACTACTTCATATTCATTTTAAAAACACTACTTCATATTCCTCTTAAACATACTCCTTCATCTTAAACATACTACTTCATATTCCTCTTAAACATACTACTTCATATTCCTCTTAAACATACTACTTCATATTCATCTTAAACATACAACTTCATATTCTTCTTAAACATACTACTTCATATTCCTCTTAAATATACTGCTTTATATTCCTCTTAAACATACCACTTCATATTCCTCTTAAACATACTACTTCATACTCCTCTTAAACATACTACTTCATATTCCTCTTAAATATACTACTTCATATTCCTCTTAAATATACTACTTTATATTCCTCTTAAATATACTACTTCATATTCCTCTTAAACATACTACTTCATATTCCTCTTAAACATACTACTTCATATTCCTATTAAACATACTACTTCATATTCCTCTTAAACATACTACTTCATATTCCTCTTAAACATACTACTTCATATTCCTGTTAAACATACTACTTTATATTCCTCTTAAACATACTACTTCATATTCGTCTTAAACATACTACTTCATATTCCTCTTAAACATACTACTTCATATTCCTCTTAAAGATACTACTTCATATTCCTCTCAAATATACTACTTCATATTCCTCTTAAATATACTACTTCATATTCCTCTTAAACATACTACTTATATTCCTCTTAAACATACTACTTCAAATTCCCCTTAAACATAACATACTTCATATTCCTCTTAAATATACTACTTCATATTCCTCTTAAATATACAACTTCATATTTTTCTTAAACATACTACTTCATATTCCTCTTAAACATACTACTTCATATTCCTCTTAAATATACTACTTTATATTCCTCTTAAACATACTACTTCATATTCCTCTTAAACATACTACTTCATATTATTCTTAAACATACTACTTCACATTCCTCCTAAACATACTACTTCATATTCCTCTTAAACATACTACTTCATATTCCTCTTACACATACTACTTCATATTCCTCTTAAACATACTACTTCATTTTCCTCTTAAACATACTACTTCATATTCTTCTTAATCATACTACTTTATATTCCTCTTAAATATACTGCTTTACATTCCTCTTAAACATACCACTTCATATTCGTCTTAAACATACTACTTCATACTCCTCTTAAACATACTACTTCATATTCCTCTTAAACATACTACTTCATATTGCTCTTAAACATACTACTTAATATTCCTCTTAAATATACTACTTTATATTCCTCTTAAACATACTACTTCATATTCCTCTTAAACATACTACTTCATATTCCTCTTAAACATACAACTTCATATTCCTCTTAAACATACTACCTTATATTCCTCTTAAATATACTACTTCATATGCCTCTTAAATATACTACTTCATATTCCTCTTACACATACTACTTCATATTCCTCTTAAACATACTACTTCATATTCCTCTTAAACATACTACTTCATATACCCATTTTAATAATACTACTTCATATTGCTCTTAAATATAATACTTCATATTCCCCTTAAACATACTACTTCATATTCCTCTTAAACATACTACTTCATATTCATCTTAAACATACAACTTCATATTCTTCTTAAACATACTACTTCATATTCCTCTTAAATATACTGCTTTATATTCCTCTTAAACATACCACTTCATATTCCTCTTAAACATACTACTTCATACTCCTCTTAAACATACTACTTCATATTTCTCTTAAACATACTACTTCATATTGCTCTTAAACATACTACTTAATATTCTTCTTAAATATACTACTTTATATTCCTCTTAAACATACTACTTCATATTCCTCTTAAACATACTACTTCATATTCCTCTTAAACATACTACTTCATATTCCTCTTAAACATACTACTTCATATTCCTCTTAAACATACTACTTCATATTCCTCTTTAACATACTACTTCATATTCCTCTTAAATATACTACTTCATATTCTTTTTAAAAATACTACTTCATATTCCTCTTAAACATACTACTTCATATTCCTCGTAAACATACTACTTCATATTCCTCTTAAACATACTACTTCATATTCCTCTTAAACATACTACTTCATATTCATCTTAAACATACAACTTCATATTCTACTTAAACATACTGCTTCATATTCCTCTTAAATATACTGCTTTATATTCCTCTTAAACATACTACTTCATATTCCTCTTAAACATACTACTTCATATTCATCTTAAACATACAACTTCATATTCTTCTTAAACATACTACTTCATATTCCTCTTAAATATACTGCTTTATATTCCTCTTAAACATACCACTTCATATTCGTCTTAAACATACTACTTCATACTCCTCTTAAACATACTACTTCATATTCCTCTTAAACATACTACTTCATATTGCTCTTAAACATACTACTTAATATTCCTCTTAAATATACTACTTTATATTCCTCTTAAACATACTACTTCATATTCCTCTTAAACATACTACTTCATATTCCTCTTAAACATACAACTTCATATTCCTCTTAAACATACTACCTTATATTCCTCTTAAATATACTACTTCATATGCCTCTTAAATATACTACTTCATATTCCTCTTACACATACTACTTCATATTCCTCTTAAACATACTACTTCATATTCCTCTTAAACATACTACTTCATATACCCATTTTAATAATACTACTTCATATTGCTCTTAAATATAATACTTCATATTCCTGTTAAACATACTACTTCATATTCCTCTTAAACATACTACTTCATATTTATCTTAAACATACAACTTCATATTCTTCTTAAACATACTACTTCATATTCCTCTTAAATATACTGCTTTATATTCCTCTTAAACATACCACTTCATATTCCTCTTAAACATACTACTTCATACTCCTCTTAAACATACTACTTCATATTTCTCTTAAACATACTACTTCATATTACTCTTAAACATACTACTTAATATTCCTCTTAAATATACTACTTTATATTCCTCTTAAACATACTACTTCATATTCCTCTTAAACATACTACTTCATATTCCTCTTAAACATACTACTTCATATTCCTCTTAAACATACTACTTCATATTCCTCTTAAACATACTACTTCATATTCCTCTTTAACACACTACTTCATATTCCTCTTAAATATACTACTTCATATTCTTTTTAAAAATACTACTTCATATTCCTCTTAAACATACTACTTCATATTCCTCTTAAACATACTACTTCATATTCCTCTTAAACATACTACTTCATATTCCTCTTAAACATACTACTTCATATTCATCTTAAACATACAACTTCATATTCTACTTAAACATACTACTTCATATTCCTCTTAAATATACTGCTTTATATTCCTCTTAAACATACCACTTCATATTCCTCTTAAACATACTACTTCATACTCCTCTTAAACATACTACTTCATATTCCTCTTAAATATACTACTTCCTATTCCTTTTAAATATACTACTTCATATTCCTTTTAAATATACTACTTCATATTTCTCTTAAACATACTACTGGATATTCCTCTTAAGCATACTACTTCATATTCCTCTTAAACATGCTACTTCATATTCCTCTTAAATATACTACTTCATATTGCTTTCAAACATACTACTTCATATTCCTCTTAAACATACTACTTCTTATTCCTCTTAAACATATTACTTCATATTCCTCTTAAGCATACTACTTCATATTCCTCTTAAACATACTACTTCATATTCCTCTTAAACATACTACTTCATATTCCTCTTAAACATACTACTTCATATTCCTCTTAAATATACTACTTTATATTCCTCTTAAACATACTACTTCATATTCCTCTTAAACATACTACTTCATATTCCTCTTAAACATACAACTTCATATTCCTCTTAAACATACTACCTTATATTCCTCTTAAATATACTACTTCATATGCCTCTTAAATATACTACTTCATATTCCTCTTACACATACTACTTCATATTCCTCTTAAACATACTACTTCATATTCCTCTTAAACATACTACTTCATATACCCATTTTAATAATACTACTTCATATTGCTCTTAAATATAATACTTCATATTCCTCTTAAACATACTACTTCATATTCCTCTTAAACATACAACTTCATATTCCTCTTAAACATACTACCTTATATTCCTCTTAAATATACTACTTCATATGCCTCTTAAATATACTACTTCATATTCCTCTTACACATACTACTTCATATTCCTCTTAAACATACTACTTCATATTCCTCTTAAACATACTACTTCATATACCCATTTTAATAATACTACTTCATATTGCTCTTAAATATAATACTTCATATTCCTCTTAAACATACTACTTCATATTCCTCTTAAACATACTACTTCATATTCATCTTAAACATACAACTTCATATTCTTCTTAAACATACTACTTCATATTCCTCTTAAATATACTGCTTTATATTCCTCTTAAACATACCACTTCATATTCCTCTTAAACATACTACTTCATAATCGTCTTAAACATACTACTTCATATTTCTCTTAAACATACTACTTCATATTGCTCTTAAACATACTACTTAATATTCCTCTTAAATATACTACTTTATATTCCTCTTAAACATACTACTTCATATTCCTCTTAAACATACTACTTCATATTCCTTTTAAACATACTACTTCATATTCCTCTTAAACATACTACCTTATATTCCTCTGAAATATACTACTTCATATGTCTCTTAAATATACTACTTCCTATTCCTTTTAAATATACTACTTCATATTCCTCTTAAACATACTACTTCATATTCCTCTTAAATATACTACTTCATATTCATTTTAAAAACACTACTTCATATTCCTCTTAAACATACTCCTTCATCTTAAACATACTACTTCATATTCCTCTTAAACATACTACTTCATATTCCTCTTAAACATACTACTTCATATTCATCTTAAACATACAACTTCATATTCTTCTTAAACATACTACTTCATATTCCTCTTAAATATACTGCTTTATATTCCTCTTAAACATACCTCTTCATATTCCTCTTAAACATACTACTTCATACTCCTCTTAAACATACTACTTCATATTCCTCTTAAATATACTACTTCATATTCCTCTTAAATATACTACTTTATATTCCTCTTAAATATACTACTTCATATTCCTCTTAAACATACTACTTCATATTCCTCTTAAACATACTACTTCATATTCCTATTAAACATACTACTTCATATTCCTCTTAAACATACTACTTCATATTCCTCTTAAACATACTACTTCATATTCCTGTTAAACATACTACTTTATATTCCTCTTAAACATACTACTTCATATTCGTCTTAAACATACTACTTCATATTCCTCTTAAACATACTACTTCATATTCCTCTTAAAGATACTACTTCATATTCCTCTCAAATATACTACTTCATATTCCTCTTAAATATACTACTTCATATTCCTCTTAAACATACTACTTATATTCCTCTTAAACATACTACTTCAAATTCCCCTTAAACATAACATACTTCATATTCCTCTTAAATATACTACTTCATATTCCTCTTAAATATACAACTTCATATTCTTCTTAAACATACTACTTCATATTCCTCTTAAACATACTACTTCATATTCCTCTTAAATATACTACTTCATATTCCTCTTAAACATACTACTTCATATTCCTCTTAAACATACTACTTCATATTATTCTTAAACACACTACTTCACATTCCTCTTAAACATACTACTTCATATTCCTCTTAAACATACTACTTCATATTCCTCTTACACATACTACTTCATATTCCTCTTAAACATACTACTTCATTTTCCTCTTAAACATACTACTTCATATTCTTCTTAATCATACTAGTTCATATTCCTCTTAAATATACTGCTTTATATTCCTCTTAAACATACCACTTCATATTCGTCTTAAACATACTACTTCATACTCCTCTTAAACATACTACTTCATATTCCTCTTAAACATACTACTTCATATTGCTCTTAAACATACTACTTAATATTCCTCTTAAATATACTACTTTATATTCCTCTTAAACATACTACTTCATATTCCTCTTAAACATACTACTTCATATTCCTCTTAAACATACAACTTCATATTCCTCTTAAACATACTACCTTATATTCCTCTTAAATATACTACTTCATATGCCTCTTAAATATACTACTTCATATTCCTCTTACACATACTACTTCATATTCCTCTTAAACATACTACTTCATATTCCTCTTAAACATACTACTTCATATACCCATTTTAATAATACTACTTCATATTGCTCTTAAATATAATACTTCATATTCCCCTTAAACATACTACTTCATATTCCTCTTAAACATACTACTTCATATTCATCTTAAACATACAACTTCATATTCTTCTTAAACATACTACTTCATATTCCTCTTAAATATACTGCTTTATATTCCTCTTAAACATACCACTTCATATTCCTCTTAAACGTACTACTTCATACTCCTCTTAAACATACTACTTCATATTTCTCTTAAACATACTACTTCATATTGCTCTTAAACATACTACTTAATATTCTTCTTAAATATACTACTTTATATTCCTCTTAAACATACTACTTCATATTCCTCTTAAACATACTACTTCATATTCCTCTTAAACATACTACTTCATATTCCTCTTAAACATACTACTTCATATTCCTCTTAAACATACTACTTCATATTCCTCTTTAACATACTACTTCATATTCCTCTTAAACATGCTACTTCATATTCCTCTTAAACATACTACTTCATATTGCTTTCAAACATACTACTTCATATTCCTCTTAAACATACTACTTCTTATTCCTCTTAAACATATTACTTCATATTCCTCTTAAGCATACTACTTCATATTCCTCTTAAACATACTACTTCATATTCCTCTTAAACATACTACTTCATATTCCTCTTAAACATACTAATTCATATTCCTCTTAAATATACTACTTTATATTCCTCTTAAACATACTACTTCATATTCCTCTTAAACATACTACTTCATATTCCTCTTAAACATACTACCTTATATTCCTCTTAAATATACTACTTCATATGCCTCTTAAATATACTACTTCATATTCCTCTTACATATACTACTTCATATTCCTCTTAAACATACTACTTCATATTCCTCTTAAACATACTACTTCATATACCCATTTTAATAATACTACTTCATATTGCTCTTAAATATAATACTTCATATTCCTCTTAAACATACTACTTCATATTCCTCTTAAACATACAACTTCATATTCCTCTTAAACATACTACCTTATATTCCTCTTAAATATACTACTTCATATGCCTCTTAAATATACTACTTCATATTCCTCTTACACATACTACTTCATATTCCTCTTAAACATACTACTTCATATTCCTCTTAAACATACTACTTCATATACCCATTTTAATAATACTACTTCATATTGCTCTTAAATATAATACTTCATATTCCTCTTAAACATACTACTTCATATTCCTCTTAAACATACTACTTCATATTCATCTTAAACATACAACTTCATATTCTTCTTAAACATACTACTTCATATTCCTCTTAAATATACTGCTTTATATTCCTCTTAAACATACCACTTCATATTCCTCTTAAACATACTACTTCATACTCCTCTTAAACATACTACTTCATATTTCTCTTAAACATACTACTTCATATTGCTCTTAAACATACTACTTAATATTCCTCTTAAATATACTACTTTATATTCCTCTTAAACATACTACTTCATATTCCTCTTAAACATACTACTTCATATTCCTCTTAAACATACTACTTCATATTCCTCTTAAACATACTACTTCATATTCCTCTTAAACATACTACTTCATATTCCTCTTTAACATACTACTTCATATTCCTCTTAAATATACTACTTCATATTCTTTTTAAAAATACTACTTCATATTCCTCTTAAACATACTACTTCATATTCCTCTTAAACATACTACTTCATATTCCTCTTAAACATACTACTTCATATTCCTCTTAAACATACTACTTCATATTCATCTTAAACATACAACTTCATATTCTACTTAAACATACTACTTCATATTCCTCTTAAATATACTTGTTTATATTCCTCTTAAACATACCACTTCATATTCCTCTTAAACATACTACTTCATACTCCTCTTAAACATACTACTTCATATTCCTCTTAAATATACTACTTCCTATTCCTTTTAAATTTACTACTTCATATTCCTTTTAAATATACTACTTCATATTTCTCTTAAACATACTACTGGATATTCCTCTTAAGCATACTACTTCATATTCCTCTTAAACATGCTACTTCATATTCTTCTTAAACATACTACTTCATATTGCTTTCAAACATACTACTTCATATACCTCTTAAACATACTACTTCTTATTCCTCTTAAACATATTACTTCATATTCCTCTTAAGCATACTACTTCATATTCCTCTTAAACATACTACTTCATATTCCTCTTAAACATACTACTTCATATTCCTCTTAAACATACTACTTCATATTCCTCTTAAACATACTACTTCATATTTCTCTTAAAAACACTACTTCATATTCCTCTTAAATATACTACTTCATATTCCTCTTAAACATACACCTTAATATTCCTCTTAAACATACTACTTCATATTCCTCTTAAACATACTACTTCATATTCCTCTTAAAGATACTACTTCATATTCCTCTTAAAAATACTACCTCATATTCCTCTTAAATATAGTACTATATTTCTCTTAAACATACTACTTCATATTCCTCTTAAAAATACTACTTCATATTCCTCTTAAACATACTACTTCATATTACTCTTAAACATACTACTTCATATTCCTCTTAAACATACTATTTCATATTCCTCTTAAATATACTACTTTATATTCCTCTTAAACATACTACTTCATATTCCTCTTAAACATACTACTTCATATTGCAATATTACTCTTAAATATACTACTTCATATACGTCTTAAACATACTACTTCATATTCTTCTTAAACATACTACTTCATATTCCTCTTAAACATATTACTTCATATTCCTCTTAAACTTACTACTTCATATCCCTCTTAAACATAAAACTTCATATTCCTTTTAAACATACTACTTCATATTCCTCTTAAACATACTACTTCATATTCCTCTTAAAGATACTACTTCATATTCCTCTTAAATATACTACTCCATATTCCTCTTAAACATACTACTCTTCATATTCCTCTTAAACATACTACTTCATATTCCTCTTAAACATACTACTTCATATTCCCCTTAAACATACTACTTCATATTCCTCTTAAACTTACTTCTTCATATTCCTCTTAAATATACTACTTCATTGTCCTCTTAAACATACTACTTCATATTCCTCTTAAACATACTACTTCATATTCCTCTTAAACATACTATTTCATATTCCCCTTTAATATACTACTTCATATTTCTCTTAAATATACTACTTCATATTCCTCTTAAACATACTACTTTATATTCCTCTTAAATATACTACTTCATGTTCCTCTTAAATATACTACTTTATATTCCTCTTAAATATACTACTTCATATTCCTCTAAACATACTACTTCATATTCCTCTTAAACATACTACTTCATATTCCTATTAAACATACTACTTCATATTCCTCTTAAATATACTACTTCATATTCCTCTTAAACATACTACAATACTTCATATTCCTCTTAAACCTACTTCTTCATATTCCTCTTAAACATACTACTTCATATTTCTCTTAAAAACACTACTTCATATTCCTCTTAAATATACTACTTCATATTCCTCTTAAACATACACCTTAATATTCCTCTTAAACATACTACTTCATATTCCTCTTAAACATACTACTTCATATTCCTCTTAAAGATACTACTTCATATTCCTCTTAAAAATACTACCTCATATTCCTCTTAAATATAGTACTATATTTCTCTTAAACATACTACTTCATATTCCTCTTAAAAATACTACTTCATATTCCTCTTAAACATACTACTTCATATTACTCTTAAACATACTACTTCATATTCCTCTTAAACATACTATTTCATATTCCTCTTAAATATACTACTTTATATTCCTCTTAAACATACTACTTCATATTCCTCTTAAACATACTACTTCATATTGCAATATTACTCTTAAATATACTACTTCATATACGTCTTAAACATACTACTTCATATTCTTCTTAAACATACTACTTCATATTCCTCTTAAACATATTACTTCATATTCCTCTTAAACTTACTACTTCATATCCCTCTTAAACATAAAACTTCATATTCCTTTTAAACATACTACTTCATATTCCTCTTAAACATACTACTTCATATTCCTCTTAAAGATACTACTTCATATTCCTCTTAAATATACTACTCCATATTCCTCTTAAACATACTACTCTTCATATTCCTCTTAAACATACTACTTCATATTCCTCTTAAACATACTACTTCATATTCCCCTTAAACATACTACTTCATATTCCTCTTAAACTTACTTCTTCATATTCCTCTTAAATATACTACTTCATTGTCCTCTTAAACATACTACTTCATATTCCTCTTAAACATACTACTTCATATTCCTCTTAAACATACTATTTCATATTCCCCTTTAATATACTACTTCATATTTCTCTTAAATATACTACTTCATATTCCTCTTAAACATACTACTTTATATTCCTCTTAAATATACTACTTCATGTTCCTCTTAAATATACTACTTTATATTCCTCTTAAATATACTACTTCATATTCCTCTAAACATACTACTTCATATTCCTCTTAAACATACTACTTCATATTCCTATTAAACATACTACTTCATATTCCTCTTAAATATACTACTTCATATTCCTCTTAAACATACTACAATACTTCATATTCCTCTTAAACCTACTTCTTCATATTCCTCTTAAACATACTACTTCATATTCGTCTTAAACATACTACTTCATATTCCTCTTAAACATACTACTTCATATTCCTCTTAAGGATACTACTTCATATTCCTCTCAAATATACTACTTCATATTCCTCTTAAATATACTACTTCATATTCCTCTTAAACATACTACTTATATTCCCCTTAAACATACTACTTCAAATTCCCCTTAAACATAACATACTTCATATTCCTCTTAAATATACTACTTCATTTTCCTCTTAAATATACTACTTCATATTCCTCTTAAACATACTACTTCATATTCCTCTTAAACATACTACTTCATATTCCTCTTAAATATACTACTTCATATTCCTCTTAAACATACTACTTCATATTCCTCTTAAACATACTACTTCATATTATTCTTAAACATACTACTTCACATTCCTCTTAAACATACTACTTCATATTCCTCTTAAACATACTACTTCATATTACTCTTACACATAATACTTCATATTCCTCTTAAACATACTACTTCATACTCCTCTTAAACATACTACTTCATATTCCTCTTAAATATACTACTTCATTTTCTTCTTAAACATACTACTTCATTATCCTCTTAAACATACTGCTTCATATTCCTCTTAAACATACTACTTCATTATCATCTTAAACATACTACTTCATATTCTTCTTAAACATACTACTTCATATTGCTCTTAAGCATACTACTTAATATTCCTCTTAAATATACTATTTTATATTCCTCTTACACATACTACTTCATATTCCTCTTAAACATACTACTTCATATTCCTCTTAAACATACTACTTCATATACCCATTTTATAAATACTACATCATATTCCTCTTTAATATAATACTTCATATTCCTCTTAAACATACTACTTCATATTGCTCTTAAACATACTACTTAATATTCCTCTTAAATATGCTACTTTATATTCCTCTTAAACGTACTACTTCATATTCCTCTTAAACATACTACTTCATATTCCTCTTAAACATACTACTTCATATTCCTCTTAAACATACTACCTTATATTCCTCTTAAATATACTACTTCATATGCCTCTTAAATATACTACTTCCTATTCCTTTTAAATATAATACTTCATATTTCTCTTAAACATACTACTTCATTTTCCTCTTAAACATACTACTTCATATTCCTCTTTAACATACTACTTCATATTCCTCTTAAATATACTACTTCATATTTTTTTAAAAATACTACTTCATATTCCTCTTAAACATACTACTTCATATTCCTCTTAAACATACTACTTCATATTCCTCTTAAACATACTACTTCATATTCCTCTTAAACATACTACTTCATATTCATCTTAAACATACTACTTCATATTCCTCTTAAATATACTGCTTTATATTCCTCTTAAACATACCACTTCATATTCCTCTTAAACACACTACTTCATACTCCTCTTAAACATACTACTTCATATTGTTCTTAAATATACTACTTCATATTCCTCCTAAATATACTACTTTATATTCCTCTTAAATATACTACTGCATATTTCTCTTAAACATAATACTTCATATTCCTCTTAAACATACTACTTCATATTCCTATTAAACATACTACTTCATATTCCTCTTAAACATACTACTTCATATTCCTCTTAAACATACTACTTCATATTCCTGTTAAACATACTACTTTATATTCTTCTTAAACATACTACTTCATATTCGTCTTAAACATACTACTTCATATTCCTCTTAAACATACTACTTCATATTCCTCTTAAATATACTACTTCATGTTCCTCTTAAATATACTACTTTATATTCCTCTTAAATATACTACTTCATATTCCTCTAAACATACTACTTCATATTCCTCTTAAACATACTACTTCATATTCCTATTAAACATACTACTTCATATTCCTCTTAAATATACTACTTCATATTCCTCTTAAACATACTACAATACTTCATATTCCTCTTAAACCTACTTCTTCATATTCCTCTTAAACATACTACTTCATATTCGTCTTAAACATACTACTTCATATTCCTCTTAAACATACTACTTCATATTCCTCTTAAGGATACTACTTCATATTCCTCTCAAATATACTACTTCATATTCCTCTTAAATATACTACTTCATATTCCTCTTAAACATACTACTTATATTCCCCTTAAACATACTACTTCAAATTCCCCTTAAACATAACATACTTCATATTCCTCTTAAATATACTACTTCATTTTCCTCTTAAATATACTACTTCATATTCCTCTTAAACATACTACTTCATATTCCTCTTAAACATACTACTTCATATTCCTCTTAAATATACTACTTCATATTCCTCTTAAACATACTACTTCATATTCCTCTTAAACATACTACTTCATATTATTCTTAAACATACTACTTCACATTCCTCTTAAACATACTACTTCATATTCCTCTTAAACATACTACTTCATATTACTCTTACACATAATACTTCATATTCCTCTTAAACATACTACTTCATACTCCTCTTAAACATACTACTTCATATTCCTCTTAAATATACTACTTCATTTTCTTCTTAAACATACTACTTCATTATCCTCTTAAACATACTGCTTCATATTCCTCTTAAACATACTACTTCATTATCATCTTAAACATACTACTTCATATTCTTCTTAAACATACTACTTCATATTGCTCTTAAGCATACTACTTAATATTCCTCTTAAATATACTATTTTATATTCCTCTTACACATACTACTTCATATTCCTCTTAAACATACTACTTCATATTCCTCTTAAACATACTACTTCATATACCCATTTTATAAATACTACATCATATTCCTCTTTAATATAATACTTCATATTCCTCTTAAACATACTACTTCATATTGCTCTTAAACATACTACTTAATATTCCTCTTAAATATGCTACTTTATATTCCTCTTAAACGTACTACTTCATATTCCTCTTAAACATACTACTTCATATTCCTCTTAAACATACTACTTCATATTCCTCTTAAACATACTACCTTATATTCCTCTTAAATATACTACTTCATATGCCTCTTAAATATACTACTTCCTATTCCTTTTAAATATAATACTTCATATTTCTCTTAAACATACTACTTCATTTTCCTCTTAAACATACTACTTCATATTCCTCTTTAACATACTACTTCATATTCCTCTTAAATATACTACTTCATATTTTTTTAAAAATACTACTTCATATTCCTCTTAAACATACTACTTCATATTCCTCTTAAACATACTACTTCATATTCCTCTTAAACATACTACTTCATATTCCTCTTAAACATACTACTTCATATTCATCTTAAACATACTACTTCATATTCCTCTTAAATATACTGCTTTATATTCCTCTTAAACATACCACTTCATATTCCTCTTAAACACACTACTTCATACTCCTCTTAAACATACTACTTCATATTGTTCTTAAATATACTACTTCATATTCCTCCTAAATATACTACTTTATATTCCTCTTAAATATACTACTGCATATTTCTCTTAAACATAATACTTCATATTCCTCTTAAACATACTACTTCATATTCCTATTAAACATACTACTTCATATTCCTCTTAAACATACTACTTCATATTCCTCTTAAACATACTACTTCATATTCCTGTTAAACATACTACTTTATATTCTTCTTAAACATACTACTTCATATTCGTCTTAAACATACTACTTCATATTCCTCTTAAACATACTACTTCATATTCCTCTTAAAGATACTACTTCATATTCCTCTCAAATATACTACTTCATATTCCTCTTAAATATACTACTTCATATTCCTCTTAAACATACTACTTATATTCCTCTTAAACATACAACTTCAAATTCCCCTTAAACATAATATACTTCATATTCCTCTTAAATATACTACTTCATATTCCTCTTAAATATACTACTTCATATTCCTCTTAAACATACTACTTCATATTCCTCTTAAACATACTACTTCATATTCCTCTTAAATATACTACTTCATATTCCTCTTAAACATACTACTTCATATTCCTCTTAAACATACTACTTCATATTATTCTTAAACATACTACTTCATATTCCTCTTAAACATACTACTTCATATTCCTCTTAAACATACTACTTCATATTGCTCTTAAACATACTACTTAATATTCCTCTTAAATATACTACTTTATATTCCTCTTAAACATACTACTTCATATTCCTCTTAAACATACTACTTCATATTCCTCTTAAACATACTACTTCATATTCCTCTTAAACATACTACCTTATATTCCTCTTAAATATACTACTTCATATGCCTCTTAAATATACTACTTCATATTCCTCTTACACATACTACTTCATATTCCTCTTAAACATAATAATTCATATTCCTCTTAAACATACTACTTCATATACCCATTTAAATAATACTACTTCATATTCCTCTTAAATATATTACTTCATATTCCTCTTAAACATACAACTTCATATTCCTCTTAAACATACTACTTCATATTCATCTTAAACATACAACTTCATATTCTTCTTAAACATACTACTTCATATTCCTCTTAAATATATTGCTTTTTATTCCTCTTAAACATACCACTTCATATTCCTCTTAAACATACTACTTTATACTCCTCTTAAACATACTACTTCATATTCCTCTTAAACATACTACTTCATATTGCTCTTTAACATACTACTTAATATTCCTCTTAAATATACTACTTTATATTCCTCTTAAACATACTACTTCATATTCCTCTTAAACATACTACTTCATATTCCTCTAAAACATACTACTTCATATTCCTCTTAAACATACTACGTTATATTCCTCTTAAATATACTACTTCATATGCCTCTTAAATATACTACTTCCTATTCCTTTTAAATATACTACTTCATATTACTCTTAAACATACTACTTCATATTCCTCTTAAACATACTACTTCATATTCCTCTTTAACATACTACTTCATATTCCTCTTAAATATACTACTTCATATTCTTTTTAAAAATACTACTTCATATTCCTCTTAAAGATACTACTTCATATTCCTCATAAACATACTACTTCATATTCCTCTTTAACATACTACTTCATATTCCTCTTAACTATACTATTTCATATTCCTCTTAAACATACTACTTCATAGTCCTCTTAAATATACTACTTCATATTCCTCTTAAACATACTAATTCATATTCCTCTTAAACATACTACTTCATATTCCTCTTAAATATACTACTTCATATTCCTCTTAAATATACTACTTCATATTTCTCTTAAACATACTACTTCATATTCCTCTTAAATATACTATTTCATATTCCTCTTAAACATACTACTTCATATTCCTCTTAAACATACTACTTCATATTCCTCTTAAACATACTACTTCACATTCCTCTTAAACATACTACTTCACATTCCTCTTAAACATACTACTTCATATTCCTCTTAAATATACTACCTCATATTCCTCTTTAACATACTACTTCATATTCCTCTTAAACATACTACTTCATATTCCTCTTAAATATAGTTCTTCATTTTCCTCTTAAACATACTACTTCAAAATCCTTTTAAACATACTGCTTCATATTCCTCTTAAACATACTACTTCATATTCCTCTTGAATATACTACTTCATATACCCCTTTTAATAATACTACTTCATATTCCTCTTAAATATAATACTTCATATTCCTCTTCAACATACTACTTCATATTCCTCTTAAACATACTACTTCATATTCATCTTAAACATACTACTTCATATTCTACTTACACATACTACTTCATATTCCTCTTAAATATACTGCTTTATTTTCCTCTTAAACTTACTACTTCATATTCCTCTGAAACACACTACTTCATATTTCTCTTAAACATACTACTTCATATTCCTCTTAAACATACTACTTTATATTCCTCTTAAACATACTACTTCATGTTCCTCTTAAACATACTACTTCATATTCCTCTTAATTATACTACTTCATATTCCCCGTAAATATTCTACTTCATATTCCTCTTTAATATACTCCTTCATATTCCTCTTAAAAATACTACTTCATATTCCTCTTAAATATACTAATTTATGTTCCTCTTAAATATACTACTTCATATTCCTCTTAAATATACTACTTCATATTCCTCTTAAACATACTACTTCATATTCCTCTTAAATATACTACTTCATTTTCCTCTTAAACATACTACTTCATAATCCTTTTAAACATACTGCTTCATATTCCTCTTAAACATACTACTTCATATTCCTCTTAAATATACTACTTCATATACCCCTTTGAATAATACTACTTCATATTCCTCTTAAATATAATACTTCATATTCCTCTTAAACATACTACTTCATATTCCTCTTAAACATACTACTTCATATTCATCTTAAACATACTACTTCATATTTTTTTAAACATACTACTTCATATTCCTCTTAAATATACTGCTTTATTTTCCTCTTAAACTTACTACTTCATATTCCTCTGAAACACACTACTTCTTATTCCTCTTAAACATACTACTTCATATTCCTCTTAAACATACTACTTTATATTCCTCTTAAACATACTACTTCATGTTCCTCTTATACATACTACTTCATATTCCTCTTAATTATACTAATTCATATTCCCCGTAAATGGTCTACTTCATATTCCTCTTTAATATACTACTTCATATTCCGCTTAAAAAGACTACTTCATATTCCTCTTAAATATACTAATTTATGTTCCTCTTAAATATACTACTTCATATTCCTCTTAAACATACTACTTCATATTCCTCTTAAACATACTACTTCATATTCCTCTTAAATATACTAATTCATATTCATCTTAAACATACTACTTCATATTCCTCTTAAACATACTACTTCATATTCCTCTTAAACATACTACTTCATACTCCTCTTAAATATACTACTTCATTATAATCTTAAACATACTACTTCATATTCCTCCTAAACATACTACTTCATATTCCTCTTAAACATACTACTTCTATCCCTCTTAAACATACTACTTCATATTCCTCTTAAACATACTACTTCATATTCCTCTTAAACTTACTACTTCATATTCCTCTTAAATATACTACTTCATATTCCTCTTAAACATACTACTTCATATGCCTCTTAAACATACTACTTCATATTCCTCTTAAACATACTACTTCATATTCCTCTTAAACATACTACTTCATATTCCTCTTAAATATACTACTTCAAATTCCTCTTAAACATACTACCTCATATTCCTCTTAAACATACTACTTCATATTCCTCTTAAACATACTACTTCATATTCCTCTTAAATAAATTACTTCATATTCCTCTTAAATATACTACTTCATATTCCTCTTAAACATACTACTTCATATTCCTCTTAAACATACTACTTCATATTCCTCTTAAACATACTACTTCATATTCCTCTTAAACATACTACTTCATATTCCTCTTAAATATACTACTTCATATTCCTCTTAAACATACTACTTCATATTCCTCTCAAACATAATACTTCATATTCCTCTTAAACATACTACTTCATATTCCTCTTAAATATACTACTTCATATTCCTCTTAAACATACTACTTCATATTCCTCTTAAACATACTACTTCATATTCCTCTTAAACATACTACTTCATATTCCTCTTAAACATACTACTTCATATTCCTCTTAAACATACTACTTCATATTTCTCTTAAATATACTACTTCATATGCCTCTTAAATATACTACTTCCTATTCCTTTTAAATATACTACTTCATATTCCCCTTAAACATACTACTTCATATTCCTCTTAAACATACTACTTCATATTCCTCTTTAACATACTACTTCATATTCCTCTTAAGTATACTATTTCATATTCGTTTTAAAAATACTACTTCATATTCCTCTTAAACATACTACTTCATATTCCTCTTAAACATACTACTTCATATTCCTCTTAAACATACTACTTCATTTTCCTCTTAACTATACTACTTCATATTCCTCTTAAACATACTACTTCATATTCCTCTTAAATATACTACTTCATATTCCTCTTGAACATACTACTTCATATTCCTCTTAAACATACTACTTCATATTCCTCTGAAACATACCACTTCATATTCCTCTTAAACATACTACTTTATATTCCTCTTAAACATAATACTTTATATTCCTGTTTAACATACTACTTCATATTCCTCTTAAATATACTACTTCATATTTTTCTTAAACATACTACTTCATATTCCTCTTAAACATACTACTTCATATTCCTCTTAAACATACTACTTCATAGTCCTCTTAAACATACTACTTCATATTCCTCTTAAATATACTACTTCATATTCCTCTTGAACATACTACTTCATATTCCTCTTAAATATACTACTTCATATTCCTCTTAAACATACTATTTTATATTGCTCTTAAATATACTACTTAATATTCCTCTTAAAAATACTACTTCATATTCCTCTTAAACATACTACTTCATATTCCTCTTAAACATACCACTTCATATTCCTCTTAAACATACTACCTCATGTTCCTCTTAAACATACTACTTCATATTCCTCTTAATTATACTACTTCATATTCCCTTAAATATTCTACTTCATATTCCTCTATTATATACTACTTCATATTCCTCTTAAAGATACTACTTCATATTCCTCTTAAATATACTACTTTATATTCCTCTTAAATATACTTCTTCATATTCCTCTTAAATATACTACTTCATATTCCTCTTAAACATACTACTTCATATTCCTCTTAAACATACTACTTCATATTCCTCTTAAACATACTACCTCATATTCCTCTTAAATATACTACTTCATATTTCTCTTATACATACTACTTCATATTCCTCTTAAACATACTACTTCATATTCCTCTTAAACATTCTTCTTCATATTCCTCTTAAATATACTACTTCATATTCATCTTAAACATACTACTTCATATTACTCTTAAACATACTACTTCATATTCCTCTTAAATATACTACTTTATATTCCTCTTAAATATACTACTTCATATTCCTCTTAAATATACTACTTCATATTCCTCTTAAACATACTACTTCATATTCCTCTTAAACATACTACTTCATATTCCTCTTAAACATACTACCTCATATTCCTCTTAAATATACTACTTTATATTTCTCTTAAACATACTACTTCATATTCCTCTTAAACATACTACTTCATATTCCTCTTAAACATTCTTCTTCATATTCCTCTTAAATATACTACTTCATATTCGTCTTAAACATACTACTTCATATTACTCTTAAACATACTACTTCATATTCCTCTTAAACATACTACTTTATATTTAACTTAAACTTATTACTTCATATTCCTCTTAAATATACTACTTCATATTCCTCTTAAACATACTACTTCATATTCCTCTTAAACATACTACTTCATATTCCTCTTAAACATACTACTTCATATTCCTCTTAAACATACTACTTCATATTCCTCTTAAATATACTACTTCAAATTTCTCTTAAACATACTACCTCATATTCCTCTTAAACATATTACTTCATATTCCTCTTAAACATACTACTTCATATTCCTCTTAAATAAATTACTTCATATTTTTCTTAAATATACTACTTCATATTCCTCTTAAACATAATTCTTCATATTCGTCTTAAACATACTACTTAATATTCCTCTTAAATATACTACTTTATATTCCTCTTAAATATACTACTTCATATTCCTCTTAAACATACTACTTTATATTCCCCTTAAACACACTACTTCATATTCCTTTTAAACATACTACTGCACATTCCTCTTAAACATACTACTTCATATTCTTCTTAAATATACTACTTCATATGCCTCTTAAATATACTACTTCATATTCCTTTTAAATATACTACTTCATATTCCTCTTAAACATACTACTTCATATTCCTCTTAAACATACTACTTCATATTTCTCTTAAATACACTACTTCATATTCTTTTTAAAAATACTACTTCATATTCCTCTTAAACATACTACTTCATATTCCTCTTAAACATACATTTTCATATTCCTCTTTAACATAATACTTCATATTCCTCTTAACTATACTACTTCATATTCATCTTAAACATACTACTTCATATTCCTCTTCAATATACTGCTTCATATTCCTCTTAAACACACTACTTCATATTCCTCTTAAATATACTACTTCATATTCCTCTTAAACATACTACTTCATATTCCTCTTAAATATACTACTTCATATTCCTCTTGAACATACTACTTAATATTCCTCTTAAATATACTATTTCATATTCCTCTGAAACATACCACTTCATATTCTTCTTAAACATACTACTTCATATTCCTCTTAAACATACTACTTCATATTCCTCTTAAACATACTACTTCATATTCCTCATAAATATACTACTTCATATTTTTCTTAAACACACTTCTTCATATTCCTCTTTAACATACTACTTCATATTCCTCTTAAACATACTACTTCATATTCCTCTTTAACATACTACTTCATATTCCTCTTAAATATACTACTTTATATTCCTCTTAAACATACTACTTCATATTCTTCTTAAATATACTACTTCATATTCCTCTTAAACATACTATTTCATATTTCTCTTAAACATACTACTTAATATTCCTCTTAAAAATACTACTTCATATTCCTCTTAAACATACTACTTCATAGTCCTCTTAAACATACTACTTCATATTCCTCTAAATCATACTACTTCATATTACTCTTAAACATACTACTTCATATTCCTCTCAAATGTACTACTTCATATTCGGTTTAAATATACTACTTCATATTCCTCTTAAACATACTACTTCATATTTCTCTTAAACATGCTACTTCATATTCCTCTTAAACAGACTACTTCATATTTCTCTTAAACATACTACTTCATATTCCTCTTAAATATAGTACTTCATATTCCTCTTAAATATACTACTTCATATTCCTTTTAAATATACAACTTCATATTCCTCTTAAACATACTACTTCATATTCCTCTTAAATATACTACTTCATATTCCTCTTAAATATTCTACTTCATATTCCTCTTAAATATACTACTTCATATTTCTCGTAAACATACTACTTCATATTCCTCTTAAACATATTACTTCATATTCCTCTTAAACATACTACTTCAAATTCCTCTTAAATATACTACTTCATATTCCTCTTAAACATACTATTTCTTATTCCTCTTAAGCATACTATTTCTTATACCTCTTAAACATATTACTTCATATTCCTTTTAAACATACTACTTCATATTCCTCTTAAACATACTACTTCTTGTTCCTCTTACATATACTATTGTACTTCATATTCCTCTTAAACATACTACTTTATATTCCTCTTAAACATACTACTTCATATTCCTCTTAAACATACTACTTCATATTCCTCTTAAATATACTACTTCACATTCCTCTTAAACATTCTACTTCATATTCTTCTTAAATATACTACTTAAATTCCTCTTAAACATACTACTTCATATTCCTCTTTAACATATTACTTCATATTCCTCCTAAACATACTACTTCATATTCCTCTTAAATATACTACTTCATATTCCTCTTAAACATACTACTTCATATTTCTCTTAAGCATAGTACTTCATATTCCTCTTAAATATACTACTTCATATTCCTCTTACATATACTACTTCATATTCCTCTTAAATATACTACTTCATATACCTGTTTAACATACTACATCATATTCCTCTTATACATACTATTTCATATTCCTCTTAAACATACTACTTCATATTCCTCTTAAACATACTACTTCATATTCCTCTTAAATATACTACTTCATATATCTCGTTAACATACTACTTCATATTCCTCTTAAACATATTACTTCATATTCCTCTTAAACATACTACTTCAAATTCTTCTTAAATATACTACTTCATATTCTTCTTAAACATACTATTTCTTATTCCTCTTAAGCATACTATTTCTTATTCCTCTTAAACATATTACTTCATATTCCTTTTAAACATACTACTTCATATTTCTCTTAAACATACTACTTCTTATTCCTCTTACATATACTATTGTACTTCATATTCCTCTTAAACATACTACTTTATATTCCTCTTAAACATACTACTTCATATTCCTCTTAAACATACTACTTCATATTCCTCTTAAATATACTACTTCACATTCTTCTTAAACATTCTACTTCATATTCTTCTTAAATATACTACTTTATATTCCTCTTAAACATACTACTTCACATTCCTCTTAAACATACTACTTCATATTCCTCTTAAATATACTACTTCATATTCCTCTTAAATATACTACTTCATATTCCTCTTAAATATACTACTTCATATTCCTCTTAAACATACTACTTCATATTCCTCTTAAACATATTACTTCATATTCCTCTTAAACATACTACTTCATATTCTTCTTAAATATACTACTTCATATTCCTCTTAAACATACTACTTCATATTTCTCTTAAGCATAGTACTTCATATTCCTCTTAAATATACTACTTCATATTCCTCTTACATATACTACTTCATATTCCTCTTAAATATACTACTTCATATACCTGTTTAACATACTACATCATATTCCTCTTATACATACTACTTCATATTCCTCTTAAACATACTACTTCATATTCCTCTTAAACATACTACTTCATCTTCCTCTGAAATATTCTACTTCATATTCCTCTTACATATACTACTTCTTTTTCCTCTTTAACATACTACTTCATATTCCTCTTAAATATACTACTTCATATTCCTCTTAAGCATACTACTTCAAATTCCTCTTAAATATACTACTTCATATTCCTCTTAAATATACTACTGCATATTCCTCTTAAACATACTACTTCATAATCCTCTTGAATATACTACTTCATATTCCTCTTAAACAAACTACTTCATATTCCTCTTAAACATACTACTTCATATTCCTCTTAAATATACTACTTCCTATTCCTCTTAAATATACTACTTCATTTTCCTCTTAAATATACTATTTCATATTCCTCTTAAACATACTACTTCATATTCCTCTTAAATGTACTACTTCATATTCGTCTTAAATATACTACTTCATATTCCAATTAAACATACTACTTCATATTTCTCTTAAACATGCTACTTCATATTCCTCTTACACAGACTACTTCATATTTCTCTTAAACATACTACTTCATATTCCTCTTAAATATACTACTTCATATTCCTCTTAAATATACTACTTCATATTCCTTTTAAATATACAACTTCATATTCCTCTTAAACATACTACTTCATATTCCTCTTAAATATACTACTTCATATTCCTCTTAAATATTCTACTTCATATTCCTCTTAAATATACTACTTCATATTTCTCGTAAACATACTACTTCATATTCCTCTTAAACATATTACTTCATATTCCTCTTAAACATACTACTTCAAATTCCTCTTAAATATACTACTTCATATTCCTCTTAAACATACTGTTTCTTATTCCTCTTAAGCATACTATTTCTTATACCTCTTAAACATATTACTTTATATTCCTTTTAAACATACTACTTCATATTCCTCTTAAACATACTACTTCTTATTCCTCTTACATATACTATTGTACTTCATATTCCTCTTAAACATACTACTTTATATTCCTCTTAAACATACTACTTCATATTCCTCTTAAACATAATACTTCATATTCCTCTTAAAAATACTACTTCACATTCCTCTTAAACATTCTACTTCATATTCTTCTTAAATATACTACTTTATATTCCTCTTAAACATACTACTTCACATTCCTCTTAAACATACTACTTCATATTCCTCTTAAATATACTACTTCATATTCCTCTTAAATATACTACTTCATATTCCTCTTAAATATACTACTTCATATTCCTCTTAAACATACTACTTCATATTCCTCTTTAACATATTACTTCATATTCCTCTTAAACATACTACTTCATATTCCTCTTAAATATATTACTTCATATTCCTCTTAAACATACTACTTCATATTTCTCTTAAGCATAGTACTTCATATTCCTCTTCAATATACTACTTTTTATTCCTCTTACATATACTACTTCATATTCCTCTTAAATATACTACTTCATATACCTGTTTAACATACTACATAATATTCCTCTTATACATACTACTTCATATTCCTCTTAAACATACTACTTCATATTCCTCTTAAACATACTACTTCATATTCCTCTTAAATATACTACTTCATATTTCTCGTAAACATACTACATCATATTCCTCTTATACATTCTACTTCATATTCCTCTTAAACATACTACTTCATATTCTTCTTAAACATACTACTTCATATTCCTCTGAAATATTCTACTTCATATTCCTCTTAAATATACTACTTCATATTTCTCTTAAACATATTACTTCATATTGCTCTTAAACATAATACTTCATATCCCTCTTAAAAATACTACTTCATATTCCTCTTAAATATACTACTTCATATTCCTCTTAAATATACTACCTCATCTCCCTCTTAAACATACTACTTCATATTCCTCTTAAACATACTACTTCATATTCCTTAAACATACTACTTCATATTCCTCTAAAGCATACTACTTCATATTTCTCTTAAATATACAACTTCATATTCCCCTTAAATATACTACTTCATATTCCTCTTAAACATACTACTTCATATTCGTCTTAAATATACTACTTCATATTCCTCTTAAACATAGTACTTCATATTCCTCTTAAGCATATTATTTCAAATTCCTCTTAAATATACTACTTCATATTCCTCTTAAACATACTACTTCATATTCCTCTTAAATATACTACTTCATATTCCTCTTAAACATACTACTTCATATTCCTCTTAATACTTCATATTCCTCTTAAACATACTACTTCATATTCCTCTTAAATATACTACTTCATAATACTCTTAAATATACTACTTCATATTCCTCTTAAACAAACTACTTCATAATCCTTTTAAACATACTACTTCATATTCCTCTTAAATATACTACTTCATATTCCTCTTACATATACTACTTCATTTTCCTCTTAAACATACTACTTCATATTCCTCTTAAACATACTACTTCATATTCCTCTTAAACATACTACTTCATATTCCTCTTATACATTCTACTTCATATTCCTCTTAAACATACTACTTCATATTCCTCTTGAACATACTACTTCATATTCCCCTTAAATATACTACTTCATATTCCTCTTAAATATACTGCTTCATATTCCTCTTAAGCATACTACTTCAAATTCCTCTTAAACATACTACTTCATATTCCTCTTAAACATACTACTTCATATTCCTCTTAACTATACTACTTCATATTCCTCGAAAATATACTACTTCATATTCCTCTTAAACATTCTTCTTCATATTCCTCTTAAATATACTACTGCATATTCCTCTTAAATATACTACCTCATATTCCTCTTAAACATACTACTTTATATTTTTCTTAAACATACTACTTCATATTCCTCTTAAACATACTACTTCATATTCCTCTCAAGCTTACTACTTTATATTCCTCTTAAATATACAACTTCATATTCCTCTTAAATATACTATTTCATATTCCTCTTAAACATACTACTTCATATTCCTCTTAAATATACTACTTCATATTCCTCTTAAATATACTACTGCATATTTCTCTTAAACATACTATTTCATAATCCTCTTAAATATACTACTTCATATTCCTCTTAAACCAACTACTTCATATTCCTCTTAAACATACTACTTCATATTCCTCTTAAATATACTACTTCCTATTCCTCTTAAATATACTACTTCATTTTCTCTTAAATATACTATTTCATATTCCTCTTAAATATACTACTTCATAATTCCCCTTTAATATACAACTTCATATTTCTCTTAAATATACTACTTCATATTCCTCTTAGACATACTACTTCATATTCCTCTTAAATATACTACTTCATATTCCTCTTAAACATACTACTTCATATTCCTCTTAAATATACTACTTCATATTTCTCTTAAACAAACTACATCATATTCCTCTTAAGCATACTACTTCATATTCCTCTTAAATATACTACTTCCTATTACTCTTAAATATACTACTTCATTTTCCTCTTAAATATACTACTTCATATTCCTCTTAAACATACTACTTCATATTCCTCTTAAATATACTACTTCATATTCCTCTTAAATATACCACCTCATATTCCTCTTAAACATACTACTTCATATTCCTCTTAAACATACTACTTCATATTCCTCTTAAACATACTACTTCATATTCCTCTTAAGCTTACTTCTTCATATTCCTCTTAAATATACAACTTCATATTCCTCTTAAATATACTACTTCATATTCCTCTTAAACATACTATTTCATATTCCTCTTAAATATACTTCTTCATATTCCTCTTAAACATATTTCATATTCCTCTTAAACATTCTATTTCATATTCCTCTTAAACATACAACTTCATATTCCTCTTAAATATAGTACTTCATGTTCCTCTTAAATATACTTCTTCATATTCCTCTTAAACATAATACTTCATATTCCTCTTAAATATACTACTTCATATTCCTCTTAAACATACTACTTCATATTCCTCTTAATACTTCATATTCCTCTTAATACTTCATATTTCTCTTAAACATACTACTTCATATTCCTCTTAAATATACTACTTCATATTCCTCTTAAATATACAACTTCATATTCCTCTTAAACAAACTATTTTCATATTCCTCTTAAACATACTACTTCATATTCCTCTTAAATATACTACTTCATATTCCTCTTACATATACTACTTCATTTTCCTCTTTAACATACTACTTCATATTCCTCTTAAATATACTACTTCATATTCCTCTTAAGCATACTACTTCATATTCCTCTTAAACATACTACTTCATATTCCTCTTAAATATACTACTGCATATTCCTCTTAAACATACTACTTCATAATCCTCTTGAATATACTACTTCATATTTCTCTTAAACAGACTACTTTATATTCCTCTTAAACATACTACTTCATATTCCTCTTAAATATACTTCTTCCTATTCCTCTTAAATATACTACTTCATTTTCCTCTTAAATATACTATTTCATATTCCTCTTAAATATACTACTTCATATTCCTCTTAAACATACTACTTCATATTCCTCTTAAATATACTACTTCATATTCCTCTTAAACATACTACTTCATATTCCTCTTAATACTTCATATTCCTCTTAAACATACTACTTCATATTCCTCTTAAATATACTACTTCATATTCCTCTTAAATATACTACTTCATATTCCTCTTAAGCATACTACTTCATATTCCTCTTAAACATACTACTTCATATTCCTCTTAAATATACTACTGCATATTCCTCTTAAACATACTACTTCATAATCCTCTTGAATATACTACTTCATATTCCTCTTAAACAAACTACTTCATATTCCTCTTAAACATACTACTTCATATTCCTCTTAAATATACTACTTCCTATTCCTCTTAAATATACTACTTCATTTTCCTCTTAAATATACTATTTTATATTCCTCTTAAATATACTACTTCATATTCCTCTTAAATATACAACTTCATATTTCTCTTAAATATACTACTTTATATTCCTCTTAGACATACTAATTCATATTCCTCTTAAACATACTACTTCATATTCCTTTTAAACATACTACTTTATATTCCTCTTAAACATGCTACTTTATATTCCTCTTAAACATACTACTTCATATTTCTCTTAAACATACTACTTCATATTCCTCTTAAATATACTACTTCATATTCCTCTTAAACATACTACTTCATATTCCTCTTAAGCGTTCTACTTCATATTCCTTCTAAATATACTACTTCATATTCCTCTTAAATATACTACTTCATATTCCTCTTAAACATACCACTTCATATTCCTCTTAAGCTTACTACTTCATATTCCTCTTAAATATACAACTTCATATTCCTCTTAAATATACTACTTCATATTCCTCTTAAACATACTACTTCATTTTCCTCTTAAATATACTACTTCATATTCCTCTTAAACATATTTCATATTCCTCTTAACATACTATTTCATATTCCTCTTAAGCGTTCTACTTCATATTCCTTCTAAATATACTACTTCATATTCCTCTTAAATATACTACTTCATATTCCTCTTAAACATACCACTTCATATTCCTCTTAAGCTTACTACTTCATATTCCTCTTAAATATACAACTTCATATTCCTCTTAAATATACTACTTCATATTCCTCTTAAACATACTACTTCATATTCCTCTTAAATATACTACTTCATATTCCTCTTAAACATACTACCTCATATTCCTCTTAAGCGTTCTACTTCATATTCCTTCTAAATATACTACTTCATATTCCTCTTAAATATAGTACTTCATGTTCCTCTTAAATATACTACTTCATATTCCTCTTAAACATACTACTTCATATTCCTCTTAAATATACTACTTCATTATCCTCTTAAACATACTACTTCATATTCCTCTTAATACTTCATATTCGTCTTAAACATACTACTTCATATTCCTCTTAAATATACTACTTCATATTCCTCTTAAATATACTACTTCATATTCCTCTTAAACAAACTACTTCATATTCCTCTTAAACATACTACTTCATATTCCTCTTAAATATACTACTTCATATTCCTCTTACATATACTACTTCATTTTCCTCTTTAACATACTACTTCATATTCCTCTTAAATATACTACTTCATATTCCTCTTAAGCATACTACTTCATATTCCTCTTAAACATACTACTTCATATTCCTCTTAAATATACTACTGCATATTCCTCTTAAACATACTACTTCATAATCCTCTTGAATATCCTACTTCATATTCCTCTTAAACAAACTACTTCATATTCCTCTTAAACATACTACTTCATATTCCTCTTAAATATACTACTTCCTATTCCTCTTAAATATACTACTTCATTATCCTCTTAAATATACTATTTCATATTCCTCTTAAATATACTACTTCATATTCCTCTTAAATATACAACTTCATATTTCTCTTAAATATACTACTTCATATTCCTCTTAGACATACTACTTCATATTCCTCTTAAACATACTACTTCATATTCCTTTTAAACATACTACTTTATATTCCTCTTAAACATGCTACTTCATATTCCTCTTAAATATACTATTTCATATTCCTCTTAAACATACTACTTCATATTCCTCTTAAACATACTACTTCATATTCCTCTTATACATTCTACTTCATATTCCTCTTAAACATACTACTTCATATTCCTCTTGAACATACTACTTCATATTCCCCTTAAATATACTACTTCATATTCCTCTTAAATATACTGCTTCATATTCCTCTTAAGCATACTACTTCAAATTCCTCTTAAACATACTACTTCATATTCCTCTTAAACATACTACTTCATATTCCTCTTAACTATACTACTTCATATTCCTCGAAAATATACTACTTCATATTCCTCTTAAACATTCTTCTTCATATTCCTCTTAAATATACTACTGCATATTCCTCTTAAATATACTACCTCATATTCCTCTTAAACATACTACTTTATATTTTTCTTAAACATACTACTTCATATTCCTCTTAAACATACTACTTCATATTCCTCTTAAGCTTACTACTTTATATTCCTCTTAAATATACAACTTCATATTCCTCTTAAATATACTATTTCATATTCCTCTTAAACATACTACTTCATATTCCTCTTAAATATACTACTTCATATTCCTCTTAAATATACTACTGCATATTTCTCTTAAACATACTATTTCATAATCCTCTTAAATATACTACTTCATATTCCTCTTAAACCAACTACTTCATATTCCTCTTAAACATACTACTTCATATTCCTCTTAAATATACTACTTCCTATTCCTCTTAAATATACTACTTCATTTTCTCTTAAATATACTATTTCATATTCCTCTTAAATATACTACTTCATAATTCCCCTTTAATATACAACTTCATATTTCTCTTAAATATACTACTTCATATTCCTCTTAGACATACTACTTCATATTCCTCTTAAATATACTACTTCATATTCCTCTTAAACATACTACTTCATATTCCTCTTAAATATACTACTTCATATTTCTCTTAAACAAACTACATCATATTCCTCTTAAGCATACTACTTCATATTCCTCTTAAATATAATACTTCCTATTACTCTTAAATATACTACTTCATTTTCCTCTTAAATATACTACTTCATATTCCTGTTAAACATACTACTTCATATTCCTCTTAAATATACTACTTCATATTCCTCTTAAATATACCACCTCATATTCCTCTTAAACATACTACTTCATATTCCTCTTAAACATACTACTTCATATTCCTCTTAAACATACTACTTCATATTCCTCTTAAGCTTACTTCTTCATATTCCTCTTAAATATACAACTTCATATTCCTCTTAAATATACTACTTCATATTCCTCTTAAACATACTATTTCATATTCCTCTTAAATATACTTCTTCATATTCCTCTTAAACATATTTCATATTCCTCTTAAACATTCTATTTCATATTCCTCTTAAACATACAACTTCATATTCCTCTTAAATATAGTACTTCATGTTCCTCTTAAATATACTTCTTCATATTCCTCTTAAACATAATACTTCATATTCCTCTTAAATATACTACTTCATATTCCTCTTAAACATACTACTTCATATTCCTCTTAATACTTCATATTCCTCTTAATACTTCATATTTCTCTTAAACATACTACTTCATATTCCTCTTAAATATACTACTTCATATTCCTCTTAAATATACAACTTCATATTCCTCTTAAACAAACTATTTTCATATTCCTCTTAAACATACTACTTCATATTCCTCTTAAATATACTACTTCATATTCCTCTTACATATACTACTTCATTTTCCTCTTTAACATACTACTTCATATTCCTCTTAAATATACTACTTCATATTCCTCTTAAGCATACTACTTCATATTCCTCTTAAACATACTACTTCATATTCCTCTTAAATATACTACTGCATATTCCTCTTAAACATACTACTTCATAATCCTCTTGAATATACTACTTCATAATCCTCTTGAATATACTACTTCATATTTCTCTTAAACAGACTACTTTATATTCCTCTTAAACATACTACTTCATATTCCTCTTAAATATACTTCTTCCTATTCCTCTTAAATATACTACTTCATTTTCCTCTTAAATATACTATTTCATATTCCTCTTAAATATACTACTTCATATTCCTCTTAAACATACTACTTCATATTCCTCTTAAATATACTACTTCATATTCCTCTTAAACATACTACTTCATATTCCTCTTAATACTTCATATTCCTCTTAAACATACTACTTCATATTCCTCTTAAATATACTACTTCATATTCCTCTTAAATATACTACTTCATATTCCTCTTAAGCATACTACTTCATATTCCTCTTAAATATACTACTGCATATTCCTCTTAAACATACTACTTCATAATCCTCTTGAATATACTACTTCATATTCCTCTTAAACAAACTACTTCATATTCCTCTTAAACATACTACTTCATATTCCTCTTAAATATACTACTTCCTATTCCTCTTAAATATACTACTTCATTTTCCTCTTAAATATACTATTTTATATTCCTCTTAAATATACTACTTCATATTCCTCTTAAATATACAACTTCATATTTCTCTTAAATATACTACTTTATATTCCTCTTAGACATACTAATTCATATTCCTCTTAAACATACTACTTCATATTCCTTTTAAACATACTACTTTATATTCCTCTTAAACATGCTACTTTATATTCCTCTTAAACATACTACTTCATATTTCTCTTAAACATACTACTTCATATTCCTCTTAAATATACTACTTCATATTCCTCTTAAACATACTACTTCATATTCCTCTTAAGCGTTCTACTTCATATTCCTTCTAAATATACTACTTCATATTCCTCTTAAATATACTACTTCATATTCCTCTTAAACATACCACTTCATATTCCTCTTAAGCTTACTACTTCATATTCCTCTTAAATATACAACTTCATATTCCTCTTAAATATACTACTTCATATTCCTCTTAAACATACTACTTCATTTTCCTCTTAAATATACTACTTCATATTCCTCTTAAACATATTTCATATTCCTCTTAACATACTATTTCATATTCCTCTTAAGCGTTCTACTTCATATTCCTTCTAAATATACTACTTCATATTCCTCTTAAATATACTACTTCATTTTCTCTTAAATATACTATTTCATATTCCTCTTAAATATACAACTTCATATTCCTCTTAAACAAACTATTTTCATATTCCTCTTAAACATACTACTTCATATTCCTCTTAAATATACTACTTCATATTCCTCTTACATATACTACTTCATTTTCCTCTTTAACATACTACTTCATATTCCTCTTAAATATACTACTTCATATTCCTCTTAAGCATACTACTTCATATTCCTCTTAAACATACTACTTCATATTCCTCTTAAATATACTACTGCATATTCCTCTTAAACATACTACTTCATAATCCTCTTGAATATACTACTTCATAATCCTCTTGAATATACTACTTCATATTTCTCTTAAACAGACTACTTTATATTCCTCTTAAACATACTACTTCATATTCCTCTTAAATATACTTCTTCCTATTCCTCTTAAATATACTACTTCATTTTCCTCTTAAATATACTATTTCATATTCCTCTTAAATATACTACTTCATATTCCTCTTAAACATACTACTTCATATTCCTCTTAAATATACTACTTCATATTCCTCTTAAACATACTACTTCATATTCCTCTTAATACTTCATATTCCTCTTAAACATACTACTTCATATTCCTCTTAAATATACTACTTCATATTCCTCTTAAATATACTACTTCATATTCCTCTTAAGCATACTACTTCATATTCCTCTTAAATATACTACTGCATATTCCTCTTAAACATACTACTTCATAATCCTCTTGAATATACTACTTCATATTCCTCTTAAACCAACTACTTCATATTCCTCTTAAACATACTACTTCATATTCCTCTTAAATATACTACTTCCTATTCCTCTTAAATATACTACTTCATTTTCTCTTAAATATACTATTTCATATTCCTCTTAAATATACTACTTCATAATTCCCCTTTAATATACAACTTCATATTTCTCTTAAATATACTACTTCATATTCCTCTTAGACATACTACTTCATATTCCTCTTAAATATACTACTTCATATTCCTCTTAAACATACTACTTCATATTCCTCTTAAATATACTACTTCATATTTCTCTTAAACAAACTACATCATATTCCTCTTAAGCATACTACTTCATATTCCTCTTAAATATAATACTTCCTATTACTCTTAAATATACTACTTCATTTTCCTCTTAAATATACTACTTCATATTCCTGTTAAACATACTACTTCATATTCCTCTTAAATATACTACTTCATATTCCTCTTAAATATACCACCTCATATTCCTCTTAAACATACTACTTCATATTCCTCTTAAACATACTACTTCATATTCCTCTTAAACATACTACTTCATATTCCTCTTAAGCTTACTTCTTCATATTCCTCTTAAATATACAACTTCATATTCCTCTTAAATATACTACTTCATATTCCTCTTAAACATACTATTTCATATTCCTCTTAAATATACTTCTTCATATTCCTCTTAAACATATTTCATATTCCTCTTAAACATTCTATTTCATATTCCTCTTAAACATACAACTTCATATTCCTCTTAAATATAGTACTTCATGTTCCTCTTAAATATACTTCTTCATATTCCTCTTAAACATAATACTTCATATTCCTCTTAAATATACTACTTCATATTCCTCTTAAACATACTACTTCATATTCCTCTTAATACTTCATATTCCTCTTAATACTTCATATTTCTCTTAAACATACTACTTCATATTCCTCTTAAATATACTACTTCATATTCCTCTTAAATATACAACTTCATATTCCTCTTAAACAAACTATTTTCATATTCCTCTTAAACATACTACTTCATATTCCTCTTAAATATACTACTTCATATTCCTCTTACATATACTACTTCATTTTCCTCTTTAACATACTACTTCATATTCCTCTTAAATATACTACTTCATATTCCTCTTAAGCATACTACTTCATATTCCTCTTAAACATACTACTTCATATTCCTCTTAAATATACTACTGCATATTCCTCTTAAACATACTACTTCATAATCCTCTTGAATATACTACTTCATAATCCTCTTGAATATACTACTTCATATTTCTCTTAAACAGACTACTTTATATTCCTCTTAAACATACTACTTCATATTCCTCTTAAATATACTTCTTCCTATTCCTCTTAAATATACTACTTCATTTTCCTCTTAAATATACTATTTCATATTCCTCTTAAATATACTACTTCATATTCCTCTTAAACATACTACTTCATATTCCTCTTAAATATACTACTTCATATTCCTCTTAAACATACTACTTCATATTCCTCTTAATACTTCATATTCCTCTTAAACATACTACTTCATATTCCTCTTAAATATACTACTTCATATTCCTCTTAAATATACTACTTCATATTCCTCTTAAGCATACTACTTCATATTCCTCTTAAATATACTACTGCATATTCCTCTTAAACATACTACTTCATAATCCTCTTGAATATACTACTTCATATTCCTCTTAAACAAACTACTTCATATTCCTCTTAAACATACTACTTCATATTCCTCTTAAATATACTACTTCCTATTCCTCTTAAATATACTACTTCATTTTCCTCTTAAATATACTATTTTATATTCCTCTTAAATATACTACTTCATATTCCTCTTAAATATACAACTTCATATTTCTCTTAAATATACTACTTTATATTCCTCTTAGACATACTAATTCATATTCCTCTTAAACATACTACTTCATATTCCTTTTAAACATACTACTTTATATTCCTCTTAAACATGCTACTTTATATTCCTCTTAAACATACTACTTCATATTTCTCTTAAACATACTACTTCATATTCCTCTTAAATATACTACTTCATATTCCTCTTAAACATACTACTTCATATTCCTCTTAAGCGTTCTACTTCATATTCCTTCTAAATATACTACTTCATATTCCTCTTAAATATACTACTTCATATTCCTCTTAAACATACCACTTCATATTCCTCTTAAGCTTACTACTTCATATTCCTCTTAAATATACAACTTCATATTCCTCTTAAATATACTACTTCATATTCCTCTTAAACATACTACTTCATTTTCCTCTTAAATATACTACTTCATATTCCTCTTAAACATATTTCATATTCCTCTTAACATACTATTTCATATTCCTCTTAAGCGTTCTACTTCATATTCCTTCTAAATATACTACTTCATATTCCTCTTAAATATACTACTTCATATTCCTCTTAAACATACCACTTCATATTCCTCTTAAGCTTACTACTTCATATTCCTCTTAAATATACAACTTCATATTCCTCTTCAATATACTACTTCATATTCCTCTTAAACATACTACTTCATATTCCTCTTAAATATACTACTTCATATTCCTCTTAAACATACTACCTCATATTCCTCTTAAGCGTTCTACTTCATATTCCTTCTAAATATACTACTTCATATTCCTCTTAAATATAGTACTTCATGTTCCTCTTAAATATACTACTTCATATTCCTCTTAAACATACTACTTCATATTCCTCTTAAATATACTACTTCATTATCCTCTTAAACATACTACTTCATATTCCTCTTAATACTTCATATTCGTCTTAAACATACTACTTCATATTCCTCTTAAATATACTACTTCATATTCCTCTTAAATATACTACTTCATATTCCTCTTAAACAAACTACTTCATATTCCTCTTAAACATACTACTTCATATTCCTCTTAAATATACTACTTCATATTCCTCTTACATATACTACTTCATTTTCCTCTTTAACATACTACTTCATATTCCTCTTAAATATACTACTTCATATTCCTCTTAAGCATACTACTTCATATTCCTCTTAAACATACTACTTCATATTCCTCTTAAATATACTACTGCATATTCCTCTTAAACATACTACTTCATAATCCTCTTGAATATCCTACTTCATATTCCTCTTAAACAAACTACTTCATATTCCTCTTAAACATACTACTTCATATTCCTCTTAAATATACTACTTCCTATTCCTCTTAAATATACTACTTCATTATCCTCTTAAATATACTATTTCATATTCCTCTTAAATATACTACTTCATATTCCTCTTAAATATACAACTTCATATTTCTCTTAAATATACTACTTCATATTCCTCTTAGACATACTACTTCATATTCCTCTTAAACATACTACTTCATATTCCTTTTAAACATACTACTTTATATTCCTCTTAAACATGCTACTTCATATTCCTCTTAAATATACTATTTCATATTCCTCTTAAACATACTACTTCATATTCCTCTTAAATATACTACTTCATATTCCTCTTAAACATACTAATTCATATTCCTCTTAAGCATTCTACTTTATATTCCTTCTAAATATACTACTTCATATTCCTCGTAAATATATTACTTCATATTCCTCTTGAACATACTACTTCATATTCCTCTTAAATATACTACTGCATAATCCTCTTAAACATACTACTTCATATTCCTCTTAAATATACTACTTCATATTCCTCTTAAACATACTACTTCATATTCCTCTTAAACATACTACTTCATATTCCTCTTAAGCATTCTACTTCATATTCTTTCTAAATATGCTACTTCATATTCCTCTTAAATATACTACTTCAAATTCCTCTTAAACATACTTCTTCATATTCCGCTTAAACATACTACTTTATATTCCTCTTAAACATACTACCTCATATTCCTTTTAAATATACTACTTCATATTCCTCTTAAACATACTACTTCATATTCCTCTTAAATATACTACTTCATATTCCTCTTAAATATACTACTTCATATTCCTCTTAAATATATTACTTCATATTCCTCTCAAACATACTACTTCATATTCCTCTTAAATATACTACTTCATATTCCTCTTAAACATACTACTTCGTATTCCTCTTAAACATACTATTTCATATTCCTCTTAAACATAATACTTCATATTCCTCTTAAATATACTACTTCATGTTCCTCTTCAATATCCTACTTCATATTCCTCTTAAACATATTACTTCATATTCATCTTAAATATACTATTTCATATTCCTCTTAAACATACTACTTCATATTCCTCGTAATACTTCATATTCCTTTTAAACATACTACATAATATTCCTCTGAAATATACTACTTCATATTCCTCTTAAATATACTACTTCATATTCCTCTTAAACAAACTACTTCATATTCCTCTTAAACATACTACTTCATATTCCTCTTAAACATACTACTTCATATTTCTCTTACATATACTACTTCATATTCCTCTTAAACATACTACTTCATATTCCTCTTAAACATACTACTTTATATTCCTCTTAAACATACTACTTCATATTCCTCTTATACATACTACTTCATATTCCTCTTAAACATACTACTTCATATTCCTCTTAAACATACAACTTCATATTCCTCTTAAATATACTACTTCATATTCCTCTTAAACATACTATTTCGTATTCCTTTTAAATATACTACTTCATATTCCTCTTAAACATATTTCATATTCCTCTTAACATACTATTTCATATTCCTCTTAAACATACTACTTCATATTCCTCTTAAATATACTACTTCATGTTCCTCTTAAATATACTACTTCATATTCCTCTTAAGCATACTACTTCAAATTCCTCTTAAATATACTACTTCATATTCCTCTTAAACATACTACTTCATATTCCTCTTAATACTTCATATTCCTCTTAAACATACTACTTCATATTCCTCTTAAATATACTACTTCATATTCCTCTTAAATATACTACTTCATATTCCTCTTAAACAAACTACTTCATATTCCTCTTAAACATACTACTTCATATTCCTCTTAAATATACTACTTCATATTCCTCTTACATATACTACTTCATTTTCCTCTTTAACATACTACTTCATATTCCTCTTAAATATACTACTTCATATTCCTCTTAAGCATACTACTTCATATTCCTCTTAAACATACTACTTCATATTCCTCTTAAATATACTACTGCATATTCCTCTTAAACATACTACTTCATAATCCTCTTGAATATACTACTTCATATTCCTTTTAAGCAAACTACTTCATATTCCTCTTAAACATACTATTTCATATTCCTCTTATATATACTACTTCCTATTCCTCTTAAATATACTACTTCATTTTCCTCTCAAATATACTATTTCATATTCCTCTTAAATATACTACTTCATATTCCTCTTAAATATACAACTTCATATTTCTCTTAAATATACTACTTTATATTCCTCTTAGACATACTAGTTCATATTCCTCTTAAACATACTACTTCATATTCCTTTTAAACACTATACTTTATATTCCTCTTAAACATGCTACTTCATATACCTCTTAAACATACTACTTCATATTCATCTCAAACTTACTAATTCATATTACTCTTAAACATACACGTATTACTTCATATTCCTCCTAAACATACTATTTCATATTCCTCTTAAATATACTACTTCATATTCCTCTTAAACATACTACTTCATATTCCATTTAAATATACTACTGCATAATCCTCTTAAACATACTAATTCATATTCCTCTTATATATACTACTTCATATTCCTCTTAAACATACTACTTCACATTCCTCTTAAACATAATACTTCATATTCCTTTTAAACATACTATTTTCTAAAACATACTATTTCATATTCCTCTTAAACATACTACTTCATATCCCTCTTGAACATACTACTTCAAATTCCACTTAAACATACTTCTTCACATTCCGCTTAAACATACTACTTTATATTCCTCTTAAACATACTACTTCATATTCCTCTTAAACAATCTACTTCATATTCCTCTTAATCATACTACTTCATATTCCTCTTAAATATACTACTTCATATTCCTCTTAAATATACTACTTCATATTCCTCTTAAACATACTACTTCATATTCGTCTTAAACATACTACTTCTTATTCCTCTTAAACATATTACTTCATATTCCTCTTAAATATACTACTTCATATTCCTCTTAAACATACTACTTCATATTCCTTTTAAATATACTACTTCATATTCCTCTTATATATACTACTTCATATTCCTCTTAAATATACTACTTCATATTCTTCTTAAACATAATCCTTCGTATTCCTCTTAAACATACTACTTCATATACCTCTTAAACATACTACTTCATATTCTTCTTAAACATACTACTTCATATTCCTCTTAAATATAATACTTCATATTCCTCTTAAACATACAATTTCATATTCCTCTTAAATATACTACTTCATATTCCTCTTAAATATACTACTTTATATTCCTCTTAAACATACTACTTCATATTCGTCTTAAACATACTACTTCATATTCCTCTTAAATATTCTACTTCATATTCCTCTTAAATATACTACTTGATATTCCTCTTAAATATACTACTTCATATTCATCTCAAACTTACTAATTCATATTTCTCTTAAACATATTACTTCATATTCCTCCTAAACATACTACTTCATATTCCTCTTAAATATACTACTTCATATTCCTCTTAAATATACCGCTTCATATTCCTCTTAAACATACTACTTCATATTCCTCTTAAATATACTACTTCATATTCCTCTTAAACATACTACTTCATATTCCTTTTAAACATACTACTTCATATTCCTCTTAAATATACTACTTCATATTCCTCTTAAACATACTACTTTATATTCCTCTTAAATATACTACTGCATATTCCTCTTAAACATACTACTTAATATTGCTCTTAAATATACTACTTCATATTTTTCTTAAACATACTACTTCATATTTATCTTAAATATACTACTTCATATTCCTCTTAAATATACTACTTCATATTCCTCTTAAACATACTACTTCATATTCGTCTTAAACATACTACTTCTTATTCCTCTTAAACATACTACTTCATATTCCTCTTAAATATACTACTTAATATTCCTCTTAAACATACTACTTCATATTCCTCTTAAATATTCTACTTCATATTCCTCTTGAATATACTCCTTCATATTCTTGTTAAACATACTACTTCATTATCCTCTTAAATATACTACTTCATATTCCTCTTTAACATACTACTTCATATTCCTCTTAAATATGCTACTTCATATTCCTCTTAAGCATACTACTTCATATTCCTCTTAAACATACTACCTCATATTCCTCTTAAACATACTATTTCATATTCCTCTAAAATATACTTCTTCATATTCCTCTTAAATATACTACTTCATATTCCTCTTAAACATACTACTTTATATTCCTCTTAAATATACTACTGCATATTCCTCTTAAACATACTTCTTCATATTGCTCTTAAATATACTACTTCATATTCTTCTTAAACATACTACTTCATATTTATCTTCAATATACTACCTCATATTCCTCTTAAACATACTACTTCATATTCCTCTTAAACATAATACATCATATTCCTCTTTAACATACTACATCATATTCCCCTTAAATATAATACTTCATATTCGTCTTACATATACTACTTCATATTCCTCTTAAATATAATACTTCATATTCCTCTTAAACATACTACTTCATATTACACTTAAACATACTACTTCATATTCCTCTTAAACATACTACTTCATATTGCTCTTAAATATACTACTTCATATTCTTCTTAAACATACTACTTCATATTTATCTTAAATATACTACTTCATATTCCTCTTAAACATACTACTTCATATTCCTCTTAAACATAATACTTCATATTCCTCTTAAACATACTACTTCATATTCCCCTTAAATATAATACTTCATATTCCTCTTTTATATACTACTTCATATTCCTCTTAAACATTCTACTTCATATTCCTCTTAAATATACTAGTGCATATTCTTCTTAAACATACTACTTTATATTCCTCTTAAATATACTACTTCATATTCCTCTTAAACATACTACTTCATATTCCTCTTAAACATACTACTTCATATTCCTCTTAAACATACAACTTCATATTCCTCTTAAATATACTCTGCATGTTCTTCTCAAACATACTACTTCATATTCCTGTTAAATATACTACTTCATATTCCTCTTAAACATACTACTTCATATTCCTCTTAAACACACTACTTTATATTCCTCTTAAACATACTACTTCATATTCCTCTTAAATATACTACTTCATATTCGTCTTAAATATACTACTTCATATTCCTCTTTAATATACTACTTCATATTCCTCTTAAACATACTACTTCATATTCCCCTTAAATATACTACTTCATATTCCTCTAAAACATACTACTTCATATTGCTCTTAAACAAACAACTTCATATTCCTCTTAAACATACTACTTCATATTCCTCTTAAATATACTACTTCATATTCCTCTTTAATATACTAGTTTATATTCCTCTTAAACATACTACTTCATAATCCTCTTAAATATACTACTTTATATTCCTCTTAAACATACTACTTCATTTTCCTCTTAAACATACTACTTTATATTCCTCTTAAACATACTACTTCATATTCCTCTTAAATATACTACTTCATATTCCTCTTAAACATACTACATCATATTCCTCTTAAATATACTACTTCATATTCCTCTTAAATATACTACTTCATATTTCTCTTAAATATACTACTTCATATTCCTCTTAAATATACTGCTTCATATTTTTCTTAAACATACTACTTTATATTCCTCTTAAACATACTACTTCATATTCCTCTTAAACATACTACATTATATTCCTGTTGAACATACTACTTCATATTCCTCTTAAACGTTCTACTTCATATTCCTCTTAAACATACTACTTTATATTCCTCTTAAATATACTACTTCATATTCCTCTTAAATATACTACTTCATATTCCTCTTAAACATACTACTTCATATTCCTCTTAAATATACTACTTCATATTCCTCTTAAATATACTACTTCATATTCCTCACAAATATACTACTTCATATTCTTCTTAAACATAATCCTTCATATTCCTCTTAAACATACTACTTCATATACCTCTTAAACATACTACTTCATATTCCTCTTAAACATACTACTTCATATTCCTCTTAAACATAATACTTCATATTCCTCTTAAACATACTACTTCATATTCCTCTTAAACATACTACTTCATATTCCTCTTAAACATACTATTTCATATTCCTCTAAAATATACTACTTCATATTCCTCTTAAATATACTACTTCATATTCCTCTTAAACATACTACTTTATATTCCTCTTAAATATACTACTGCATATTCCTCTTAAACATACTTCTTCATATTGCTCTTAAATATACTACTTCATATTCTTCTTAAACATACTACTTCATATTTATCTTAAATATACTACTTCATATTCCTCTTAAACATACTACTTCATATTCCTCTTAAACATAATACATCATATTCCTCTTTAACATACTCCATCATATTCCCCTTAAATATAATACTTCATATTCCTCTTACATATACTACTTCATATTCCTCTTAAATATAATACTTCATATTCCTCTTAAACATACTACTTCATATTACACTTAAACATACTACTTTATATTCCTCTTAAACATACTACTTCATATTGCTCTTAAATATACTACTTCATATTCTTCTTAAACATACTACTTCATATTTATCTTAAATATACTACTTCATATTCCTCTTAAACATACTACTTCATATTCCTCTTAAACATAATACTTCATATTCCTCTTAAACATACTACTTCATATTCCCCTTAAATATAATACTTCATATTCCTCTTACATATACTACTTCATATTCCTCTTAAACATTCTACTTCATATTCCTCTTAAATATACTAGTGCATATTCTTCTTAAACATACTACTTTATATTCCTCTTAAATATACTACTTCATATTCCTCTTAAACATACTACTTCATATTCCTCTTAAACATACTACTTCAGATTCCTCTTAAACATACAACTTCATATTCCTCTTAAATATACTCTGCATGTTCTTCTCAAACATACTACTTCATATTCCTGTTAAATATACTACTTCATATTTCTCTTAAACATACTACTTCATATTCCTCTTAAACACACTACTTTATATTCCTCTTAAACATACTACTTCATATTCCTCTTAAATATACTACTTCATATTCGTCTTAAATATACTACTTTATATTCCTCTTTAATATACTACTTCATATTCCTCTTAAACATACTACTTCATATTCCCCTTAAATATACTACTTCATATTCCTCTAAAACATACTACTTCATATTGCTCTTAAACAAACAACTTCATATTCCTCTTAAACATACTACTTCATATTCCTCTTAAATATACTACTTCATATTCCTCTTTAATATACTAGTTTATATTCCTCTTAAACATACTACTTCATAATCCTCTTTAATATACTACTTTATATTCCTCTTAAACATACTACTTCATTTTCCTCTTAAACATACTACTTTATATTCCTCTTAAACATACTACTTCATATTCCTCTTAAATATACTACTTCATATTCCTCTTAAACATACTACATCATATTCCTCTTAAATATACTACTTCATATTCCTCTTAAATATACTACTTCATATTTCTCTTAAATATACTACTTCATATTCCTCTTAAATATACTACTTCATATTTTTCTTAAACATACTACTTTATATTCCTCTTAAACATACTACTTCATATTCCTCTTAAACATACTACATTATATTCCTGTTGAACATACTACTTCATATTCCTCTTAAACGTTCTACTTCATATTCCTCTTAAACATACTACTTTATATTCCTCTTAAATATACTACTTCATATTCCTCTTAAATATACTACTTCATATTCCTCTTAAACATACTACTTCATATTCCTCTTAAATATACTACTTCATATTCCTCTTAATTATACTACTTCATATTCCTCTTAAATATACTACTTCATATTCTTCTTAAACATAATCCTTCATATTCCTCTTAAGAATACTACTTCATATACCTCTTAAACATACTACTTTATATTCCTCTTAAACATACTACTTCATATTCCTCTTAAACATAATACTTCATATTCCTCTTAAACATACAATTTCATATTCCTCTTAAATATACTATTTCATATTCCTCTTAAATATACTACTTCATATTCCTCTTAAATATACGACTTCATATTCCTCTTAAATATACTACTTCATATTTCTCTTAAATATAGTACTTCATATTCCTCTTAAATATACTACTTCATATTCTTCTTAAACATACTACTTTATATTCCTCTTTAACATACTACTTCATATTCCTCTTAAACATACTACATTATATTCCTGTTAAATATACTACTTCATATTCCTCTTAAACGTTTTACTTCATATTCCTCTTAAACATACTACTTCATATTCCTCTTAAACATACTACTTCATATTCCCCTTAAATATACTACTTCATATTCCTCTAAAACATACTACTTCATATTGCTCTTAAGCAATCAACTTCATATTCCTCTTAAACATACTACTTCATATTCCTCTTAAATATACTACTTCATATTCCTCTTTAATATACTAGTTTATATTCCTCTTAAACATACTACTTCATAATCCTCTTTAATATACTACTTTATATTCCTCTTAAACATACTACTTCATTTTCCTCTTAAACATACTACTTTATATTCCTCTTAAACATACTACTTCATATTCCTCTTAAATATACTACTTCATATTCCTCTTAAACATACTACATCATATTCCTCTTAAATATACTACTTCATATTCCTCTTAAATATACTACTTCATATTTCTCTTAAATATACTACTTCATATTCCTCTTAAATATACTACTTCATATTTTTCTTAAACATACTACTTTATATTCCTCTTAAACATACTACTTCATATTCCTCTTAAACATACTACATTATATTCCTGTTGAACATACTACTTCATATTCCTATTAAACGTTCTACTTCATATTCCTCTTAAACATACTACTTTATATTCCTCTTAAATATACTACTTCATATTCCTCTTAAATATACTACTTCATATTCCTCTTAAACATACTACTTCATATTCCTCTTAAATATACTACTTCATATTCCTCTTAATTATACTACTTCATATTCCTCTTAAATATACTACTTCATATTCTTCTTAAACATAATCCTTCATATTCCTCTTAAACATACTACTTCATATACCTCTTAAACATACTACTTCATATTCCTCTTAAACATACTACTTCATATTCCTCTTAAACATAATACTTCATATTCCTCTTAAACATACAATTTCATATTCCTCTTAAATATACTATTTCATATTCCTCTTAAATATACTACTTCATATTCCTCTTAAATATACGACTTCATATTCCTCTTAAATATACTACTTCATATTTCTCTTAAATATAGTACTTCATATTCCTCTTAAATATACTACTTCATATTCTTCTTAAACATACTACTTTATATTCCTCTTTAACATACTAGTTCATATTCCTCTTAAACATACTACATTATATTCCTGTTAAATATACTACTTCATATTCCTCTTAAACGTTTTACTTCATATTCCTCTTAAACATACTACTTCATAATCCTCTTAAATATACTACTTCATATTCCTCTTAAATATACTACTTCATATTCCTCTTAAACATACTACTTTATATTCCTCTTAAACATACTACTTCATATTCCTCTTAAACATACTACTTCATATTCCTTCTAAACCTACTACTTCATATTCCTTTTAAACATACTACTTCATATTCCTTTTAAACATACTACTTCATATTTCTCCTAAATATACTACTTCATATTCCTCTTAAACATTCTACTTTATATTCCTCTTAAATATACTACTTCATATTCCTCTTAAATATACTATTTCATATTCCTCTTAAACATACTACTTCATATTCCTCTTAAATATACTACTTCATATTCCTCTTAAATATACTACTTCATATTCCTCTTAACTATAATACTTCATATTCCTCTTAAACCTACTACTTCATATTCCTCTTAAACATACTACTTCATATTCCTCTTAAACATACTACTTCATATTCCTCTTAAATATAATACTTCATATTCCTCTTAAACCCACTACTTGATATTCCTCGTAAACATACTACTTCATATTCCTCTTAAACATACTACTTCATATTCCTCTTAAACATACTACTTCATATTCCTATTAAACATACTACTTCATATTCCTCTTGAACATACTACTTCAAATTCCACTTAAACATACTTCTTCACATTCCGCTTAAACATACTACTTTATATTCCTCTTAAACATACTACTTCATATTCGTCTTAAACATACTACTTCTTATTCGTCTTAAACATACTACTTCATATTCCTCTTAAATATACTACTTCATATTCCTCTTAAACATACTACTTCATATCCCTCTTAAAAATACTACTTCATATTCCTCTTAAATATTCTACTTCATATTCCTCTTAAATATACTACTTCATATTCCTCTTAAACATACTACTTCATATTCGTCTTAAACATACTACTTCATATTCCTCTTAAATATTCTACTTGATATTCCTCTTAAATATACTACTTGATATTCCTCTTAAATATACTACTTCATATTCATCTCAAACTTACTAATTCATATTCCTCTTAAACATATTACCTCATATTCCTCCTAAACATACTACTTCATATTCCTCTTAAATATACCGCTTCATATTCCTCTTAAACATACTACTTCATATTCCTCTTAAATATACTACTTCATATTCCTCTTAAACATACTACTTCATATTCCTCTTAAACATACTACTTCATATTCCTCTTAAATATACTACTTCATATTCCTCCTAAATATACTACTTCATATTCCTCTTAAATATACTACTTCATATTCTTTTTAAACATACTACTTCATATTCCTCTTAAATATACTACTTCATATTCCTCTTTAAGATACTACTTCATATTCCTCTTAAATATACTACTTCATATTCCTCTTAAGCATACTACTTCATATTCCTCTTAAACATACTACTTCATATTCCTCTTAAACATACTATTTCATATTCCTCTAAAATATACTACTTCATATTTCTCTTCAAAATACTACTTCATATTCCTCTTAAACATACTACTTTATATTCCTCTTAAATATACTACTGCATATTCCTCTTAAACATACTACTTCATATTGCTCTTAAATATACTACTTCATATTTTTCTTAAACATACTACTTCATATTTATCTTAAATATACTACTTCATATTCCTCTTAAACATACTACTTCATATTCCTCTTAAATATAATACATCATATTCCTCTTAAACATACTACATCATATTCCCCTTAAATATAATACTTCATATTCCTCTTACATATACTACTTCATATTCCTCTTAAATATAATACTTCATATTCCTCTTAAACATACTACTTCATATTACTCTTAAACATACTACTTCATATTCCTCTTAAACATACTACTTCATATTGCTCTTAAATATACTACTTCATATTCTTCTTAAACATACTACTTCATATTTATCTTAAATATAATACTTCATATTCCTCTTAAACATACTACTTCATATTCGTCTTAAACATACTACTTCATATTCCTCTTAAACATAATACTTCATATTCCTCTTAAACATACTACTTCATATTCCCCTCAAACTTACTAATTCATATTCCTCTTAAACATATTACCTCATATTCCTCTTAAATATAATACTTCATATTCCTCTTAAACATACTACTTCATATTACTCTTAAACATACTACTTCATATACCTCTTAAACATACTACTTCATATTCCTCTTAAACATACTACTTCATATTCCCCTTAAACATAATACTTCATATTCCTCTTAAAAATACTACTTCATATTCCTCCTAAATATACTACTTCATATTCCTCTTAAATATACTACTTCATATTCTTTTTAAACATACTACTTCATATTCCTCTTAAATATACTACTTCATATTCCTCTTTAACATACTACTTCATATTCCTCTTAAATATACTACTTCATATTCCTCTTAAGCATACTACTTCATATTCCTCTTAAACATACTACTTCATATTCCTCTTAAACATACTATTTCATATTCCTCTAAAATATACTACTTCATATTTCTCTTAAAAATACTACTTCATATTCCTCTTAAACATACTACTTTATATTCCTCTTGAATAAAATACTACTTCATATTCCTCTTAAACATACTACTTCATATTTATCTTAAATATACTACTTCATATTCCTCTTAAACATACTACTTCATATTCCTCTTAAACATAATACATCATATTCCTCTTAAACATACTACATCATATTCCCCTTAAATATAATACTTCATATTCCTCTTACATATACTACTTCATATTCCTCTTAAATATAATACTTCATATTCCTCTTAAACATACTACTTCATATTACTCTTAAACATACTACTTCATATTCCTCTTAAACATACTACTTCATATTGCTCTTAAATATACTACTTCATATTCTTCTTAAACATACTACTTCATATTTATCTTAAATATAATACTTCATATTCCTCTTAAACATACTACTTCATATTCCTCTTAAACATACTACTTCATATTCCTCTTAAACATAATACTTCATATTCCTCTTAAACATACTACTTCATATTCCCCTTAAATATAATACTTCATATTCCTCTTACATATACTACTTCATATTCCTCTTAAATATAATACTTCATATTCCTCTTAAACATACTACTTCATATTACTCTTAAACATACTACTTCATATACCTCTTAAACATACTACTTCATATTCCTTTTAAACATACTACTTCATATTCCCCTTAAACATAATACTTCACATTCCTCTTAAACATACAATTTCATATTCCTCTTAAATATACTATTTCATATTCCTCTTAAATATACTACTTCATATTCCTCTTAAACATACTACTTCATATTCGTCTTAAACATACTACTTCTTATTCATCTTAAACATACTACTTCATATTCCTCTTAAATATACTACTTAATATTCCTCTTAAACATACTACTTCATATTCCTCTTAAATATACTACTTCATATTCCTCTTGAATATACTACTTCATATTCTTTTTAAACATACTACTTCATATTTCTCTTAAATATACTACTTCATATTCCTCTTTAACATACTACTTCATATTCCTCTTAAATATGCTACTTCATATTCCTCTTAAGCATACTACTTCATATTCCTCTTAAACATACTACTTCATATTCCTCTTAAACATACTATTTCATATTCCTCTAAAATATACTACTTCATATTCCTCTTAAATATACTACTTCATATTCCTCTTAAACATACTACTTTATATTCCTCTTAAATATACTACTGCATATTCCTCTTAAACATACTTCTTCATATTGCTCTTAAATATACTACTTCATATTCTTCTTAAACATACTACTTCATATTTATCTTAAATATACTACATCATATTCCTCTTAAACATACTACTTCATATTCCTCTTAAACATAACACATCATATTCCTCTTTAACATACTACATCATATTCCCCTTAAATATAATACTTCATATTCCTCTTACATATACTACTTCATATTCCTCTTAAATATAATACTTCATATTCCTCTTAAACATACTACTTCATATTACACTTAAACATACTACTTCATATTCCTCTTAAACATACTACTTCATATTCCTCTTAAATATACTACTTCATATTCCTCTTAAACATACTACTTCATATTCCTCTTAAACATACTACTTCATATTCCTCTTAAATATACTACTTCATATTCCTCTTAAGCATACTACTTCATATTCCTCTTAACATACTACTTCATATTTCTCTTAAACATACTATTTCATATTCCTCTAAAATATACTACTTCATATTTCTCTTAAATATACTACTTCATATTCCTCTTAAACATACTACTTTATATTCCTTTTAAATATACTACTGCATATTCCTCTTAAACATACTACTTCATATTGCTCTTAAATATACTACTTCATATTCCTCTTAAACATACTACTTCATATTCCTCTTAACATACTACTTCATATTCCTCTTAAACATACTATTTCATATTCCTCTAAAATATACTACTTCATATTTCTCTTAAATATACTACTTCATATTCCTCTTAAACATACTACTTTATATTCCTTTTAAATATACTACTGCATATTCCTCTTAAACATACTACTTCATATTGCTCTTAAATATACTACTTCATATTTTTCTTAAACATACTACTTCATATTTATCTTAAATATAATACTTCATATTCCTCTTAAACATACTACTTCATATTCCTCTTAAACATAATATATCATATTCCTCTTAAACATACTACATCATATTCCCCTTAAATATAATACTTCATATTCCTCTTACATATACTACTTCATATTCCTCTTAAATATAATACTTCATATTCCTCTTAAACATACTACTTCATATTACTCTTAAACATACTACTTCATATTCCTCTTAAACATACTACTTCATATTGCTCTTAAATATACTACTTCATATTCTTCTTAAACATACTACTTCATATTTATCTTAAATATAATACTTCATATTCCTCTTAAACATACTACTTCATATTCCTCTTAAACATACTACTTCATATTCCTCTTAAACATAATACTTCATATTCCTCTTAAACATACTACTTCATATTCCCCTTAAATATAATACTTCATATTCCTCTTACATATACTACTTCACATTCCTCTTAAATATAATACTTCATATTCCTCTTAAACATACTATTTCATATTACTCTTAAACATACTACTTCATATACCTCTTAAACATACTACTTCATATTCCTCTTAAACATACTACTTCATATTCCCCTTAAACATAATACTTCATATTCCTCTTAAACATACAATTTCATATTCCTCTTAAATATACTATTTCATATTCCTCTTAAATATACTACTTCATATTCCTCTTAAATATACTACTTCATATTTATCTTAAATATACTACTTCATATTCCTCTTAAATATACTACTTCATATTCCTCTAAAACATACTACTTCATATTCTTCTTAAACATACTACTTCTTATTCCTCTTAAACATACTACTTCATATTCCTCTTAAATATACTACTTCATATTCCTCTTAAATATACTACTTCATATTTATCTTAAATATACTACTTCATATTCCTCTTAAATATACTACTTCATATTCCTCTAAAACATACTATTTCATATTCGTCTTAAACATACTACTTCTTATTCCTCTTAAACATACTACTTCATATTCCTCTTAAATATACTACTTAATATTCCTCTTAAACATACTACTTCATATTCCTCTTAAACATAATACTTCATATTCCTCTTAAACATACTACTTCATATTCCCCTTAAATATAATACTTCATATTCCTCTTACATATACTACTTCATATTCCTCTTAAACATTCTACTTCATATTCCTCTTAAATATACTAGTGCATATTCTTCTTAAACATACTACTTTATATTCCTCTTAAATATACTACTTCATATTCCTCTTAAACATACTACTTCATATTCCTCTTAAACATACTACTTCAGATTCCTCTTAAACATACAACTTCATATTCCTCTTAAATATACTCTGCATGTTCTTCTCAAACATACTACTTCATATTCCTGTTAAATATACTACTTCATATTCCTCTTAAACATACTACTTCATATTCCTCTTAAACACACTACTTTATATTCCTCTTAAACATACTACTTCATATTCCTCTTAAATATACTACTTCATATTCGTCTTAAATATACTACTTTATATTCCTCTTTAATATACTACTTCATATTCCTCTTAAACATACTACTTCATATTCCCCTTAAATATACTACTTCATATTCCTCTAAAACATACTACTTCATATTGCTCTTAAACAAACAACTTCATATTCCTCTTAAACATACTACTTCATATTCCTCTTAAATATACTACTTCATATTCCTCTTTAATATACTAGTTTATATTCCTCTTAAACATACTACTTCATAATCCTCTTTAATATACTACTTTATATTCCTCTTAAACATACTACTTCATTTTCCTCTTAAACATACTACTTTATATTCCTCTTAAACATACTACTTCATATTCCTCTTAAATATACTACTTCATATTCCTCTTAAACATACTACATCATATTCCTCTTAAATATACTACTTCATATTCCTCTTAAATATACTACTTCATATTTTTCTTAAACATACTACTTTATATTCCTCTTAAACATACTACTTCATATTCCTCTTAAACATACTACATTATATTCCTGTTGAACATACTACTTCATATTCCTCTTAAACGTTCTACTTCATATTCCTCTTAAACATACTACTTTATATTCCTCTTAAATATACTACTTCATATTCCTCTTAAATATACTACTTCATATTCCTCTTAAACATACTACTTCATATTCCTCTTAAATATACTACTTCATATTCCTCTTAATTATACTACTTCATATTCCTCTTAAATATACTACTTCATATTCTTCTTAAACATAATCCTTCATATTCCTCTTAAGAATACTACTTCATATACCTCTTAAACATACTACTTTATATTCCTCTTAAACATACTACTTCATATTCCTCTTAAACATAATACTTCATATTCCTCTTAAACATACAATTTCATATTCCTCTTAAATATACTATTTCATATTCCTCTTAAATATACTACTTCATATTCCTCTTAAATATACGACTTCATATTCCTCTTAAATATACTACTTCATATTTCTCTTAAATATAGTACTTCATATTCCTCTTAAATATACGTAGGCTACTATATATATTTCTGGCCTAGGCAACACTAAGTGTTGCCAGGTGCGATCTGACATTTCCATTGGAAAGTTTGACATTTTTTAGCATAAACGTACTCAGAACGTTTTGACGTACGACTATCATTTGTGTTGTTTACAGTGACTTGAAAAAATCAATTTGGCAAAAAAATGGAATTAACTCGTGAACATTTTCGTGCGATCATTTTTCACAACTTTCGACGTGGATTATCACGACAAGAGTGCATCGATGAACTTAAATCTTTGTATGGCTATGAAGCACCATCCTATAGCACTGTGAAAAACTGGTACAACGAATTCAATCGTGGCCGACGCTCGCTCAAAGACGAATTCCGTGAAGGTCGTCCAAAAACAGCCGTTGTTCCAGAAAACATCGATGCCGTACGTGAACTGATAATGCAAGACCGTCATGTGACATACCGTGAGATAGAGGCATGCCTAGGCATTTCTCCCACCAGCATACATTCGATATTGCATGAACACCTGGCCGTAAAAAAGGTTTGTTCTCGTTGGATCCCGCACAATTTGACAATCGCTCAAAAAAAGGCTTGTGTGGATTGGTGTAAAGAAATGCTGAAAAAATACGATCGCGGTGCTTCAAAAGACGTTTATAAGATCGTCACAGGTGACGAATCATGGATCTATGCGTATGAGCCCGAAACAAAACAGCAATCGACCGTGTGGGTCTTCCAAGACGAGTCAAATCCAACGAAAGTTGTTCGTGGAAGAAGCACTTCGAAGCAAATGGTCGCTTGTTTCTTTGGCAAAACTGGTCATGTGGCGACTGTTCCGCTTGTGCAACGTAGGACGGTCAATTCTGAGTGGTACACCACCATTTGTTTGCCTGAAGTCTTCGGAGAAATTCGAAAAACGAACAAGAGAAGTCGAATCATTGTGCACCATGACAATGCGAGCTCTCACACATCGGCTCAAACCAGCGCCTTTTTGACCGGACAAAACGTCGAATTGATGGGTCATCCTCCGTACAGCCCTGACTTGGCACCCAATGACTTCTTTTTAATTTTCGTCGCCAGAAGATGCTGTTGAAGCATTCAAAAACCATGTTTTGGAGGTGTCTCAATCGGAGTGGAAAAAGTGCTTCGAAAATTGGTTTGAGCGCATGCAAAAGTGTATAAATCTTGATGGAGAATATTTTGAAAAACAATAAAACCTTTTTCGTTGATAAATATTCGCATTTTCATTATTAGGCCAGAAATATATATAGTAGCCCACGTACTACTTCATATTCTTCTTAAACATACTACTTTATATTCCTCTTTAACATACTACTTCATATTCCTCTTAAACATACTACATTATATTCCTGTTAAATATACTACTTCATATTCCTCTTAAACGTTTTACTTCATATTCCTCTTAAACATACTACTTCATATTCCTCTTAAACATACTACTTCATATTCCCCTTAAATATACTACTTCATATTCCTCTAAAACATACTACTTCATATTGCTCTTAAGCAATCAACTTCATATTCCTCTTAAACATACTACTTCATATTCCTCTTAAATATACTACTTCATATTCCTCTTTAATATACTAGTTTATATTCCTCTTAAACATACTACTTCATAATCCTCTTTAATATACTACTTTATATTCCTCTTAAACATACTACTTCATTTTCCTCTTAAACATACTACTTTATATTCCTCTTAAACATACTACTTCATATTCCTCTTAAATATACTACTTCATATTCCTCTTAAACATACTACATCATATTCCTCTTAAATATACTACTTCATATTCCTCTTAAATATACTACTTCATATTTCTCTTAAATATACTACTTCATATTCCTCTTAAATATACTACTTCATATTTTTCTTAAACATACTACTTTATATTCCTCTTAAACATACTACTTCATATTCCTCTTAAACATACTACATTATATTCCTGTTGAACATACTACTTCATATTCCTCTTAAACGTTCTACTTCATATTCCTCTTAAACATACTACTTTATATTCCTCTTAAATATACTACTTCATATTCCTCTTAAATATACTACTTCATATTCCTCTTAAACATACTACTTCATATTCCTCTTAAATATACTACTTCATATTCCTCTTAATTATACTACTTCATATTCCTCTTAAATATACTACTTCATATTCTTCTTAAACATAATCCTTCATATTCCTCTTAAACATACTACTTCATATACCTCTTAAACATACTACTTCATATTCCTCTTAAACATACTACTTCATATTCCTCTTAAACATAATACTTCATATTCCTCTTAAACATACAATTTCATATTCCTCTTAAATATACTATTTCATATTCCTCTTAAATATACTACTTCATATTCCTCTTAAATATACGACTTCATATTCCTCTTAAATATACTACTTCATATTTCTCTTAAATATAGTACTTCATATTCCTCTTAAATATACTACTTCATATTCTTCTTAAACATACTACTTTATATTCCTCTTTAACATACTAGTTCATATTCCTCTTAAACATACTACATTATATTCCTGTTAAATATACTACTTCATATTCCTCTTAAACGTTTTACTTCATATTCCTCTTAAACATACTACTTCATAATCCTCTTAAATATACTACTTCATATTCCTCTTAAATATACTACTTCATATTCCTCTTAAACATACTACTTTATATTCCTCTTAAACATACTACTTCATATTCCTCTTAAACATACTACTTCATATTCCTTCTAAACCTACTACTTCATATTCCTTTTAAACATACTACTTCATATTCCTTTTAAACATACTACTTCATATTTCTCCTAAATATACTACTTCATATTCCTCTTAAACATTCTACTTTATATTCCTCTTAAATATACTACTTCATATTCCTCTTAAATATACTATTTCATATTCCTCTTAAACATACTACTTCATATTCCTCTTAAATATACTACTTCATATTCCTCTTAAATATACTACTTCATATTCCTCTTAACTATAATACTTCATATTCCTCTTAAACCTACTACTTCATATTCCTCTTAAACATACTACTTCATATTCCTCTTAAACATACTACTTCATATTCCTCTTAAATATAATACTTCATATTCCTCTTAAACCCACTACTTGATATTCCTCGTAAACATACTACTTCATATTCCTCTTAAACATACTACTTCATATTCCTCTTAAACATACTACTTCATATTCCTATTAAACATACTACTTCATATTCCTCTTGAACATACTACTTCAAATTCCACTTAAACATACTTCTTCACATTCCGCTTAAACATACTACTTTATATTCCTCTTAAACATACTACTTCATATTCGTCTTAAACATACTACTTCTTATTCGTCTTAAACATACTACTTCATATTCCTCTTAAATATACTACTTCATATTCCTCTTAAACATACTACTTCATATCCCTCTTAAAAATACTACTTCATATTCCTCTTAAATATTCTACTTCATATTCCTCTTAAATATACTACTTCATATTCCTCTTAAACATACTACTTCATATTCGTCTTAAACATACTACTTCATATTCCTCTTAAATATTCTACTTGATATTCCTCTTAAATATACTACTTGATATTCCTCTTAAATATACTACTTCATATTCATCTCAAACTTACTAATTCATATTCCTCTTAAATATACTACTTCATATTCCTCTTAAATATACTACTTCATATTCCTCTTAAATATACTACTTCATATTCTTCTTAAACATAATCCTTCGTATTCCTCTTAAATATACTACTTCATATTCCTCTTAAACATACTACTTCATATTCCTCTTAAACATACTACTTCATATTCCTCTTAAATATACTACTTCATATTCCTCCTAAATATACTACTTCATATTCCTCTTAAATATACTACTTCATATTCTTTTTAAACATACTACTTCATATTCCTCTTAAATATACTACTTCATATTCCTCTTTAAGATACTACTTCATATTCCTCTTAAATATACTACTTCATATTCCTCTTAAGCATACTACTTCATATTCCTCTTAAACATACTACTTCATATTCCTCTTAAACATACTATTTCATATTCCTCTAAAATATACTACTTCATATTTCTCTTCAAAATACTACTTCATATTCCTCTTAAACATACTACTTTATATTCCTCTTAAATATACTACTGCATATTCCTCTTAAACATACTACTTCATATTGCTCTTAAATATACTACTTCATATTTTTCTTAAACATACTACTTCATATTTATCTTAAATATACTACTTCATATTCCTCTTAAACATACTACTTCATATTCCTCTTAAATATAATACATCATATTCCTCTTAAACATACTACATCATATTCCCCTTAAATATAATACTTCATATTCCTCTTACATATACTACTTCATATTCCTCTTAAATATAATACTTCATATTCCTCTTAAACATACTACTTCATATTACTCTTAAACATACTACTTCATATTCCTCTTAAACATACTACTTCATATTGCTCTTAAATATACTACTTCATATTCTTCCTAAACATACTACTTCATATTTATCTTAAATATAATACTTCATATTCCTCTTAAACATACTACTTCATATTCGTCTTAAACATACTACTTCATATTCCTCTTAAACATAATACTTCATATTCCTCTTAAACATACTACTTCATATTCCCCTCAAACTTACTAATTCATATTCCTCTTAAACATATTACCTCATATTCCTCTTAAATATAATACTTCATATTCCTCTTAAACATACTACTTCATATTACTCTTAAACATACTACTTCATATACCTCTTAAACATACTACTTCATATTCCTCTTAAACATACTACTTCATATTCCCCTTAAACATAATACTTCATATTCCTCTTAAAAATACTACTTCATATTCCTCCTAAATATACTACTTCATATTCCTCTTAAATATACTACTTCATATTCTTTTTAAACATACTACTTCATATTCCTCTTAAATATACTACTTCATATTCCTCTTTAACATACTACTTCATATTCCTCTTAAATATACTACTTCATATTCCTCTTAAGCATACTACTTCATATTCCTCTTAAACATACTACTTCATATTCCTCTTAAACATACTATTTCATATTCCTCTAAAATATACTACTTCATATTTCTCTTAAAAATACTACTTCATATTCCTCTTAAACATACTACTTTATATTCCTCTTGAATAAAATACTACTTCATATTCCTCTTAAACATACTACTTCATATTTATCTTAAATATACTACTTCATATTCCTCTTAAACATACTACTTCATATTCCTCTTAAACATAATACATCATATTCCTCTTAAACATACTACATCATATTCCCCTTAAATATAATACTTCATATTCCTCTTACATATACTACTTCATATTCCTCTTAAATATAATACTTCATATTCCTCTTAAACATACTACTTCATATTACTCTTAAACATACTACTTCATATTCCTCTTAAACATACTACTTCATATTGCTCTTAAATATACTACTTCATATTCTTCTTAAACATACTACTTCATATTTATCTTAAATATAATACTTCATATTCCTCTTAAACATACTACTTCATATTCCTCTTAAACATACTACTTCATATTCCTCTTAAACATAATACTTCATATTCCTCTTAAACATACTACTTCATATTCCCCTTAAATATAATACTTCATATTCCTCTTACATATACTACTTCATATTCCTCTTAAATATAATACTTCATATTCCTCTTAAACATACTACTTCATATTACTCTTAAACATACTACTTCATATACCTCTTAAACATACTACTTCATATTCCTTTTAAACATACTACTTCATATTCCCCTTAAACATAATACTTCACATTCCTCTTAAACATACAATTTCATATTCCTCTTAAATATACTATTTCATATTCCTCTTAAATATACTACTTCATATTCCTCTTAAACATACTACTTCATATTCGTCTTAAACATACTACTTCTTATTCGTCTTAAACATACTACTTCATATTCCTCTTAAATATACTACTTAATATTCCTCTTAAACATACTACTTCATATTCCTCTTAAATATACTACTTCATATTCCTCTTGAATATACTACTTCATATTCTTTTTAAACATACTACTTCATATTTCTCTTAAATATACTACTTCATATTCCTCTTTAACATACTACTTCATATTCCTCTTAAATATGCTACTTCATATTCCTCTTAAGCATACTACTTCATATTCCTCTTAAACATACTACTTCATATTCCTCTTAAACATACTATTTCATATTCCTCTAAAATATACTACTTCATATTCCTCTTAAATATACTACTTCATATTCCTCTTAAACATACTACTTTATATTCCTCTTAAATATACTACTGCATATTCCTCTTAAACATACTTCTTCATATTGCTCTTAAATATACTACTTCATATTCTTCTTAAACATACTACTTCATATTTATCTTAAATATACTACATCATATTCCTCTTAAACATACTACTTCATATTCCTCTTAAACATAACACATCATATTCCTCTTTAACATACTACATCATATTCCCCTTAAATATAATACTTCATATTCCTCTTACATATACTACTTCATATTCCTCTTAAATATAATACTTCATATTCCTCTTAAACATACTACTTCATATTACACTTAAACATACTACTTCATATTCCCCTTAAACATACTACTTCATATTCCTCTTAAATATACTACTTCATATTCCTCTTAAACATACTACTTCATATTCCTCTTAAACATACTACTTCATATTCCTCTTAAATATACTACTTCATATTCCTCTTAAGCATACTACTTCATATTCCTCTTAACATACTACTTCATATTTCTCTTAAACATACTATTTCATATTCCTCTAAAATATACTACTTCATATTTCTCTTAAATATACTACTTCATATTCCTCTTAAACATACTACTTTATATTCCTTTTAAATATACTACTGCATATTCCTCTTAAACATACTACTTCATATTGCTCTTAAATATACTACTTCATATTCCTCTTAAACATACTACTTCATATTCCTCTTAACATACTACTTCATATTCCTCTTAAACATACTATTTCATATTCCTCTAAAATATACTACTTCATATTTCTCTTAAATATACTACTTCATATTCCTCTTAAACATACTACTTTATATTCCTTTTAAATATACTACTGCATATTCCTCTTAAACATACTACTTCATATTGCTCTTAAATATACTACTTCATATTTTTCTTAAACATACTACTTCATATTTATCTTAAATATAATACTTCATATTCCTCTTAAACATACTACTTCATATTCCTCTTAAACATAATATATCATATTCCTCTTAAACATACTACATCATATTCCCCTTAAATATAATACTTCATATTCCTCTTACATATACTACTTCATATTCCTCTTAAATATAATACTTCATATTCCTCTTAAACATACTACTTCATATTACTCTTAAACATACTACTTCATATTCCTCTTAAACATACTACTTCATATTGCTCTTAAATATACTACTTCATATTCTTCTTAAACATACTACTTCATATTTATCTTAAATATAATACTTCATATTCCTCTTAAACATACTACTTCATATTCCTCTTAAACATACTACTTCATATTCCTCTTAAACATAATACTTCATATTCCTCTTAAACATACTACTTCATATTCCCCTTAAATATAATACTTCATATTCCTCTTACATATACTACTTCACATTCCTCTTAAATATAATACTTCATATTCCTCTTAAACATACTATTTCATATTACTCTTAAACATACTACTTCATATACCTCTTAAACATACTACTTCATATTCCTCTTAAACATACTACTTCATATTCCCCTTAAACATAATACTTCATATTCCTCTTAAACATACAATTTCATATTCCTCTTAAATATACTATTTCATATTCCTCTTAAATATACTACTTCATATTCCTCTTAAATATACTACTTCATATTTATCTTAAATATACTACTTCATATTCCTCTTAAATATACTACTTCATATTCCTCTAAAACATACTACTTCATATTCTTCTTAAACATACTACTTCTTATTCCTCTTAAACATACTACTTCATATTCCTCTTAAATATACTACTTCATATTCCTCTTAAATATACTACTTCATATTTATCTTAAATATACTACTTCATATTCCTCTTAAATATACTACTTCATATTCCTCTAAAACATACTATTTCATATTCGTCTTAAACATACTACTTCTTATTCCTCTTAAACATACTACTTCATATTCCTCTTAAATATACTACTTAATATTCCTCTTAAACATACTACTTCATATTCCTCTTAAATATACTACTTCATATTCCTCTTGAATATACTACTTCATATACTTTTTAAACATACTACTTCATATTCCTCTTAAATATACTACTTCATATTCCTCTTTAACATACTACTTCATATTCCTCTTAAATATGCTACTTCATATTCCTCTTAAGCATACTACTTCATATTCCTCTTAAACATACTACTTCATATTCCTCTTAAACATACTATTTCATATTCCTCTAAAATATACTACTTCATATTCATCTTAAATATACTACTTCATATTCCTCTTAAACATACTACTTTATATTCCTCTTAAATATACTACTGCATATTCCTCTTAAACATACTTCTTCATATTGCTCTTAAATATACTACTTCATATTCTTCTTAAACATACTACTTCATATTTATCTTAAATATACTACTTCATATTCCTCTTAAACATACTACTTCATATTCCTCTTAAACATAATACATCATATTCCTCTTTAACATACTACATCATATTCCCCTTAAATATAATACTTCATATTCCTCTTATATATACTACTTCATATTCCTCTTAAATATAATACTTCATATTCCTCTTAAACATACTACTTCATATTACACTTAAACATACCACTTCATATTCCTCTTAAACATACTACTTCATATTGCTCTTAAATATACTACTTCATATTCTTCTTAAACATACTACTTCATATTTATCTTAAATATACTACTTCATATTCCTCTTAAACATACTACTTCATATTCCTCTTAAACATAATACTTCATATTACTCTTAAACATACTACTTCATATTCCCCTTAAATATAATACTTCATATTCCTCTTAAATATACTACTTCATATTCCTCTTAAATATACTACTTCATATTCCTCTTAAACATACTACTTCATATTCGTCTTAAACATACTACTTCTTATTCCTCTTAAACATACTACTTCATATTCCTCTTAAATATACTACTTCATATTCCTCTTAAACATACTACTTCATATTCCTCTTAAATATACTACTTCATATTCCTCTTAAATATACTACTTCATATTCCTCTTAAATATACTACTTCATATTCTTCTTAAACATAATCCTTCGTATTCCTCTTAAACATACTACTTCATATACCTCTTAAACATACTACTTCATATTCCTCTTAAACATACTACTTCATATTCCTCTTAAACATAATACTCCATATTCCTCTTAAACATACAATTTCATATTCCTCTTAAATATACTACTTCATATTCCTCTTGAATATACTACTTCATATTCCTCTTAAACATACTACTTCATATTCGTCTTAAACATACTACTTCATATTCCTCTTAAATATTCTACTTGATATTCCTCTTAAATATACTACTTGATATTCCTCTTAAATATACTACTTCATATTCATCTCAAACTTACTAATTCATATTCCTCTTAAGCATATTACTTCATATTCCTCCTAAACATACTACTTCATATTCCTCTTAAATATAGCGCTTCATATTCCTCTTAAACATACTACTTCATATTCCTCTTAAATATACTACTTCATATTCCTCTTAAACATACTACTTCATATTCCTCTTAAACATACTACTTCATATTCCTCTTAAATATACTACTTCATATTCCTCCTAAATATACTACTTCATATTCCTCTTAAATATACTACTTCATATTCTTTTTAAACATACTACTTCATATTCCTCTTAAATATACTACTTCATATTCCTCTTTAACATACTATTTCGTATTCCTCTTAAATATACTACTTCATATTCCTCTTAAGCATGCTACTTCATATTCCTCTTAAACATACTACTTCATATTCCTCTTAAACATACTATTTCATATTCCTCTAAAATATACTACTTCATATTTCTCTTAAATATACTACTTCATATTCCTCTTAAACATACTACTTTATATTCCTCTTAAATATACTACTGCATATTCCTCTTAAACATACTACTTCATATTGCTCTTAAATATACTACATATTTTTCTTAAACATACTACTTCATATTTATCTTAAATATACTACTTCATATTCCTCTTAAACATACAACTTCATATTCCTCTTAAATATACTCTGCATGTTCTTCTCAAACATACTACTTCTTATTCCTGTTAAATATACTACTTCATATTCCTCTTAAACATACTACTTCATATTCCTCTTAAACACACTACTTTATATTCCTCTTAAACATACTACTTCATATTCCTCTTAAATATACTACTTCATATTCGTCTTAAATATACTACTTCATATTCCTCTTTAATATACTACTTCATATTCCTCTTAAACATACTACTTCATATTCCCCTTAAATATACTACTTCATATTCCTCTAAAACATACTACTTCATATTGCTCTTAAACAAACAACTTCATATTCCTCTTAAACATACTACTTCATATTCCTCTTAAATATACTACTTCATATTCCTATTTAATATACTAGTTTATATTCCTCTTAAACATACTACTTCATAATCCTCTTAAATATACTACTTTATATTCCTCTTAAACATACTACTTCATTTTCCTCTTAAACATACTATTTTATATTCCTCTTAAACATACTACTTCATATTCCTCTTAAATATACTACTTCATATTCCTCTTAAACATACTACATCATATTCCTCTTAAATATACTACTTCATATTCCTCTTAAATATACTACTTCATATTTCTCTTAAATATACTACTTCATATTCCTCTTAAATATACTACTTCATATTTTTCTTAAACATACTACTTTATATTCCTCTTAAACATACTACTTCATATTCCTCTTAAACATACTACATTATATTGCTGTTGAACATACTACTTCATATTCCTCTTAAACGTTCTACTTCATATTCCTCTTAAACATACTACTTTATATTCCTCTTAAATATACTACTTCATATTCCTCTTAAATATACTACTTCATATTCCTCTTAAACATACTACTTCATATTCCTCTTATATATACTCCTTCATATTCCTCTTAAATATACTACTTCATATTCCTCTTAAATATACTACTTCATATTCTTCTTAAACATAATCCTTCATATTCCTCTTAAACATACTACTTCATATACCTCTTAAACATACTACTTCATATTCCTCTTAAACATACTACTTCATATTCCTCTTAAACATAATACTTCATATTCCTCTTAAACATACAATTTCATATTCCTCTTAAATATACTATTTCATATTCCTCTTAAATATACTACTTCATATTCCTCTTAAATATACTACTTCATATTCCTCTTAAATATACTACTTCATATTTCTCTTAAATATAGTACTTCATATTCCTCTTAAATATACTACTTCATATTCTTTTTAAACATACTATTTTATATTCCTCTTAAACATACTACTTCATATTCCTCTTAAACATACTACATTATATTCCTGTTAAATATACTACTTCATATTCCTCTAAAACATTCTACTTCATATTCCTCTTAAACATACTACTTCATATTCCTCTTAAATATACTAAATCATATTCCTCTTAAATATACTACTTTCTATTCCTCTTAAACATACTACTTCATATTCCTCTTAAACATACTACTTCATATTCCTCTTAAACATACTACTTCATATTCCTCTTAAACATACTACTTCATATTCCTCTTAAACATACTACTTCATATTCCTTTTAAACATACTACTTCATATTTCTCCTAAATATACTACTTCATATTCTTCTTAAACATTCTACTTTATATTCCTCTTAAATATACTACTTCATATTCCTCTTAAATATACTATTTCATATTCCTCTTAAACATACTACTTCATATTCCTCTTAAATATACTACTTCATATACCTCTTAAACATACTACTTCATATTCCTCTTAAATATAATACTTCATATTCCTCTTAAACCTACTACTTCATATTCCTCTTAAACATACTACTTCATATTCCTCTTAAACATACTACTTCATATTCCTCTTAAACATACTACTTCATATTCCTATTAAACATACTACTTCATATTCCTCTTAAACATACTATTTCATATTCCTCTTAAACATAATACTTCATATTCTTTTAAACATACTATTTTCTAAAACATACTATTTCATATTCCTCTTAAACATACTACTTCATATTCCTATTAAACATACTACTTCATATTCCTCTTAAACATACTATTTCATATTCCTCTTAAACATAATACTTCATATTCTTTTAAACATACTATTTTCTAAAACATACTATTTCATATTCCTCTTAAACATACCACTTCATATTCCTCTTGAACATACTACTTCAAATTCTACTTAAACATACTTCTTCACATTCCGCTTAAACATACTACTTTATATTCCTCTTAAACATTCTACTTCATATTCCTCTTAAACATACTACTTCATATTCCTTTTAAATATACTACTTCATATTCCTCTTAAATATACTACTTCATATTCCTCTTAAACATACTACTTCATATTCGTCTTAAACATACTACTTCTTATTCCTCTTAAACATACTACTTCATATTCCTCTAAAATATACTACTTCATATTCCTCTTAAACATACTACTTCATATTCCTCTTAAATATACTACTTCATATTCCTCTTAAATATACTACTTCATATTCCTCTTAAATATACTACTTCATATTCTTCTTAAACATAATCCTTCGTATTCCTCTTAAACATACTACTTCATATACCTCTTAAACATACTACTTCATATTCCTCTTAAACATACTACTTCATATTCCTCTTAAACATAATACTCCATATTCCTCTTAAACATACAATTTCATATTCCTCTTAAATATACTACTTCATATTCCTCTTAAATATACTACTTCATATTCCTCTTAAACATACTACTTCATATTCGTCTTAAACATACTACTTCATATTCCTCTTAAATATTCTACTTGATATTCCTCTTAAATATACTACTTGATATTCCTCTTAAATATACTACTTCATATTCATCTCAAACTTACTAATTCATATTCCTCTTAAACATATTACTTCATATTCCTCCTAAACATACTACTTCATATTCCTCTTAAATATACCGCTTCATATTCCTCTTAAACATACTACTTCATATTCCTCTTAAATATACTACTTCATATTCCTCTTAATCATACTACTTCATATTCCTCTTAAACATACTACTTCATATTCCTCTTAAATATACTACTTCATATTCCTCCTAAATATACTACTTCATATTCCTCTTAAATATACTACTTCATATTCTTTTTAAACATACTACTTCATATTCCTCTTAAATATACTACTTCATATTCCTCTTTACCATACTACTTCATATTCCTCTTAAATATACTACTTCATATTCCTCTTAAGCATACTACTTCATATTCCTCTTAAACATACTACTTCATATTCCTCTTAAACATACTATTTCATATTCCTCTAAAATATACTACTTTATATTTCTCTTAAATATACTACTTCATATTCCTCTTAAACATACTACTTTATATTCCTCTTAAATATACTACTGCATATTCCTCTTAAACATACTACTTCATATTGCTCTTAAATATACTACTTCATATTTTTCTTAAACATACTACTTCATATTTATCCTAAATATACTACTTCATATTCCTCTTAAATATACTACTTCATATTTCTCTTAAACATAATACATCATATTCCTCTTAAACATACTACATCATATTCCCCTTAAATATAATACTTCATATTCCTCTTACATATACTACTTCATATTCCTCTTAAATATAATACTTCATATTCCTCTTAAACATACTACTTCATATTACTCTTAAACATACTGCTTCATATTCCTCTTAAACATACTACTTCATATTGCTCTTAAATATACTACTTCATATTCTTCTTAAACATACTACTTCATATTTATCTTAAATATACTACTTCATATTCCTCTTAAACATACTACTTCATATTCCTCTTAAACATACTACTTCATATTCCTCTTAAACATAATACTTGATATTCCTCTTAAACATACTACTTCATATTCTCCTTAAATATAATACTTCATATTCCTCTTACATATACTACTTCATATTCCTCTTAAATATAATACTTCATATTCCTCTTAAACATACTACTTCATATTACTCTTAAACATACTACTTCATATACCTCTTAAACATACTACTTCATATTCCTCTTAAACATACTACTTCATATTCCTCTTAAACATAATACTTCATATTCCTCTTAAACATACAATTTCATATTCCTCTTAAATATACTATTTCATATTCCTCTTAAATATACTACTTCATATTCCTCTTAAATATACTACTTCATATTCCTCTTAAATATACTACTTCATATTTCTCTTAAATATAGTACTTCATATTCCTCTTAAATATACTACTTCATATTCTTCTTAAACATACTACTTTATATTCCTCTTAAACATACTACTTCATATTCCTCTTAAACATACTACATTATATTCCTGTTAAATATACTACTTCATATTCCTCTTAAACGTTCTACTTCATATTCCTCTTAAACATACTACTTCATATTCCTCTTAAATATACTACTTTATATTCCTCTTAAATATAATACTTCATATTCCTCTTAAACCTACTACTTCATATTCCTCTTAAACATACTACTTCATATTCCTCTTAAACATACTACTTCATATTCCTCTTAAACATACTACTTCATATTTTTCTTAAACATACTACTTCATATTCCTCTTAAATATACTATTTCATATTCCTCTTAAATATACTACTTCATATTCCTCTAAAAATATACTTTTTCATATTCCTCTTAAATATTCTACTTCATATTCTTCTTCAATATACTACTTCACATTCCTCTTAAACATACAACTTCATATTCCTCTTTAACATTCTACTTCATATTCCTCTTAAACATACTACTTCATATTCCTCTTAAATATACTACTTCATATTCCTCTTAAACATACTACATTATATTCCTGTTAAATATACTACTTCATATTCCTCTTAAATATACTACTTCATATTCCTCTTAAATATACTACTTCATATTCCTCTTAAATACACTACTTCATATTCCTCTTAAATAAACTACTTCATATTCCTCTTAAAAATACTACTTCATATTCCTCTTAAACATACTACTTCATATTCCTTTTAAACATACTACTTCATATACCTCTTAAATATACTACTTCATATTCCTCTTAAACATACTACTTCATATTCTTCCTAAATATACTACTTCATATTCCTCTTAAACATTCTTCTTCATATTCCTCTTAAATATACTACTTCATATTCCTCTTAAATATACTACTTCATATTCCTCTTAAACATACTACTTCATATTCCTCTTAAATATACTACTTCATATTCTTCTTAAATATACTACTTCATATTCCTCTTAAATATAATACTTCATATTCCTCTTAAACATATTACTTTATATTCTTCTTAAACATACTACTTCATATTACTCTTAAACGTACTACTTCATATTCCTCTTAAACATACTACTTCATATTTGTCTTAAATATACCACTTAATATTACTCTTAAATATACTACTTCATATTCCTCTTAAATATACTACTTCATATTCCTCTTAAATATACTACTTCATATTTCTTTTAAACATACTAGTTCATATTCCTCTTAAACATACTACTTCATATTCCTCTTATACATACTACTTCATATTCCTCTTAAACATACTACTTCATATTCCTCTTAAACATACTACTTCATATTTCTCTTAAACATACTACTTCATATTCCTCTTAAATATACTACTTCATATTCCTCTTAAATATACTACTTCATATTCCTCTAAAATATACTACTTCATAATCCTCTTAATTACACTACTTCATATTGCTCTTAAATATACTACTTCATATTCCTCTTAAACATACTACTTCATATTCCTCTTAAACATACTATTTCATATTCCTCTTAAACATACTACTTTATATTCCTCTCAAACATACTACTTCATATTCCTCTTAAACGTACTACTTCATATTCCTCTTAAACATACTACTTCATATTCCTCTTAAATATACTACTTCATATTCCTCTTAAATATACTACTTCATATTCCTCTTAAAAATACTACTTCATACTCCTCTTAAACATACTTCTTCATATTCCTCTTAAACGTACTACTTCATATTCCTCTTAAACATACTACTTTATATTCCTCTTAAACATACTACTTCATATTCCTCTTAAACGTACTACTTCATATTCCTCTTAAATATACTACTTCATATTCATCTTAAATGTACTACTTCATATTCCTCTTAAATATACTACTTCATGTTCCTCTTAAATATACTACTTCATATTCCTTTTAAACATACTACTTCATATTCCTCTTAAATATACTTCTTCATATTCCTCTTAAATATACTACTTCATATTCCTCTTAAATATAATACTTCATATTCCTCTTAAACATACTACTTCATATTCCTCTTAAAACTACTACTTCATATTCCTCTTAAACATACTACTTTATATTCCTCTTAAACATACTACTTCATAATCCTCTTAAACGTACTACTTCATATTCCTCTTAAATATACTACTTCATATTCATCTTAAATGTACTACTTCAAATTCCTCTTAACTATACTACTTCATATTCCTCTTAAATATACTACTTCTTATTCCTCTTCAATATACTACTTCATATTCCTCTTAAACATACTACTTCATATTCCTCTTAAAACTACTACTTCATATTCCTCTTAAATATACTACTTCATATGTCTCTTAAATACACTACTTCATATTCCTCTTAAATATACTACTTCATTTTCCTCTTAAACATACTACTTCATATTCCTCTTAAACATAATACTTCATATTCCTCTTAAACATACTACTTTATATTCCTCTTAAATATACTACTTCATATTCCTCTTAAATATACTACTTCAAATTCCTCTTAAATATACTACTTCATATTTCTCTTAAATATACTACTTCATATTCTTCTTAAACATACTACTTCATATTCCTCTTAAACATACTACTTCATATTCCTCTTAAACATACTACCTAATATTCCTGTTAAACATACTACTTCATATTCCTCTTAAACGTACTACTTCATATTCCTCATACTACTTCATATTCCTCTTAAATATACTACTTCATATTCCTCTTAAATATACTACTTCATATTCCTCTTAAATATACTACTTCATATTCCTGTTAAATATACTACTTCATATTCGTCTTAAACATACTACTTCATATTCCTCTTAAACATACTACTTCATATTCCTCCTTAATATACTACTTCATATTCCTCTTAAACATTCTACTTCATATTACTCTTAAACATACTGGTTCAAATTCCTCTTAAACATATTACTTCATATTTCTCTTAAATATACTACTTCATATTCTTCTTAAACATACAACTTCATATTCCTCTTAAACATACTACTTCATATTCCTCTTAAACATACTACCTAATATTCCTGTTAAACATACTACTTCATATTCCTCTTAAACGTACTACTTCATATTCCTCATACTACTTAATATTCCTCTTAAATATACTACTTCATATTCCTTTTAAATATACTACTTCATATTCCCCTTAAATATACTACTTCATATTCCTCTTAAATATACTACTTCATATTTCTCTTAAACATACTACTTGATATTCTTCTTAAACATACTACTTCATATTCCTCTTAAACGTACTACTTCATATTCCTCTTAAACATACTACTTCATATTTGTCTTAAATATACCACTTAATATTACTCTTAAATATATTACTTCATATTCCTCTTAAATATACTACTTCATATTCCTCTTAAATATACTACTTCATATTCCTCTTATACATACTACTTCATATTCCTCTTAATCATACTACTTCATATTCCTCTTAAACATACTACTTCATATTTCTCTTAAACATACTACTTCATATTCCTCTTAAATATACTACTTCATATTCCTCTTAAATATACTACTTCATATTCCTCTGAAATATACTACTTCATATTCCTCTTAATTACACTACTTCATATCGCTCTTAAATATTCTATTTCATATTCTTCTTAAACGTACTACTTCATATTCCTCTTAAACATACTACTTTATATTCCTCTTAAACATACTACTTTATATTCCTCTTAAACGTACTACTTCATATTCTTCTTAAATATACTACTTCATATTCATCTTAAATGTACTACTTCATATTCCTCTTAAATATACTACTTCATATTCCTCTTAAATATACTACTTCTTATTCCTCTTCAATATACTACTTCATATTCCTCTTAAACATACTACTTCATATTCCTCTTAAAACTACTACTTCATATTCCTCTTAAATATACTACTTCATATTCCTCTTAAATGCACTACTTCATATTCCTCTTAAATATACTACTTCATATTCCTCTTAAACATACTACTTCATATTCCACTTAAACATAATACTTCATATTCCTCTTAAACATACTACTTTATATTCCTTTTAAATATACTAGTTCATATTCCTCTTAAATATACTACTTCAAATTCCTCTTAAATAAACTACTTCATATTTCTCTTAAATATACTACTTCATATTTTCTTAAACATACTACTTCATATTCCTCTTAAACATACTACTTCATATTCCTCTTAAACATACTACCTAATATTCCTGTTAAACATACTACTTCATATTCCTCTTAAACGTACTACTTCATATTCCTCATACTACTTCATATTCCTCTTAAATATACTACTTCATATTCCTCTTAAATATACTACTTCATATTCCTCTTAAATATACTACTTCATATTCCTCTTAAATATACTACTTCATATTCCTCTTAAACATACTACTTCATATTCCTCTTAAACATACTACTTCATATTCCTCCTAAATATACTACTTCATATTCCTCTTAAACATTCCACTTCATATTCCTCTTAAATATACTACTTCATATTCCTCTTAAATATACTACTTCATATTCCTCTTAAACATACTACTCCATATTCCTCTTAAATATACTACTTCATATTCCTCTTAAATATACTACTTCATATTCCTCTTAAATATAAAACTTCATATTCCTCTTAAACATACTACTTCATTTTCCTCTTAAACATACTACTTCATATTCCGCTTAAACATACTACTTTATATTCCTCTTAAACATACTACTTCATATTCCTCTTAAACTTACTGCTTCATATTCCTCTTAAACATACTACTTCATATTCGTCTTAAATATACTACTTAATATTCCTCTTAAATATACTACTTCATATTCCTCTTAAATATACTACTTCATATTCCTCTTAAATATACTACTTCATATTCCTCTTAAACATACTACTTCATATTCCTCTTAAACATACTACTTCATATTCCTCTTAAACATACTACTTCATATTCCTCTTAAACATACTACTTCGTATTCCTCTTAAACATACAACTTCATATTTCTCTTAAACATACTACTTCATATTCCTCTTAAATATACTACTTCATGTTCATCTTAAATATACTACTTCATATTCCTCTTAAATATACTACTTCATATTCCTCTTAATTACACTACTTCATATTTCTCTTAAATATACTACTTCATATTCCTCTTAAACATACTACTTCATATTCCTCTTAAACATACTACTTCATATTCCTTTTACACATACTACTTTATATTCCTCTTAAACATACTACTTCAAATTCCTCTTAAACGTACTACTTCATATTCCTCTTAAACATACTACTTCATATTCCTCTTAAATATACTACTTCATATACCTCTTAAATATATTACTTCATATTCCTCTTAAATATACTACTTCATATTCCTCTTAAATATACTACTTCATATTCCTCTTAAATATAATACTTCATATTCCTCTTAAACATACTACTTCATATTCCTCTTAAACATACTACTTCATATTCCGCTTAAACATACTACTTTATATTCCTCTTAAACATACTACTTCATATTCCTCTTAAACTTACTACTTCATTATCCTCTTAAACATACTACTTCATATTCGTCTTAAATATACTACTTAATATGACTCTTAAATATACTACTTCATATTCCTCTTAAATATACTACTTCATATTCCTCTTAAATATACTACTTCATATTCCTCTTAAACATACTACTTCATATTCCTCTTAAACATACTACTTCATATTCCTCTTAAACATACTACTTCATATTCCTCTTAAACATACTACTTCATATTCCTCTTAAACATACTACTTCATATTCCTCTTAAACATACTACTTCATATTCCTCTTAAACATACAACTTCATATTTCTCTTAAACATACTACTTCATATTCCTCTTAAACATACTACTTCATATTCCTCTTAAACATACTACTTCATATTCCTCTTAAACATACTACTTCATATTCCTCTTAAACATACTACTTCATATTTCTCTTAAACATACTACTTCATATTCCTCTTAAATATACTACTTCATGTTCATCTTAAATATACTACTTCATATTCCTCTTAAATATACTACTTCATATTCCTCTTAATTACACTACTTCATATTTCTCTTAAATATACTACTTCATATTCCTCTTAAACATACTACTTCATATTCCTCTTAAACATACTACTTCATATTCCTCTTACACATACTACTTTATATTCCTCTTAAACATACTACTTCAAATTCCTCTTAAACGTACTACTTCATATTCCTCTTAAACATACTACTTCATATTCCTCTTAAATATACTACTTCATATACCTCTTAAATATATTACTTCATATTCCTCTTAAATATACTACTTCATATTCCTCTTAAATATACTACTTCATATTCCTCTTAAATATAATACTTCATATTCCTCTTAAACATACTACTTCATATTCCTCTTAAACATACTACTTCATATTCCGCTTAAACATACTACTTTATATTCCTCTTAAACATACTACTTCATATTCCTCTTAAACTTACTACTTCATTATCCTCTTAAACATACTACTTCATATTCGTCTTAAATATACTACTTAATATGACTCTTAAATATACTACTTCATATTCCTCTTAAATATACTACTTCATATTCCTCTTAAATATACTACTTCATATTCCTCTTAAACATACTACTTCATATTCCTCTTAAATATACTACTTCATATTCCTCTTAAACATACTACTTCATATTCCTCTTAAACATACTACTTCATATTCCTCTTAAACATACTACTTCATATTCCTCTTAAACATACTACTTCATATTCCTCTTAAACATACAACTTCATATTTCTCTTAAACATACTATTTCATATTCCTCTTAAATATACTACTTCATATTCCTCTTAAATATACTTCTTCATATTCCTCTTAAATGCACTACTTCATATTCCTCTTAATTACACTACTTCATATTTCTCTTAAATATACTACTTCATATTCCTCTTAAACATACTACTTCATATTCCTCTTAAACATACTACTTCATATTCCTCTTACACATACTACTTTATATTCCTCTTAAACACACTACTTCATATTCCTCTTAAACGTACTACTTCATATTCCTCTTAAACATACTACTTCATATTCCTCTTAAATATACTACTTCATATACCTCTTAAATATACTACTTCATATTCCTCTTAAAAATACTACTTCATATTCCTCTTAAACATACTACTTCATATTCCTCTTACACATACTACTTTATATTGCTCTTAAACATACTACTTCATATTCCTCTTAAACGTACTACTTCATATTCCTCTTAAACATACTACTTCATATTCCTCTTAAATATACTACTTCATATACCTCTTAAATATACTACTTCATATTCCTCTTAAAAATACTACTTCATACTGCTCTTAAACATACTACTTCATATTCCTCTTAAACATACTACTTCATATTCCTCTTAAATATACTACTTCATATACCTCTTAAATATATTACTTCATATTCCTCTGAAATATACTACTTTATATTCCTCTTAAATATACTACTTCATATTCCTCTTAAATATACTACTTCTAATTCCTCTTAAAAATACTACTTCATACTCCTCTTAAACATACTACTTCATATTCCTCTTAAACATACTACTTCATATTCCTCTTAAATATACTACTTCATATACCTCTTAAACATACTACTTCATATTCCTCTTAAACATACTACTTTATATTCCTCTTAAACATACTACTTCATATTCCTCTTAAACTTACTACTTCATATTCCTCTTAAACATACTACTTCATATTCGTCTTAAATATACTACTTAATATTACTCTTAAATATACTACTTCATATTCCTCTTAAATATACTACTTCATATTCCTCTTAAATATACTACTTCATATTCCTCTTAAACATACTACTTCATATTCCTCTTAAACATACTACTTCATATTCCTCTTAAACATACTACTTCATATTCCTCTTAAACATACTACTTCATATTCCTCTTAAACATACTACTTCATATTCCTCTTAAACATACTACTTCATATTCCTCTTAAACATACAACTTCATATTTCTCTTAAACATACTATTTCATATTCCTCTTAAATATACTACTTCATATTCCTCTTAAATATACTACTTCATATTCCTCTTAAATGCACTACTTCATATTCCTCTTAATTACACTACTTCATATTTTTCTTAAATATACTACTTCATATTCCTCTTAAACATACTACTTCATATTCCTCTTAAACATACTACTTCATATTCCTCTTACACATACTACTTTATATTCCTCTTAAACATACTACTTCATATTCCTCTTAAACGTACTACTTCATATTCCTCTTAAACATACTACTTCATATTCCTCTTAAATATACTACTTCATATACCTCTTAAATATACTACTTCATATTCCTCTTAAAAATACTACTTCATACTCCTCTTAAACATACTACTTCATATTCCTCTTAAACATACTACTTCATATTCCTCTTAAATATACTACTTCATATTCCTCTTAAACGTACTACTTCAAATTCCTCTTAAATATACTACTTCATATTCGCCTTAAACATACTCGTTCATATAACTCTTAAACATACTCCTTCATATTCCTCTTAAACATACTACTTCATATTCCTCTTAAACATACTACTTCATATTCGTCTTAAACATACTACTTTATATTCCTCTTAAACATACTACTTCATATTCCTCCTAAATAAACTACTTCATATTCCTCTTAACATTCTACTTCATATTCCTCTTAAATATTCTACTTCATATTCTTCTTAAATATACTACTTCATATTCCTCTTAAATATACTACTTCATATTCCTCTTAAACATACTACTTCATATTCCTCCTAAATAAACTACTTCATATTCCTCTTAACATTCTTCTTCATATTCCTCTTAAATATTCTACTTCATATTCCTCTTAAATATACTACTTCATATTCCTCTTAAATATAATACTTCATATTCCTCTTAAACATACTACTTCATATTCCTCTTAAACATACTACTTCATATTCCTCTTTAACATACTATTTTATATTTCTATTAAACATACTACTTCATATTCCTCTTAAACGTACTACTTCATATTCCTCTTAAACATACTACTTCATATTCCTCTTAAATATACTACTTAATATTCCTCTTAAATATACTACTTCATATTCCTCTTAAATATACTACTTCTAATTCCTCTTAAATGTACTACTTCATATTCCTTTTAAACATACTGCTTCATATTCCTCTTAAATATACTACTTTATATTCCTCTTAAATATACTACTTCATATTCCTCTTAAATATAATACTTCATATTCCTCTTAAACACACTACTTCATATTCCTCTTAAACATACTACTTCATATTCCTCTTAAACATACTACTTCATATTCCTCCTAAATATACTACTTCATATTCCTCTTAAACATTCTACTTCATATTCCTCTTAAATATACTACTTCATATTTCTCTGAAATATACTACTTCATATTCCTCTTAAACATACTACTTCATATTCCTCTTAAACATACTACTTCATATTCCTCTTAAACGTACTACTTCATATTCCTCTTAAACATACTACTTCATATTCCTCTTAAACGTACTACTTCATATTCCTCTTAAACATACTATTTCATATTCGTCTTAAATATACTACTTAATATTACTCTTAAACATACTACTTCATATTCCTCTTAAATATACTACTTCATATTCCTCTTAAATATACTTCTTCATATTCCTCTTAAACATACTACTTCATATTCCTCTTAAACATACTACTTCATATTCCTCTTAAACATACTACTTCATATTCCTCTTAAACATATTACTTCATATTCCTCTTAAACATACAACTTCATATTTCTCTTAAACATGCTACTTCATATTCCTCTTAAATATACTACTTCATATTCCTCTTAAATACACTACTTCATATTCCTCTTAAATATACTACTTCATATTCCTCTTAATTACACTACTTCATATTCCTCTTAAATATACTACTTCATATTCCTCTTAAACATACTACTTCATATTCGTCTTAAACATACTACTTCATATTCCTCTTAAACATACTACTTTATATTCCTCTTAAACATACTACTTCATATTCCTCTTAAACGTACTACTTCATATTCGTCCTAAACATACTACTTCATATTCCTCTTAAATATACTACTTCATATTCCTCTTAAATATACTACATCATATTTCTCTTAAAAATACTACTTCATAGTCCTCTTAAACATACTACTTCATATTCCTCTTAAACATACTACTTCATATTCCTCTTAAATATACTACTTCATATTCCTCTTAAACGTACTACTTCATTTTCCTCTTAAATATACTAATTCATATTCGTCTTAAACATACTCCTTCATATTAATCTTAAACATACTCCTTCATATTCCTCTTACACATACTACTTAATATTCCTCTTAAACATACTACTTCATATTCGTCTTAAACATACCACTTTATATTCCTCTTAAACATACTTCTTCATATTCCTCCTAAATAAACTACTTCATATTCCTCTTAAACATTCTACTTCATATTCCTCTTATATATTCTACTTCATATTCCTCTTAAATATACTACTTCATATTCCTCTTAAACATAATACTTCATATTCCTCTTAAATATACTACTTCATATTCCTCTTAAATATACTACTTCATATTCCTCTTAAATATAATACTTTATATTCCTCTTAAACATACTACTTCATATTCCTCTTAAACATACTATTTCATATTCCTCTTTAACATATTATTTTATATTTCTCTTAAACATACTACTTCATATTCCTCTTAAACGTACTACTTCATATTCCTCTTAAACATACTACTTCATATTCCTCTTAAATATACTACTTAATATTCCTCTTAAATATACTACTTCATATTCCTCTTAAATATACTATTTCATATTCCTCTTAAATATACTACTTCATATTCCTCTCAAACATACTACTTCATATTCTTTTTAAACATACAACTTCATATTCCTCTTAAACATACTACTTCATATTCCTCTTAAACATACTGCTTCATATTCCTCCTAAATATACTACTCCATATTCTTCTTAAACATTCTACTTCATATTCCTCTTAAATATACTACTTCATATTCCTCTTAAATGTACTACTTCATATTCCTCTTAAACATACTACTTCATATACCTCTTAAATATACTACTTTATATTCCTCTTAAATATACTACTTCATATTCCTCTTAAATATAATACTTCATATTCCTCTTAAACATACTACTTCATATTCCTCTTAAACATACTACTTCATATTCCTCTTAAACATACTACTTTATATTCCTCTCAAACATACTACTTCATATTCCTCTTAAACGTACTACTTCATATTCCTCTTAATCATACTACTTCATATTCCTCTTAAATATACTACTTCATATTCCTCTTAAATATACTACTTCATATTCCTTTTAAATATAATACTTCATATTCCTCTTAAACATACTACTTCATATTCCTCTTAAACATAATACTTCATATTCCTCTTAAACATACTACTTTATATTTTTCTTAAACATACTACTTCATATTCCTCTTAAACGTACTACTTCATATTCCTCTTAAACATACTACTTAATGTTCCTCTTAAATATACTACTTCATATCCCTCTTAAATACACTACTTCAAATTCCTCTTAAATATACTACTTCATATTCCTCTTAAACATACTACTTCATATTCCTCTTAAACATACTACTTCATATTCCTCTTAAATATACTACTTCATATTCCTCTTAAATATACTACTTCATATTCCTCTTAAATATACTACTTCAAATTCCTCTTAAATATACTACTTCATATTTCTCTTAAATATACTACTTCATATTCTTCTTAAACATGCTACTTCATATGCCTCTTAAACATACTACTTCATATTCCTCGTAAACATACTACCTAATATTCCTGTTAAACATACTACTTCATATTCCTCTTAAACGTACTACTTCATATTCCTCATACTACTTCATATTCCTCTTAAATATACTACTTCATATTCCTCTTAAATATACTACTTCATATTCCTCTTAAATATACTACTTCATATTCCTCTTAAATATACTACTTCATATTCCTCTTAAACATACTACTTCATATTCCTCTTAAACATACTACTTCATATTCCTCTTAATATACTACTTCATATTCCTCTTAAATATTCTACTTCATATTCCTCTTAAATATACTACTTCATATTCCTCTTAAATGTACTACTTCATATTCCTCTTAAACATACTACTTCATATTCCGCTTAAACATACTACTTTATATTCCTCTTAAACATACTACTTCATATTCCTCTTAAACTTACTACTTCATATTCCTCTTAAACATACTACTTCATATTCGTCTTAAATTTACTACTTAATATAATTTTTTGAATATACTACTTCATATTTCTCTTAAATATACTACTTCATATTTCTCTTAAACATACTACTTCATATTCCTCTTAAATATACTACTTCATATTCCTCTTAAATGTACTATTTCATATTCCTCTTAAATATACTACTTCATATTCCTCTTAATTACACTACTTCATATTCCTCTTAAACATACTACTTCATATTCCTCTTAAACATACTACTTCATATTCCTCTTAAACATACTACTTTATATTCCTCTCAAACATACTACTTCATATTCCTCTTAAACGTACTACTTCATATTCCTCTTAATCATACTACTTCATATTCCTCTTAAATATACTACTTCATATTCCTCTTAAATATACTACTTCATATTCCTTTTAAATATAATACTTCATATTCCTCTTAAACATACTACTTCATATTCCTCTTAAACATAATACTTCATATTCCTCTTAAACATACTACTTTATATTTTTCTTAAACATACTACTTCATATTCCTCTTAAACGTACTACTTCATATTCCTCTTAAACATACTACTTAATGTTCCTCTTAAATATACTACTTCATATCCCTCTTAAATACACTACTTCAAATTCCTCTTAAATATACTACTTCATATTCCTCTTAAACATACTACTTCATATTCCTCTTAAACATACTACTTCATATTCCTCTTAAACATACTACTTCATATTCCTCTTAAATATACTACTTCATATTCCTCTTAAATATACTACTTCAAATTCCTCTTAAATATACTACTTCATATTTCTCTTAAATATACTACTTCATATTCTTCTTAAACATGCTACTTCATATGCCTCTTAAACATACTACTTCATATTCCTCTTAAACATACTACCTAATATTCCTGTTAAACATACTACTTCATATTCCTCTTAAACGTACTACTTCATATTCCTCATACTACTTCATATTCCTCTTAAATATACTACTTCATATTCCTCTTAAATATACTACTTCATATTCCTCTTAAATATACTACTTCATATTCCTCTTAAATATACAACTTCATATTCCTCTTAAACATACTACTTCATATTCCTCTTAAACATACTACTTCATATTCCTCTTAATATACTACTTCATATTCCTCTTAAATATTCTACTTCATATTCCTCTTAAATATACTACTTCATATTCCTCTTAAATGTACTACTTCATATTCCTCTTAAACATACTACTTCATATTCCGCTTAAACATACTACTTTATATTCCTCTTAAACATACTACTTCATATTCCTCTTAAACTTACTACTTCATATTCCTCTTAAACATACTACTTCATATTCGTCTTAAATTTACTACTTAATATAATTTTTTGAATATACTACTTCATATTTCTCTTAAATATACTACTTCATATTTCTCTTAAACATACTACTTCATATTCCTCTTAAATATACTACTTCATATTCCTCTTAAATGTACTATTTCATATTCCTCTTAAATATACTACTTCATATTCCTCTTAATTACACTACTTCATATTCCTCTTAAATATACTACTTCATATTCCTCTTAAACATACTACTTCATATTCCTCTTAAACATACTACTTCATATTCCTCTTAAACATACTACTTCATATTCCTCTTAAATATACTACTTCATATTCCTCTTAAATATACTACTTCATATTCCTCTTAAAAATACTACTTCATACTCCTCTTAAACATACTACTTCATATTCCTCTTAAACATACTACTTCATATTCCTCTTAAATATACTACTTCATATTCCTCTTAAACGTACTACTTCATATTCCTCTTAAATATACTACTTCATATTCGTCTTAAACATACTCCTTCATATTACTCTTAAACATACTCCTTCATATTCCTCTTAAACATACTACTTCATATTCCTCTTAAACATACTACTTCATATTCGTCTTAAACATACTACTTTATATTCCTCTTAAACATACTACTTCATATTCCTCCTAAATAAACTACTTCATATTCCTCTTAAACATTCTACTTCATATTCCTCTTAAATATTCTACTTCATATTCCTCTTAAATGTACTACTTCATATTCCTCTTAAACATAATACTTCATATTCCTCTTAAATATACTACTTCATATTCCTCTTAAATATACTACTTCATATTCCTCTTAAATATAATACTTCATATTCCTCTTAAACATACTACTTCATATTCCTCTTAAACATACTACTTCATATTCCTCTTTAACATACTATTTTATATTTCTATTATACATACTACTTCATATTCCTCTTAAACGTACTACTTCATATTCCTCTTAAACATACTACTTCATATTCCTCTTAAATATACTACTTAATATTCCTCTTAAATATACTGCTTTATATTCCTCTTAAACGTACTACTTCATATTCCTCTTAATCATACTACTTCATATTCCTCTTAAATATACTACTTCATATTCCTCTTAAATATACTACTTCATATTCCTTTTAAATATAATACTTCATATTCCTCTTAAACATACTACTTCATATTCCTCTTAAACATAATACTTCATATTCCTCTTAAACATACTACTTTATATTTTTCTTAAACATACTACTTCATATTCCTCTTAAACGTACTACTTCATATTCCTCTTAAACATACTACTTAATGTTCCTCTTAAATATACTACTTCATATCCCTCTTAAATACACTACTTCAAATTCCTCTTAAATATACTACTTCATATTCCTCTTAAACATACTACTTCATATTCCTCTTAAACATACTACTTCATATTCCTCTTAAACATACTACTTCATATTCCTCTTAAATATACTACTTCATATTCCTCTTAAATATACTACTTCAAATTCCTCTTAAATATACTACTTCATATTTCTCTTAAATATACTACTTCATATTCTTCTTAAACATGCTACTTCATATGCCTCTTAAACATACTACTTCATATTCCTCTTAAACATACTACCTAATATTCCTGTTAAACATACTACTTCATATTCCTCTTAAACGTACTACTTCATATTCCTCATACTACTTCATATTCCTCTTAAATATACTACTTCATATTCCTCTTAAATATACTACTTCATATTCCTCTTAAATATACTACTTCATATTCCTCTTAAATATACAACTTCATATTCCTCTTAAACATACTACTTCATATTCCTCTTAAACATACTACTTCATATTCCTCTTAATATACTACTTCATATTCCTCTTAAACATTCTACTTCATATTCCTCTTAAATATACTACTTCATATTTCTCTTAAATATACTATTTCATATTCCTCTTAAACATACTACTTCATATTCCGCTTAAACATACTACTTTATATTCCTCTTAAACGTACTATTTCATATTCCTCTTAAACATACTACTTCATATTCCTCTTAAACGTACTACTTCATATTCCTCTTAAACATACTACTTCATATTCGTCTTAAATATACTACTTAATATTACTCTTAAATATACAACTTCATATTCCTCTTAAATATACTACTTCATATTCCTCTTAAATATACTACTTCATATTCCTCTTAAACATACAACTTCATATTTCTCTTAAACACACTACTTCATATTCCACTTAAATATACTACTTCATATTCCTCTTAAATATACTACTTCACATTCCTCTTAAATATACTACTTCATATTCCTCTTAATTACACTACTTCATATTCCTCTTAAATATACTACTTCATATTCCTCTTAAACATACTACTTCATATTCGTCTTAAACATACTACTTCATATTCCTCTTAAACATACTTCTTCATATTCCTCCTAAATAAACTATTTCATATTCCTCTTAAACATTCTACTTCATATTCCTCTTAAATATTCTACTTCATATTCCTCTTAAATATAATACTTTATATTCCTCTTAAATATAATACTTTATATTCCTCTTAAATATAATACTTTATATTCCTCTTAAACATACTACTTCATATTCTTCTTAAACATACTACTTCATATTCCTCTTAAACATACTACTTCATATTTCTCTTAAACATACTACTTCATATTCCTCCTAAATATACTACTTCATATTCTTCTTAAACATTCTACTTCATAGTCCTCTTAAATATACTACTTCATATTCCTCTTAAATATAATACTTCATATTCCTCTTAAACATACTACTTCATATTCCTCTTAAACATACTACTTCATATTCCTCTTTAACATACTACTTTATATTCCTCTTAAACATACTACTTCATATTCCTCTTAAACATACTACTTCATATTCCTCTTAAACATACTACTTCATATTCCTCTTAAATATACTACTTCATATTCCTCTTAAATATACTACTTCATATTCCTCTTAAAAATACTACTTCATACTCCTCTTAAACATACTACTTCATATTCCTCTTAAACATACTACTTCATATTCCTCTTAAATATACTACTTCATATTCCTCTTAAACGTACTACTTCATATTCCTCTTAAATATACTACTTCATATTCGTCTTAAACATACTCCTTCATATTACTCTTAAACATACTCCTTCATATTCCTCTTAAACATACTACTTCATATTCCTCTTAAACATACTACTTCATATTCGTCTTAAACATACTACTTTATATTCCTCTTAAACATACTACTTCATATTCCTCCTAAATAAACTACTTCATATTCCTCTTAAACATTCTACTTCATATTCCTCTTAAATATTCTACTTCATATTCCTCTTAAATGTACTACTTCATATTCCTCTTAAACATAATACTTCATATTCCTCTTAAATATACTACTTCATATTCCTCTTAAATATACTACTTCATATTCCTCTTAAATATAATACTTCATATTCCTCTTAAACATACTACTTCATATTCCTCTTAAACATACTACTTCATATTCCTCTTTAACATACTATTTTATATTTCTATTATACATACTACTTCATATTCCTCTTAAACGTACTACTTCATATTCCTCTTAAACATACTACTTCATATTCCTCTTAAATATACTACTTAATATTCCTCTTAAATATACTGCTTTATATTCCTATTAAATATACTACTTCATATTCCTCTTAAATATACTGCTTCATATTCCTCTTAAACATACTACTTTATATTCCTCTTAAACATACTACTTCATATTCCTCCTAAATAAACTACTTCATATTCCTCTTAAACATTCTACTTCATATTCCTCTTAAATATTCTACTTCATATTCCTCTTAAATGTACTACTTCATATTCCTCTTAAACATAATACTTCATATTCCTCTTAAATATACTACTTCATATTCCTCTTAAATATACTACTTCATATTCCTCTTAAATATAATACTTCATATTCCTCTTAAACATACTACTTCATATTCCTCTTAAACATACTACTTCATATTCCTCTTTAACATACTATTTTATATTTCTATTATACATACTACTTCATATTCCTCTTAAACGTACTACTTCATATTCCTCTTAAACATACTACTTCATATTCCTCTTAAATATACTACTTCATATTCCTCTTAAACATACTACTTCATATTCCTCTTAAACATACTACTTCATATTCCTCTTAAACATACTACTTCATATTCCTCCTAAATATACTACTTCATATTCCTCTTAAACATTCTACTTCATATTCCTCTTAAATATACTACTTCATATTCTTCTTAAATGTACTACTTCATATTCCTCTTAAACATACTGCTTCATATTCCTCTTAAATATACTACTTTATATTCCTCTTAAATATACTACTTCATATTCCTCTTAAATATAATACTTCATATTCCTCTTAAACATACTACTTCATATTCCTCTTAAACATACTACTTCATATTCCTCTTAAACATACTACTTCATATTCCTCCTAAATATACTACTTCATATTCCTCTTAAACATTCTACTTCATATTCCTCTTAAATATACTACTTCATATTTCTCTTAAATATACTATTTCATATTCCTCTTAAACATACTACTTCATATTCCTCTTAAACATACTACTTCATATTCCTCTTAAACGTACTATTTCATATTCCTCTTAAACATACTACTTCATATTCCTCTTAAACGTACTACTTCATATTCCTCTTAAACATACTACTTCATATTCGTCTTAAATATACTACTTAATATTACTCTTAAATATACAACTTCATATTCCTCTTAAATATACTACTTCATATTCCTCTTAAATATACTACTTCATATTCCTCTTAAACATACAACTTCATATTTCTCTTAAACACACTACTTCATATTCCACTTAAATATACTACTTCATATTCCTCTTAAATATACTACTTCACATTCCTCTTAAATATACTACTTCATATTCCTCTTAATTACACTACTTCATATTCCTCTTAAATATACTACTTCATATTCCTCTTAAACATACTACTTCATATTCGTCTTAAACATACTACTTCATATTCCTCTTAAACATACTTCTTCATATTCCTCCTAAATAAACTATTTCATATTCCTCTTAAACATTCTACTTCATATTCCTCTTAAATATTCTACTTCATATTCCTCTTAAATATAATACTTTATATTCCTCTTAAATATAATACTTTATATTCCTCTTAAATATAATACTTTATATTCCTCTTAAACATACTACTTCATATTCTTCTTAAACATACTACTTCATATTCCTCTTAAACATACTACTTCATATTTCTCTTAAACATACTACTTCATATTCCTCCTAAATATACTACTTCATATTCTTCTTAAACATTCTACTTCATAGTCCTCTTAAATATACTACTTCATATTCCTCTTAAATATAATACTTCATATTCCTCTTAAACATACTACTTCATATTCCTCTTAAACATACTACTTCATATTCCTCTTTAACATACTACTTTATATTCCTCTTAAACATACTACTTCATATTCCTCTTAAACGTACTACTTCGTATTCCTCTTAATCATACTATTTCATATTACTCTTAAATATACTACTTCATATTCCTCTTAAACATACTACTTCATATTCCTCTTAAATATACTACTTCATATTCCTCTTAAATATACTACTTCATATTCCTTTTAAATATAATACTTCATATTCATCTTAAACATACTACTCCATATTCCTCTTAAACATACTACTTCATATTCCTCTTAAACATACTACTTTATATTTTTCTTAAACATACTACTTCATATTCCTCTTAAACGTACTACTTCATATTCCTCTTAAACATAGTACTTAATATTCCTCTTAAATATACTACTTCATATTCCTCTAAAATATACTATTTCATATTCCTCTTAAATATACTACTTCATATTCCTCTTAAACATACTACTTGATATTCCTCTTAAACATACTACTTCATATTCCTCTTAAACATACTACTTCATATTCCTCTTATACATACTACTTCTTATTCCTCCTAAATATACTACTTCATATTCTTCTCAAACATTCTACTTCATATTCCTCTTAAATATACTAGTTCATTTTCCTCTTATATGTACTACTTCATATTCCTCTTAAACATACTACTTCATATTCCTCTTAAATACACTACTTCATATTCCTCTTAAATATACTACTTCATATTCCTCTTAAATATACTACTTCATATTCCTCTTAAATATACTTCTTCATGTTCCTCTTAAATATACTACTTCATATTCCTCTTAAACACACTACTTCATATTCCTCTTAAACATATTACTTCATATTCCTCTCAAACATACTACTTTATATTCCTCTTAAACATACTACTTCATATTCCTCTTAAACGTACTACTTCATATTCCTCTTAAACATACTACTTCATATTCTTCTTAAACATTCTACTTCATATTCCTCTTAAATATACTACTTCATATTCCTCTTAAATGTACTACTTCATATTCCTCTTAAACATACTACTTCATATTCCTCTTAAATATACAACTTCATATTCCTCTTTAATATACTACTTCATATTCCTCTTAAATATACTACTTCATATTCCTCTTAAATATACTACTTCATGTTCCTCTTAAATATACTACTTCATATTCCTCTTAAACGTACTACTTCATATTCCTCTTAAACATACTACTTCATATTCCTCTTAAATATACTACTTCATATTCCTCTTAAACATACTACTTCATATTCCTCTTAAACATACTACTTCATATTCCTCTTAAACATACTACTTCATATTCCTCCTAAATATACTACTTCATATTCCTCTTAAACATTCTACTTCATATTCCTCTTAAATATACTACTTCATATTCTTCTTAAATGTACTACTTCATATTCCTCTTAAACATACTGCTTCATATTCCTCTTAAATATACTACTTTATATTCCTCTTAAATATACTACTTCATATTCCTCTTAAATATAATACTTCATATTCCTCTTAAACATACTACTTCATATTCCTCTTAAACATACTACTTCATATTCCTCTTAAACATACTACTTCATATTCCTCCTAAATATACTACTTCATATTCCTCTTAAACATTCTACTTCATATTCCTCTTAAATATACTACTTCATATTTCTCTTAAATATACTATTTCATATTCCTCTTAAACATACTACTTCATATTCCTCTTAAACATACTACTTCATATTCCTCTTAAACGTACTATTTCATATTCCTCTTAAACATACTACTTCATATTCCTCTTAAACGTACTACTTCATATTCCTCTTAAACATACTACTTCATATTCGTCTTAAATATACTACTTAATATTACTCTTAAATATACAACTTCATATTCCTCTTAAATATACTACTTCATATTCCTCTTAAATATACTACTTCATATTCCTCTTAAACATACAACTTCATATTTCTCTTAAACACACTACTTCATATTCCACTTAAATATACTACTTCATATTCCTCTTAAATATACTACTTCACATTCCTCTTAAATATACTACTTCATATTCCTCTTAATTACACTACTTCATATTCCTCTTAAATATACTACTTCATATTCCTCTTAAACATACTACTTCATATTCGTCTTAAACATACTACTTCATATTCCTCTTAAACATACTTCTTCATATTCCTCCTAAATAAACTATTTCATATTCCTCTTAAACATTCTACTTCATATTCCTCTTAAATATTCTACTTCATATTCCTCTTAAATATAATACTTTATATTCCTCTTAAATATAATACTTTATATTCCTCTTAAATATAATACTTTATATTCCTCTTAAACATACTACTTCATATTCTTCTTAAACATACTACTTCATATTCCTCTTAAACATACTACTTCATATTTCTCTTAAACATACTACTTCATATTCCTCCTAAATATACTACTTCATATTCTTCTTAAACATTCTACTTCATAGTCCTCTTAAATATACTACTTCATATTCCTCTTAAATATAATACTTCATATTCCTCTTAAACATACTACTTCATATTCCTCTTAAACATACTACTTCATATTCCTCTTTAACATACTACTTTATATTCCTCTTAAACATACTACTTCATATTCCTCTTAAACGTACTACTTCGTATTCCTCTTAATCATACTATTTCATATTACTCTTAAATATACTACTTCATATTCCTCTTAAACATACTACTTCATATTCCTCTTAAATATACTACTTCATATTCCTCTTAAATATACTACTTCATATTCCTTTTAAATATAATACTTCATATTCATCTTAAACATACTACTCCATATTCCTCTTAAACATACTACTTCATATTCCTCTTAAACATACTACTTTATATTTTTCTTAAACATACTACTTCATATTCCTCTTAAACGTACTACTTCATATTCCTCTTAAACATAGTACTTAATATTCCTCTTAAATATACTACTTCATATTCCTCTTAAATATACTATTTCATATTCCTCTTAAATATACTACTTCATATTCCTCTTAAACATACTACTTGATATTCCTCTTAAACATACTACTTCATATTCCTCTTAAACATACTACTTCATATTCCTCTTATACATACTACTTCTTATTCCTCCTAAATATACTACTTCATATTCTTCTCAAACATTCTACTTCATATTCCTCTTAAATATACTAGTTCATTTTCCTCTTATATGTACTACTTCATATTCCTCTTAAACATACTACTTCATATTCCTCTTAAATACACTACTTCATATTCCTCTTAAATATACTACTTCATATTCCTCTTAAATATACTACTTCATATTCCTCTTAAATATACTTCTTCATGTTCCTCTTAAATATACTACTTCATATTCCTCTTAAACACACTACTTCATATTCCTCTTAAACATATTACTTCATATTCCTCTCAAACATACTACTTTATATTCCTCTTAAACATACTACTTCATATTCCTCTTAAACGTACTACTTCATATTCCTCTTAAACATACTACTTCATATTCTTCTTAAACATTCTACTTCATATTCCTCTTAAATATACTACTTCATATTCCTCTTAAATGTACTACTTCATATTCCTCTTAAACATACTACTTCATATTCCTCTTAAATATACAACTTCATATTCCTCTTTAATATACTACTTCATATTCCTCTTAAATATACTACTTCATATTCCTCTTAAATATACTACTTCATGTTCCTCTTAAATATACTACTTCATATTCCTCTTAAACATAATACTTCATATTGTTCTTAAACATATTACTTCATATTCCTCTTAAACATACTACTTTATATTCCTCTTAAACATACTACTTCATATTCCTCTTAAACGTACTACTTCATATTCCTCTTAAACATACTACTTCATATTCCTCTTAAATATACTACTTCATATTCCTCTTAAATATACAACTTCATATTCCTCTTAAATATACTATTTTATATTCCTCTTAAACATACTACTTCATATTCCTCTTAAACATACTACTTCATATTCCTCTTAAACAAACTACTTCATATTCCTCTTAAACATACTACCTCATATTCCTCTTAAACATACTACTTCATATTCCTCTTAAACATACTACTTCATATTTCTCTTAAACATACTACTTCATATTCCTCTTAAATATACTACTTCATATTCCTCTTAAATATACTACTTCATATTCCTCTTAAACATACTACTTCATATTCCTCTTAAATATACTACTTCATATTCCTCTTAAATATACTTCTTCATATTCCTCTTAAACATACTACTTCATATTCCTCTTAAACATACTACTTCATATTCCTCTTAAACATACTACTTCATATTCCTCTTAAACATACTACTTCATATTCCTCTTAAACATACTACTTCATATGCCTCTTAAATATACCACTTCATATTCCTCTTAAATATATTTCTTCATATTCCTCTTAAATATACTACTTCATATTCCTCTTAAATATACTACTTTATATTCCTCTTAAATATACTACTTCATATTCCTCTTAAACATACTACTTCATATTCCTCTTAAACAAACTACTTCATATTCCTCTTAAACATACTACTTCATATTCCTCTTAAACATACTACTTCATATTCCTCTTAAACATACTACTTCATATTCCTCTTAAACATACTACTTCATATTCCTCTTAAATATACTACTTCATATTCCTCTTAAATATACTACTTCATATTCCTCTTAAACATACTACTTCATATGCCTCTTAAATATACTACTTCATATTCCTCTTAAATATACTTCTTCATATTCCTCTTAAACATACTACTTCATATTCCTCTTAAACATACTACTTCATATTCCTCTTAAACATACTACTTCATTTTCCTCTTAAATATACTACTTCATATTCCTCTTAAACATACTACTTCATATTCCTCTTAAACATATTACTTCATATTACTCTTAAACATACTACTTTATATTCCTCTTAAACATACTACTTCATATTCCTCTTAAACGTACTACTTCATATTCCTCTTAAACATACTACTTCATATTGCTCTTAAATATACTACTTCATATTCCTCTTAAATATACAACTTCATATTCCTCTTAAATATACTACTTTATATTCCTCTTAAATATACTACTTCATATTCCTCTTAAACATACTATTTCATATTCCTCTTAAACAAACTACTTCATATTCCTCTTAAACATACTACTTCATATTCCTCTTAAACATACTACTTCATATTCCTCTTAAACATACTACTTCATATTCCTCTTAAACATACTACTTCATATTCCTCTTAAATATACTACTTCATATTCCTCTTAAATATACTACTTCATATTCCTCTTAAACATACTACTTCATATTCCTCTTAAATATACTACTTAATATTCCGCTTAAATATACTTCTTCATATTCCTCTTAAACATACTACTTCATATTCCTCTTAAACATACTACTTCATATTCCTCCTAAACATACTACTTCATATTCCTCTTAAACATACTACTTCATATTCCTCTTAAACATACTACTTCATATGCCTCTTAAATATACCACTTCATATTCCTCTTAAATATATTTCTTCATATTCCTCTTAAATATACTACTTCATATTCCTCTTAAGCATACTACTTCATATTCCTCTTAAACATACTACTGCATATTCCTCTTAAATATACTACTTCATATTACTCTTAAACATACTACTTCATATTCCTCTTAAACAAACTACTTCATATTCCTCTTAAGCATACTACTTCATATTCCTCTTAAACATACTACTTCATATTCCTCTTAAACATACTACTTCATATTCCTCTTAAATATACTACTTCATATTCCTCTTAAATATACTACTTCATATTCCTCTTAAATATACTTCTTTATATTCCTCTTAAACATACTACTTCATATTCCTCTTAAACATACTACTTCATATTCCTCTTAAATATACTACTTCATATTCCTCTTAAACATACTACTTCATATGCCTCTTAAATATACTACTTCATATTCCTCTTAAATATAATACCTAATATTCCTCTTAAATATAATACAAAATATTTCTCTTAAATATACTACAGCATATCCCTCTTAAATATACTAATTCATATTCCTATTAAATATACTATTTCATATTCCTCTTAAATATACTACTTTATATTCCTCTTAAATATACTACTTCATATTCCTCTTAAACATACTACTTCATATTCCTCTTAAACAAACTACTTCATATTCCTCTTAAACATACTACTTCATATTCCTCTTAAACATACTACTTCATATTCCTCTTAAACATACTACTTCATATTTCTCTTAAACATACTACTTCATATTCCTCTTAAATATACTACTTCATATTCCTCTTAAATATACTACTTCATATTCCTCTTAAACATACTACTTCATATTCCTCTTAAATATACTACTTCATATTCCTCTTAAATATACTTCTTCATATTCCTCTTAAACATACTACTTCATATTCCTCTTAAACATACTACTTCATATTCCTCTTAAACATACTACTTCATATTCCTCTTAAACATAATACTTCATATTCCTCTTAAACATACTACTTCATATGCCTCTTAAATATACCACTTCATATTCCTCTTAAATATATTTCTTCATATTCCTCTTAAATATACTACTTCATATTCCTCTTAAATATACTACTTTATATTCCTCTTAAATATACTACTTCATATTCCTCTTAAACGTACTACTTCATATTCCTCTTAAACAAACTACTTCATATTCCTCTTAAATATACTACTTTATATTCCTCTTAAATATACTACTTCATATTCCTCTTAAACATACTACTTCATATTCCTCTTAAACAAACTACTTCATATTCCTCTTAAACATACTACTTCATATTCCTCTTAAACATACTACTTCATATTCCTCTTAAACATACTACTTCATATTCCTCTTAAACATACTACTTCATATTCCTCTTAAATATACTACTTCATATTCCTCTTAAATATACTACTTCATATTCCTCTTAAACATACTACTTCATATGCCTCTTAAATATACTACTTCATTTTCCTCTTAAATATACTACTTCATATTCCTCTTAAACAATACTACTTCATATTCCTCTTAAACATATTACTTCATATTACTCTTAAACATACTACTTTATTTTCCTCTTAAACATACTACTTCATATTCCTCTTAAACGTACTACTTCATATTCCTCTTAAACATACTACTTCATATTCCTCTTAAATATACTACTTCATATTCCTCTTAAATATACAACTTCATATTCCTCTTAAATATACTACTTTATATTCCTCTTAAATATACTACTTCATATTGCTCTTAAATATACTACTTCATATTCCTCTTAAATATACAACTTCATATTCCTCTTAAATATACTACTTTATATTCCTCTTAAATATACTACTTCATATTCCTCTTAAACATACTACTTCATATTCCTCTTAAACAAACTACTTCATATTCCTCTTAAACATACTACTTCATATTCCTCTTAAACATACTACTTCATATTCCTCTTAAACATACTACTTCATATTCCTCTTAAACATACTACTTCATATTCCTCTTAAATATACTACTTCATATTCCTCTTAAATATACTACTTCATATTCCTCTTAAACATACTACTTCATATTCCTCTTAAATATACTACTTAATATTCCGCTTAAATATACTTCTTCATATTCCTCTTAAACATACTACTTCATATTCCTCTTAAACATACTACTTCATATTCCTCCTAAACATACTACTTCATATTCCTCTTAAACATACTACTTCATATTCCTCTTAAACATACTACTTCATATGCCTCTTAAATATACCACTTCATATTCCTCTTAAATATATTTCTTCATATTCCTCTTAAATATACTACTTCATATTCCTCTTAAATATACTAATTCATATTCCTATTAAATATACTATTTCATATTCCTCTTAAATATACTACTGCATATTCCTCTTAAATATACTACTTCATATTACTCTTAAACATACTACTTCATATTCCTCTTAAACAAACTACTTCATATTCCTCTTAAGGATACTACTTCATATTCCTCTTAAACATACTACTGCATATTCCTCTTAAATATACTACTTCATATTACTCTTAAACATACTACTTCATATTCCTCTTAAACAAACTACTTCATATTCCTCTTAAGCATACTACTTCATATTCCTCTTAAACATACTACTTCATATTCCTCTTAAACATACTACTTCATATTCCTCTTAAATATACTACTTCATATTCCTCTTAAATATACTACTTCATATTCCTCTTAAATATACTTCTTTATATTCCTCTTAAAAATACTACTTCATATTCCTCTTAAACATACTACTTCATATTCCTCTTAAATATACTACTTCATATTCCTCTTAAACATACTACTTCATATGCCTCTTAAATATACTACTTCATATTCCTCTTAAATATAATACCTAATATTCCTCTTAAATATAATACAAAATATTTCTCTTAAATATACTACAGCATATCCCTCTTAAATATACTAATTCATATTCCTATTAAATATACTATTTCATATTCCTCTTAAATATACTACTTTATATTCCTCTTAAATATACTACTTCATATTCCTCTTAAACATACTACTTCATATTCCTCTTAAACAAACTACTTCATATTCCTCTTAAACATACTACTTCATATTCCTCTTAAACATACTACTTCATATTCCTCTTAAACATACTACTTCATATTTCTCTTAAACATACTACTTCATATTCCTCTTAAATATACTACTTCATATTCCTCTTAAATATACTACTTCATATTCCTCTTAAACATACTACTTCATATTCCTCTTAAATATACTACTTCATATTCCTCTTAAATATACTTCTTCATATTCCTCTTAAACATACTACTTCATATTCCTCTTAAACATACTACTTCATATTCCTCTTAAACATACTACTTCATATTCCTCTTAAACATAATACTTCATATTCCTCTTAAACATACTACTTCATATGCCTCTTAAATATACCACTTCATATTCCTCTTAAATATATTTCTTCATATTCCTCTTAAATATACTACTTCATATTCCTCTTAAATATACTACTTTATATTCCTCTTAAATATACTACTTCATATTCCTCTTAAACGTACTACTTCATATTCCTCTTAAACAAACTACTTCATATTCCTCTTAAACATACTACTTCATATTCCTCTTAAACATACTACTTCATATTCCTCTTAAACATACTACTTCATATTCCTCTTAAACATACTACTTCATATTCCTCTTAAATATACTACTTCATATTCCTCTTAAATATACTACTTCATATTCCTCTTAAACATACTACTTCATATGCCTCTTAAATATACTACTTCATATTCCTCTTAAATATACTTCTTCATATTCCTCTTAAACATACTACTTCATATTCCTCTTAAACATACTACTTCATATTCCTCTTAAACATACTACTTCATTTTCCTCTTAAATATACTACTTCATATTCCTCTTAAACAATACTACTTCATATTCCTCTTAAACATATTACTTCATATTACTCTTAAACATACTACTTTATTTTCCTCTTAAACATACTACTTCATATTCCTCTTAAACATACTACTTCATATTCCTCTTAAACAAACTACTTCATATTCCTCTTAACCATACTACTTCATATTCCTCTTAAACATACTACTTCATATTCCTCTTAAACATACTACTTCATATTCCTCTTAAACATACTACTTCATATTCCTCTTAAATATACTACTTCATATTCCTCTTAAATATACTACTTCATATTCCTCTTAAATATACTTCTTCATATTCCTCTTAAACATACTACTTCATATTCCTCTTAAACATACTACTTCATATTCCTCTTAAACATACTACTTCATATTCCTCTTAAACATACTACTTCATATTCCTCTTAAACATACTACTTCATATGCCTCTTAAATATACCACTTCATATTCCTCTTAAATATATTTCTTCATATTCCTCTTAAATATACTACTTCATATTCCTCTTAAATATACTACTTCATATTCCTCTTAAATATACTACTTTATATTCCTCTTAAATATACTACTTCATATTCCTCTTAAACAAACTACTTCATATTCCTCTTAAACATACTACTTCATATTCCTCTTAAACATACTACTTCATATTCCTCTTAAACATACTACTTCATATTCCTCTTAAACTTACTACTTCATATTCCTCTTAAATATACTACTTCATATTCCTCTTAAATATACTACTTCATATTCCTCTTTAACATACTACTTCATATTCCTCTTAAACATACTACTTCATATTCCTCTTAAACATACTACTTCATATTTCTCTTAAACATAATACTTCATATTCCTCTTAAACATACTACTTCATATGCCTCTTAAATATACCACTTCATATTCCTCTTAAATATATTTCTTCATATTCCTCTTAAATATACTACTTCATATTCCTCTTAAATATACTACTTTATATTCCTCTTAAATATACTACTTCATATTCCTCTTAAACAATACTACTTCATATTCCTCTTAAACATATTACTTCATATTACTCTTAAACATACTACTTTATATTCCTCTTAAACATACTACTTCATATTCCTCTTAAACAATACTACTTCATATTCCTCTTAAACATATTACTTCATATTACTCTTAAACATACTACTTTATATTCCTCTTAAACATACTACTTCATATTCCTCTTAAACGTACTACTTCATATTCCTTTTAAACATACTACTTCATATTCCTCTTAAATATACTACTTCATATTCCTCTTAAATATACAACTTCATATTCCTCTTAAATATACTACTTTATATTCCTCTTAAACATACTACTTCATATTCCTCTTAAACGTACTACTTCATATTCCTCTTAAACATACTACTTCATATTCCTCTTAAACAAACTACTTCATATTCCTCTTAACCATACTACTTCATATTCCTCTTAAACATACTACTTCATATTCCTCTTAAACATACTACTTCATATTCCTCTTAAACATACTACTTCATATTCCTCTTAAATATACTACTTCATATTCCTCTTAAATATACTACTTCATATTCCTCTTAAATATACTTCTTCATATTCCTCTTAAACATACTACTTCATATTCCTCTTAAACATACTACTTCATATTCCTCTTAAACATACTACTTCATATTCCTCTTAAACATACTACTTCATATTCCTCTTAAACATACTAATTCATATGCCTCTTAAATATACCACTTCATATTCCTCTTAAATATATTTCTTCATATTCCTCTTAAATATACTACTTCATATTCCTCTTAAATATACTACTTCATATTCCTCTTAAATATACTACTTTATATTCCTCTTAAATATACTACTTCATATTCCTCTTAAACAAACTACTTCATATTCCTCTTAAACATACTACTTCATATTCCTCTTAAACATACTACTTCATATTCCTCTTAAACATACTACTTCATATTCCTCTTAAACATACTACTTCATATTCCTCTTAAATATACTACTTCATATTCCTCTTAAATATACTACTTCATATTCCTCTTAAACATACTACTTCATATTCCTCTTAAACATACTACTTCATATTCCTCTTAAACATACTACTTCATATTTCTCTTAAACATAATACTTCATATTCCTCTTAAACATACTACTTCATATGCCTCTTAAATATACCACTTCATATTCCTCTTAAATATATTTCTTCATATTCCTCTTAAATATACTACTTCATATTCCTCTTAAATATACTACTTTATATTCCTCTTAAATATACTACTTCATATTCCTCTTAAACATACTACTTCATATTCCTCTTAAACAAACTACTTCATATTCCTCTTAAACATACTACTTCATATTCCTCTTAAACATACTACTTCATATTCCTCTTAAACATACTACTTCATATTCCTCTTAAACATACTACTTCATATTCCTCTTAAATATACTACTTCATATTCCTCTTAAATATACTACTTCATATTCCTCTTAAACATACTACTTCATATGCCTCTTAAATATACTACTTCATATTCCTCTTAAATATACTTCTTCATATTCCTCTTAAACATACTACTTCATATTCCTCTTAAACATACTACTTCATATTCCTCTTAAACATACTACTTCATTTTCCTCTTAAATATACTACTTCATATTCCTCTTAAACAATACTACTTCATATTCCTCTTAAACATATTACTTCATATTACTCTTAAACATACTACTTTATATTCCTCTTAAACATACTACTTCATATTCCTCTTAAACGTACTACTTCATATTCCTTTTAAACATACTACTTCATATTCCTCTTAAATATACTACTTCATATTCCTCTTAAATATACAACTTCATATTCCTCTTAAATATACTACTTTATATTCCTCTTAAATATACTACTTCATATTCCTCTTAAACATACTACTTCATATTCCTCTTAAACAAACTACTTCATATTCCTCTTAACCATACTACTTCATATTCCTCTTAAACATACTACTTCATATTCCTCTTAAACATACTACTTCATATTCCTCTTAAACATACTACTTCATATTCCTCTTAAATATACTACTTCATATTCCTCTTAAATATACTACTTCATATTCCTCTTAAATATACTTCTTCATATTCCTCTTAAACATACTACTTCATATTCCTCTTAAACATACTACTTCATATTCCTCTTAAACATACTACTTCATATTCCTCTTAAACATACTACTTCATATTCCTCTTAAACATACTACTTCATATGCCTCTTAAATATACCACTTCATATTCCTCTTATATATATTTCTTCATATTCCTCTTAAATATACTACTTCATATTCCTCTTAAATATACTACTTTATATTCCTCTTAAATATACTACTTCATATTCCTCTTAAACATACTACTTCATATTCCTCTTAAACAAACTACTTCATATTCCTCTTAAACATACTACTTCATATTCCTCTTAAACATACTACTTCATATTCCTCTTAAACATACTACTTCATATTCCTCTTAAACATACTACTTCATATTCCTCTTAAATATACTACTTCATATTCCTCTTAAATATACTACTTCATATTCCTCTTAAACATACTACTTCATATTCCTCTTAAACATACTACTTCATATTCCTCTTAAATATACTACTTCATATTCCTCTTAAATATACTACTTCCTATTCCTCTTAAACATACTACTTCATATGCCTCTTAAATATACTACTTCATATTCCTCTTAAATATACTTCTTCAGATTCCTCTTCAAAATACTACTTCATATTCCTCTTAAACATACTACTTCATATTCCTCTTAAATATACTACTTCATATTCCTCTTAAACATACTACTTCATATGCCTCTTAAATATACTACTTCATATTCCTCTTAAATATAATACCTAATATTCCTCTTAAATATAATACAAAATATTTCTCTTAAATATACTACAGCATATCCCTCTTAAATATACTAATTCATATTCCTATTAAATATACTATTTCATATTCCTCTTAAATATACTACTGCATATTCCTCTTAAATATACTACTTCATATTACTCTTAAATATACTACTTCATATTCCTCTTAAATATACTACTTCATATTTCTCTTAAATATACAACTGTATATTCCTCTTAAATATACTACTTCATATTCCTCTTAAATATACTACTGCATATTCCTCTTAAATATACTACTTCATTTTCCTCTTAAATATACTACTTCATATTCCTCTTAAATATACTACTTCATATTCCTCTTAAATAAGCTACTTCATATTCCTCTTAAATATACTACTTCATATTCCTCTTAAATATACTACTTCATATTCCTCCTAAATATATTACTTCATATTACTCTAGTATATACTACTTCATATTCCTCTTAAATATACTACTTCATATTCCTCTTACATATACTACTTCATATATCTCTTAAATATACTACTTCATATTCCTCTTAAATATACTACTTCATATTACTCTTATATATACTACTTCGTATTCCTCTTAAATTTACTACTTCATATTCCTCTTAAATATACTACTTCATATTCCTCTTAAATATACTACTTCATATTCATCTTAAATATAATACTTAATATTCCTCTTAAATATACTACTTCATATTCCTCTGAAATATACTACTTCATATTCCTCTTAAATATACTACTGCATATTCCTCTTAAATATACTACTTCATTTTCCTCTTAAATATACTACTTCATATTCCTCTTAAATATACTACTTCATATTCCTCTTAAATATACTACTTCATATTACTTTTAAATATACTACTTCATATTCCTCTTAAATATACTACTGCATATTCCTTTTAAACATACTACTTTATATTTCTTTTAAATATACTACTTCATATTCCTCTTAAACATACTACTTTATATTCCTCTTAAACATACTATATCATATTCCTTTTAAATATACTACTACATATTCCTCTTAATTATACTACTTCATATTCCTCTTAAATATACTACTTCATATTCCTCGTAAACATACTACTTCATATTCCTCTTAAACATACTACTTTATATTCCTCTTAAACATACTACTTCATATTCCTCTTATACGTACTACTTTATATTCCTCTTAAATATACTACTTCATATTCCTCTTAAATATACTACTTAATATTCCTCTTAAATATATTCCTCTTAAACATACTACTTCATATTCCTCTTAAATATACTACTACATATTCCTCTTAATTATACTACTTCATATTCCTCTTAAATATACTACTTCATATTCCTCGTAAACATACTACTTCATATTCCTCTTAAACATACTACTTCATATTCCTCTTAAACATACTACTTCACATTCCTCTTAAACATACTACTTCATATTCCTCTTAAACATGCTACTTCATATTCCCATTAAATATACTACTTCATATTCCTCTTAAACATTCTACTTCATATTTCTCTTAAATATACTATTTCATATTCCTCTTAAATATACTACTTCATATTCCTGTTAAACATACTACTTTATATTCCTCTTAAATATACTACTTCATATTCCTCTTAAATATACTACTTCATATTCCTCTTAAATATAATACTTCATATTCCTCTTAAACATACTACTTCATATTCCTCTTAAACATACTACTTCATATTCCTCTTAAACATACTACTTTATATTCCTCTTAAACATACTACTTCATATTCCTCTTATACGTACTACTTTATATTCCTCTTAAATATACTACTTCATATTCCTCTTAAATATACTACTTAATATTCCTCTTAAATATACTACTTCATATTACTCTTAAATATACTACTTCATATTCCTCTTAAATACACTACTTCATATTCCTCTTAAACATACTACTTCATATTCCTCTTAAACATACTACTTCATATTCTTCTTAAATATACTACTTCATATTCCTCTTAAACATACTACTTTATATTCCTCTTAAACATACTACTTCATATTCCTCTTAAACATACTACTTCATATTCGTCTTAAACATACTACTTTATATTCCTCTTAAACATATAAACATACTACTTCATATTCCTCCTAAATAAACTACTTTATATTCCTCCTAAACATTCTACTTCATATTCCTCTTAAATATTCTACTTCATATTCATCTTAAATATACTACTTCATATTCCTCTTAAATATACTACTTCATATTCCTCTTAAACATACTACTTCATATTCCTCTTAAACATACTACTTCATATTCCTCTTAAATATACTACTTCATATTCCTCCTAAATATATTACTTCATATTACTCTAGTATATACTACTTCATATTCCTCTTAAATATACTACTTCATATTCCTCTTACATATACTACTTCATATATCTCTTAAATATACTACTTCATATTCCTCTTAAATATACTACTTCATATTACTCTTATATATACTACTTCGTATTCCTCTTAATTTTACTACTTCATATTCCTCTTAAATATACTACTTCATATTCCTCTTAAATATACTACTTCATATTCATCTTAAATATAATACTTAATATTCCTCTTAAATATACTACTTCATATTCCTCTGAAATATACTACTTCATATTCCTCTTAAATATACTACTGCATATTCCTCTTAAATATACTACTTCATTTTCCTCTTAAATATACTACTTCATATTCCTCTTAAATATACTACTTCATATTCCTCTTAAATATACTACTTCATATTACTTTTAAATATACTACTTCATATTCCTCTTAAATATACTACTGCATATTCCTTTTAAACATACTACTTTATATTTCTTTTAAATATACTACTTCATATTCCTCTTAAACATACTACTTTATATTCCTCTTAAACATACTATATCATATTCCTTTTAAATATACTACTACATATTCCTCTTAATTATACTACTTCATATTCCTCTTAAATATACTACTTCATATTCCTCGTAAACATACTACTTCATATTCCTCTTAAACATACTACTTTATATTCCTCTTAAACATACTACTTCATATTCCTCTTATACGTACTACTTTATATTCCTCTTAAATATACTACTTCATATTCCTCTTAAATATACTACTTAATATTCCTCTTAAATATATTCCTCTTAAACATACTACTTCATATTCCTCTTAAATATACTACTACATATTCCTCTTAATTATACTACTTCATATTCCTCTTAAATATACTACTTCATATTCCTCGTAAACATACTACTTCATATTCCTCTTAAACATACTACTTCATATTCCTCTTAAACATACTACTTCACATTCCTCTTAAACATACTACTTCATATTCCTCTTAAACATGCTACTTCATATTCCCATTAAATATACTACTTCATATTCCTCTTAAACATTCTACTTCATATTTCTCTTAAATATACTATTTCATATTCCTCTTAAATATACTACTTCATATTCCTGTTAAACATACTACTTTATATTCCTCTTAAATATACTACTTCATATTCCTCTTAAATATACTACTTCATATTCCTCTTAAATATAATACTTCATATTCCTCTTAAACATACTACTTCATATTCCTCTTAAACATACTACTTCATATTCCTCTTAAACATACTACTTTATATTCCTCTTAAACATACTACTTCATATTCCTCTTATACGTACTACTTTATATTCCTCTTAAATATACTACTTCATATTCCTCTTAAATATACTACTTAATATTCCTCTTAAATATACTACTTCATATTACTCTTAAATATACTACTTCATATTCCTCTTAAATACACTACTTCATATTCCTCTTAAACATACTACTTCATATTCCTCTTAAACATACTACTTCATATTCTTCTTAAATATACTACTTCATATTCCTCTTAAACATACTACTTTATATTCCTCTTAAACATACTACTTCATATTCCTCTTAAACATACTACTTCATATTCGTCTTAAACATACTACTTTATATTCCTCTTAAACATATAAACATACTACTTCATATTCCTCCTAAATAAACTACTTTATATTCCTCCTAAACATTCTACTTCATATTCCTCTTAAATATTCTACTTCATATTCATCTTAAATATACTACTTCATATTCCTCTTAAATATAATACTTCATATTCCTCTTAAACATACTACTTCATATTCCTCTTAAACATACTACTTCATATTCCTCTTAAACATACTACTTTATATTCCTCTTAAACATACTACTTCATATTCCTCTTAAACGTACTACTTTATATTCCTCTTAAATATACTACTTCATATTCCTCTCAAATATACTACTTAATATTCCTCTTAAATATACTACTTCATATTACTCTTAAATATACCTTCATATTCCTCTTAAATACACTACTTCATATTCCTCTTAAACATACTACTTCATATTCCTCTTAAACCTACTACTTCATATTCCTCTTAAATATACTACTTCATATTCGTCTTAAACATACTCCCCCATATTACTCTTAAACATACTCCTTCATATTCCTCTTAAACATACTACTTCATATTCCTCTTAAACATACTACTTCATATTCGTCTTAAACATACTACTTTATATTCCTCTTAAACATACTACTTCATATTCCTCCTAAATAAACTACTTCATATTCCTCCTAAACATTCTACTTCATATTCCTCTTAAATATTCTACTTCATATTCCTCTTAAATATACTACTTCATATTCCTCTTAAACATAATACTTCATATTCCTCTTAAATATACTACTTCATATTCCTCTTAAATATACTACTTCATATTCCTCTTAAATATAATACTTCATATTCCTCTTAAACATACTACTTCATATTCCTCTTAAACATACTACTTCATATTCCTCTTAAACATACTATTTTATATTTCTCTTAAACATTCTACTTCATATTCCTCTTAAACGTACTACTTCATATTCCTCTTAAACATAGTACTTCATATTCCTCTTAAATATACTACTTAATATTCCTCTTAAATATACTACTTCATATTCCTCTTAAATATACTACTTCATATTCCTCTTAAATATACTACTTCATATTCCTCTTAAACATACTACTTCATATTCTTCCTAAACATACTACTTCATATTCCTCTCAAACATACTACTTCATATTCCTCTTAAACATACTACTTCATATTCCTCCTAAATATACTACTTCATATTCTTCTTAAACATTCTACTTCATATTCCTCTTAAATATACTACTTCATATTCCTCTTAAATGTACTACTTCATATTCCTCTTAAACATACTACTTCATATTCCTCTTAAATGTACTACTTAATATTCCTCTTAAATATACTACTTCATATTCCTCTTAAATATAATACTTTATATTCCTCTTAAACATACTACTTCATATTCCTCTTAAACATACTACTTCATATTCCTTTTAAACATGCTACTTTATATTCCTCTTAAACATACTACTTCATATTCCTCTTAAACGTACTACTTCATATTCCTCTTAATCATACTACTTCATATTCCTCTTAAATATACTACTTCATATTCCTCTTAAACATACTACTTCATATTACTCTTAAATATACTACTTCATATTCCTCTTAAATACACTACTTCATATTCCTCTTAAACGTACTACTTCATATTCCTCTTAAACATAGTACTTCATATTCCTCTTAAATATACTACTTAATATTCCTCTTAAATATACTACTTCATATTCCTCTTAAATATACTTCTTCATATTCCTCTTCAATATACTACTTCATATTCCTCTTAAATATAATACTTCATATTCCTCTTAAACATACTACTTCATATTCCTCTTAAACATACTACTTCATATTCCTCTTAAACATACAACTTTATATTCCTCTTAAACATACTACTTCATATTCCTCTTATACGTACTACTTTATATTCCTCTTAAATATACTACTTCATATTCCTCTTAAATATACTACTTAATATTCCTCTTAAATATACTACTTCATATTACTCTAAAATATACTACTTCATATTCCTCTTAAATACACTACTTCATATTCCTCTTAAACATACTACTTCATATTCCTCTTAAACATACTACTTCATATTCCTCTTAAGTATACTACTTCATATTCGTCTTAAACATACTCCTCCATATAACTCTTAAACATACTCCTTCATATTCCTCTTAAACATACTACTTCATATTCCTCTTAAACATACTACTTCATATTCGTCTTAAACATACTACTTTATATTCCTCTTAAACATATAAACATACTACTTCATATTCCTCCTAAATAAACTACTTTATATTCCTCCTAAACATTCTACTTCATATTCCTCTTAAATATTCTACTTCATATTCCTCTTAAATATACTACTTCATATTCCTCTTAAATATAATACTTCATATTCCTCTTAAACATACTACTTCATATTCCTCTTAAACATACTATTTCATATTCCTCTTAAACATACTACTTTATATTCCTCTTAAACATACTACTTCATATTCCTCTTAAACGTACTACTTTATATTCCTCTTAAATATACTACTTCATATTCCTCTTAAATATACTACTTAATATTCCTCTTAAATATACTACTTCATATTACTCTTAAATATATCTTCATATTCCTCTTAAATACACTACTTCATATTCCTCTTAAACATACTACTTCATATTCCTCTTAAACATACAACTTTATATTCCTCTTAAACATACTACTTCATATTCCTCTTATACGTACTACTTTATATTCCTCTTAAATATACTACTTCATATTCCTCTTAAATACACTACTTAATATTCCTCTTAAATATACTACTTCATATTACTCTTAAATATACTACTTCATATTCCTCTTAAATACACTACTTCATATTCCTCTTAAACATACTACTTCATATTCCTCTTAAACATACTACTTCATATTCCTCTTAAATATACTACTTCATATTCGTCTTAAACATACTCCTCCATATAACTCTTAAACATACTCCTTCATATTCCTCTTAAACATACTACTTCATATTCCTCTTAAACATACTACTTCATATTCGTCTTAAACATACTACTTTATATTCCTCTTAAACATATAAACATACTACTTCATATTCCTCCTTAATAAACTACTTTATATTCCTCCTAAACATTCTACTTCATATTCCTCTTAAATATTCTACTTCATATTCCTCTTAAATATACTACTTCATATTCCTCTTAAATATAATACTTCATATTCCTCTTAAACATACTACTTCATATTCCTCTTAAACATACTACTTCATATTCCTCTTAAACATACTACTTTATATTCCTCTTAAACATACTACTTCATATTCCTCTTAAACGTACTACTTTATATTCCTCTTAAATATACTACTTCATATTCCTCTTAAATATACTACTTAATATTCCTCTTAAATATACTACTTCATATTACTCTTAAATATATCTTCATATTCCTCTTAAATACACTACTTCATATTCCTCTTAAACATACTACTTCATATTCCTCTTAAACATACTACTTCATATTCCTCTTAAATATACTACTTCATATTCGTCTTAAACATACTCCTCCATATTACTCTTAAACATACTCCTTCATATTCCTCTTAAACATACTACTTCATATTCCTCTTAAACATACTACTTCATATTCGTCTTAAACATACTACTTTATATTCCTCTTAAACATACTACTTCATATTCCTCTGTAACATACTATTTTATATTTCTTTTAAACATTCTACTTCATATTCCTCTTAAACGTACTACTTCATATTCCCCTTAAACATAGTACTTCATATTCCTCTTAAATATACTACTTAATATTCCTCTTAAATATACTACTTCATATTCCTCTTAAATATACTACTTCATATTCCTCTTAAATATACTACTTCATATTCCTCTTAAACATACTACTTCATATTCTTCCTAAACATACTACTTCATATTCCTCTCAAACATACTACTTCATATTTCTCTTAAACATACTACTTCATATTCCTCCTAAATATACTACTTCATATTCTTGTTAAACATTCTACTTCATATTCCTCTTAAATATACTACTTCATATTCCTCTTAAATGTACTACTTCATATTCCTCTTAAACATACTACTTCATATTCATCTTAAATATACTACTTAATATTCCTCTTAAATATACTACTTCATATTCCTCTTAAATATAATACTTCATATTCCTCTTAAACATACTACTTCATATTCCTCTTAAAAATACTACTTCATATTCCTCTTCTACATACTACTTTATATTCCTCTTAAACATACTACTTCATATTCCTCTTAAACGTTCTACTTCATATTCCTCTTAATCATACTACTTCATATTCCTCTTAAATATACTACTTCATATTCCTCTTAAACATACTACTTCATATTCCTCTTAAATATACTACTTCATATTCCTCTTAAATATACTACTTCATATTCCTTTTAAATATAATACTTCATATTCCTCTTAAACATACTACTTCATATTCCTCTTAAACATACTACCTTATATTCCTCTTAAATATACTACTTTATATTTTTCTTAAACATACTACTTCATATTCCTCTTAAACGTACTACTTCATATTCCTCTCAAACATACTACTTCAAATTCTTCTTAAACATTCTACTTCATATTCCTCTTAAATATACTACTTCATATTCCTCTTAAATGTACTACTTCATATTCCTCTTAAACATACTACTTCATATTCCTCTTAAATTTACTACTTCATATTCCTCTTAAATATACTACTTCATATTCCTCTTAAATATACTACTTCATATTCCTCTTAAATATACTACTTCATGTTCCTCCTAAATATACTACTTCATATTCCTCTTAAACATACTACTTCATATTCCTCTTAAACATATTACTTCATATTCCTCTTAAACATACTACTTTATATTCCTCTTAAACATACTACTTCATATTCCTCTTAAACGTACTACTTCATATTGCTCTTAAACATACTACTTCATATCCCTCTTAAATATACTGCTTCATATTCCTCTTAAATATACTACTTCATATTCCTCTTAAATATACTACTTTATATGCCTCTTAAATATACTACTTCATATTCCTCTTAAGCATACTACTTCATATTCCTCTTAAACAAACTACTTCATATTCCTCTTAAACATACTACTTCATATTCCTCTTAAACATACTACTTCATATTCCTCTTAAACATACTACTTCATATTCCTCTTAAACATACTACTTCATATTCCTCTTAAATATACTACTTCATATTCCTCTTAAATATACTACTTCATATTCCTCTTAAACATACTACTTCATATTCCTCTTAAATATACAACTTCATATTCCTCTTAAATATACTTCTTCATATTCCTCTTAAACATACTACCTCATATTCCTCTTAAACATACTACTTCATATTCCTCTTAAACATACTACTTCATATTCCTCTTAAACATACTACTTCATATTCCTCTTAAACATACTACTTCATATTCCTCTTAAATATACCACTTCATATTCCTCTTAAATATACTTCTTCATATTCCTCTTAAATATACTACTTCATATTCCTCTTAAATATACTACTTCATATTCCTCTTAAATATACTACTTCATATTACTCTTAAATATACTACTTCATATTCCTCTTAAATATACTACTGCATATTCCTCTTAAACATACTACTTTATATTTCTCTTAAATATACTACTTCATATTCCTCTTCAATATACTACTTCATATTCCTCTTAAACATATTACTTCATATTCCTCTTAAATATACTACTACATATTCCTCTTAAATATACTACTTCATATTCCTCTTAAACATACTACTTCATATTCCTCTTAAACATACTACTTCATATTCCTCTTAAACATACTACTTCATATTTCTCTTAAACATACTACTTCATATTCCTCTTAAACATGCTACTTCATATTCCCATTAAATATACTACTTCATATTCCTCTTAAACATTCTACTTCATATTCCTCTTAAATATACTATTTCATATTCCTCTTAAATATACTACTTCATATTCCTGTTAAACATACTACTTTATATTCCTCTTAAATATACTACTTCATATTCCTCTTAAATATACTACTTCATATTCCTCTTAAATATAATACTTCATATTCCTCTTAAACATACTACTTTATATTCCTCTTAAACATACTACTTCATATTCCTCTTAAACATACTACTTTATATTCCTCTTAAACATACTACTTCATATTCCTCTTAAACGTACTACTTCATATTCCTCTTAAATATACTACTTCATATTCCTCTTAAATATACTACTTCATATTCCTCTTAAACATACTACTTCATATTCCTCTTAAATATACTACTTCATATTCCTCTTAAATATACTACTTCATATTCCTCTTAAACATACTACTTCATATTCCTCTTAAATATACTACTTCATATTCCTCTTAAATATACTTCTTCATATTCCTCTTAAACATACTACTTCATATTCCTCTTAAACATACTACTTCATATTCCTCTTAAACATACTACTTCATATTCCTCTTAAACATACTACTTCATATTCCTCTTAAACATACTACTTCATATTCCTCTTAAATATACCACTTCATATTCCTCTTAAATATACTTCTTCATTATCCTCTTAAATATCTTACTTCATATTCCTCTTAAATATACTACGTCATATTCCTCTTAAATATACTACTTCATATTACTCTTAAATATACTACTTCATATTCCTCTTAAATATACTACTGCATATTCCTCTTAAACATACTTCTTTATATTTCTCTTAAATATACTACTTCATATTCCTCTTAAACATACTACTTCATATTCCTCTTAAACATATTACTTCAAATTCCTCTTAAATATACTACTACATTATCCTCTTAAATATACTACTTCATATTCCTCTTAAACATACTACTTCATATTCCTCTTAAACATACTACTTCATATTCCTCTTAAACATACTACTTCATATTTCTCTTAAACATACTACTTCATATTCCTCTTAAACATGCTACTTCATATTCCCACTAAATATACTACTTCATATTCCTCTTAAACATTCTACTTCATATTCCTCTTAAATATACTATTTCATATTCCTCTTAAATATAGGTACTAATTCATATTCCTGTTAAACATACTACTTTATATTCCTCTTAAATATACTACTTCATATTCCTCTTAAATATACTACTTCATATTCCTCTTAAATATAATACTTCATATTCCTCTTAAACATACTACTTTATATTCCTCTTAAACATACTACTTTATATTCCTCTTAAACATACTACTTTATATTCCTCTTAAACATACTACTTCATATTCCTCTTAAACGTACTACTTCATATTCCTCTTAAATATACTACTTCATATTCCTCTTAAATATACTACTTAATATTCCTCTTAAATATACTACTTCATATTACTCTTAAATATACTACTTCATATTCCTCTGAAATACACTACTTCATATTCCTCTTAAACATACTACTTCACATTCCTCTTAAACATACTACTTCATATTCCTCTTAAATATACTACTTCATATTCGTCTTAAACATACTCCTTCATATTACTCTTAAACATACTCCTTCATATTCCTCTTAAACATACTACTTTATATTCCTCTTAAACATACTACTTCATATTCGTCTTAAACATACTACTTTATATTCCTCTTAAACATACTACTTCATATTCCTCCTAAATAAACTACTTCATATTCCTCCTAAACATTCTACTTCATATTCCTCTTAAATATTCTACTTCATATTCCTCTTAAATAAAATACTTCATATTCCTCTTAAACATAATACTTCATATTCCTCTTAAATATACTACTTCATATTCCTCTTAAATATACTGCTTCATATTCCTCTTAAATATAAAACTTCATATTCCTCTTAAACATACTAATTCATATTCCTCTTAAACATACTACTTCATATTCCTCTTTAATATACTATTTTATATTTCTCTTAAACATACTACTTCATATTCCTCTTAAACGTACTAGTTCATATTCCTCTTAAACATACTACTTCATATTCCTCTTAAATATACTACTTAATATTCGTCTTAAATATACTACTTCATATTCCTCTTAAATATACTGCTTTATATTCCTCTTAAATATACTACTTCATATTCCTCTTAAACATTCTACTTCATATTCTTCTTAAACATACTACTTCATATTCCTCTTAAACATACTACTTCTAATTCCTCTTAAACATAATACTTCATATTCCTCCTAAATATACTTCTTCATATTCTTCTTAAACATTCTACTTCATATTACTCTTAAATATACTACTTCATATTCCTCTTAAATGTACTACTTCATATTCCTTTTAAACATACTACTTCATATTCCTCTTAAATATACTACTTTATATTCCTCTTCAATATACTACTTCATATTCCTCTTAAATATAATACTTCATATTCCTCTTAAACATACTACCTCATATTCCTCTTAAACATACTACTTCATATTCCTCTTAAACATACTACTTTATATTCCTTTTAAACATACTACTTCATATTCCTCTTAAACGTATTACTTCATATTCCTCTTAATCATACTACTTCATATTCCTCTTAAATATACTACTTCATATTCCTCTTAAACATAATACTTCATATTCCTCTTAAATATACTACTTCATATTCCTCTTAAATATACTACTTCATATTCCTCTTTAATATACTATTTTATATTTATCTTAAACATACTACTTCATATTCCTCTTAAACGTACTACTTCATATTCCTGTTAAACATACTACTTCATATTCCTCTTAAATATACTACTTAATATTCGTCTTAAATATACTACTTCATATTCCTCTTAAATATACTGCTTTATATTCCTCTTAAATATACTACTTCATATTCCTCTTAAACATTCTACTTCATATTCTTCTTAAACATTCTACTTCATATTCCTCTTAAACATACTACTTCTAATTCCTCTTAAACATAATACTTCATATTCCTCCTAAATATACTTCTTCATATTCTTCTTAAACATTCTACTTCATATTCCTCTTAAATATACTACTTCATATTCCTCTTAAATGTACTACTTCATATTCCTCTTAAACATACTACTTCATATTCCTCTTAAATATACTACTTTATATTCCTCTTCAATATACTACTTCATATTCCTCTTAAATATAATACTTCATATTCCTCTTAAACATACTACTTCATATTCCTCTTAAACATACTACTTCATATTCCTCTTAAACATACTACTTTATATTCCTCTTAAACATACTAATTCATATTCCTCTTAAACGTATTACTTCATATTCCTCTTAATCATACTACTTCATATTCCTCTTAAATATACTACTTCATATTCCTCTTAAACATACTACTTCATATTCCTCTTAAATATACTACTTCATATTCCTCTTAAATATACTACTTCATATTCCTCTTAAATATACTATTTTCTATTTTTCTTAAACATACTACTTCATATTCCTCTTAAACGTACTACTTCATATTCCTCTTAAACATACTACTTAATATTCCTCTTAAATATACTACTTCATATTCCTCTTAAATATACTACTTCATATTCCTCTTAAATATACTACTTCATATTCCTCGTAAACATACTACTTCATATTCCTCTTAAACATACTACTTCATATTCCTCTTAAACATACTACTTCATATTCCTCTTAAACATACTACTTCATATTCCTACTAAATATACTACTTCATCTTCCTCTTAAATATACTACTTCATATTCCTCTTAAATATACTACTTCATGTTCCTCTTAAATATACTACTTCATATTCTTCTTAAACATTCTACTTCATATTCCTCTTAAATATACTACTTCATATTCCTCTTAAATGTACTACTTCATATTCCTCTTAAACATACTACTTCATATTCCTCTTAAATATACTACTTCATATTCCTCTTAAATATACTACTTCATATTCCTTTTAAATATACTACTTCTTATTCCTCTTAAATATACTACTTCATGTTCCTCTTCAATATACTACTTCATATTCCTCTTAAACATACTACTTCATATTCCCCTTGAACTTATTACTTAATATTCCTCTTAAACATACTACTTTATATTCCTCTTAAACATACTACTTCATATTCCTCTTAAACGTACTACTTCATATTCCTCTTAAACATACTACTTCATATTCCTCTTAAATATACTACTTCATATTCCTCTTATATACTACCTCATATTCCTCTTAAATATACTACTTTATATTCCTCTTAAATATACTACTTCATATTCCTCTTAAACATACTACTTTATATTCCTCTTAAACATACCACTTCATATTCCTCTTAAACATACTACTTCATACTCCTCTTAAACATACTACTTCATTTTCCTCTTAAACATACTACTTCATATTCCTCTTAAACATACTACTTCATATTCCTCTTAAATATACTACTTCATATTCGTCTTAAACATACTCCTTCATATTACTCTTAAACATACTCCTTCATATTCCTCTTAAACATACTACTTCGTATTCCTCTTAAACATACTACTTCATATTTGTCTTAAACATACTACTTTATATTCCTCTTAAACATACTACTTCATATTCCTCCTAAATAAACTACTTCATATTCCTCCTAAACATTCTACTTCATATTCCTCTTAAATATTCTACTTCATATTCCTCTTAAATATACTACTTCAAATTCCTCTTAAACATAATACTTCATATTCCTCTTAAATATACTACTTCATATTCCTCTTAAATATACTGCTTCATATTCCTCTTAAATATAAAACTTCATATTCCTCTTAAACATACTACTTCATATTCCACTAAAACATACTACTTCATATTCCTCTTTAACATACTATTTTATATTTATCTTAAACATACTACTTCATATTCCTCTTAAATATACTACTTAATATTCCTCTTAAATATACTACTTCATATTCCTCTTAAATATACTGCTTTATATTCCTCTTAAATATACTACTTCATATTCCTCTTAAACATTCTACTTCATATTCTTCTTAAACATACTACTTCATATTCCTCTTAAACATACTACTTCATATTCCTCTTAAACATAATACTTCATATTCCTCCTAAATATACTACTTCATATTCTTCTTAAACATTCTACTTCATATTCCTCTTAAATATACTACTTCATATTCCTCTTAAATGTACTACTTCATATTCCTCTTAAACATACTACTTCATATTCCTCTTAAATATACTACTTTATATTCCTCTTCAATATAATACTTCATATTCCTCTTAAATATAATACTTCATATTCCTCTTAAACATACTACTTCATATTCCTCTTAAACATACTACTTCATATTCCTCTTAAACATACTACTTTATATTCCTCTTAAACATACTACTTCATATTCCTCTTAAACGTATTACTTCATATTCCTCTTAATCATACTACTTCATATTCCTCTTAAATATACTACTTCATATTCCTCTTAAACATACTACTTCATATGCCCCATAAATATACTACTTAATATTCCTCTTAAATATACTACTTCATATTCCTCTTTAATATACTATTTTATATTTATCTTAAACATACTACTTCATATTCCTCTTAAACGTACTACTTCATATTCCTCTTAAACATACTACTTCATATTCCTCTTAAATATACTACTTAATATTCGTCATAAATATACTACTTCATATTCCTCTTAAATATACTGCTTTATATTCCTCTTAAATATACTACTTCATATTCCTCTTAAACATTCTACTTCATATTCTTCTTAAACATACTACGTCATATTCCTCTTAAACATACTACTTCTAATTCCTCTTAAACATAATACTTCATATTCCTCCTAAATATACTTCTTCATATTCTTCTTAAACATTCTACTTCATATTCCTCTTAAGTATACTACTTCATATTCCTCTTAAATGTACTACTTCATATTCCTCTTAAACATACTACTTCATATTCCTCTTAAATATACTACTTTATATTCCTCTTCAATATACTACTTCATATTCCTCTTAAATATAATACTTCATATTCCTCTTAAACATACTACTTCATATTCCTCTTAAACATACTACTTCATATTCCTCTTAAACATACTACTTTATATTCCTCTTAAACATACTAATTCATATTCCTCTAAAACGTATTACTTCATATTCCTCTTAATCATACTACTTCATATTCCTCTTAAATATACTACTTCATATTCCTCTTAAACATACTACTTCATATTCCTCTTAAATCAACTACTTCATATTCCTCTTAAATATACTACTTCATATTCCTCTTAAATATACTATTTTATATTTTTCTTAAACATACTACTTCATATTCCTCTTAAACGTACTACTTCATATTCCTCTTAAACATACTACTTAATATTCCTCTTAAATATACTACTTCATATTCCTCTTAAATATACTACTTCATATTCCTCTTAAATATACTACTTCATATTCCTCGTAAACATACTACTTCATATTCCTCTTAAACATACTACTTCATATTCCTCTTAAACATACTACTTCATATTCCTACTAAATATACTACTTCATATTCCTCTTAAATATACTACTTCATATTCCTCTTAAATATACTACTTCATGTTCCTCTTAAATATACTTCTTCATATTCTTCTTAAACATTCTACTTCATATTCCTCTTAAATATACTACTTCATATTCCTCTTAAATGTACTACTTCATATTCCTCTTAAACATACTACTTCATATTCCTCTTAAATATACTACTTCATATTCCTCTTAAATATACTACTTCATATTCCTTTTAAATATACTACTTCTTATTCCTCTTAAATATACTACTTCATGTTCCTCTTCAATATACTACTTCATATTCTACTTAAACATACTACTTCATATTCCTCTTAAACTTATTACATAATATTCCTCTTAAACATACTACTTTATATTCCTCTTAAACATACTACTTCATATTCCTCTTAAACGTACTACTTCATATTCCTCTTAAACATACTACTTCATATTCCTCTTAAATATACTACTTCATATTCCTCTTATATACTACCTCATATTCCTCTTAAATATACTACTTTATATTCCTCTTAAATATACTACTTCATATTCCTCTTAAACATACTACTTCATATTCCTCTTAAACATACCACTTCATATTCCTCTTAAACATACTACTTCATATTCCTCTTAAACATAATACTTCATATTCCTCCTAAATATACTACTTCATATTCTTCTTAAACATTCTACTTCATATTCCTCTTAAATATACTACTTCATATTCCTCTTAAATGTACTACTTCATATTCCTCTTAAACATACTACTTCATATTCCTCTTAAATATACTACTTTATATTCCTCTTAAATATACTACTTCATATTCCTCTTAAACATACTACTTCATATTCCTCTTAAACATACCACTTCATATTCCTCTTAAACATACTACTTCATATTCCTCTTAAACATAATACTTCATATTCCTCCTAAATATACTACTTCATATTCTTCTTAAACATTCTACTTCATATTCCTCTTAAATATACTACTTCATATTCCTCTTAAATATACTGCTTCATATTCCTCTTAAATATAAAACTTCATATTCCTCTTAAACATACTACTTCATATTCCACTTAAACATACTACTTCATATTCCTCTTTAACATACTATTTTATATTTCTCTTAAACATACTACTTCATATTCCTCTTAAACGTACTACTTCATATTCCTCTTAAACATTCTACTTCATATTCCTCTTAAATATACTACTTAATATTCCTCTTAAATATACTACTTCATATTCCTCTTAAATATACTGCTTTATATTCCTCTTAAATATACTACTTCATATTCCTCTTAAACATTCTACTTCATATTCTTCTTAAACATACTACTTCATATTCCTCTTAAACATACTACTTCATATTCCTCTTAAACATAATACTTCATATTCCTCCTAAATATACTACTTCATATTCTTCTTAAACATTCTACTTCATATTCCTCTTAAATATACTACTTCATATTCCTCTTAAATGTACTACTTCATATTCCTCTTAAACATACTACTTCATATTCCTCTTAAATATACTACTTTATATTCCTCTTAAATATACTACTTCATATTCCTCTTAAACATACTACTTCATATTCCTCTTAAACATACCACTTCATATTCCTCTTAAACATACTACTTCATATTCCTCTTAAACATAATACTTCATATTCCTCCTAAATATACTACTTCATATTCTTCTTAAACATTCTACTTCATATTCCTCTTAAATATACTACTTCATATTCCTCTTAAATATACTGCTTCATATTCCTCTTAAATATAAAACTTCATATTCCTCTTAAACATACTACTTCATATTCCACTTAAACATACTACTTCATATTCCTCTTTAACATACTATTTTATATTTCTCTTAAACATACTACTTCATATTCCTCTTAAACGTACTACTTCATATTCCTCTTAAACATTCTACTTCATATTCCTCTTAAATATACTACTTAATATTCCTCTTAAATATACTACTTCATATTCCTCTTAAATATACTGCTTTATATTCCTCTTAAATATACTACTTCATATTCCTCTTAAACATTCTACTTCATATTCTTCTTAAACATACTACTTCATATTCCTCTTAAACATACTACTTCATATTCCTCTTAAACATAATACTTCATATTCCTCCTAAATATACTACTTCATATTCTTCTTAAACATTCTACTTCATATTCCTCTTAAATATACTACTTCATATTCCTCTTAAATGTACTACTTCATATTCCTCTTAAACATACTACTTCATATTCCTCTTAAATATACTACTTCATATTCCTCTTAAACATACTACTTCATATTCCCCTTAAATATACTACTTCATATTCCTCTTAAATATACTACTTCATATTCCTTTTAAATATAATACTTCATATTCCTCTTAAACATACTACTTCATATTCCTCTTAAACATACTACTTCATATTCCTCTTAAATATACTACTTCATATTCCTCTTAAACATACTACTTCATATTCCTCTTAAACATACTACTTCATATTCCTCTTAAACATACTACTTTATATTCCTCTTAAACATACTACTTCATATTCCTCTTAAACGTATTACTTCATATTCCTCTTAATCATACTACTTCATATTCCTCTTAAATATACTACTTCATATTCCTCTTAAACATACTACTTCATATTCCCCTTAAATATACTACTTCATATTCCTCTTAAATATACTACTTCATATTCCTTTTAAATATAATACTTCATATTCCTCTTAAACATACTACTTCATATTCCTCTTAAACATACTACTTTATATTCCTCTTAAACATACTACTTCATATTCCTCTTAAACGTATTACTTCATATTCCTCTTAATCATACTACTTCATATTCCTCTTAAATATACTACTTCATATTCCTCTTAAACATACTACTTCATATTCCCCTTAAATATACTACTTCATATTCCTCTTAAATATACTACTTCATATTCCTTTTAAATATAATACTTCATATTCCTCTTAAACATACTACTTCATATTCCTCTTAAACATACTACTTCATATTCCTCTTAAATATACTACTTTATATTTTTCTTAAACATACTACTTCATATTCCTCTTAAACGTACAACTTCATATTCCTCTTAAACATACTACTTAATATTCCTCTTAAATATACTACTTCATATTCCTCTTAAATATACTACTTCATATTCCTCTTAAATATAATACTTCATATTCCTCGTAAACATACTACTTCATATTCCCTCTTAAAACATACTACTTCATATTCCTCTTAAACATACTACTTCATATTCCTCTTAAACATACTACTTCATATTCCTACTAAATATACTACTTCATATTCCTCTTAAATATACTACTTCATATTCCTCTTAAATATACTACTTCATGTTCCTCTTAAATATACTACTTCATATTCTTCTTAAACATTCTACTTCAAATTCCTCTTAAATATACTACTTCATATTCCTCTTAAATGTACTACTTCATATTCCTCTTAAACATACTACTTCATATACCTCTTAAATATACTACTTCATATTGCTCATAAATATACTACTTCATATTCCTCTTAAATACACTACTTCATATTCCTCTTAAATATACTACTTCATATTCCTCTTAAACATACTACTTCATATTCCCCTTAAATATACTACTTCATATTCCTCTTAAATATACTACTTCATCTTCCTTTTAAATATAATACTTCATATTCCTCTTAAACATACTACTTTCATATTCCTCTTAAACATACTACTTCATATTCCTCTTAAATATACTACTTCATATTCCTCTTAAACATACTACTTCATATTCCTCTTAAACATACTACTTCATATTCCTCTTAAACATACTACTTTATATTCCTCTTAAACATACTACTTCATATTCCTCTTAAACGTATTACTTCATATTCCTCTTAATCATACTACTTCATATTCCTCTTAAATATACTACTTCATATTCCTCTAAAACATACTACTTCATATTCCCCTTAAATATACTACTTCATATTCCTCTTAAATATACTACTTCATATTCCTTTTAAATATAATACTTCATATTCCTCTTAAACATACTACTTCATATTCCTCTTAAACATACTACTTTATATTCCTCTTAAACATACTACTTCATATTCCTCTTAAACGTATTACTTCATATTCCTCTTAATCATACTACTTCATATTCCTCTTAAATATACTACTTCATATTCCTCTTAAACATACTACTTCATATTCCCCTTAAATATACTACTTCATATTCCTCTTAAATATACTACTTCATATTCCTTTTAAATATAATACTTCATATTCCTCTTAAACATACTACTTCATATTCCTCTTAAACATACTACTTCATATTCCTCTTAAATATACTACTTTATATTTTTCTTAAACATACTACTTCATATTCCTCTTAAACGTACAACTTCATATTCCTCTTAAACATACTACTTAATATTCCTCTTAACCATACTACTTCATATTCCTCTTAAATATACTACTTCATATTCCTCTTAAATATACTACTTCATATTCCTCGTAAAACATACTACTTCATATTCCTCTTAAACATACTACTTCATATTCCTCTTAAACATACTACTTCATATTCCTCTTAAACATACTACTTCATATTCCTACTAAATATACTACTTCATATTCCTCTTAAATATACTACTTCATATTCCTCTTAAATATACTACTTCATGTTCCTCTTAAATATACTACTTCATATTCTTCTTAAACATTCTACTTCATATTCCTCTTAAATATACTACTTCATATTCCTCTTAAATGTACTACTTCATATTCCTCTTAAACATACTACTTCATATTCCTCTTAAATATACTACTTCATATTGCTCTTAAATATACTACTTCATATTCCTCTTAAATATACTACTTCTTATTCCTCTTAAATATACTACTTCATGTTCCTCTTAAATATACTACTTCATATTCCTCTTAAACATACTACTTCATATTCCTCTTAAACGTACTACTTCATATTCCTCTTAAACATACTACTTCATATTCCCCTTAAATATACTACTTCATCTTCCTCTTAAATATACTACCTCATATTCCTCTTAAATATACTACTTTATATTCCTCTTAAATATACTACTTCATATTCCTCTTAAACATACTACTTCAAATTCATCTTAAACATACTACTTCATATTCCTCTTAAACATACTACTTCATACTCCTCTTAAACATACTACTTCATATTCCTCTTAAACATACTACTTCATATTCCTCTTAAACATACTACTTCATATTCCTCTTAAATATACTACTTCATATTCCTCTTAAATATACTACTTCATATTCCTCTTAAACATACTACTTCATATTCCTCTTAAATATACTACTTCATATTCCTCTTAAATATACTTCTTCATATTCCTCTTAAACATACTACTTCATATTCCTCTTAAACATACTACTTCATATTCCTCTTAAACATACTACTTCATATTCCTCTTAAACATACTACTTCATATTCCTCTTAAACATACTACTTCATATTCCTCTTAAATATACCACTTCATATTCCTCTTAAATATACTTCTTCATATTCCTCTTAAATATACTACCTCATATTCCTCTTAAATATACTACTTCATATTCCTCTTAAATATACTACTTCATACTACTCTTAAATATACTACTTCATATTCCTCTTAAATATACTACTGCATATTCGTCTTAAACATACTCCTGCATATTACTCTTAAACATACTCCTTCATATTCCTCTTAAACATACTACTTCATATTCCTCTTAAACATACTACTTCATATTCGTCTTTAACATACTACTTTATATTCCTCTTAAACATACTACTTCATATTCCTCCTAAATAAACTACTTCATATTCCTCTTAAACATTCTACTTCATATTCCTCTTAAATATTCTACTTCATATTCCTCTTAAATATACTACTTCATATTCCTCTTAAACATAATACTTCATATTCCTCTTAAATATACTACTTCATATTCCTCTTAAATATACTACTTCATATTCCTCTTAAATATAATACATCATATTCCTCTTAAACATACTACTTCATATTCCTCTTAAACATACTACTTCATATTCCTCTTTAACATACTACTTCATATTCCTCTTAAACATACTACTTCATATTCCTCTTAAACATACTACTTCATATTCCTCTTAAACATACTACTTCATATTCATCTTTAACATACTACTTTATATTCCTCTTAAACATACTACTTCATATTCCTCCTAAATAAACAACTTCATATTCCTCTTAAACATTCTACTTCATATTCCTCTTAAATATTCTACTTCATATTCCTCTTAAATATACTACTTCATATTCCTCTTAAACATAATACTTCATATTCCTCTTAAATATACTACTTCATATTCCTCTTAAATGTACTACTTCATATTCCTCTTAAACATACTACTTCATATTCCTCTTAAATATACTACTTCATATTCCTCTTAAATAAACTACTTCATATTCCTCTTAAATATACTACTTCATATTCCTCTTAAATATACTACTTCATGTTCCTCTTAAATATACTACTTCATATTCCTCTTAAACATACTACTTCATATCCCTCTTAAACATATTACTTCATATTGCTCTTAAACATACTACTTTATATTCCTCTTAAACATACTACTTCATATTCCTCTTAAACGTTCTACTTCATATTCCTCTTAAATATACTACTTCATATTCATCTTAAATATACTACTTCATATTCCTCTTAAATATACTACTTCATATTCCTCTTAAATATACTACTTTATATTCCTCTTAAATATACTACTTCATATTCCTCTTAAACATAATACTTCATATTCCTCTTAAACATACTACTTCATATTCCTCTTAAACATACTACTTCATATTCCTCTTAAACATACTAATTCATATTCCTCTTAAACATACTACTTCATATTCGTCTTGTTTAAGAGGAATATGAAATAGTATATTTAAGAGGAATATGAAGTAGTATGTTTAAGAGAAATATGAAGTAGTATGTTTAAGAGGAATATGAAGTAATATGTTTAAGAGGAATATGAAGTAGTATGTTTAAGAGGAATATGAAATAGTATGTTTAAGAGGAATATGAAGTAATATGTTTAAGATGAATATGAAGTATGTTTAAGAGAAATATGAAGTAGTATGTTTAAGAGGAATATGAAGTAGTATGTTTAAGACGTATATGAAGTAGTATGTTTAAGAGATATATGAAGTAGTATTATTAAGAGGAATATGAAGTAGTATATTTAAGAAGAATATGAAGTAGTATATTTAAGAGCAATATGAAGTAGTATGTTTAAGAGGTATATGAATTAATATGTTTAAGAGGAATATGAAGTAGTATGTTTAAAAGGAATATGATAGAGCATGTTTAAGAGGGACATAAAGTGGTATGTTTAAGAGGAATATGAAGTAGTATATTTTAGAGGAATAGGAAGTAGTATATTTAAGTGGAATTTGAAGTAGTATGTTTAAGAGAAATATGAAGTAGTATGCTTAAGAGGAATATGAAGTAGTATGTTTAAGAGGAATATGAAGTAGTATGTTTAAGAGGAATATGAGGTAGTATATTTAAGAGGAATATGAAGTAGTATGTTTAAGAGGAATATGAAGTAGTATGTTTAAGAGAAATATGAAGTAGTATGCTTAAGAGGAATATGAAGTAGTGTGTTTAAGAAGAATATGAAGTAGTATGTTTAAGATGAATATGAAGTTGTATGTTTAAGAGGAATATGAAGTAGTATATTTAAGAGGAATATAAAGTCGTATATTTAAGAGGAATATGAAGTAGTATGTTTAAGAGGAATATGAAGTAGTATGTTAAAGAGGAATATGAAGTAGTATATTTAGGAGGAATAGGAAGTATTATGTTTAAGAGGAATTTGAAGTAGTATATTTAAGAGGAATATGAAGTAGTATGTTTAAGAGGAATATGAAGTAGTATATTTAAGAGGAATATGAAGTAGTATGTTTAAGAGGAATATGAAGTAGTACGTTTAGGAGGAATATGAAGTAATATGTTTAAGAGGAATATGAAGTAGTATGTTTAAGAGGAATATTAAATAGTATGTTTAAGAGGAATATGAAGTAGTATGTTTAAGATGAATATGAAGTATGTTTAAGAGAAATATGAAGTAGTATGTTTAAGAGGAATATGAAGTAGTATGTTTAAGAGGAATATGAAGTAGTATGTTTAAGAGGAATATGAAGTAGTATTATTAAGAGGAATATGAAGTAGTATATTTAAGAGGAATATGAAGTAGTATATTTAAGAGCAATATGAAGTTGTATGTTTAAGAGGCATATGAATTAATATGTTTAAGAGGAATATGAAGTAGTATGTTTAAGAGGAATATGAGGTAGTAAGTTTAAGAGGAACATGAAGTGGTATGTGTAAGAGGAATATGAAGTAGTATATATAAGAGGAATAGGAAGTAGTATATTTAAGAGGAATATGAAGTAGTATGTTTAAGAGAAATATGAAGTAGTATGCTTATGAGGAATATGAAGTAGAATGTTTAAGAGGAATATGAAGTAGTATGTTAAAGAGGAATATGAGGTAGTATATTTAAGAGGCATATGAAGTACTATGTTTAAGAGGAATATGAAGTAGTATGTTTAAGAGAAATATGAAGTAGTATATTTCGGAGAAATATGAAGTAGTATCTTTAAGAGGAATATGAAGTAGTGTGTTTAAGAGGCATATGAAGTAGTATGTTTAAGAGAAATATGAAGTGGTATGCTTAAGAGGAATATGAAGTAGTATGTTTAAGAGGAATATGAAGTAGTATGTTTAAGAAGAATATGAGGTAGTATATTTAAGAGGAATATGAAGTAGTATGTTTAAGAGGAATATGAAGTGGTGTGTTTAGGAAGAATATGAAGTAGTATATTTAAGAGGAAAATGAAGTAGTATGTTTAAGAGGAATATGAAGTAGTATATTTAAGAGGAATATGAAGTAGTATGCTTAAGAGGAATATGAAGTAGTATGTTTAAGAGGAATATGAAGCAGTATATTTAAGGGGAATATGAAGTAGTATGTTTAAGAGGAATATGAAGTAGTATGTTTAAGAGGAATATGAAGTAATATGTTTAAGAGGAATATGAAGTAGTATGTTTAAGAGGAATATGAAATAGTATGTTTAAGAGGAATATGAATTAGTATGTTTAAGATGAATATGAAGTATGTTTAAGAGAAATATGAAGTAGTATGTTTAAGAGGAATATGAAGTAGTATGTTTAAGATGAATATGAAGTAGTATGTTTTAGAGGAATATGAAGTAGTATTATTAAGAGGAATATGAAGTAGTATATTTAAGAGGAATATGAAGTAGTATATTTAAGAGCAATTTGAAGTAGTAAGTTTAAGAGGCATATGAATTAATATGTTTAAGAGGAATATGAAGTAGTATGTTTAAGAGGAATATGAGGTAGTAAGTTTAAGAGGAACATGAAGTGGTATGTTTAAGAGGAATATGAAGTAGTATATTTAAGCGGAATAGGAAGTAGTATATTTAAGAAGAATAAGAAATAGTATGTTTAAGAGAAATATGAAGTAGTATGCTTAAGAGGAATATGAAGTAGTATGTTTAAGAGGAATATGAAGTAGTATATTTAAGAGGAATATGAGGTTGTATATGTAAGAGGAATATGAAGTAGTATGTTTAAGAGGAATATGAAGTAGTATGTTTAAGAGAAATATGAAGTAGTATGCTTAAGAGGAATATGAAGTAGTATGTTTAAGAGGAATATAAAGTACTATGTTTAAGAGGAATATGAAGTAGTATATTTAAGAGGAATATGAAGTAGTATGTTTAAGAGGAATATGAAGTAGTATATTTTAAAGGAATATGAAGTAGTATGTTTAAGAGGAATATAAAGTTGTATGTTTAAGAGGAATATGAAGTAGTATGTTTAAGAGGAATATGAAGTAGTATGTTAAAGAGGAATATGAAGTAGTATATTTAAGAGGAATATGAAGAATTATGTTTAAGAGGAATATGAAGTAGTATATTTAAGAGGAATATGAAGTAGTATGTTTAAGAGGAATATGAAGTAGTATATTTAAGAGGAATATGAAGTAGTATGTTTAAGAGGAATATATAGTAGTATGTTTAAGAAGAATATGAAATAGTATGTTTATGATGAATATGAAGTTGTATGTTTAAGAGGAATATGAAGTAGTATATTTAAGAGGAATATAAAGTCGTATGTTTAAGAGGAATATGAAGTAGTATGTTTAAGAGGAATATGAAGTAGTATGTTAAAGAGGAATATGAAGTAGTATATTTAAGAGGAATATGAAGTCTTATGTTTAAGAGGAATATGAAGTAGTATATTTAAGAGGAATATGAAGTAGTATGTTTAAGAGGAATATGAAGTAGTATGTTTAAGAGGAATATGAAGTAGTATGTTTAAGAGGAATATGAAGTAGTATGTTCAAGAGGAATATGAAGTAGTATGTTAAAGATGAATATGAAGTAGTATATTTCAGAGGAATATGAAGTAGTATGTTTAAGAGGAATATGAAGTAGTATGTTTAGGAGGAATATGAAGTAGTATGTTTAAGAGGACTATGAAGTAGTGTGTTTAAGAGGCATATGAAGTAGTATGCTTAAAAGGAATATGAAGTAGTATGTTTAAGAGGAATATGAAGTAGTATGTTTAAGAGGAATATGAAGTAGTATATTTAAAAGGAATATGAAGCAGCATATTTTTAGAGGAATATGAAGTAGCATATTTAAGAGGAATAAGATGAAGTATGTTTAAGAGGAATATGAAGTAGTATGTTTAAGAGGAATATGAAGTAGTATGTTTAAGAGGAATATGAAGTAGTATGTTTAAGAGGAATATGAAGTAGTATGTTTCAAAGGAATATGAAGTAGTATGTTTAAGAGGAATATGAAGTATTTTATTTAAGAGGAAAATGAAGTAGTATGTTTAAGAGGAATATGAAGTAGTATGTTTAAGAGGAATATGAAGTAGTATGTTTAAAAGGAATATGAAGAAGTATTTTTAAGAGGAAAATGAAGTAGTATGTTTAAGATGAATAATATGAAGTAATATATTTAAGAGGAATATGAAGTAGTATATTTAAGAGGAATATAAAGTCGTATATTTAAGAGGAATATGAAGTAGTATGTTTAAGAGGAATATGAAGTAGTATGTTAAAGAGGAATATGAAGTAGTATATTTAAGAGGAATATGAAGTATTATGTTTTAGAGGAATTTGAAGTAGTATATTTAAGAGGAATATGAAGTAGTATGTTTAAGAGGAATATGAAGTAGTATATTTAAGAGGAATATGAAGTAGTATGTTTAAGAGGAATATGAAGTAGTATGTTTAGGAGGAATATGAAGTAATATGTTTAAGAGGAATATGAAGTAGTATGTTTAAGAGGAATATTAAATAGTATGTTTAAGAGGAATATGAAGTAGTATGTTTAAGATGAATATGAAGTATGTTTAAGAGAAATATGAAGTAGTATGTTTAAGAGGAATATGAAGTAGTATGTTTAAGAGGAATATGAAGTAGTATGTTTAAGAGGAATATGAAGTAGTATTATTAAGAGGAATATGAAGTAGTATATTTAAGAGGAATATGAAGTAGTATATTTAAGAGAAATATGAAGTTGTATGTTTAAGAGGCATATGAATTAATATGTTTAAGAGGAATATGAAGTAGTATGTTTAAGAGGAATATGAGGTAGTAAGTTTAAGAGGAACATGAAGTGGTATGTGTAAGAGGAATATAAAGTAGTATATTTAATAGGAATAGGAAGTAGTATATTTAAGAGGAATATGAAGTAGTATGTTTAAGAGAAATATGAAGTAGTATGCTTATGAGGAATATGAAGTAGAATGTTTAAGAGGAATATGAAGTAGTATGTTTAAGAGGAATATGAGGTAGTATATTTAAGAGGAATATGAAGTACTATGTTTAAGAGGAATATGAAGTAGTATGTTTAAGAGAAATATGAAGTAGTATATTTCGGAGAAATATGAAGTAGTATCTTTAAGAGGAATATGAAGTAGTGTGTTTAAGAGGCATATGAAGTAGTATGTTTAAGAGAAATATGAAGTGGTATGCTTAAGAGGAATATGAAGTAGTATGTTTAAGAGGAATATGAAGTAGTATGTTTAAGAAGAATATGAGGTAGTATATTTAAGAGGAATATGAAGTAGTATGTTTAAGAGGAATATGAAGTGGTGTGTTTAGGAAGAATATGAAGTAGTATATTTAAGAGGAAAATGAAGTAGTATGTTTAAGAGGAATATGAAGTAGTATATTTAAGAGGAATATGAAGTAGTATGCTTAAGAGGAATATGAAGTAGTATGTTTAAGAGGAATATGAAGCAGTATATTTAAGGGGAATATGAAGTAGTATGTTTAAGAGGAATATGAAGTAGTATGTTTAAGAGGAATATGAAGTAATATGTTTAAGAGGAATATGAAGTAGTATGTTTAAGAGGAATATGAAATAGTATGTTTAAGAGGAATATGAATTAGTATGTTTAAGATGAATATGAAGTATGTTTAAGAGAAATATGAAGTAGTATGTTTAAGAGGAATATGAAGTAGTATGTTTAAGATGAATATGAAGTAGTATGTTTTAGAGGAATATGAAGTAGTATTATTAAGAGGAATATGAAGTAGTATATTTAAGAGGAATATGAAGTAGTATATTTAAGAGCAATTTGAAGTAGTAAGTTTAAGAGGCATATGAATTAATATGTTTAAGAGGAATATGAAGTAGTATGTTTAAGAGGAATATGAGGTAGTAAGTTTAAGAGGAACATGAAGTGGTATGTTTAAGAGGAATATGAAGTAGTATATTTAAGCGGAATAGGAAGTAGTATATTTAAGAAGAATATGAAATAGTATGTTTAAGAGAAATATGAAGTAGTATGCTTAAGAGGAATATGAAGTAGTATGTTTAAGAGGAATATGAAGTAGTATATTTAAGAGGAATATGAGGTTGTATATTTAAGAGGAATATGAAGTAGTATGTTTAAGAGGAATATGAAGTAGTATGTTTAAGAGAAATATGAAGTAGTATGCTTAAGAGGAATATGAAGTAGTATGTTTAAGAGGAATATAAAGTACTATGTTTAAGAGGAATATGAAGTAGTATATTTAAGAGGAATATGAAGTAGTATGTTTAAGAGGAATATGAAGTAGTATATTTTAAAGGAATATGAAGTAGTATGTTTAAGAGGAATATAAAGTTGTATGTTTAAGAGGAATATGAAGTAGTATGTTTAAGAAGAATATGAAGTAGTATGTTAAAGAGGAATATGAAGTAGTATATTTAAGAGGAATATGAAGTATTATGTTTAAGAGGAATATGAAGTAGTATATTTAAGAGGAATATGAAGTAGTATGTTTAAGAGGAATATGAAGTAGTATATTTAAGAGGAATATGAAGTAGTATGTTTAAGAGGAATATGAAGTAGTATGTTTAAGAAGAATATGAAATAGTATGTTTATGATGAATATGAAGTTGTATGTTTAAGAGGAATATGAAGTAGTATATTTAAGAGGAATATAAAGTCGTATGTTTAAGAGGAATATGAAGTAGTATGCTTAGAGGAATATGAAGTAGTATGTTAAAGAGGAATATGAAGTAGTATATTTAAGAGGAATATGAAGTCTTATGTTTAAGAGGAATATGAAGTAGTATATTTAAGAGGAATATGAAGTAGTATGTTTAAGAGGAATATGAAGTAGTATGTTTAAGAGGAATATGAAGTAGTATGTTTAAGAGGAATATGAAGTAGTATGTTCAAGAGGAATATGAAGTAGTATGTTAAAGATGAATATGAAGTAGTATATTTCAGAGGAATATGAAGTAGTATGTTTAAGAGGAATATGAAGTAGTATGTTTAGGAGGAATATGAAGTAGTATGTTTAAGAGGACTATGAAGTAGTGTGTTTAAGAGACATATGAAGTAGTATGCTTAAAAGGAATTTGAAGTAGTATGTTTAAGAGGAATATGAAGTAGTATGTTTAAGAGGAATATGAAGTAGTATATTTAAAAGGAATATGAAGCAGCATATTTAAGAGGAATATGAAGTAGCATATTTAAGAGGAATAAGATGAAGTATGTTTAAGAGGAATATGAAGTAGTATGTTTAAGAGGAATATGAAGTAGTATGTTTAAGAGGAATATGAAGTAGTATGTTTAAAAGGAATATGAAGTAGTATGTTTCAAAGGAATATGAAGTAGTATGTTTAAGAGGAATATGAAGTATTTTATTTAAGAGGAAAATGAAGTAGTATGTTTAAGAGGAATATGAAGTAGTATGTTTAAGAGGAATATGAAGTAGTATGTTTAAAAGGAATATGAAGAAGTATTTTTAAGAGGAAAATGAAGTAGTATGTTTAAGAGGAATATAAAGTAGTATATTTAAGAGGAATATGAAGTAGTATGTTTAAGAGGAATATGAAGTAGTATGTTTAAGAGGAATATGAAGTAGTATATTTAAGAGGAATATGAAGTAGTATGTTTAAGAGGAATATGATGTAGTATGCTTAAGAGGAATATGAAGTAATATGTTTAAGAGGAATATGAAGTAGTATGTTTAAGAGGAATATGAAGTAGTATGTTTAAGAGGAATATGAAGTAGTATATATAAGAGGAATATGAAGTAGTATGTTTAAGAGAAATATGAAATGGTATGTTTAAGAGGAATATGAAGAAGTATGTTTAAGAGGAATATGAATTAGTATGTTTAAGAGGAATATGAAATAGTATGTTTAAGATGAATATGAAGTATGTTTAAGAGGAATATGAAGTAGTATGTTTAAGAGGAATATGAAGTAGTATGTTTAAGAGGAATATGAAGTAGTATGTTTAAGAGGAATATGAAGTAGTATGTTTAAGAGGAATATGAAGTAGTATGTTTCAAAGGAATATGAAGTAGTATGTTTAAGAGGAATATGAAGTATTTTATTTAAGAGGAAAATGAAGTAGTTTGTTTAAGAGGAATATGAATTAGTATGTTTAAGAGGAATATGAAGTAATAAGTTTAAGAGGAATATGAAGTAGTAAGTTTAAGAGGAATATGAAGTTGTATGTTTAAGAGGAATATGAAGTAGTATATTTAAGAGGAAAATGAAGTAGTATGTTTAAGAGGAATATGAAGTAGTGTATTTGAGAGGAATATGAAGTAGTATGTTTAAGAGCAATATGAAGTAGTATGTTTAAGAAGAATATGAAGTAGTATATTTAAGAGGAATATGAAGTAGTATGTTTAAGAGGAATATGAAGTAGTATGTTTAAGAGGAATATGAAGTAATATGTATAAGAGGAATATAAAGTAGTATGTTTAAGAGGAATACGAAGTAGTATGTTTAAGAGGAATATGAAGTAGTATATTTAAGAGGAATATGAAGTAGTATGTTTAAGAGGAATATGAAGTAGTATGTTTAAGAGGAATATGAAGTTGTATATTTAAGAGGAATATAAAGTAGTATGTTTAAGAGGAATATGAAGTAGTATGTTTACGAGGAATATGAAGTAGTATGTTAAAGAGGAATATGAAGTAGTATGTTAAAGATGAATATGAAGTAGTATATTTCAGAGCAATATGAAGTAGTATGTTTAAGAGGAATATAAAGTAGTATGTTTAAGAGGATTATGAAGTAGTGTGTTTAAGAGGCATATGAAGTAGTATGCTTAAAAGGAATATGAAGTAGTATGTTTAAGAGGAATATGAAGTAGTATGTTTAAGAGGAATATGAAGTAGTATATTTAAGAGAAATATGAAGCAGTATATTTAAGAGGAATATGAAGTAGCATATTTAAGAGGAATAAGATGAAGTATGTTTAAGAGGAATATGAAGTAGTATGTTTAAGAGGAATATGAAGTAGTATGTTTAAGAGGAATATGAAGTAGTATGTTTAAGAGGAATATGAAGTAGTATGTTTCAAATGAATATGAAGTAGTATGTTTAAGAGGAATATGAAGTATTTTATTTAAGAGGAAAATGAAGTAGTATGTTTAAGAGGAATATGAAGTAGTATGTTTAAGAGGAATATGAAGTAGTATGTTTAAAAGGAATATGAAGTAGTATATTTAAGAGGAAAATGAAGTAGTATGTTTAGGAGGAATATGAAGTAATATGTTTAAGAGGAATATGAAGTAGTATGTTTAAGAGGAATATGAAGTAGTATGTTTAAGAGCAATATGAAGTAGTATATATAAGAGGAATATGAAGTAGTATGTTTAAGAGAAATATGAAGTGGTATGTTTAAGAGGAATATGAAGAAGTATGTTTAAGAGGAATATGAAATAGTATGTTTAAGAGGAATATGAAGTAGTATGTTTAAGATGAATATGAAGTATGTTTAAGAGGAATATGAAGTAGTATGTTTAAGAGGAATATGAAGTAGTATGTTTAAGAGGAATATGAAGTAGTATGGTTAAGAGGAATATGAAGTAGTATGTTTAAGAGGAATATGAAGTAGTATGTTTCAAAGGAATATGAAGTAGTATGTTTAAGAGGAATATGAAGTATTTTATTTAAGAGGAAAATGAAGTAGTTTGTTTAAGAGGTATATGAAGTAGTATGTTTAAGAGGAATATGAAGTAGTATATTTAAGAGGAATATGAAGTAGTATGTCTAAGAGGAATATGAAGTAGTATGTTTAAGAGGAATATGAAGTAGTATGTTTAAGAGGAATATGAAGTAGTTTGTTTAAGAGGAATATGAAGTAGTATTTTTAAGAGGAATATGAAGTAGTATGTTTAAGAAGAATGTGAAGTAGTATGTTTAAGAGGAATATAAAGTAGTATGTTTAAGAGGAACATGAAGTAGTATGTTTAAGAGGAATATGAAGTAGTATGTGTAAGAGGAATATGAAGTTCTATGTTTAAGAGGAATATGAAGTAGAAAGTTTAAGAGAAATATGAAGTAGTCTGTTTAAGATGAATATAAAGTAGTATGTTTAAGAGGAACATGAAGTAGTATGTTTAAGAGGAATATGAAGTAGTATATTTAAGAGGATTATGAAGTAGTATGTTTAAGGGGAATATGAAGTTGTATGTTTAAGAGGAATATGAAGAAGTATGTTTAAGAGGAATATGAAGTAATATGTGTAAGAGGAATATGAAGTAGTATATTTAAGAGGAATATGAAGTAGTATGTTTAAGAGGAATATGAAGTAGTATGTTTAAGAGGAATATGAAGTGGTATATTTAAGATTAATATGAAGTAGTATGTTTAAGAGGAATATGAAGTAGTATATTTAAGAGGAATATGAAGTATTATGTTAAAGAGGAATATGAAGTAGTATGTTTAAGAGGAATATGAAGTAGGTTGTTTAAGAGGAATATGACGTAGTCTGTTTAAGAGGAATATGAAGTAGTATGTTTAAGAAGAATATGAAGTAGTATGTTTAAGAGGAATATAAAGTACTATGTTTAAGAGGAATATGAAGTAGTATTTTTAAGAGGATTATGAGGTAGTATGTTTAAAAGGAATATGAAGTAGTATGTTTAAGATGAATATGAAGTAGTATATTTAAGAGGAAGAGGAAGTAGTATGTTTAAGATGAATATTAAGTAGTATGTTTAACAGGAATATGAAGTTGTATATTAAAGAGGAATATGAAGTAGTATGTTTAAGAGGAATATGATGTAGTATATTTAAGAGGAATATGAAGTAGTATGTTTAAGAGGAATATGAAGTAGTATATTTAAGAGGAATATGAAGTAGTATGTTTAAGAGGAATATGAAGTAGTTTGTTTAAGATGAATATGAAGTAGTATATTTAAGAGGAATATGAAGCAGTATGTCTTAGAGGAATATGAAGTAGTATATTTAAGAGGAATATGAAGTAGTATATTTAAGAGGAATATGAAGTATTATATTTAAGAGGAATATGAAGTAGTTTGTTTAAAAGGAATATGAAGTAGTATGTTTAAGAGGAATATGAAGTAGTATGTTTAAGAGGACTATGAAGTTGTTTGTTTAAGAGGAATATGAAGTAGTATGTTTAAGAGGAATATGAAGTGGTATATTTAAGATTAATATGAAGTAGTATGTTTAAGAGGAATATGAAGTAGTATATTTAAGAGGAATATGAAGTATTATGTTAAAGAGGAATATGAAGTAGTATGTTTAAGAGGAATATGAAGTAGGTTGTTTAAGAGGAATATGACGTAGTCTGTTTAAGTGGAATATGAAGTAGTATGTTTAAGAAGAATATGAAGTAGTATGTTTAAGAGGAATATAAAGTACTATGTTTAAGAGGAATATGAAGTAGTATTTTTAAGAGGATTATGAGGTAGTATGTTTAAAAGGAATATGAAGTAGTATGTTTAAGATGAATATGAAGTAGTATATTTAAGAGGAAGAGGAAGTAGTATGTTTAAGATGAATATTAAGTAGTATGTTTAACAGGAATATGAAGTTGTATATTAAAGAGGAATATGAAGTAGTATGTTTAAGAGGAATATGATGTAGTATATTTAAGAGGAATATGAAGTAGTATGTTTAAGAGGAATATGAAGTAGTATATTTAAGAGGAATATGAAGTAGTATGTTTAAGAGGAATATGAAGTAGTTTGTTTAAGATGAATATGAAGTAGTATATTTAAGAGGAATATGAAGCAGTATGTCTTAGAGGAATATGAAGTAGTATATTTAAGAGGAATATGAAGTAGTATATTTAAGAGGAATATGAAGTATTATATTTAAGAGGAATATGAAGTAGTTTGTTTAAAAGGAATATGAAGTAGTATGTTTAAGAGGAATATGAAGTAGTATGTTTAAGAGGACTATGAAGTTATTTGTTTAAGAGGAATATGAAGTAGTATGTTTAAGAGGAATATGAAGTAGTATGTTTAAGAGGATTATGAAGTAGTATATTTAAGAGGAATATGAAGTTGTATGTTTAAGAGGAATATGAAGTAGTATGTTTAAGAGGAATATGAAGTAGTATGTTTAAGAGGAATATGAAGTAATATGTTTAAGAGGAATATGAAGTAGTAAGTTTAAGAAGAATATGAAGTAGTATGTTTAAGAGGAATATGAAGTAGTATATTTAAGAGGAAAATGAAGTAGTATGTTTAAGAGGAATATGAAGTAGTATGTTTAAGAGGAATATGAAGTAGTATGTTTAAGAGGAATATGAAGTAGTATGTTTATGAGGAATATGAAGTATTATGCTAAAGAGGAATATGAAGTAGTATATTTAAGAGGAATATGAAGTAGTATATTTAAGAGGAATATGAAAAAGTATGTTTAAGAGGCATATGAATTAGTATGTTTAAGAGGAATATGAAGTAGTATGTTTAAGATGAACATGAAGTAGTATGTTTAAGAGGAATATGAAGTAGTATGTTTAAGAGGAATATGAAGTAGTATATGTAAGAGGAATATAAAGTAGTATGTTTAAGAGGATTATGAAGTAGTATATTTAAGAGGAATATGAAGTAGTATGTTTAAGAGGAATATGAAGCAGTATTTTTAAAAGAAATATGAAGTAGTATGTTTAAGAGGAATATGAAGTAGTATGTGTAAGAGGAATATGAATTAGTATATTTAAGAGGAATATGAATTAGTTTATTTAAGAGGAAGATGAAGTAGAATGTTTAAGAAGAATTGGAAGTAGTATGTTAAAGAGGAATATGAAGTAGTATATTTAAGAGGAATAAGAAGTAGTATGTTTAAGAGGAATATGAAGTAGTATATTTAAGAGGAATATGAAGTAGTATGTTTAAGAGGAATATGAAGTAGTATGTTTAAGAGGAATATGAAGTAGTATGTTTAAGAGGAATATGAAGTAGTTTGTTTAAGAGGAATATGAAGTAGTATTTTTAAGAGGAATATGAAGTAGTATGTTTAAGAAGAATGTGAAGTAGTATGTTTGAGAGGAATATAAAGTAGTATGTTTAAGAGGAACATGAAGTAGTATGTTTAAGAGGAATATGAAGTAGTATGTTTAAGAGGAATATGAAATTCTATGTTTAAGAGGAAAATGAAGTAGTAAGTTTAAGAGAAATATGAAGCAGTCTGTTTAAGATGAATATAAAGTAGTATGTTTAAGAGGAACAAGAAGTAGTATGTTTAAGAGGAATATGAAGTAGTATATTTAAGAGGATTATGAAGTAGTATGTTTAAGGGGAATATGAAGTAGTATGTTTAAGAGGAATATGAAGAAGTATGTTTAAGAGGAAAATGAAGTAATATGTGTAAGAGGAATATGAAGTAGTATATTTAAGAGGAATATGAAGTAGTATGTTTAAGAGAAATATGAAGTAGTATGTTTAAGAGTAATATGAAGTGGTATATTTAAGATTAATATGAAGTAGTATGTTTAAGAGGAATATGAAGTAGTATATTTAAGAGGAATATGAAGTATTATGTTAAAGAGGAATATGAAGTAGTATGTTTAAGAGGAATATGAAGTAGGTTCTTTAAGAGGAATATGAAGTAGTCTGTTTAAGAGGAATATGAAGTAGTATGTTTAAGAAGAATATGAAGTAGTATGTTTAAGAGGAATATAAATTAGTATGTTTAAGAGGAATATGAAGTAGTATTTTTAAGAGGATTATGAGGTAGTATGTTTAAAAGGAATATGAAGTAGTATGTTTAAGATGAATATGAAGTAGTATATTTAGGAGGAATAGGAAGTAGTATGTTTAAGATGAATATTAAGTAGTTTGTTTAACAGGAATATGAAGCTGTATATTAAAGAGGAATATGAAGTAGTATGTTTAAGAGGAATATGATGTAGTATATTTAAGAGGAATATGAAGTAGTATGTTTAAGAGGAATATGAAGTAGTATGTTTAAGAGGAGTATGAAGAAGTATGTTTAAGAGGAATATGAAGTAGTATATTTAAGAGGAATATGAAGTAGCATATTTAAGAGGAATATGAAATAGTATGTTTAAGAGGAATATGAAGTAGTATGTTAAAGAGGAATATGAAGTAGTCTGTTTAAGAGGAATATGAAGTAGTATGTTTAAGAAGAATATGAAGTAGTATTTTTAAGAGGATTATGAGGTAGTATGTTTAAAAGGAATATGTAGTAGTATGTTTAAGATGAATACGAAGTAGTATATTTAGGAGGAATAGGAAGTAGTGTGTTTAAGATGAATATTAAGTAGTATGTTTAACAGGAATATGAAGTTGTATATTAAAGAGGAATATGAAGTTGTATGTTTAAGAGGAATATGATGTAGTATATTTAAGAGGAATATGAAGTAGTATGTTTAAGAAGAATATGAAGTAGTATATTTAAGAGGAATATGAAGTAGTATGTTTAAGAGGAATATGAAGTAGTTTGTTTAAGAGGAATAAGAAGTAGTATATTTAAGAGGAATATGAAGCAGTATGTCTAAGAGGAATATGAAGTAGTATATTTAAGAGGAATATGAAATAGTATATTTAAGAGGAATATGAAGTATTATATTTAAGAGGAATATGAAGTAGTTTGTTTAAAAGGAATATGAAGTAGTATGTTTAAGAGGAATATGAAGTAGTATGTTTAAGAGGAATATGAAGTTGTTTGTTTAAGAGGAATATGAAGAAGTATGTTTAAGAGGAATATGAAGTAGTATGTTTAAGAGGATTATGAAGTAGTATATTTAAGAGGAATATGAAGTAGTATGTTTAAGAGGAATATGAAGTAGTATATTTAAGAGGAATATGAAGTAGTATGTTTAAGAGGAATATGAAGTAGTGTGTTTAAGAGGAATATGAGAGGAATATCAAGTAGTATGTTTAAGAGGAATATGAAGTAGTATGTTTAAGAGGAATATGAAGTAGTATGTTTAAGCGGAATATGAAGTAGTATGTTTAAGAGGAATATGAAATAGTATGTTTAAGAGGAATATGAAGTAGTACGTTTAAGAGGAATATGAACTAGTATATTTAAGAGGAATATGAAGTATTGTAGTATCTTTAAGAGGAATATGAAGTAGTATCTTTAAGAGGAATATGAAGTAGTATATTTAAGAGGAATATGAAGTAGTATGTTTAAGAGGAATATGAAGTAGTTTGTTTAAGAGGAATAAGAAGTAGTATATTTAAGAGGAATATGAAGCAGTATGTTTAAGAGGAATATGAAGTAGTATATTTAAGAGGAATATGAAATAGTATATTTAAGAGGAATATGAAGCAGTATGTCTAAGAGGAATATGAAGTAGTATATTTAAGAGGAATATGAAATAGTATATTTAAGAGGAATATGAAGTATTATATTTAAGAGGAATATGAAGTAGTTTGTTTAAAAGGAATATGAAGTAGTATGTTTAAGAGGAATATGAAGTAGTATGTTTAAGAGGAATATGAAGTTGTTTGTTTAAGAGGAATATGAAGTAGTATGTTTAAGAGGAATATGAAGTAGTATGTTTAAGAGGATTATGAAGTAGTATATTTAAGAGGAATATGAAGTAGTATGTTTAAGAGGAATATGAAGTAGTATATTTAAGAGGAATATGAAGTAGTATGTTTAAGAGGAATATGAAGTAGTGTGTTTAAGAGGAATATGAGAGGAATATCAAGTAGTATGTTTAAGAGGAATATAAAGTAGTATGTTTAAGAGGAACATGAAGTAGTATGTTTAAGAGGAATATGAAGTAGTATGTTTAAGAGGAATATGAAGTAGTATGTTTAAGAGGAATATGAAGTAGTACGTTTCAGAGGAATATGAACTAGTATATTTAAGAGGAATATGAAGTATTGTAGTATCTTTAAGAGGAATATGAAGTAGTATATTTAAGAGGAATATGAAGTAGTATGTTTAAGAGGAATATGAAGTAGTATGTTTAAGATGTATATGAAGTAGTTTATGTCAGAGGAATATGAAATAGTATGTTTAAGAGGAATATAAAGTAGTATGTTTAAGAGGAATATGAAGTAGTATGTTTAATAGGAATATGAAGTAGTATGTTTAAGAGGAATATGAAGTAGTATATTTAAGAGGAATATGAAGTAGTATGTTTAAGAGGAATATAAATTAGTATGTTTAAGAGGAATATGAAGTAGTATGTTTAAGAGGAATAAGAAGTAGTATGTTTAAGAGGAATATGAAGTAGTATATTTAAGAGGAATATAAATTAGTATATTTAAGAGAAATATGAAGTAGTATATTTAAGAGGAATATGATGTAGTATGTTTAAGAGGAATATGAAGTCGTATGTTTAAAAGGAATATGAAGTAGTATATTTAAGAGGAATATGAAGTAGTATGTTTAAGAGGAATATGAAGTAGTATGTTTAAGAAGAATATGAAGTTGTATGTTTAAGAGTAATACGAAGTAGTATGTTTAAGAGGAATATGAAGTAGTATGTTTAAGAGGAATATGAAGTAGTATGTTTAAGAGGAATATAAGGTAGTATGTTTGAGAGGAATATGAAGTAGTATGTTTAAGAGGAATATGAAGTAGTATGTTTTAGAGGAATATGAAGTAGTATATTTAAGAGGAATATGAAGTAGTATGTTTAAGAAGAATATGAAGTTGTATGTTTAAGAGGAATATGAAATAGTATGTTTAAGAGGAATATGAAGTAGTATGTTTAAGAGGAGTATGAAGAAGTATGTTTAAGAGGAAAATGAAGTAGTATATTTAAGAGGAATATGAAGTAGCATATTTAAGAGGAATATGAAGTAGTATGTTTAAGAGGAATATGAAGTAGTATGTTAAAGAGGAATATGAAGTAGTCTGTTTAAGAGGAATATGAAGTAGTATGTTTAAGAAGAATATGAAGTAGTATGTTTAAGAGGAATATAAAGTAGTACGTTTAAGAGGAATATGAAGTAGTATTTTTAAGAGGATTATGAGGTAGTATGTTTAAAAGGAATATGAAGTAGTATGTTTAAGATGAATATGAAGTAGTATATTTAAGAGGAATAGGAAGTAGTATGTTTAAGATGAATATTAAGTAGTATGTTTAACAGGAATATGAAGTTGTATATTAAAGAGGAAGATGAAGTAGTATGTTTAAGAGGAATATGATGTAGTATATTTAAGAGGAATATGAAGTAGTATGTTTAAGAGGAATATGAAGTAGTATATTTAAGAGGAATATGAAGTAGTATGTTTAAGAGGAATATGAAGTAGTGTGTTTAAGAGGAATATGAAGTAGTATATTTAAGAGGAATATGAAGCAGTATGTCTAAGAGGAATATGAAGTAGTATATTTAAGAGGAATATGAAGTAGTATATTTAAGAGAAATATAAAGTATTATATTTAAGAGGAATATGAAGTAGTTTGTTTAAAAGGAATATGAAGTAGTATATTTAAGAGGAATATGAAGTAGTATGTTTAAGAGGAATATGAAGTTGTTTGTTTAAGAGGAATATGAAGTAGTATGTTTAAGAGGAATATGAAGTAGTATGTTTAAGAGGATTATGAAGTAGTATATTTAAGAGGAATATGAAGTAGTATGTTTAAGAGGAATATGAAGTAGTATGTTTAAGAGGAATATGAAGTAGTATGTTTAAGAAGAATATGAAGTAGTATGTTTAAGAGGAATATAAAGTAGTATGTTTAAGAGGAACATGAAGTAGTATTTTTAGGCGGAATATGAAGTTGTATGTTTAAGAGGAATATGAAGTAGTATGTTTAAGAGGAATATGAAGTAGTATGTTTAAGAGGAATATGAAGTAGTATATTTAAGAGAAATATGAAGTATTATGTTTAAGAGGAATATGAAGTAGTCTGTTTAAGGTGAATATGAAGTAGTATATTTAAGAGGAATATGAAGAAGTCTGTTAAAGAGGAATATGAAGTAGTATATTTAAGAGGAATATAAAGTAGTATATTTAAGGGGAATATGAAGTAGTATATTTAAGAGGAATATGAAGTAGTATGTTTAAGAGGAATATGAAGTAGTATGTTTAAGAAGAATATGAAGTAGTACGTTTATGAGGAATATGAAGTAGTATGTTTAAGAGGAATATGAAGTTGTATATTTAACAGGAATATGAAGTAGTATATTTAAGAGGAATATGAAGCAGTATGTTTAAGAGGAATATGAAGTAGTATGTTAAAGAGGAATGTGAAGTTGTATGTTTAAGAGGAATATGCAGTTGTATTTTTAAGAGGAATATGAAGTAGAATGTTTAAGGGGAATATGAAGTAGTATGTTTAAGAGGACTATGAAGTAGTATGTTTAAGAGGAATATGAAGTAGTATATTTAAGGGAATATGAAGCAGTATATTTAAGAGGAATATGAAGTAGTATATTTAAGAGGAATATGAATTAGTATATTTAAGAGGAATATGAAGTAGTATGTTTAAGAGGAATATGCAGTAGTATGTTTAAGAGGAATATGAAGTAGTATATTTAAGAGGAATATGAAGTAGTATATTTAAGAGGAATATGAAGTAGTATGTTTAAGAGGAATATGAAGTAGTATGCTTAAGAGGAATATGACGTAGTATGTTTAAGAGGAATATGAAGTAGTATGTTTAAGAGGAATATGAAGTAGTATGTTTAAGAGGAATTCGAAGTAGTATGTTTAAAAGAAATATAAAGTAGTATATTTAAGAGGAATATGAAGTAGTATGTTTAAGAGGAATACGAAGTACTATGTTGAAGAGGAATATGAAGTAGTATGTTCAAGAGGAATATGAAGTAGTATATTTAAGAGGAATATGAAATAGTATGTTTAAGAGGAATATGAAGTAGTATGTTTAAGAGGAATATGAGAGGAATATCAAGTAGTATGTTTAAGAGGAATATGAAGTACTATGTTGAAGAGGAATATGAAGTAGTATGTTCAAGAGGAATATAAAGTAGTATATTTAAGAGGAATATGAAGTAGTATGTTTAAGAGGAATACGAAGTACTATGTTGAAGAGGAATATGAAGTAGTATGTTCAAGAGGAATATGAAGTAGTATATTTAAGAGGAATATGAAGTAGTATGTTTAAGAGGAATACGAAGTACTATGTTGAAGAGGAATATAAAATAGTATGTTTAAGAGGAATATGAAGTAGTATGTTTAAGCGGAATATGAAGTAGTATGTTTAAGAGGAATATGAAGTAGTATGTTTAAGAGGAATATGAAGTAGTATGTTAAAGAGGAATATGAAGTAGTCTGTTTAAGAGGAATATGAAGTAGTATGTTTAAGAAGAATATGAAGTAGTATGTTTAAGAGGAATATAAAGTAGTACGTTTAAGAGGAATATGAAGTAGTATTTTTAAGAGGATTATGAGGTAGTATGTTTAAAAGGAATATGAAGTAGTATGTTTAAGATGAATATGAAGTAGTATATTTAAGAGGAATAGGAAGTAGTATGTTTAAGATGAATATTAAGTAGTATGTTTAACAGGAATATGAAGTTGTATATTAAAGAGGAAGATGAAGTAGTATGTTTAAGAGGAATATGATGTAGTATATTTAAGAGGAATATGAAGTAGTATGTTTAAGAGGAATATGAAGTAGTATATTTAAGAGGAATATGAAGTAGTATGTTTAAGAGGAATATGAAGTAGTGTGTTTAAGAGGAATATGAAGTAGTATATTTAAGAGGAATATGAAGCAGTATGTCTAAGAGGAATATGAAGTAGTATATTTAAGAGGAATATGAAGTAGTATATTTAAGAGAAATATAAAGTATTATATTTAAGAGGAATATGAAGTAGTTTGTTTAAAAGGAATATGAAGTAGTATATTTAAGAGGAATATGAAGTAGTATGTTTAAGAGGAATATGAAGTTGTTTGTTTAAGAGGAATATGAAGTAGTATGTTTAAGAGGAATATGAAGTAGTATGTTTAAGAGGATTATGAAGTAGTATATTTAAGAGGAATATGAAGTAGTATGTTTAAGAGGAATATGAAGTAGTATGTTTAAGAGGAATATGAAGTAGTATGTTTAAGAAGAATATGAAGTAGTATGTTTAAGAGGAATATAAAGTAGTATGTTTAAGAGGAACATGAAGTAGTATTTTTAGGCGGAATATGAAGTTGTATGTTTAAGAGGAATATGAAGTAGTATGTTTAAGAGGAATATGAAGTAGTATGTTTAAGAGGAATATGAAGTAGTATATTTAAGAGAAATATGAAGTATTATGTTTAAGAGGAATATGAAGTAGTCTGTTTAAGGTGAATATGAAGTAGTATATTTAAGAGGAATATGAAGAAGTCTGTTAAAGAGGAATATGAAGTAGTATATTTAAGAGGAATATAAAGTAGTATATTTAAGGGGAATATGAAGTAGTATATTTAAGAGGAATATGAAGTAGTATGTTTAAGAGGAATATGAAGTAGTATGTTTAAGAAGAATATGAAGTAGTACGTTTATGAGGAATATGAAGTAGTATGTTTAAGAGGAATATGAAGTTGTATATTTAACAGGAATATGAAGTAGTATATTTAAGAGGAATATGAAGCAGTATGTTTAAGAGGAATATGAAGTAGTATGTTAAAGAGGAATGTGAAGTTGTATGTTTAAGAGGAATATGCAGTTGTATTTTTAAGAGGAATATGAAGTAGAATGTTTAAGGGGAATATGAAGTAGCATGTTTAAGAGGACTATGAAGTAGTATGTTTAAGAGGAATATGAAGTAGTATATTTAAGGGAATATGAAGCAGTATATTTAAGAGGAATATGAAGTAGTATATTTAAGAGGAATATGAATTAGTATATTTAAGAGGAATATGAAGTAGTATGTTTAAGAGGAATATGCAGTAGTATGTTTAAGAGGAATATGAAGTAGTATATTTAAGAGGAATATGAAGTAGTATATTTAAGAGGAATATGAAGTAGTATGTTTAAGAGGAATATGAAGTAGTATGCTTAAGAGGAATATGACGTAGTATGTTTAAGAGGAATATGAAGTAGTATGTTTAAGAGGAATATGAAGTAGTATGTTTAAGAGGAATTCGAAGTAGTATGTTTAAGAGAAATATAAAGTAGTATATTTAAGAGAAATATGAAGTAGTATGTTTAAGAGGAATACGAAGTACTATGTTGAAGAGGAATATGAAGTAGTATGTTCAAGAGGAATATGAAGTAGTATATTTAAGAGGAATATGAAATAGTATGTTTAAGAGGAATATGAAGTAGTATGTTTAAGAGGAATATGAGAGGAATATCAAGTAGTATGTTTAAGAGGAATATGAAGTACTATGTTGAAGAGGAATATGAAGTAGTATGTTCAAGAGGAATATAAAGTAGTATATTTAAGAGGAATATGAAGTAGTATGTTTAAGAGGAATACGAAGTACTATGTTGAAGAGGAATATGAAGTAGTATGTTCAAGAGGAATATGAAGTAGTATATTTAAGAGGAATATGAAGTAGTATGTTTAAGAGGAATACGAAGTACTATGTTGAAGAGGAATATAAAATAGTATGTTTAAGAGGAATATGAAGTAGTATGTTTAAGCGGAATATGAAGTAGTATGTTTAAGAGGAATATGAAGTAGTATGTTTAAGAGGAATATGAAGTAGTATGTTTAAGAGGAATATGAACTAGTATATTTAAGAGGAATATGAAGTATTGTAGTATCTTTAAGAGGAATATGAAGTAGTATATTTAAGAGGAACATGAAGTAGTCTGTTTAAGAGGAATATGAAGTAGTATGTTTAAGAGGAATATAAAGTAGTATGTTTAAGAGGAATATGAAGTAGTATTTTTAAGAGGATTATGAGGTAGTATGTTTAAGAGGAATATAAAGTAGTATGTTTAGGAGGAACATGAAGTAGTATTTTTAGGCGGAATATGAAGTTGTATGTTTAAGAGGAATATGAAGTATTATGTTTAAGAGGAATATGAAGTAGTCTGTTTAAGTTGAATATGATGTAGTATGTTAAAGAGGAACATGAAGTAGTCTGTTTAAGAGGAATATGAAGTAGTATATTTAAGAGTAATATAAAGTAGTATATTTAAGGGGAATATGAAGTAGTATATTTAAGAGGAATATGAAGTAGTATGTTTAAGAGGAATATGAAGTAGTATGTTTAAGAGGAATATTAAGTAGTATGTTTATGAGGAATATGAAGTAGTATGTTTAAGAGGAATATGAAGTTGTATATTTAACAGGAATATGAAGTAGTATATTTAAAAGGAATATGAAGCAGTATGTTTAAGAGGAATATGAAGTAGTATGTTAAAGAGGAATATGAAGTTGTATGTTTAAGAGGAATATGAAGTAGTATATTTAAGAGGAATATGAAGTAGTATGTTTAAGGGGAATATGAAGTAGTATGTTTAAGAGGGCTATGAAGTAGTATATTTAAGAGGAATATGAAGTAGTATGTTTAAGAGGAATATGCAGTAGTATGTTTAAGAGGAATATGAAGTAGTATATTTAAGAGGAATATGAAGTAGTATGTTTAAGAGGAATATGAAGTAATATGTTTAAGAGGAATATGAAGTAGTATATTTAAGAGGAATATGAAGTAGTATATTTAAGAGGAATATGAAGTAGTATGTTTAAGAGGAATATGAAGTAGTATGCTTAAGAGGAATATGAAGTAGTATGTTTAAGAGGAATATGAAGTAGTATGTTTAAGAGGAATATGAAGTAGTATGTTTAAGAGGAATATGAAGTAGTATATTTAAGAGGAATATGAAGTATTATGTTTAAGAGGAATATGAAGTAGTATGTTTAAGAGGAATATGAAGTAGTATGTTTAAGAGGAATATGAAGTAGTATGTTTAAGAGGAATATGAAGTAATATGTTTAAGAGGAATATGAAGTAGTATATTTAAGAGGAATATGAAGTAGTATATTTAAGAGGAATATGAAGTAGTATGTTTAAGAGGAATATGAAGTAGTATGTTTAAGAGAAATTCGAAGTAGTATGTTTAAGAGGAATATAAAGTAGTATATTTAAGACGAATATGAAGTAGTATGTTTAAGAGGAATATGAAGTACTATGTTGAAGAGGAATATGAAGTAGTATGTTCAAGAGGAATATGAAGTAGTATATTTAAGAGGAATATGAAGTAGTATGTTTAAGAGGAATATGAAGTAGTATGTTTAAGAGGAATATGAGAGGAATATCAAGTAGTATGTTTAAGAGGAATATGAAGTAGTATGTTTAAGAGGAATATGAAGTAGTATGTTTAAGCGGAATATGAAGTAGTATGTTTAAGAGGAATATGAAGTAGTATGTTTAAGAGGAATATGAAGTAGTATGTTCAAGAGGAATATGAACTAGTATATTTAAGAGGAATATGAACTAGTATATTTAAGAGGAATATGAAGTATTGTAGTATCTTTAAGAGGAATATGAAGTAGTATGTTTTAAGAGGAATATGAAGTAGTATGTTTAAGACGAATATGAAGTAGTATGTTTAAGAGGAATATGAAGTAGTATATTTAAGATGTATATGAAGTAGCATATTTAAAAGGAATATGAAGTAGTATGTTTAAGAGGAATATGAAGTAGTTTATTTCAGAGGAATATGAAATAGTATGTTTAAGAGGAATATAAAGTAGTATGTTTAAGAGGAATATGAAGTAGTCTGTTTAATAGGAATATGAAGTAGTATGTTTAAGTGGAATATGAAGTAGTATATTTAAGAGGAATATTAAGTAGTATGTTTAAGAGGAATATAAATTAGTATGTTTAAGAGGAATATGAAGTAGTATGTTTAAGAGGAATAAGAAGTAGTATGTTTAAGAGGAATATGAAGTAGTATATTTAAGAGGAATATGAAGTAGTATATTTAAGAGGAATATGAAGTAGTATATTTAAGAGGAATATGATGAAGTATGTTTAAGAGGAATATGAAGTAGTATGTTTAAGAGGAATATGAAGTAGTATATTTAAGAGGAATATGAAGTTGTATGTTTAAGAGGAATATGAAATAGTATGTTTAAGAAGAATATGAAGTTGTATGTTTAAGAGGAATAGGAAGTAGTATGTTTAAGAGGAATATGAAGTATTATGTTTAAGAGGAATATGAAGTAGTATGTTTAAGAGGAATATAAGGTAGTATGTTTGAGAGGAATATGAAGTAGTATGTTTAAGAGGAATATGAAGTAGTATGTTTAAGAGGAATATGAAGTAGTATATTTAAGAGGAATATGAAGTAGTATGTTTAAGAAAAATCTGAAGTTGTATGTTTAAGAGGAATATGAAATAGTATGTTTAAGAGGAATATGAAGTAGTATGTTTAAGAGGAGTATGAAGAAGTATGTTTAAGAGGAATATGAAGTAGTATGTTTAAGAGGAATATGAAGTAGCATATTTAAGAGGAATATGAAGTACTATGTTTAAGAGGAATATGAAGTAGTATGTTAAAGAGGAATATGAAGTAGTATGTTTAAGAGGAATATGAAGTAGTATGTTTAAGAGAAATATGACGTAGTATGTTTAAGAGGAATATGAAGTAGTATGTTTAAGAGGAATATGAAGTAGTATATTTAAGAGGAATATGAAGTAGTATGTTAAAGAGGAATATGAAGTAGTATGTTTAAGAGGAATATGACGTAGTATGTTTAAGAGGAATATGAAGAATTATGTTTAAGAGGAATATGAAGTAGTATATTTAAGAGGAATATGAAGTAGTATATTTAAGAGGAATATGAAGAAGTATGTTTAAGAGGAATATGAAGTAGTTTGTTTAAGAGGAATATGAAGTAGTATATTTAAGAGGAATATGAAGCAGTATGTCTAAGAGGAATATGAAGTAGTATATTTAAGAGGAATATGAAGTAGTATATTTAAGAGGAATATGAAGTAGTTTGTTGAAGAGGAATATGAAGTAGTATGTTTAAGAGGAATATGAAGTAGTATGTTTAAGAGGAATATGAAGTAGTATGTTTAAGAAGAATATGAAGTTGTATGTTTAAGAGGAATAGGAAGTTGTATGTTTAAGAGGAATATGAAGTAGTATGTTTAAGAGGAATATGAAGTAGTATGTTTAAGAGGAATATAAGGTAGTATGTTTGAGAGGAATATGAAGTAGTATATTTAAGAGGAATATGAAGTAGTATGTTTAAGAGGAATATAAATTAGTATGTTTAAGAGGAATATGAAGTAGTATGTTTAAGAGGAATAAGAAGTAGTATGTTTAAGAGGAATATGAAGTAGTATATTTAAGAGGAATATGAAGTAGTATATTTAAGAGGAATATGAAGTAGTATATTTAAGAGGAATATGATGTAGTATGTTTAGGAGGAATATGAAGTTGTATGTTTAAGAGGAATATGAAGTAGCATATTTAAGAGGAATATGAAGTAGTATGTTTAAGAGGAATATGAAGTAGTATATTTAAGAGGAATATGAAGTAGTATGTTTAAGAGGAATATGAAGTAGTATGTTTAAGAAGAATATGAAGTTGTATGTTTAAGAGGAATAGGAAGTAGTATGTTTAAGAGGAATATGAAGTAGTATGTTTAAGAGGAATATGAAGTAGTATGTTTAAGAGGAATATAAGGTAGTATGTTTGAGAGGAATATGAAGTAGTATGTTTAAGAGGAATATGAAGTAGTATGTTTAAGAGGAATATGAAGTAGTATATTTATGAGGAATATGAAGTAGTATGTTTAAGAAGAATATGAAGTTGTATGTTTAAGAGGAATATGAAATAGTATGTTTAAGAGGAATATGAAGTAGTATGTTTAAGAGGAGTATGAAGAAGTATGTTTAAGAGGAATATGAAGTAGTATATTTAAGAGGAATATGAAGTAGCATTTTTAAGAGGAATATGAAGTAGTATGTTTAAGAGAAATATGAAGTAGTATGTTAAAGAGGAATATGAAGTAGTATGTTTAAGAGGAATATGAAGTAGTATGTTTAAGAGGAATATGAAGTAGTATGTTTAAGAGGAATATGAAGTAGTATGTTTAAGAGGAATATGAAGAAGTATATTTAAGAGGAATATGAAGTCGTATGTTTAAGAGGAATATGAAGTAGTTTGTTTAAGAGAAATATGAAGTAGTATATTTAAGAGGAATATGAAGCAGTATGTCTAAGAGGAATATGAAGTAGTATATTTAAGAGGAATATGATGTAGTATATTTAAGAGGAATATGAAGTAGTATATTTAAGAGGAATATGAAGTAGTATGTTTAAGAGGAATATGAAGTAGTTTGTTTAAGAGAAATATGAAGTAGTATATTTAAGAGGAATATGAAGCAGTATGTCTAAGAGGAAAATGAAGTAGTATATTTAAGAGGAATATGATGTAGTATATTTAAGAGGAATATGAAGTATTATATTTAAGAGGAATATGAAGTAGTTTGTTGAAGAGGAATATGAAGTAGTATGTTTAAGAGGAATATGAAGTAGTATGTTTAAGAGGAATATGAAGTAGTATGTTTAAGAAGAATATGAAGTAGTATGTTTAAGAGGAATATAAAGTAGTATGTTTAAGAGGAACATGAAGTAGTATTTTTAGGAGGAATATGAAGTAGTATGTTTAAGAGGAATATGAAGTAGTATGTTTAAGAGGAATATGAAGTAGTATGTTTAAGAGGAATATGAAGTAGTATATTTAAGAGGAATATGAAGTATTATGTTTAAGAGGAATATGAAGTAGTCTGTTTAAGGTGAATATGATGTAGTATGTTTAAGAGGAATATGAAGTAGTATGTTTAAGAGGAATATAAAGTAGTATATTTAAGGGGAATATGAAGTTGTATATTTAAGAGGAATATGAAGTGGTATGTTTAAGAGGAATATGAAGTAGTATGTTTAAGAGGAATATGAAGTAGCATGTTTATGAGGAATATGAAGTAGTATGTGTAAGAGGAATATGAAGTTGTATATTTAACAGGAATATGAAGCAGTATATTTAAGAGGAATATAAAGTAGTATGTTTAAGAGGAATATGAAGTAGTATGTTAAAGAGGAATATGAAGTAGTATGTTTAAGAGGAATATGAAGTAGTATATTTAAGAGGAATATTAAGTAGTATGTTAAAGGGGAATATGAAGTAGTATGTTTAAGAGGAATATGAAGTAGTATGTTTAAGAGGAATATGAAGTAGTATATTTAAGAGTAATATGAAGTAGTATGTTTAAGCGGAATTTGAAGTAGTATGTTTAAGAGGAATATGAAGTAGTGTGTTTAAGAGGAATATGAAGTAGTATGTTTAAGAGGACTATGAAGTAGTATGTTTAAGAGGAATATGAAGTAGTATATTTAAGAGGAATGTGAAGTAGTATGTTTAAGAGGAATATGAAGTAGTTTGTTTAAGAGAAATATGAAGTAGTATATTTAAGAGGAATATGAAGCAGTATGTCTAAGAGGAATATGATGTAGTATATTTAAGAGGAATATGATGTAGTATATTTAAGAGGAATATGAAGTATTATATTTAAGAGGAATATGAAGTAGTTTGTTGAAGAGGAATATGAAGTAGTATGTTTAAGAGGAATATGAAGTAGTATGTTTAAGAGGAATATGAAGTAGTATGTTTAAGAAGAATATGAAGTAGTATGTTTAAGAGGAATATAAAGTAGTATGTTTAAGAGGAACATGAAGTAGTATTTTTAGAAGGAATATGAAGTAGTATGTTTAAGAGGAATATGAAGTAGTATGTTTAAGAGGAATATGAAGTAGTATGTTTAAGAGGAATATGAAGTAGTATATTTAAGAGGAATATGAAGTATTATGTTTAAGAGGAATATGAAGTAGTCTGTTTAAGGTGAATATGATGTAGTATGTTTAAGAGGAATATGAAGTAGTATGGTTAAGAGGAATATAAAGTAGTATATTTAAGGGGAATATGAAGTTGTATATTTAAGAGGAATATGAAGTAGTATGTTTAAGAGGAATATGAAGTAGTATGTTTAAGAGGAATATGAAGTAGCACGTTTATGAGGAATATGAAGTAGTATGTTTAAGAGGAATATGAAGTTGTATATTTAACAGAAATATGAAGCAGTATATTTAAGAGGAATATGAAGTAGTATGTTTAAGAGGAATATGAAGTAGTATGTTAAAGAGGAATATGAAGTTGTATGTTTAAGAGGAATATGAAGTAGTATATTTAAGAGGAATATGAAGTAGTATGTTTAAGGGGAATATGAAGTAGTATGTTTAAGAGGAATATGAAGTAGTATGTTTAAGAGGAATATGAAGTAGTATATTTAAGAGTAATATGAAGTAGTATGTTTAAGCGGAATTTGAAGTAGTATGTTTAAGAGGAATATGAAGTAGTATGTTTAAGAGGAATATGAAGTAGTATGTTTAAGAGGACTATGAAGTAGTATGTTTAAGAGGAATATGAAGTAGTATATTTAAGAGGAATATAAAGCAGTATATTTAAAAGGAATATGAAGTAGTATATTTAAGAGGAATATGAATTAGTATATTTAAGAGGAATATGAAATAGTATGTTTAAGAGGAATATGCAGTAGTATGTTTAAGAGGAATATGAAGTAGTATGTTTAAGAGGACTATGAAGTAGTATGTTTAAGAGGAATATGAAGTAGTATATTTAAGAGGAATATGAAGGAGGATATTTAAAAGGAATATGAAGTAGTATGTTTAAGAGGAATATGAATTAGTATATTTAAGAGGAATATGAAGTAGTATGTTTAAGAGGAACATGCAGTAGTATGTTTAAGAGGAATATGAAGTACTATATTTAGGAGGAATATGAAGTAGTATGTTTACGAGGAATATGAAGTAATATGTTTAAGACGCATATGAAGTAGTATATTTAAGAGGACTATGAAGTAGTATGTTTAAGAGGAATATGCAGTAGTATGTTTAAGAGGAATATGAAGTACTATATTTAAGAGGAATATGAAGTAGTATGTTTACGAGGAATATGAAGTAATATGTTTAAGACGCATATGAAGTAGTATATTTAAGAGGAATATGAAGTAGTATATTTAAGAGGAATATGAAGTAGTATATTTAAGAGTAATATGAAGTAGTATGTTTAAGAGGAATTTGAAGTAGTATGTTTAAGAGGAATATGAAGTAGTATGTTTAAGAGGAATATGAAGTAGTATGTTTAAGAGGACTATGAAGTAGTATTTTTAAGAGGAATATGAGGTAGTATATTTAAGAGGAATATGAAGCAGTATATTTAAAAGGAATATGAAGTAGTATATTTAAGAGGAATATGAATTAGTATATTTAAGAGGAATATGAAGTAGTATGTTTAAGAGGAATATGCAGTAGTATGTTTAAGAGGAATATGAAGTAGTATATTTAAGAGGAATATGAAGTAGTATGTTTACGAGGAATATGAAGTAATATGTTTAAGAGGCATATGAACTAGTATATTTAAGAGGAATATGAAGTAGTATGTTTAAGAGGAATATGCAGTAGTATGTTTAAGAGGAATATGAAGTACTATATTTAAGAGGAATATGAAGTAGTATGTTTACGAGGAATATGAAGTAATATGTTTAAGACGCATATGAAGTAGTATATTTAAGAGGAATATGAAGTAGTATATTTAAGAAGAATATGAAGTAGTATATTTAAGAGTAATATGAAGTAGTATGTTTAAGAGGAATTTGAAGTAGTATGTTAAGAGGAATATGAAGTAGTATGTTTAAGAGGAATATGAAGTAGTATGTTTAAGAGGACTATGAAGTAGTATTTTTAAGAGGAATATGAGGTAGTATATTTAAGAGGAATATGAAGCAGTATATTTAAAAGGAATATGAAGTAGTATATTTAAGAGGAATATGAATTAGTATATTTAAGAGGAATATGAAGTAGTATGTTTAAGAGGAATATGCAGTAGTATGTTTAAGAGGAATATGAAGTAGTATATTTAAGAGGAATATGAAGTAGTATGTTTACGAGGAATATGAAGTAATATGTTTAAGAGGCATATGAACTAGTATATTTAAGAGGAATATGAAGAAGTATATTTAAGAGGAATTCGAAGTAGTATGTTTAAGAGGAATATAAAGTAGTATATTTAAGAGGAATATGAAGTAGTATGTTCAAGAGGAATATGAAGTACTACGTTGAAGAGGAATATGAAGTAGTAGGTTCAAGAGGAATATGAAGTAGTATATTTAAGAGGAATATGAAGTAGTATGTTTAAGAGGAATATGAAGTAGTATGTTTAAGAGGTATATGAGAGGAATATCAAGTAGTATGTTTAAGAGTAATATGAAGTAGTATGTTTAAGAGGAATATGAAGTAGTATGTTTAAGCGGAATATGAAGTAGTATGTTTAAGAGGAATATGAAGTAGTATGTTTAAGAGGAATATGAAGTAGTATGTTTAAGAGGAATTTGAACTAGTATATTTAAGAGGAATATGAAGTAGTATCTTTAAGAGGAATATGAAGTAGTATATTTAAGAGGAATATGAAGTAGTATGTTTAAGAGGAATATGAAGTAGAATGTTTAAGACAAATGTGAAGTAGTATGTTTAAGAGGAATATGAAGTAGTATATTTAAGATGTATATGAAGTAGCATATTCAAAAGGAATATGAAGAAGTATGTTTAAGAGGAATATGAAGTAGTATATTTCAGAGGAATATGAAATAGTATGTTTAAGAGGAATATGAAGTAGTATGTTTAAGAGGAATATGAAGTAGTATGTTTAAGAGGAATATGAAGTAGTATGTTTAAGAGGAATATGAAGTAGTATATTTAAGAGGAATATGAAGTAGTATGTTTAAGAGGAATATGAAGTTGTATATTTAACAGGAATATGAAGTAGTATATTTAAGAGGAATATAAAGTAGTATGTTTAGGAGGAATATGAAGTAGTATGTTAAAGCGGAATATGAAGTTGTATGTTTAAGAGGAATATGAAGTAGTATATTTAAGAGGAATATGAAGTAGTCTGTTTAAGGGGAACATGAAGTAGTATGTTTAAGAGGAATATGAAGTAGTATGTTTAAGAGGAATATGAAGTAGTATATTTAAGAGTAATATGAAGTAGTATGTTTAAGCGGAATTTGAAGTAGTATGTTTAAGAGGAATATGAAGTAGTATGTTTAAGAGGAATATGAAGTAGTATGTTTAAGAGGACTATGAAGTAGTATGTTTAAGAGGAATATGAAGTAGTATATTTAAGAGGAATATGAAGTAGTATGTTTAAGAGGAATATGAAGTAGTTTGTTTAAGAGAAATATGAAGTAGTATATTTAAAAGGAATATGAAGCAGTATGTCTAAGAGGACTATGAAGTAGTATTTTTAAGAGGAATATGAGGTAGTATATTTAAGAGGAATATGAAGCAGTATATTTAAAAGGAATATGAAGTAGTATATTTAAGAGGAATATGAATTAGTATATTTAAGAGGAATATGAAGTACTATGTTTAAGAGGAATATGCAGTAGTATGTTTAAGAGGAATATGAAGTAGTATATTTAAGAGGAATATGAAGTAGTATGTTTACGAGGAATATGAAGTAATATGTTTAAGAGGCATATGAAGTAGTATATTTAAGAGCAATATGAAGAAGTATATTTAAGAGGAATTCGAAGTAGTATGTTTAAGAGGAATATAAAGTAGTATATTTAATAGGAATATGAAGTAGTATGTTTAAGAGGAATATGAAGTACTACGTTGAAGAGGAATATGAAGTAGTAGGTTCAAGAGGAATATGAAGTAGTATATTTAAGAGGAATATGAAGTAGTATATTTAAGAGGAATATGAAGTAGTATGTTTAAGAGGTATATGAGAGGAATATCAAGTAGTATGTTTAAGAGTAATATGAAGTAGTATGTTTAAGAGGAATATGAAGTAGTATGTTTAAGCGGAATATGAAGTACGTATAGTATGTTTAAGAGGAATATGAAGTAGTATGTTTAAGAGGAATATGAAGTAGTATGTTTAAGAGGAATATGAACTAGTATATTTAAGAGGAATAGGAAGTAGTATCTTTAAGAGGAATATGAAGTAGTATATTTAAGAGGAATATGAAGTAGTATGTTTAAGAGGAATATGAAGTAGAATGTTTAAGACAAATATGAAGTAGTATGTTTAAGAGGAATGTGAAGTAGTATATTTAAGATGTATATGAAGTAGCATATTCAAAAGGAATATGAAGGAGTATGTTTAAGAGGAATATGAAGTAGTATATTTCAGAGGAATATGAAATAGTATGTTTAAGAGGAATATGAAGTAGTATGTTTAAGAGGAATATGAAGTAGTATGTTTAAGAGGAATATGAAGTAGTATGTTTAAGAGGAATATGAAGTAGTATATTTAAGAGGAATATGAAGTAGTATGTTTAAGAGGAATATGAAGTTGTATATTTAACAGGAATATGAAGTAGTATATTTAAGAGGAATATTAAGTAGTATGTTTACGAGGAATATAAAGTAGTATGTTAAAGAGGAATATGAAGTTGTATGTTTAAGAGGAATATGAAGTAGTATATTTAAGAGGAATATGAAGTAGTATGTTTAAGGGGAATATGAAGTAGTATGTTTAAGAGGAATATGAAGTAGTATGTTTAAGAGGAATATGAAGTAGTATATTTAAGAGTAATATGAAGTAGTATGTTTAAGCGGAATTTGAAGTAGTATGTTTAAGAGGAATATGAAGTAGTATGTTTAAGAGGAATATGAAGTAGTATGTTTAAGAGGACTATGAAGTAGTTTGTTTAAGAGAAATATGAAGTAGTATATTTAAGAGGAATATGAAGCAGTATGTCTAAGAGGAATATGAAGTAGTATATTTAAGAGGAATATGATGTAGTATATTTAAGAGGAATATGAAGTATTATATTTAAGAGGAATATGAAGTAGTTTGTTGAAGAGGAATATGAAGTAGTATGTTTAAGAGGAATATGAAGTAGTATGTTTAAGAGGAATATGAAGTAGTATGATTAAGAAGAATATGAAGTAGTATGTTTAAGAGGAATATAAAGTAGTATGTTTAAGAGGAACATGAAGTAGTATTTTTAGGAGGAATATTAAGTAGTATGTTTAAGAGGAATATGAAGTAGTATGTTTAAAAGGAATATGAAGTAGTATGTTTAAGAGGAATATGAAGTAGCATATTTAAGAGGAATATGAAGTATTATGTTTAAGAGGAATATGAAGTAGTCTGTTTAAGGTGAATATGATGTAGTATGTTTAAGAGGAATATGAAGTAGTATGTTTAAGAGGAACATAAAGTAGTATATTTAAGGGGAATATGAAGTTGTATATTTAAGAGGAATATGAAGTAGTATGTTTAAGAGGAATATGAAGTAGTATGTTTAAGAGGAATATGAAGTAGCATGTTTATGAGGAATATGAAGTAGTATGTTTAAGAGGAATATGAAGTTGTATATTTAACAGGAATATGAAGCAGTATATTTAAGAGGAATATGAAGTAGTATGTTAAAGAGGAATATGAAGTAGTATGTTTAAGAGGAATATGAAGTAGTATATTTAAGAGGAATATGAAGTAGTATGTTTAAGGGGAATATGAAGTAGTATGTTTAAGAGGAATATGAAGTAGTATGTTTAAGAGGAATATGAAGCAGTATATTTAAGAGTAATATGAAGTAGTATGTTTAAGCGGAATTTGAAGTAGTATGTTTAAGAGGAATATGAAGTAGTATGTTTAAGAGGAATATGAAGTAGTATGTTTAAGAGGACTATGAAGTAGTATGTTTAAGGGGAATATGAAGTAGTATATTTAAGAGGAATATGAAGCAGTATATTTAAAAGGAATATGAAGTAGTATATTTAAGAGGAATATGAATTAGTATGTTTACGAGGAATATGAAGTAATATGTTTAAGAGGCATATGAAGTAGTATATTTAAGAGGAATATGAAGAAGTATATTTAAGAGGAATTCGAAGTAGTATGTTTAAGAAGAATATAAAGTAGTATATTAAATAGGAATATGAAGTAGTATGTTTAAGAGGAATATGAAGTACTACGTTGAAGAGGAATATGAGATAGTAGGTTCAAGAGGAATATGAAGTAGTATATTTAAGAGGAATATGAAGTAGTATATTTAAGAGGAATATGAAGTAGTATGGTTAAGAGGTATATGAGAGGAATATCAAGTAGTATGTTTAAGAGTAATATGAAGTAGTATGTTTAAGAGGAATATAAAGTAGTATGTTTAAGCGGAATATGAAGTAGTATGTTTAAGAGGAATATGAAGTAGTATGTTTAAGAGGAATATGAAGTAGTATGTTTAAGAGGAATATGAACTAGTATATTTAAGAGGAATAGGAAGTAGTATCTTTAAGAGGAATATGAAGTAGTATATTTAAGAGGAATATGAAGTAGTATGTTTAAGAGGAATATGAAGTAGAATGTTTAAGACAAATGTGAAGTAGTATGTTTAAGAGGAATGTGAAGTAGTATATTTAAGATGTATATGAAGTAGCATATTCAAAAGGAATATGAAGGAGTATGTTTAAGAGGAATATGAAGTAGTATATTTCAGAGGAATATGAAATAGTATGTTTAAGAGGAATATGAAGTAGTATGTTTAAGAGGAATATGAAGTAGTATGTTTAAGAGGAATATGAAGTAGTATGTTTAAGACGAATATGAAGTAGTATATTTAAGAGGAATATGAAGTAGTATGTTTAAGAGGAATATGAAGTTGTATATTTAACAGGAATATGAAGTAGTATATTTAAGAGGAATATAAAGTAGTATGTTTAGGAGGAATATGAAGTAGTATGTTAAAGAGGAATATGAAGTTGTATGTTTAAGAGGAATATGAAGTAGTATATTTAAGAGGAATATGAAGTAGTATGTTTAAGGGGAATATGAAGTAGTATGTTTAAGAGGAATATGAAGTAGTATGTTAAAGAGGAATATGAAGTAGTATATTTAAGAGTAATATGAAGTAGTATGTTTAAGCGGAATTTGAAGTAGTATGTTTCAGAGGAATATGAAGTAGTATGTTTAAGAGGAATATGAAGTAGTATGTTTAAGAGGACTATGAAGTAGTATGTTTAAGAGGAATATGAAGTAGTATATTTAAGAGGAATATGAAGTAGTATGTTTAAGAGGAATATGAAGTAGTTTGTTTAAGAGAAATATGAAGTAGTATATTTAAGAGGAATATGAAGCAGTATGTCTAAGAGGAATATGAAGTAGTATATTTAAGAGGAATATGATGTAGTATATTTAAGAGGAATATGAAGTATTATATTTAAGAGGAATATGAAGTAGTTTGTTGAAGAGGAATATGTAGTAGTATGTTTAAGAGGAATATGAAGTAGTATGTTTAAGAGGAATATGAAGTAGTATGATTAAGCAGAATATGAAGTAGTATGTTTAAGAGGAATATAAAGTAGTATGTTTAAGAGGAACATGAAGTAGTATTTTTAGGAGGAATATGAAGTAGTATGTTTAAGAGGAATATGAAGTAGTATGTTTAAAAGGAATATGAAGTAGTATGTTTAAGAGGAATATGAAGTAGCATATTTAAGAGGAATATGAAGTATTATGTTTAAGAGGAATATGAAGTAGTCTGTTTAAGGTGAATATGATGTAGTATGTTTAAGAGGAATATGAAGTAGTATGTTTAAGAGGAATATAAAGTAGTATATTTAAGGGGAATATGAAGTTGTATATTTAAGAGGAATATGAAGTAGTATGTTTAAGAGGAATATGAAGTAGTATGTTTAAGAGGAATATGAAGTAGCATGTTTATGAGGAATATGAAGTAGTATGTTTAAGAAGAATATGAAGTTGTATATTTAACAGGAATATGAAGCAGTATATTTAAGAGGAATATGAAGTAGTATGTTAAAGAGGAATATGAAGTAGTATGTTTAAGAGGAATATGAAGTAGTATATTTAAGAGGAATATGAAGTATTATGTTTAAGGGGAATATGAAGTAGTATGTTTAAGAGGAATATGAAGTAGTATGTTTAAGAGGAATATGAAGTAGTATATTTAAGAGTAATATGAAGTAGTATGTTTAAGCGGAATTTGAAGTAGTATGTTTAAGAGGAATATGAAGTAGTATGTTTAAAAGGAATATGAAGTAGTATGTTTAAGAGGAATATGAAGTAGCATATTTAAGAGGAATATGAAGTATTATGTTTAAGAGGAATATGAAGTAGTCTGTTTAAGGTGAATATGATGTAGTATGTTTAAGAGGAATATGAAGTAGTATGTTTAAGAGGAACATAAAGTAGTATATTTAAGGGGAATATGAAGTTGTATATTTAAGAGGAATATGAAGTAGTATGTTTAAGAGGAATATGAAGTAGTATGTTTAAGAGGAATATGAAGTAGCATGTTTATGAGGAATATGAAGTAGTATGTTTAAGAGGAATATGAAGTTGTATATTTAACAGGAATATGAAGCAGTATATTTAAGAGGAATATGAAGTAGTATGTTAAAGAGGAATATGAAGTAGTATGTTTAAGAGGAATATGAAGTAGTATATTTAAGAGGAATATGAAGTAGTATGTTTAAGGGGAATATGAAGTAGTATGTTTAAGAGGAATATGAAGTAGTATGTTTAAGAGGAATATGAAGCAGTATATTTAAGAGTAATATGAAGTAGTATGTTTAAGCGGAATTTGAAGTAGTATGTTTAAGAGGAATATGAAGTAGTATGTTTAAGAGGAATATGAAGTAGTATGTTTAAGAGGACTATGAAGTAGTATGTTTAAGGGGAATATGAAGTAGTATATTTAAGAGGAATATGAAGCAGTATATTTAAAAGGAATATGAAGTAGTATATTTAAGAGGAATATGAATTAGTATGTTTACGAGGAATATGAAGTAATATGTTTAAGAGGCATATGAAGTAGTATATTTAAGAGGAATATGAAGAAGTATATTTAAGAGGAATTCGAAGTAGTATGTTTAAGAAGAATATAAAGTAGTATATTAAATAGGAATATGAAGTAGTATGTTTAAGAGGAATATGAAGTACTACGTTGAAGAGGAATATGAAGTAGTAGGTTCAAGAGGAATATGAACTAGTATATTTAAGAGGAATAGGAAGTAGTATCTTTAAGAGGAATATAAAGTAGTATGTTTAGGAGGAATATGAAGTAGTATGTTAAAGAGGAATATGAAGTTGTATGTTTAAGAGGAATATGAAGTAGTATATTTAAGAGGAATATGAAGTAGTATGTTTAAGGGGAATATGAAGTAGTATGTTTAAGAGGAATATGAAGTAGTATGTTAAAGAGGAATATGAAGTAGTATATTTAAGAGTAATATGAAGTAGTATGTTTAAGCGGAATTTGAAGTAGTATGTTTCAGAGGAATATGAAGTAGTATGTTTAAGAGGAATATGAAGTAGTATGTTTAAGAGGACTATGAAGTAGTATGTTTAAGAGGAATATGAAGTAGTATATTTAAGAGGAATATGAAGTAGTATGTTTAAGAGGAATATGAAGTAGTTTGTTTAAGAGAAATATGAAGTAGTATATTTAAGAGGAATATGAAGCAGTATGTCTAAGAGGAATATGAAGTAGTATATTTAAGAGGAATATGATGTAGTATATTTAAGAGGAATATGAAGTATTATATTTAAGAGGAATATGAAGTAGTTTGTTGAAGAGGAATATGAAGTAGTATGTTTAAGAGGAATATGAAGTAGTATGTTTAAGAGGAATATGAAGTAGTATGATTAAGCAGAATATGAAGTAGTATGTTTAAGAGGAATATAAAGTAGTATGTTTAAGAGGAACATGAAGTAGTATTTTTAGGAGGAATATGAAGTAGTATGTTTAAGAGGAATATGAAGTAGTATGTTTAAAAGGAATATGAAGTAGTATGTTTAAGAGGAATATGAAGTAGCATATTTAAGAGGAATATGAAGTATTATGTTTAAGAGGAATATGAAGTAGTCTGTTTAAGGTGAATATGATGTAGTATGTTTAAGAGGAATATGAAGTAGTATGTTTAAGAGGAATATAAAGTAGTATATTTAAGGGGAATATGAAGTTGTATATTTAAGAGGAATATGAAGTAGTATGTTTAAGAGGAATATGAAGTAGTATGTTTAAGAGGAATATGAAGTAGCATGTTTATGAGGAATATGAAGTAGTATGTTTAAGAGGAATATGAAGTTGTATATTTAACAGGAATATGAAGCAGTATATTTAAGAGGAATATGAAGTAGTATGTTAAAGAGGAATATGAAGTAGTATGTTTAAGAGGAATATGAAGTAGTATATTTAAGAGGAATATGAAGTATTATGTTTAAGGGGAATATGAAGTAGTATGTTTAAGAGGAATATGAAGTAGTATGTTTAAGAGGAATATGAAGTAGTATATTTAAGAGTAATATGAAGTAGTATGTTTAAGCGGAATTTGAAGTAGTATGTTTAAGAGGAATATGAAGTAGTATGTTTAAGAGGAATATGAAGTAGTATGTTTAAGAGGACTATGAAGTAGTATGTTTAAGGGGAATATGAAGTAGTATATTTAAGAGGAATATGAAGCAGTATATTTAAAAGGAATGTGAAGTAGTATATTTAAGAGGAATATGAATTAGTATATTTAAGAGGAATATGAAATAGTATGTTTAAAGGAATATGCAGTAGTATGTTTAAGAGGAATATGAAGCAGTATGTTTAAGAGGACTATGAAGTAGTATGTTTAAGAGGAATATGAAGTAGTATATTTTAAGAGGAATATGAAGGAGTATATTTAAAAGGAATATGAAGTAGTATGTTTAAGAGGATGATGAATTAGTATATTTAAGAGGAATATGAAGTAGTATGTTTAAGAGGAATATGCAGTAGTATGTTTAAGAGGAATATGAAGTACTATATTTAAGAGGAATATGAAGTAGTATGTTTACGAGGAATATGAAGTAATATGTTTAAGAGGCATATGAAGTAGTATATTTAAGAGGAATATGAAGTAGTATATTTAAGAGGAATATGAAGTAGTATATTTAAGAGTAATATGAAGTAGTATGTTTAAGAGGAATTTGAAGTAGTATGTTTAAGAGGAATATGAAGTAGTATGTTTAAGAGGACTATGAAGTAGTATATTTAAGAGGAATATGAGGTAGTATATTTAAGAGGAATATGAAGCAGTATATTTAAAAGGAATATGAAGTAGTATATTTAAGAGGAATATGAATTAGTATATTTAAGAGGAATATGAAGTAGTATGTTTAAGAGGATTATGCAGTAGTATGTTTAAGAGGAATATGAAGTAGTATATTTAAGAGGAATATGAAGTAGTATGTTTACGAGGAATATGAAGTAATATGTTTAAGAGGCATACGAAGTAGTATATTTAAGAGGAATATGAAGTAGTATATTTAAGAGGAATTCGAAGTAGTATGTTTAAGAGGAATATAAAGTAGTATGTTAAAGAGGAATATGAAGTAGTATGTTTAAGAGGAATATGAAGTAGTATATTTAAGAGGAATATGAAGTATTATGTTTAAGGGGAATATGAAGTAGTATGTTTAAGAGGAATATGAAGTAGTATGTTTAAGAGGAATATGAAGTAGTATATTTAAGAGTAATATGAAGTAGTATGTTTAAGCGGAATTTGAAGTAGTATGTTTAAGAGGAATATGAAGTAGTATGTTTAAGAGGAATATGAAGTAGTATGTTTAAGAGGACTATGAAGTAGTATGTTTAAGGGGAATATGAAGTAGTATATTTAAGAGGAATATGAAGCAGTATATTTAAAAGGAATGTGAAGTAATATGTTTAAGAGGCATATGAAGTAGTATATTTAAGAGGAATATGAAGTAGTATATTTAAGAGGAATATGAAGTAGTATATTTAAGAGTAATATGAAGTAGTATGTTTAAGAGGAATTTGAAGTAGTATGTTTAAGAGGAATATGAAGTAGTATGTTTAAGAGGACTATGAAGTAGTATTTTTAAGAGGAATATGAGGTAGTATATTTAAGAGGAATATGAAGCAGTATATTTAAAAGGAATATGAAGTAGTATATTTAAGAGGAATATGAATTAGTATATTTAAGAGGAATATGAAGTAGTATGTTTAAGAGGAATATGCAGTAGTATGTTTAAGAGGAATATGAAGTAGTATATTTAAGAGGAATATGAAGTAGTATGTTTACGAGGAATATGAAGTAATATGTTTAAGAGGCATACGAAGTAGTATATTTAAGAGGAATATGAAGTAGTATATTTAAGAGGAATTCGAAGTAGTATGTTTAAGAGGAATATAAAGTATTATATTTAAGAGGAATATGAAGTAGTATGTTTAAGAGGAATATGAAGTACTACGTTGAAGAGGAATATGAAGTAGTAGGTTCAAGAGGAATATGAAGTAGTATATTTAAGAGGAATATGAAGTAGTATGTTTAAGAGGAATATGAAGTAGTATGTTTAAGAGGTATATGAGAGGAATATCAAGTAGTATGTTTAAGAGTAATATGAAGTAGTATGTTTAAGAGGAATATGAAGTAGTATGTTTAAGCGGAATATGAAGTAGTATGTTTAAGAGGAATATGAAGTAGTATGTTTAAGAGGAATATGAAGTAGTATATTTAAGAGGAATATGAAGTAGTATGTTTAGGAGGAATATGAAGTAGTATGTTAAAGAGGAATATGAAGTATTATATTTAAGAGGAATATGAAGTAGTTTGTTGAAGAGGAATATGAAGTAGTATGTTTAAGAGGAATATGAAGTAGTATGTTTAAGAGGAATATGAAGTAGTATGTTTAAGAGGAATATGAAGTAGTATATTTAAGAGGAATATGAAGTATTATGTTTAAGAGGAATATGAAGTAGTCTGTTTAAGGTGAATATGATGTAGTATGTTTAAGAGGAATATGAAGTAGTATGTTTAAGAGGAATATAAAGTAGTATATTTAAGGGGAATATGAAGTTGTATATTTAAGAGGAATATGAAGTAGTATGTTTAAGAGGAATATGAAGTAGTATGTTTAAGAGGAATATGAAGTAGCATGTTTATGAGGAATATGAAGTAGTATGTTTAAGAGGAATATGAAGTTGTATATTTAACAGGAATATGAAGCAGTATATTTAAGAGGAATATGAAGTAGTATGTTAAAGAGGAATATGAAGTAGTATGTTTAAGAGGAATATGACGTAGTATATTTAAGAGGAATATGAAGTAGTATGTTTAAGGGGAATATGAAGTAGTATGTTTAAGAGGAATATGAAGTAGTATGTTTAAGAGGAATATGAAGTATTATATTTAAGAGTAATATGAAGTAGTATGTTTAAGCGGAATTTGAAGTAGTATGTTTAAGAGGAATATGAAGTAGTATGTTTAAGAGGAATATGAAGTAGTATGTTTAAGAGGACTATGAAGTAGTATGTTTAAGAGGAATATGAAGTAGTATATTTAAGAGGAATATGAAGCAGTATATTTAAAAGGAATATGAAGTAGTATATTTAAGAGGAATATGAATTAGTATATTTAAGAGGAATATGAAATAGTATGTTTAAGAGGAATATGCAGTAGTATGTTTAAGAGGAATATGAAGTAGTATGTTTAAGAGGACTATGAAGTAGTATGTTTAAGAGGAATATGAAGTAGTATATTTAAGAGGAATATGAAGGAGTATATTTAAAAGGAATATGAAGTAGTATGTTTAAGAGGAATATGAATTAGTATATTTAAGAGGAATATGAAGTAGTATGTTTAAGAGGAATATGCAGTAGTATGTTTAAGAGGAATATGAAGTACTATATTTAAGAGGAATATGAAGTAGTATGTTTACGAGGAATATGAAGTAATATGTTTAAGAGGCATATGAAGTAGTATATTTAAGAGGAATATGAAGTAGTATATTTAAGAGGAATATGAAGTAGTATATTTAAGAGTAATATGAAGTAGTATGTTTAAGAGGAATTTGAAGTAGTATGTTTAAGAGGAATATGAAGTAGTATGTTTAAGAGGAATATGAAGTAGTATGTTTAAGACGACTATGAAGTAGTATTTTTAAGAGGAATATGAGGTAGTATATTTAAGAGGAATATGAAGCAGTATATTTAAAAGGAATATGAAGTAGTATATTTAAGAGGAATATGAATTAGTATATTTAAGAGGAATATGAAGTAGTATGTTTAAGAGGAATATGCAGTAGTATGTTTAAGAGGAATATGAAGTAGTATATTTAAGAGGAATATGAAGTAGTATGTTTACGAGGAATATGAAGTAATATGTTTAAGAGGCATACGAAGTAGTATATTTAAGAGGAATATGAAGTAGTATATTTAAGAGGAATTCGAAGTAGTATGTTTAAGAGGAATATAAAGTATTATATTTAAGAGGAATATGAAGTAGTATGTTTAAGAGGAATATGAAGTACTACGTTGAAGAGGAATATGAAGTAGTAGGTTCAAGAGGAATATGAAGTAGTATATTTAAGAGGAATATGAAGTAGTATGTTTAAGAGGAATATGAAGTAGTATGTTTAAGAGGTATATGAGAGGAATATCAAGTAGTATGTTTAAGAGTAATATGAAGTAGTATGTTTAAGAGGAATATGAAGTAGTATGTTTAAGCGGAATATGAAGTAGTATGTTTAAGAGGAATATGAAGTAGTATGTTTAAGAGGAATATGAAGTAGTATATTTAAGAGGAATATGAAGTAGTATGTTTAAGAGGAATATGAAGTTGTATATTTAACAGGAATATGAAGTAGTATATTTAAGAGGAATATAAAGTAGTATGTTCAGGAGGAATATGAAGTAGTATGTTAAAGAGGAATATGAAGTATTATATTTAAGAGGAATATGAAGTAGTTTGTTGAAGAGGAATATGAAGTAGTATGTTTAGGAGGAATATGAAGTAGTATGTTTAAGAGGAATATGAAGTAATATGTTTAAGAAGAATATGAAGTAGTATGTTTAAGAGGAATACAAAGTACTATGTTTAAGAGGAACATGAAGTAGTATTTTTTGGAGGAATATGAAGTAGTATGTTTAAGAGGAATATGAAGTAGTATGTTTAAGAGGAATATGAAGTAGTATGTTTAAGAGGAATATGAAGTAGTATATTTAAGAGGAATATGAAGTATTATGTTTAAGAGGAATATGAAGTAGTCTGTTTAAGGTGAATATGATGTAGTATGTTTAAGAGGAATATGAAGTAGTATGTTTAAGAGGAATATAAAGTAGTATATTTAAGGGGAATATGAAGTTGTATATTTAAGAGGAATATGAAGTAGTATGTTTAAGAGGAATATGAAGTAGTATGTTTAAGAGGAATATGAAGTAGCATGTTTATGAGGAATATGAAGTAGTATGTTTAAGAGGAATATGAAGTTGTATATTTAACAGGAATATGAAGCAGTATATTTAAGAGGAATATGAAGTAGTATGTTAAAGAGGAATATGAAGTAGTATGTTTAAGAGGAATATGAAGTAATATATTTAAGAGGAATATGAAGTAGTATGTTTAAGAGGAATATGAAGTATTATATTTAAGAGTAATATGAAGTAGTATGTTTAAGCGGAATTTGAAGTAGTATGTTTAAGAGGAATATGAAGTAGTATGTTTAAAAGGAATATGAAGTAGCATGTTTAAGAGGACTATGAAGTAGTATGTTTAAGAGGAATATGAAGTAGTATATTTAAGAGGAATATGAAGCAGTATATTTAAAAGGAATATGAAGTAGTATATTTAAGAGGAATATGAATTAGTATATTTAAGAGGAATATGAAATAGTATGTTTAAGAGGAATATGCAGTAGTATGTTTAAGAGGAATATGAAGTAGTATGTTTAAGAGGACTATGAAGTAGTATGTTTAAGAGGAATATGAAGTAGTATATTTAAGAGGAATATGAAGGAGTATATTTAAAAGGAATATGAAGTAGTATGTTTAAGAGGAATATGAATTAGTATATTTAAGAGGAATATGAAGTAGTATGTTTAAGAGGAATATGCAGTAGTATGTTTAAGAGGAATATGAAGTACTATATTTAAGAGGAATATGAAGTAGTATGTTTACGAGGAATATGAAGTAATATGTTTAAGAGGCATATGAAGTAGTATATTTAAGAGGAATATGAAGTAGTATATTTAAGAGGAATATGAAGTAGTATATTTAAGAGTAATATGAAGTAGTATGTTTAAGAGGAATTTGAAGTAGTATGTTTAAGAGGAATATGAAGTAGTATGTTTAAGAGGAATATGAAGTAGTATGTTTAAGAGGACTATGAAGTAGTATTTTTAAGAGGAATATGAGGTAGTATATTTAAGAGGAATATGAAGCAGTATATTTAAAAGGAATATGAAGTAGTATATTTAAGAGGAATATGAATTAGTATATTTAAGAGGAATATGAAGTAGTATGTTTACGAGGAATATGAAGTAATATGTTTAAGAGGCATACGAAGTAGTATATTTAAGAGGAATATGAAGTAGTATATTTAAGAGGAATTCGAAGTAGTATGTTTAAGTAGAATATAAAGTAGTATATTTAAGAGGAATATGAAGTAGTATGTTTAAGAGGAATATGAAGTACTACGTTGAAGAGGAATATGAAGTAGTAGGTTCAAGAGGAATATGAAGTAGTATATTTTATAGGAATATGAAGTAGTATGTTTAAGAGGAATATGAAGTAGTATGTTTAAGAGGTATATGAGAGGAATATCAAGTAGTATGTTTAAGAGTAATATGAAGTAGTATGTTTAAGAGGAATATGAAGTAGTATGTTTAAGCGGAATAGTAAGTAGTATGTTTAAGAGAAATATGAAGTAGTATGTTTAAGAGGAATATGAAGTAGTATGTTTAAGAGGAATATGAACTAGTATATTTAAGAGGAATATGAAGTAGTATCTTTAATAGGAATATGAAGTAGTATATTTAAGAGGAATATGAAGTAGTATGTTTAAGAGGAATATGAAGTAGAATGTTTAAGACAAATATGAAGTAGTATGTTTAAGAGGAATATGAAGTAGTATATTTAAGATGTATATGAAGTAGCATATTCAAAATGAATATGAAGGAGTATGTTTAAGAGGAATATGAAGTAGTATATTTCAGAGGAATATGAAATAGTATGTTTAAGAGGAATATGAAGTAGTATGTTTAAGAGGAATATGAAGTAGTATGTGTAAGAGGAATATGAAGTAGTATGTTTAAGAGGAATATGAAGTAGTATATTTAAGAGGAATATGAAGTAATATGTTTAAGAGGAATATGAAGTTGTACATTTAACAGGAATATGAAGTAGTATATTTAAGAGGAATATAAAGTAGTATGTTTAGGAGGAATATGAAGTAGTATGTTAAAGAGGAATATGAAGTTGTATGTTTAAGAGGAATATGAAGTAGTATATTTAAGAGGAATATGAAGTAGTATGTTTAAGGGGAATATGAAGTAGTATGTTTAAGAGGAGTATGAAGTAGTATGTTTAAGAGGAATATGAAGTAGTATGTTTAAGAGGAATATGAAGCAGTATATTTAAAAGGAATATGAAGTAGTATATTTAAGAGGAATATGAATTAGTATATTTAAGAGGAATATGAAGTAGTATGTTTAAGAGGAATATGCAGTAGTATGTTTAAGAGAAATATGAAGTAGTATGTTTAAGAGGACTATGAAGTAGTATGTTTAAGAGGAATATGAAGTAGTATATTTAAGAGGAATATGAAGCAGTATATTTAAAAGGAATATGAAGTAGTATGTTTAAGAGGAATATGAATTAGTATATTTAAGAGGAATATGAAGTAGTATGTTTAAGAGGAATATGCAGTAGTATGTTTAAGAGGAATATGAAGTACTATATTTAAGAGGAATATGAAGTAGTATGTTTACGAGGAATATGAAGTAATATGTTTAAGAGGCATATGAAGTAGTATATTTAAGAGGAATATGAAGTAGTATATTTAAAAGGAATATGAAGTAGTATATTTAAGAGTAATATGAAGTAGTATGTTTAAGAGGAATTTGAAGTAGTATGTTTAAGAGGAATATGAAGTAGTATGTTTAAGAGGAATATGAAGTAGTATGTTTAAGAGGACTATGAAGTAGTATTTTTAAGATGAATATGAAGTAGTATATTTAAGAGGAATATGAAGCAGTATATTTAAAAGGAATATGAAGTAGTATATTTAAGAGAAATATGAATTAGTATATTTAAGAGGAATATGAAGTAGTATGTTTAAGAGGAATATGAAGTACTATGTTGAAGAGGAATATGAAGTAGTAGGTTCAAGAGGAATTTGAAGTAGTATATTTAAGAGGAATATGAAGTAGTATGTTTAAGAGGAATATAAAGTAGTATGTTTAAGAGGAATATGAGAGGAATATCAAGTAGTATGTTTAAGAGAAATATGAAGTAGTATGTTTAAGAGGAATATGAAGTAGTATGTTTAAGCGGAATATGAAGTTGTATGTTTAAGAGGAATATGAAGTAGTATGTTTAAGAGGAATATGAAGTAGTATGTTTAAGAGGAATATGAACTAGTATATTTAAGAGGAATATGACGTAGTATCTTTAAGAGGAATATGAAGTAGTATATTTAAGAGAAATATGAAGTAGTATGTTTAAGAGGAATATGAAGTAGAATGTTTAAGACGAATATGAAGTAGTATTTTTAAGAGGAATATGAAGTAGTATATTTAAGATGTATATGAAGTAGCATATTCAAAAGGAATATGAAGGAGTATGTTTAAGAGGAATATGAAGTAGTATATTTCAGAGGAATATGAAATAGTATGTTTAAGAGGAATATGAAGTAGTATGTTTAAGAGGAATATGAAGTAGTATGTTTAAGAGGAATATGAAGTAGTATGTTTAAGAGGAATATGAAGTAGTATATTTAAGAGGAATATGAAGTAGTATGTTTAAGAGGAATATAAATTAGTATGTTGAAGAGGAATATGAAGTAGTATGTTTAAGAGGAATAAGAAGTAGTATGTTCAAGAGGAATATGAAGTAGTATATTTAAGAGGAATATGAAGTACTATATTTAAGAGGAATATGAAGTAGTATATTTAAGAGGAATATGATGTAGTATGTTTAAGAGGAATATAAAGTAGTATGTTTAAGAGGAATATGAAGTAGTATATTTAAGAGGAATATGAAGTAGTATGTTTAAGAGGAATATGAAGTAGTATGTGTAAGAAGAATATGAAGTTGTATGTTTAAGAGGAATAGGAAGTAGTATGTTTAAGAAGAATATGAAGTAGTATGCTTAAGAGGAATATAAAGTAGTATGTTAAAGAGGAATATCAGGTAGAATGTTTGAGAGGAATATGAAGTAATATGTTTAAGAGGAATATGAAGTAGTATGTTTAAGAGGAATATGAAGTAGTTTGTTTAAGAGGAATATGAAGTAGTATTTTTAAGAGGAATATGAAGTAGTATATTTAAGAGGAATATGAAGCAGTATATTTAAAAGGAATATGAAGTAGTATGTTTAAGAGGAATATGAAGTAGTATGTTTAAGAGGAATATGAAGTAGTATATTTAAGAGGAATATGAAGCAGTATATTTAAAAGGAATATGAAGTAGTATGTTTAAGAGGAATATGAATTAGTATATTTAAGAGGAATATGAAGTAGTATGTTTAAGAGGAATATGCAGTAGTATGTTTAAGAGAAATATGAAGTAGTATGTTTAAGAGGACTATGAAGTAGTATGTTTAAGAGGAATATGAAGTAGTATATTTAAGAGGAATATGAAGCAGTATATTTAAAAGGAATATGAAGTAGTATGTTTAAGAGGAATATGAATTAGTATATTTAAGAGGAATATGAAGTAGTATGTTTAAGAGGAATATGCAGTAGTATGTTTAAGAGGAATATGAAGTACTATATTTAAGAGGAATATGAAGTAGTATGTTTACGAGGAATATGAAGTAATATGTTTAAGAGGCATATGAAGTAGTATATTTAAGAGGAATATGAAGTAGTATATTTAAAAGGAATATGAAGTAGTATATTTAAGAGTAATATGAAGTAGTATGTTTAAGAGGAATTTGAAGTAGTATGTTTAAGAGGAATATGAAGTAGTATGTTTAAGAGGAATATGAAGTAGTATGTTTAAGAGGACTATGAAGTAGTATTTTTAAGATGAATATGAAGTAGTATATTTAAGAGGAATATGAAGCAGTATATTTAAAAGGAATATGAAGTAGTATATTTAAGAGAAATATGAATTAGTATATTTAAGAGGAATATGAAGTAGTATGTTTAAGAGGAATATGAAGTACTATGTTGAAGAGGAATATGAAGTAGTAGGTTCAAGAGGAATTTGAAGTAGTATATTTAAGAGGAATATGAAGTAGTATGTTTAAGAGGAATATAAAGTAGTATGTTTAAGAGGAATATGAGAGGAATATCAAGTAGTATGTTTAAGAGAAATATGAAGTAGTATGTTTAAGAGGAATATGAAGTAGTATGTTTAAGCGGAATATGAAGTTGTATGTTTAAGAGGAATATGAAGTAGTATGTTTAAGAGGAATATGAAGTAGTATGTTTAAGAGGAATATGAACTAGTATATTTAAGAGGAATATGAAGTAGTATCTTTAAGAGGAATATGAAGTAGTATATTTAAGAGAAATATGAAGTAGTATGTTTAAGAGGAATATGAAGTAGAATGTTTAAGACGAATATGAAGTAGTATTTTTAAGAGGAATATGAAGTAGTATATTTAAGATGTATATGAAGTAGCATATTCAAAAGGAATATGAAGGAGTATGTTTAAGAGGAATATGAAGTAGTATATTTCAGAGGAATATGAAATAGTATGTTTAAGAGGAATATGAAGTAGTATGTTTAAGAGGAATATGAAGTAGTATGTTTAAGAGGAATATGAAGTAGTATGTTTAAGAGGAATATGAAGTAGTATATTTAAGAGGAATATGAAGTAGTATGTTTAAGAGGAATATAAATTAGTATGTTGAAGAGGAATATGAAGTAGAATGTTTAAGAGGAATAAGAAGTAGTATGTTCAAGAGGAATATGAAGTAGTATATTTAAGAGGAATATGAAGTACTATATTTAAGAGGAATATGAAGTAGTATATTTAAGAGGAATATGATGTAGTATGTTTAAGAGGAATATAAAGTAGTATGTTTAAGAGGAATATGAAGTAGTATATTTAAGAGGAATATGAAGTAGTATGTTTAAGAGGAATATGAAGTAGTATGTGTAAGAAGAATATGAAGTTGTATGTTTAAGAGGAATAGGAAGTAGTATGTTTAAGAAGAATATGAAGTAGTATGCTTAAGAGGAATATAAAGTAGTATGTTTAAGAGGAATATCAGGTAGAATGTTTGAGAGGAATATGAAGTAATATGTTTAAGAGGAATATGAAGTAGTATGTTTAAGAGGAATATGAAGTAGTATGTTTAAGAGGAATATGAAGTAGTATGTTTAAGAGGAATATGAAGAAGTATGTTTAAGAGGAATATGCAGTAGTATATTTAAGAGGAATATGAAGTAGCATATTTAAGAGGAATATGAAGTAGTATGTTTAAGAGGAATATGAAGTAGTATGTTAAAGAGGAATATGAAGTAGTATGTTTAAGAGGAATATGAAGGAGTATTTTTAAGAGGAATATAAGGTAGTATGTTTAAGAGGAATATGAAGTAGTATGTTTAAGAGGAATATGAAGTATTATGTTTAAGAGGAATATGAAGTATTATGTTTAAGAGGAATATGAAGTAGTATGTTTAAGAAGAATATGAAGTAGTATATTTAAGAGGAATATGAAGTAGTATGTTTAAGAGGAATATGAAGAGTAGATTTAAGAGGAATATGAACTAGTATGTTTAAGAGTAATATGAAGTAGTACGTCTAAGAGGAATATGAAGTAGTATGTTTAAGAGATATATTAAGTAGTATGTTTAAGAGGAATATGAAGTAGTATGTTTAAGAGGATTATGTAGTAGTATTTTTAAGAGGAATATGAAGTAGTTTTTTAAGAGGAATATGAAGTAGTATTTTTAAGAGGAATATGAAGTAGTATATTTAAGAGGAATATGAAGTAGTATGTTTAAGAGGAGTATGAAGTAGAATATTTAAGAGGAATATGAAGTAGTACGCTTAAGAATAATATGAATCAGTATGTTTAAGAGGAATATGAAGTAGTATGTTTAAGATGAATATGAAGTAGTATGTTTAAGAGGAATATGAAGTAGTATGTTTAAGAGGAATATGAAGTAGTATGTTTAAGAGGAATATGAAGTAGTATGTTTAAGAGGAATATGAAGTAGTATGTTTAAGAGGAATATGAAGTATTATGTCTAAGAGGAATATGAAGTAGTATGTTTAAGAGGAATATGAAGTAGTATGTTTAAGAGGAATATGAAGAAGTTTATTTAAGAGGAATATTAAGTAGTATGTTTAAGAGGAATATGAAGTAGTATGTTTAAGGGGAATACGAAGTAGTATGTTTAAGAGGAATATGAAGTAGTATGTTTAAGAGGAATATGAAGTAGTATGTTTAAGAGGAATATGAAGTAGTATATTTAAGAGGAATATGAAGTAGTATGTTTAAGAGGATTATAAAGTAGTATGTTTAAGAGGAATATGAAGTAGTATGTTTAAGAGGAATAAGAAGTAGTATGTTTAAGAGGAATATGAAGTAGTATATTTAAGAGGAATATGAAGTATTATATTTAAGAGGAATATGAAGTAGTATATTTAAGAGGAATATGATGTAGTATGTTTAAGAGGAATATGAAGTAGTATGTTTAAGAGGAATATGAAGTAGTATATTTAAGAGGAATATGAAGTAGTATGTTTAAGAGGAATATGAAGTAGTATGTTTAAGAAGAATATGAAGTAGTATGTTTAAGAGGAATATGAAGTAGTATGTTTAAGAGGAATATGAAGTAGTATGTTTAAGAGGAATATGAAGTAGTATGTTTAACAGGAATATGAAGTAGTATGTTTAAGAGGAATATGAAGTAGTATGTTAAAGAGCAATATGAAGTAGTATGTTTAAGAGGAATATGAAGTAGTATGTTTAAGAGGAATATGAAGTAGTATGTTTAAGAGGAATATGAAGTAGTATGTTTAAGAGGAATATGAAGTATTATGTTTAAGAGGAATATGAAGTATTATGTTTAAGAGAAATATGAACTAGTATGTTTCAGAGGAATATGAAGTAGTATGTTTAAGAGGAATATGAGGTAGTATGTTTAAGAGGAATATAAGGTAGTATGTTTAAGAGGAATATGAAGTAGTATGTTTAAAAGGAATATGAAGTAGTTTATTTAAGAGGAATATGAAGTACTATATTTAAGAGGAATATGAAGTAGTATGTTTAAGAGGAATATGAAGAAGTATGTTCAAAAGGAATATGAAGTAGTATGTATAAGAGGAATATGAAGTAGTATGTTTAAGAGGAATATAAAGTAGTATATTTAAGAGGAATATGAAGTTGTATGTTAAAGAGGAATATGAAGTAGTATGTTTAAGAAGAATATGAAGTAGTATGTTTAAGAGGAATATGAAGTAGTATATTTAAGAGGAATATGAAGTAGTATGTTTAAGAGGAATATGAAGTAGTATATTTAAGAGAATATGAAGTAGTATATTTAAAAGGAATATTAAGTAGTATGTTTAAGAGCAATATGAAGTGGTATGTTTAAGAGGAATATGAAGTAGTATATTTAAGAGGAATATGAAGTAGTGTGTTTAAGAGGAATATGAAGTAGTATGTTTAAGAGGAATATGAAGTAGTATGTTTAAGAGGAATACGAAGTAGTATGTTTAAGAGGAATATAAAGAAGTATGTTTAAGAGGAATATGAATTAGTATATTTAAGAGGAATACGAAGTAGTATATTTAAGAGGAATATGAAGTAGTATGTTTAAGAGGAATGTGATGTAGTATGTTTAAGAGTAATATGAAGTACTATGTTTAAGAGGTATATGAAGTAGTATGTTCAAGAGGAATATGAAGTAGTATATTTAAGGGGAATATGAAGTAGTATGTTTAAGAGGAATATGAAGTAGTATGTTTAAGAGGAATATGAAGTTGTATGTTTAAGAGGAAAATGAAGTAGTATATTTAAGAGGAATATGAAGTATTATGTTTAAGAGGAATATGAAGTAGTATGTTTAAGAGGAATATGAAGTAGTATGTTTAAGAGGAATATGAAGTAGTATGTTTAAGAGGAATATGAAGTAGTATATTTAAGAGGAATATGAAGTAGTATATGTAAGAGGAATATGAAGTAGTATATTTAAGAGGAATATGATGTAGTATGTTTAAGAGGAATATGCAGTAGTATGTTTAAAAGGAATATGAAGTAGTGTATTTAAGAGGAATATGAAGTAGTATATTTAAGAGGAATATGAAGTAGTATATTTAAGAGGAATATGAAGTAGTATCTTTAAGTGAAATGTGAAGTAGTATGTTTAAGAAAAATATGAAGTAATATGTTTAAGAGGAATATGAAGTAGTATATTTAAGAGGCATATGAAGTAGTATGTTTAAGAGGAATATGAAGTAGTATGTTTAAAAGGAATATGAAGTAGTAAATTTAAGAGGAATATGAAGTAGTATGTTTAAGATGAATATGAAGTAGTATATTTAAGAGGAATATGAAGTAGTATCTTTAAGTGGAATGTGAAGTAGTATGTTTAAGAGGAATATAAAGTAATATGTTTAAGAGCAATATGAAGTAGTATATTTAAGAGGAATATGAAGTAGTATGTTTAAGAGGAATATGAACTAGTATGTTTTAGAGGAATATGAAGTAGTAAATTTAAGAGGAATATGAAGTAGTATGTTTAAAAGGGATATGAAGTAATATATTTAAGAGGAATATGAAGTAGTATATTTAAGAGGAATATGAAGTATAATGTTTAAGAGGAATATGAAGTAGTATGTTTAAGAGGAATATGAAGTATTATGTCTAAGAGGAATATGAAGTAGTATGTTTAAGAGGAATATGAAGAAGTTTATTTAAGAGGAATATTAAGTAGTATGTTTAAGAGGAATATGAAGTAGTATGTTTAAGGGGAATACGAAGTAGTATGTTTAAGAGGAATATGAAGTAGTATGTTTAAGAGGAATATGAAGTAGTATGTTGAAGAGGAATATGAAGTAGTATATTTAAGAGGAATATGAAGTAGTATGTTTAAGAGGATTATAAAGTAGTATGTTTAAGAGGAATATGAAGTAGTATGTTTAAGAGGAATAAGAAGTAGTATGTTTAGGAGGAATATGAAGTAGTATATTTAAGAGGAATATGAAGTATTATATTTAAGAGGAATATGAAGTAGTATATTTAAGAGGAATATGATGTAGTATGTTTAAGAGGAATATGAAGTAGTATGTTTAAGAGGAATATGAAGTAGTATATTTAAGAGGAATATGAAGTAGTATGTTTAAGAGGAATATGAAGTAGTATGTTTAAGAAGAATATGAAGTAGTATGTTTAAGAGGAATATGAAGTAGTATGTTTAAGAGGAATATGAAGTAGTATGTTTAAGAGGAATATGAAGTAGTATGTTTAACAGGAATATGAAGTAGTATGTTTAAGAGGAATATGAAGTAGTATGTTAAAGAGGAATATGAAGTAGTATGTTTAAGAGGAATATGAAGTAGTATGTTTAAGAGGAATATGAAGTAGTATGTTTAAGAGGAATATGAAGTAGTATGTTTAAGAGGAATATGAAGTATTATGTTTAAGAGGAATATGAAGTATTATGTTTAAGAGGAATATGAACTAGTATGTTTCAGAGGAATATGAAGTAGTATGTTTAAGAGGAATATGAGGTAGTATGTTTAAGAGGAATATAAGGTAGTATGTTTAAGAGGAATATGAAGTAGTATGTTTAAAAGGAATATGAAGTAGTTTATTTAAGAGGAATATGAAGTACTATATTTAAGAGGAATATGAAGTAGTATGTTTAAGAGGAATATGAAGAAGTATGTTCAAGAGGAATATGAAGTAGTATGTATAAGAGGAATATGAAGTAGTATGTTTAAGAGGAATATAAAGTAGTATATTTAAGAGGAATATGAAGTTGTATGTTAAAGAGGAATATGAAGTAGTATGTTTAAGAAGAATATGAAGTAGTATGTTTAAGAGGAATATGAAGTAGTATATTTAAGAGGAATATGAAGTAGTATGTTTAAGAGGAATATGAAGTAGTATATTTAAGAGAATATGAAGTAGTATATTTAAAAGGAATATTAAGTAGTATGTTTAAGGGCAATATGAAGTGGTACGTTTAAGAGGAATATGAAGTAGTATATTTAAGAGGAATATGAAGTAGTATGTTTAAGAGGAATATGAAGTAGTATGTTTAAGAGGAATATGAAGTAGTATGTTTAAGAGGAATACGAAGTAGTATGTTTAAGAGGAATATAAAGAAGTATGTTTAAGAGGAATATGAATTAGTATATTTAAGAGGAATACGAAGTAGTATATTTAAGAGGAATATGAAGTAGTATGTTTAAGAGGAATGTGAAGTAGTATGTTTAAGAGGAATATGAAGTACTATGTTTAAGAGGTATATGAAGTAGTATGTTCAAGAGGAATATGAAGTAGTATATTTAAGGGGAATATGAAGTAGTATGTTTAAGAGGAATATGAAGTAGTATGTTTAAGAGGAATATGAAGTTGTATGTTTAAGAGGAAAATGAAGTAGTATATTTAAGAGGAATATGAAGTATTATGTTTAAGAGGAATATGAAGTAGTATGTTTAAGAGGAATATGAAGTAGTATGTTTAAGAGGAATATGAAGTAGTATGTTTAAGAGGAATATGAAGTAGTATATTTAAGAGGAATATGAAGTAGTATATGTAAGAGGAATATGAAGTAGTATATTTAAGAGGAATATGATGTAGTATGTTTAAGAGGAATATGCAGTAGTATGTTTAAAAGGAATATGAAGTAGTGTATTTAAGAGGAATATGAAGTAGTATATTTAAGAGGAATATGAAGTAGTATATTTAAGAGGAATATGAAGTAGTATCTTTAAGTGAAATGTGAAGTAGTATGTTTAAGAAAAATATGAAGTAATATGTTTAAGAGGAATATGAAGTAGTATATTTAAGAGGCATATGAAGTAGTATGTTTAAGAGGAATATGAAGTAGTATGTTTAAAAGGAATATGAAGTAGTAAATTTAAGAGGAATATGAAGTAGTATGTTTAAGATGAATATGAAGTAGTATATTTAAGAGGAATATGAAGTAGTATCTTTAAGTGGAATGTGAAGTAGTATGTTTAAGAGGAATATAAAGTAATATGTTTAAGAGCAATATGAAGTAGTATATTTAAGAGGAATATGAAGTAGTATGTTTAAGAGGAATATGAACTAGTATGTTTTAGAGGAATATGAAGTAGTAAATTTAAGAGGAATATGAAGTAGTATGTTTAAAAGGGATATGAAGTAATATATTTAAGAGGAATATGAAGTAGTATATTTGAGAGGAATATGAAGTATAATGTTTAAGAGGAATATGAAGTAGTATGTTTAAGAGGAATATGAAGTAGTATGTTTAAGAGGAATATGAAGTAGTATGTTTAAGAGGAATATGAAGTAGTATATTTAAGAGGAATATGAAGAAGTATTTTTAAGAGGAATATGAAGTAGTATATATAAGAGGAATATGAAGTAGTATGTTTAAGAGGAATATGCAGTAGTATGTTTAAGAGGAATATGAAGTAGTATATTTAAGAGGAATATGAAGTATTATGTTTAAGAGGAATACGAAATAGTATTTTTAAGAGGAATATGAAGTAGTATATATAAGAGGAATATGAAGTAGTATGTTTAAGAGGAATATGCAGTAGTATGTTTAAGAGGAATATGAAGTAGTATATTTAAGAGGAATATGAAGTAGTATATTTAAGAGGAATATGAAGAAGTATTTTTAAGAGGAATATGAAGTAGTATATATAAGAGGAATATGAAGTAGTATGTTTAAGAGGAATATGCAGTAGTATGTTTAAGAGGAATATGAAGTAGTATATTTAAGAGGAATATGAAGTATTATGTTTAAGAGGAATACGAAATAGTATTTTTAAGAGGAATATGAAGTAGTATATATAAGAGGAATATGAAGTAGTATGTTTAAGAGGAATATGCAGTAGTATGTTTAAGAGGAATATGAAGTAGTATATTTAAGAGGAATATGAAGTATTATGTTTAAGAGGAATACGAAATAGTATTTTTAAGAGGAATATGAAGTAGTATGTTTAAGAGGAATATGAAGTAGTATGTTTAAGAGGAATATGAAGTAGTATGTTTAAGAGGAATATGAAGTAGTATGTTTAAGAGGAATATGAAGTAGTATGTTTAAGAGGAATATGAAGTAGTATATTTAAGAGGAATATGAAGTAGTATATGTAAGAGGAATATGAAGTAGTATATTTAAGAGGAATATGATGTAGTATGTTTAAGAGGAATATGCAGTAGTATGTTTAAAAGGAATATGAAGTAGTGTATTTAAGAGGAATATGAAGTAGTATATTTAAGAGGAATATGAAGTAGTATATTTAGGAGGAATATGAAGTAGTATCTTTAAGTGAAATGTGAAGTAGTATGTTTAAGAAAAATATGAAGTAATATGTTTAAGAGGAATATGAAGTAGTATATTTAAGAGGAATATGAAGTAGTATGTTTAAGAGGAATATGAAGTAGTATGTTTAAAAGGAATATGAAGTAGTAAATTTAAGAGGAATATGAAGTAGTATGTTTAAGATGAATATGAAGTAGTATATTTAAGAGGAATATGAAGTAGTATCTTTAAGTGGAATGTGAAGTAGTATGTTTAAGAGGAATATAAAGTAATATGTTTAAGAGCAATATGAAGTAGTATATTTAAGAGGAATATGAAGTAGTATGTTTAAGAGGAATATGAACTAGTATGTTTAAGAGGAATATGAAGTAGTAAATTTAAGAGGAATATGAAGTAGTATGTTTAAAAGGGATATGAAGTAATATATTTAAGAGGAATATGAAGTAGTATATTTAAGAGGAATATGAAGTATAATGTTTAAGAGGAATATGAAGTAGTATGTTTAAGAGGAATATGAAGTAGTATGTTTAAGAGGAATATGAAGTAGTATGTTTAAGAGGAATATGAAGTAGTATATTTAAGAGGAATATGAAGAAGTATTTTTAAGAGGAATATGAAGTAGTATATATAAGAGGAATATGAAGTAGTATGTTTAAGAGGAATATGCAGTAGTATGTTTAAGAGGAATATGAAGTAGTATATTTAAGAGGAATATGAAGTATTATGTTTAAGAGGAATACGAAATAGTATTTTTAAGAGGAATATGAAGTAGTATATATAAGAGGAATATGAAGTAGTATGTTTAAGAGGAATATGCAGTAGTATGTTTAAGAGGAATATGAAGTAGTATATTTAAGAGAAATATGAAGTAGTATATTTAAGAGGAATATGAAGAAGTATTTTTAAGAGGAATATGAAGTAGTATATATAAGAGGAATATGAAGTAGTATGTTTAAGAGGAATATGCAGTAGTATGTTAAAGAGGAATATGAAGTAGTATATTTAAGAGGAATATGAAGTATTATGTTTAAGAGGAATACGAAATAGTATTTTTAAGAGGAATATGAAGTAGTATATATAAGAGGAATATGAAGTAGTATGTTTAAGAGGAATATGCAGTAGTATGTTTAAGAGGAATATGAAGTAGTATATTTAAGAGGAATATGAAGTATTATGTTTAAGAGGAATACGAAATAGTATTTTTAAGAGGAATATGAAGTAGTATGTTTAAGAGGAATTTGAAGAAGTTTGTTTAAGAGTAATATGAAGTATTATATTAAAGAGGAATATGAAGTAGTATATTTAAGAGGAATATGAAGTAGTATGTTTAAGTGGAATGTGAAGTAGTATGTTTAAGAGGAATATGAAGTAATATGTTTAAGAGGAATATGAAGTAGTATATTTAAGAGGAATATGAAGTAGTATGTTTAAGAGGAATATGAAGTAGTATGTTTAAGAGGAATATGAAGTAGTAAATTTAAGAAGAATATGAAGTAGTATGTTTAAGAGGAATATGAAGTAGTATGTTTAAGAGGAATATGAAGTAGTATATTTAAGAGGAATATGAAGTAGTATGTTTAAGAGGAATATTAAGTAGTATATTTAAGAGGAATATGAAGTAGTATGTTTAAGAGGAATATGAAGTAGTATGTTTAAGAGGAAAATGAAGTATTATGTTTAAGAGGAATATGAAGTAGTATGTTTAAGAGAAATATGAAGTTCTATGTTTAAGAGGAATATGAAGTAGTATGTTCAAGAGGAATATGAAGTAGTATATTTGAGAGGAATATGAAGTAGTATGTTTAAGAGGAATATGAAGTAGTATGTTTAAGAGGAATATGAAGTAGTATATTAAAGAGGAATATGAAGTAGTATGTTTAAGAGGAATATGAAGTAGTATGTTTAAGAGGAATATGAATTAGTATGTCTTAGAGGAATATAAAGTAGTATGTTTAAGAGGAATATGAAGTACTATGTTTAAGAGGAATATGAACTAGTATGTTCAAGAGGAATATGAAGTAGTATATTTAAGGGGAATATGAAGTAGTATGTTTAAGAGAAATATTAGGTAGTATGGTTAAGGGGAATATGTGAGGAATATGAAGAAGTATGTTTAAGAGGAATATGAAGTAGTATATTTAAGAGGAATATGAAGTATTATGTTAAAGAGGAATATGAAGTAGTATGTTTAAGAGGAATATGAAGTAGTGTATTTAAGAGGAATATGAAGTAGTATGTTTAAAAGGAATATGAAGTAGTATGTTAAAGAGGAATACGGAGTAGTATATTTAAGAGGAATATGAAGTAGTATGTTTAAGAGGAATATGAAGAATTATGTTTAAGAGAAATATGAAGTAGTATATTTAAGAGGAATATGAAGTAGTATGTTTAAGAGGAATATGAAGTAGTATTTTTAAGAGGAATATGAAGTAGTATATTTAAGAGGAATATGCAGTAGTATGTTTAAGAGGAATATGAAGTAGTATGCTTAAGAGGAATATAAAGTAGTATGTTTAAGAGGAATATGAAGTAGTATGTTTAAGAGGAATACGGAGTAGTATGTTTAAGAGGAATATGAAGTAGTATGTTTAAGAGGAATATGAAGAATTATGTTTAAGAGAAATATGAAGTAGTATATTTAAGAGGAATATGAAGTAGTATGTTCAAGAGAAATATGAAGTAGTATGTTTAAGAGGAATATGAATTAGTATGTCTTAGAGGAATGAAAAGTAGTATGTTTAAGAGGAATATGAAGTACTATGTTTAAGAGGAATATGAAGTAGTATGTTCAAGAGGAATATGAAGTAGTATATTTGAGAGGAATATGAAGTAGTATGTTTAAGAGGAATATGAAGTAGTATGTTTAAGAGGAATATGAAGTAGTATATTAAAGAGGAATATGAAGTAGTATGTTTAAGAGGAATATGAAGTAGTATGTTTAAGAGGAATATGAATTAGTATGTCTTAGAGGAATATAAAGTAGTATGTTTAAGAGGAATATGAAGTACTATGTTTAAGAGGAATATGAACTAGTATGTTCAAGAGGAATATGAAGTAGTATATTTAAGGGGAATATGAAGTAGTATGTTTAAGAGAAATATGAAGTAGTATGGTTAAGGGGAATATGAGAGGAATATGAAGAAGTATGTTTAAGAGGAATATGAAGAAGTATATTTAAGAGGAATATGAAGTATTATGTTAAAGAGGAATATGAAGTAGTATGTTTAAGAGGAATATGAAGTAGTGTATTTAAGAGGAATATGAAGTAGTATGTTTAAAAGGAATATGAAGTAGTATGTTTAAGAGGAATACGGAGTAGTATGTTTAAGAGGAATATGAAGTAGTATGTTTAAGAGGAATATGAAGAATTATGTTTAAGAGAAATATGAAGTAGTATATTTGAGAGGAATATGAAGTAGTATGTTTAAGAGGAATATGAAGTAGTATTTTTAAGAGGAATATGAAGTAGTATATTTAAGAGGAATATGCAGTAGTATGTTTAAGAGGAATATGAAGTAGTATGCTTAAGAGGAATATGAAGTAGTATGTTTAAGAGGAATATGAAGTAGTATGTTTAAGAGGAATACGGAGTAGTATGTTTAAGAGGAATATGAAGTAGTATGTTTAAGAGGAATATGAAGAATTATGTTTAAGAGAAATATGAAGTAGTATATTTAAGAGGAATATGAAGTAGTATGTTTAAGAGAAATATGAAGTAGTATGTTTAAGAGGAATATGAATTAGTATGTCTTAGAGGAATGAAAAGTAGTATGTTTAAGAGGAATATGAAGTACTATGTTTAAGAGGAATATGAAGTAGTATGTTCAAGAGGAATATGAAGTAGTATATTTAAGGGGAATATGAAGTAGTATGTTTAAGAGGAATATAAAGTAGTATGTTTAAGAGGAATAGGAGAGGAATATGAAGTTGTATGTTTAAGAGGAATATGAAGTAGTATATTTAAGAGGAATATGAAGTATTATGTTTAAGAGGAATATGAAGTAGTATGTTTAAGAGGAATATGAAGTAGTATGTTTAAGAGGAATATGAAGTAGTATGTTTAAGAGGAATATGAAGTAGTATATTTAAGAGGAATATGAAGAGGTATATTTAAGAGGAATATGAAGTAGTATGTTTAAGAGGAATATGAAGTAGTATGCTTAAGAGGAATATGCAGTAGTATGTTTAAGAGGAATATGAAGTAGTATGTTTAAGAGGAATATGAAGTAGTATGTTTAAGAGGAATATGAAGTAGTAAATTTAAGAAGAATATGAAGTAGTATGTTTAAAAGGAATATGAAGTAGTATGTTTAAGAGAAATATGAAGTAGTATATTTAAGAGGAATATGAAGTAGTATATTTAAGAGGAATATGAAGTAGTATATTTGAGAGGAATATGAAGTAGTATGTTTAAGAGGAATATGCAGTAGTATGTTTAAGAGGAATATGAAGTAGCATATTTAAGAGGAATATGAAATAGTATGTTTAGGAGGAATATGAAGTAGTATGTTTAAGAGAAATATGAAGTAGTATGTTTAAGATGAATATGAAGTAGTATATTTAAGAGGAATATGAAGTAGTACGTTTAATAGGAATATGCAGTAGTATGCTTAAGAGGAATATGAAGTAGTATATTTAAGAGGAATATGAAGTAGTATATTTAAGAGGAATATGAAGTAGTATGTTTAAGAGGAATATGAAGTAGTATGTTTAAGAGGAATATGAAGAAGTATGCTTAAGAAGACTATAAAGTAGTATGTGTAAGAGGAATATGAAGTAGTATGTTTGAGAGGAATACGAAGTAGTATGTTTAAGAGGAATATAAAGTAGTATATTTAAGAGGAATATGAAGTAGTATGTTTAAGAGGAATATGAAGTAGTATGTTTAAGAGGAATATAAAGAATTATGTTTAAGAGAAATATGAAGTAGTATATTTGAGAGGAATATGAAGTAGTATATTTAATAGGAATATGAAGTAGTATGTTTAAGAGGAATATGCAGTAGTATGTTTAAGAGGAATATGAAGTAGTATGTTTAAGAGCAATATGAAGTAGTATGTTTAAGAGGAATATGAAGTAGTATGTTTAAGAGGAAAATGAAGTACTATGTTTAAGAGGTATATGAAGTAGTATGTTTAAGAGGAATATGAATTAGTATGTCTTAGAGGAATATAAAGTAGTATGTTTAAGAGGAATATGAAGTACTATGGTTAAGAGGAATATGAAATAGTATGTTCAAGAGGAATATGAAGTAGTATATTTAAGGGGAATATGAAGTAGTATGTTTAAGAGGAATATGAAGTAGTATGTTTAAGAGGAATATGAGAGGAATATGAAGTAGTATGTTTAAGAGGAATATGAAGTAGAATATTTAAGAGGAATATGAAGTATTATGTTTAAGAGGAATATGAAGTAGTATGTTTAAGAGGAATATGAAGTAGTATGTTTAAGAGGAATTTGAAGTAGTATATTTAAGAGGAATAGGAAGAGGTATATTTGAGAGGAATATGAAGTAGTATGTTTAGGAGGAATATGCAGTAGTATGTTTAAGAGAAATATGAAGTAGTATGTTTAAGAGGAATATGAAGTAGTATGTTTAAGAGCAATATGAAGTAGTAAATTTAAGAAGAATATGAAGTAGTATGTTTAAAAGGAATATGAAGTAGTATGTTTAAGAGGAATATGAAGTAGTATGTTTAAGAGGAATATGAAGTAGTATATTTAAGAGGAATATGAAGTATTATGTTTAAGAGGAATATGAAGTAGTATGTTTAAGAGGAATATGAAGTAGTATGTTTAGGAGGAATATGAAGTAGTATGTTTAAGAGGAATATGAAGTAGTAGGTTTAAGAGGAATATAAAGAATTATGTTTAGGAGAAATATGAAGTAGTATATTTGAGAGGAATATGAAGTAGTATATTTAATAGGAATATGAAGTAGTATGTTTAAAAGGTGTGTGAATTAGTATGTTTAAGAGGAATATGAAGTACTATGTTTAAGAGGAATATGAAGTAGTATATTTAAGAGCAATATGAAGTAGTATGTTTAAGAGGAATATGAAGTAGTATGTTTAAGAGGAAAATGAAGTATAATGTTTAAGAGGAATATGAAGTAGTATGTTTAAGAGGAATATAAAGTACTACGTTTAAGAGGAATATGAAGTAGTATGTTCAAGAGGAATATGAAGTAGTATATTTAAGAGGAATATAAAGTAGTATGTTTAAGAGGAATATGAAGTAGTATGTTTAAGAGGAATATGAAGTAGTATGTTTAAGACGAATATGAAGTAGTTTGTTTAAGAGCAATATGAAGTAGTATGTTTAAGAGGAATATGAAATAGTAAATTTAACAGGAATATTAAGTAGTATGCTTAAGAGGAATATGAAGTAGTATGTTTAAGAGAAATATGAAGTAGTATATTTAGGAGGAATATGAAGTAGTACATTTAAGAGGAATATGAAGTAGTATATTTAAGAGGAATATGAAATAGTATGTTTAAGAGGAATATGCAGTAGCATGTTTAAGTGGAATATGAAGTAGTTTGTTTAAGAGGAATATGAAGAAGTATATTTAAGAGGAATATGAAGTCGTATGTTTAAGAGGAATATGCAGTAGTATGTTTAAAAGGAATATGAAGTAGTATATTTAAGAGGAATATGAAGTCGTATGTTTAAGAGGAATATGAAGTAGTATGTTTAAGATGAATATGAAGTAGTATATTTGGAGGAATATTAAGTAGTATATTTAAGAGGAATATGAAGAAGTATGTTTAAGAGGAATGTTAAGTAGTATGTTTAAGAGGAATATGAAGTAGTGTGTTTAAGAGGAATATAAGGTAGTATGTTTAAGAGGAATATGAAGTAGTATGTTTAAGAAGAATATGAAGTAGTATGTATAAGAGGAATATGAAGTAGTATGTTTAAGAGGAATATGAAGTAGTATATTTAAGAGGAATATGAAGTAGTATATTAAAGAGGAATATGAAGTATTATGCTTAAGAGGAATATGAAGTAATATGTTTAAGAAGAATATGAAGTAGTATATTTGAGAGGAATATGAAGTAGTATGTTTAAGAGGAATATGAAGTAGTATGTGTAAGAGGAATATGAAGTAGTATGTTTAAGAGTAATATGAATTAGTATGTTTAAGAGGAATATGAAGTAGTATGTTTAAGAGGAATATGAAGTAGTATATTTAAGAGGAATATGAAGTAGTATATTTAAGAGGAATATGAAGTAGTATATTTAAGAGGAATATGAAGTAGTATGTTTAAGAAGAATATGCAGTAGTATGTTTAGGAGAAATATGAAGTAGTATATTTAAGAGGAATATGAAGTAGTATGTTTAAGAGGAATATGAAGTAATATGTTTAAGAGGAATATGAAGTAGTATGTTTAAGAGGAATATGAAGTAGTATGTTTAAGAGAAATATGAAGTAGTATGTATAAAAGGAATATGAAGTAGTATGTTTAAGAGGAATATAAAGTAGTATATTTAAGAGGAATATGAAGTAGTATGTTTAAAAGGAATATGAAGTAGTATGTTTAAGACGAATATGGAGTAGTATGTTTAAGAGGAATAAGAAGTAGTATATTTAAGAGGAATATGAAGTAGTATGTTTAAGAGGAAAATGAAGTAGTATGTTTAAGAGGTATATGAAGTAGTATGTTTAAGAGGAATATGAATTAGTATGTCTTAGAGGAATATGAAGTAGTATGTTTAAGAGGAATATGAAGTAGTATATTTAAGAGGAATATGAAGAAGTATTTTTAAGAGGAATATGAAATAGTATATATAAAAGGAATATGAAGTAGTATGTTTAAGAGGAATATGCAGTAGTATGTTTAAGAGGAATATGAAGTAGTATATTTAAGAGGAATATGAAGTATTATGTTTAAGAGGAATACGAAATAGTATTTTTAAGAGAAATATGAAGTAGTATGTTTAAGAGGAATTTGAAGAAGTATGTTTAAGAGTAATATGAAGTAGTATATTAAAGAGGAATAAGAAGTAGTATATTTAAGAGGAATATGAAGTAGTATGTTTAAGAGGAAAATGAAGTAGTATGTTTAAGAGGTATATGAAGTAGTATGTTTAAGAGGAATATGAATTAGTATGTCTTAGAGGAATATGAAGTAGTATGTTTAAGAGGAATATGAAGTAGTATATTTAAGAGGAATATGAAGAAGTATTTTTAAGAGGAATATGAAATAGTATATATAAGAGGAATATGAAGTAGTATGTTTAAGAGGAATATGAAGTAGTATGTTTAAGAGGAATATGAAGTAATATGTTTAAGAGGAATATGAAGTAGTATATTTAAGAAGAATATGAAGTAGTATGTTTAAGAGGAATATGAAGTAGTATGTTTAAGAGGAATATGAAGTAGTAAATTTAAGAAGAATATGAAGTAGTATGTTTAAGAGGAATATGAAGTAGTATGTTTAAGAGGAATATGAAGTAGTATATTTAAGAGGAATATGAAGTAGTATGTTTAAGAGGAATATTTAGTAGTATATTTAAGAGGAATATGAAGTAGTATATTTAAGAGGAATATGAAGTAGTATGTTTAAGAGGAAAATGAAGTATTATGTTTAAGAGGAATATGAAGTAGTATGTTTAAGAGAAATATGAAGTTCTATGTTTAAGAGGAATATGAAGTAGTATGTTCAAGAGGAATATGAAGTAGTATATTTGAGAGGAATATGAAGTAGTATGTTTAAGAGGAATATGAAGTAGTATGTTTAAGAGGAATATGAAGTAGTATATTAAAGAGGAATATGAAGTAGTATGTTTAAGAGGAATATGAAGTAGTATGTTTAAGAGGAATATGAATTAGTATGTCTTAGAGGAATATAAAGAAGTATGTTTAAGAGGAATATGAAGTAGTATATTTAAGAGGAATATGAAGTATTATGTTTAAGAGAAATATGAAGTAGTATGTTTAAGAGGAATATGAAGTAGTATGTTTAAGAGGAATATGAAGTAGTATGTTTAAGAGGAATATGAAGTAGTGTATTTAAGAGGAATATGAAGTAGTATGTTTAAAAGGAATATGAAGTAGTATGTTTAAGAGAAATACGGAATAGTATGTTTAAGAGGAATATGAAGTAGTATGTTTAAAAGGAATATGAAGAATTATGTTTAAGAGAAATATGAAGTAGTATATTTAAGAGGAATATGAAGTAGTATGTTTAAGAGGAATATGAAGTAGTATTTTTAAGAGGAATATGAAGTAGTATATTTAAGAGGAATATGCAGTAGTATGTTTAAGAGGAATATGAAGTAGTATATTTAAGAGGAATATGAAGTAGTATGTTTAAGAGAAATATGCAGTAGTATGTTTAAGAGGAATATGAAGTAGTATGTTTAAGAGGAATATGAAGTAGTATGTTTAAGAGGAATATGAAGTAGTAAATTTAAGAAGAATATGAAGTAGTATGTTTAAAAGGAATATGAAGTAGTATGTTTAAGAGAAATATGAAGTAGTATATTTAAGAGGAATATGAAGTAGTCTATTTAAGAGGAATATGAAGTAGTATATTTGAGAGGAATATGAAGTAGTATGGTTAAGGGGAATATGAGAGGAATATGAAGAATTATGTTTAAGAGGAATATGAAGTGGTATATTTAAGAGGAATATGAAGTATTATGTTAAAGAGGAATATGAAGTAGTATGTTTAAGAGGAATATGAAGTAGTGTATTTAAGAGGAATATGAAGTAGTATGTTTAAAAGGAATATGAAGTAGTATGTTTAAGAGAAATACGGAATAGTATGTTTAAGAGGAATATGAAGTAGTATGTTTAAGAGGAATATGAAGAATTATGTTTAAGAGAAATATGAAGTAGTATATTTAAGAGGAATATGAAGTAGTATGCTTAAGAGGAATATGAAGTAGTATGCTTAAGAGGAATATGAAGTAGTATGTTTAAGAGGAATATGAAGTAGTATGTTTAAGAGGAATACGGAGTAGTATGTTTAAGAGGAATATGAAGTAGTATGTTTAAGAGGAATATGAAGAATTATGTTTAAGAGAAATATGAAGTAGTATATTTAAGAGGAATATGAAGTAGTATGTTTAAGAGGAATATGAAGTAGTATGTTTAAGAGGAATATGAAGTAGTATGTTTAAGAGGAATATGAAGTAGTATATTTAAGAGGAATATGAAGAGGTATATTTAAGAGGAATATGAAGTAGTATATTTAAGAGGAATATGAAGTAGTATGTTTAAGAGAAATATGCAGTAGTATGTTTAAGAGGAATATGAAGTAGTATGTTTAAGAGGAATATGAAGTAGTATGTTTAAGAGGAATATGAAGTAGTAAATTTAAGAAGAATATGAAGTAGTATGTTTAAAAGGAATATGAAGTAGTATGTTTAAGAGAAATATGAAGTAGTATATTTAAGAGGAATATGAAGTAGTCTATTTAAGAGGAATATGAAGTAGTATATTTGAGAGGAATATGAAGTAGTATGTTTAAGAGGAATATGCAGTAGTATGTTTAAGAGGAATATGAAGTAGCATATTTAAGAGGAATATGAAATAGTATGTTTAGGAGGAATATGAAGTAGTATGTTTAAGAGAAATATGAAGTAGTATGTTTAAGATGAATATGAAGTAGTATATTTAAGAGAAATATGAAGTAGTACGTTTAATTAAAATATGCAGTAGTATGCTTAAGAGGAATATGAAGTAGTATATTTAAGAGGAATATGAAGTAGTATATTTAAGAGGAATATGAAGTAGTATGTTTAAGAGGAATATGAAGTAGTATGTTTGAGAGGAATACGAAGTAGTATGTTTAAGAGGAATATAAAGAAATATGTTTAAGAGAAATATGAAGTAGTATATTTGAGAGGAATATGAAGTAGTATATTTAATAGGAATATGAAGTAGTATGTTTAAGAGGTGTGTATGTTTAAGAGGAATATGAAGTACTATGTTTAAGAGGAATATGAAGTAGTATGTTTAAGAGCAATATGAAGTAGTATGTTTAAGAGGAAAATGAAGTAGTATGTTTAAGAGGTATATGAAGTAGTATGTTTAAGAGGAATATGAATTAGTATGTCTTAGAGGAATATAAAGTAGTATGTTTAAGAGGAATATGAAGTACTATGGTTAAGAGGAATATGAAGTAGTATGTTCAAGAGGAATATGAAGTAGTATATTTAAGGGGAATATGAAGTAGTATGTTTAAGAGGAATATGAAGTAGTATGTTTAAGAGGAATATGAGAGGAATATGAAGTAGTATGTTTAAGAGGAATATGAAGTAGAATATTTAAGAGGAATATGAAGTATTATGTTTAAGAGGAATATGAAGTAGTATGTTTAAGAGGAATATGAAGTAGTATGTTTAAGAGGAATTTGAAGTAGTATATTTAAGAGGAATATGAAGAGGTATATTTAAGAGGAATATGAAGTAGTATATTTAAGAGGAATATGAAGTAGTATGTTTAAGAGAAATATGCAGTAGTATGTTTAAGAGGAATATGAAGTAGTATGTTTAAGAGGAATATGAAGTAGTATGTTTAAGAGGAATATGAAGTAGTAAATTTAAGAAGAATATAAAGTAGTATGTTTAAAAGGAATATGAAGTAGTATGTTTAAGAGGAATATGAAGTAGTATGTTTAAGAGGAATATGAAGTAGTATATTTAAGAGGAATATGAAGTAGTATGTTTAAGAGGAATATGAAGTAGTAGGTTTAAGAGGAATATAAAGAATTATGTTTAGGAGAAATATGAAGTAGTATATTTGAGAGTAATATGAAGTAGTATATTTAATAGGAATATGAAGTAGTATGTTTAAGAGGTGTGTGAATTAGTATGTTTAAGAGGAATATGAAGTACTATGTTTAAGAGGAATATGAAGAAGTATATTTAAGAGCAATATGAAGTAGTATGTTTGAGAGGAATATGAAGTAGTATGTTTAAGAGGAAAATGAAGTATAATGTTTAAGAGGAATATGAAGTAGTATGTTTAAGAGGAATATAAAGTACTATGTTTAAGAGGAATATGAAGTAGTATGTTCAAGAGGAATATGAAGTAGTTTATTTAAGAGGAATATGAAGTAGTATGTTTAAGAGGAATATGAAGTAGTATGTTTAAGAGGAATATGAAGTAGTATGTTTAAGACGAATATGAAGTAGTTTGTTTAAGAGCAATATGAAGTAGTATGTTTAAGAGGAATATGAAATAGTAAATTTAACAGGTATATGAAGTAGTATGCTTAAGAGGAATATGAAGTAGTATGTTTAAGAGAAATATGAAGTAGTATATTTAGGAGGAATATGAAGTAGTACATTTAAGAGGAATATGAAGTAGTATATTTAAGAGGAATATGAAGTAGTATGTTTAAGAGGAATATGCAGTAGCATGTTTAAGTGGAATATGAAGTAGTTTGTTTAAGAGGAATATGAAGTAGTATATTTAAGAGGAATATGAAGTCGTATGTTTAAGAGGAATATGCAGTAGTATGTTTAAGAGGAATATGAAGTAGTATATTTAAGAGGAATATGAAGTCGTATGTTTAAGAGGAATATGAAGTAGTATGTTTAAGATGAATATGAAGTAGTATATTTGGAGGAATATTAAGTAGTATATTTAAGAGGAATATGAAGAAGTATGTTTAAGAGGAATGTTAAGTAGTATGTTTAAGAGGAATATGAAGTAGTGTGTTTAAGAGGAATATAAAGTAGTATGTTTAAGAGGAATATGAAGTAGTATGTTTAAGAAGAATATGAAGTTGTATGTATAAGAGGAATATGAAGTAGTATGTTTAAGAGGAATATGAAGTAGTATATTTAAGAGGAATATGAAGTAGTATATTTAAGAGGAATATGAAGTAGTATGCTTAAGAGGAATATGAAGTAATATGTTTAAGAAGAATATGAAGTAGTATATTTGAGAGGAATATGAAGTAGTATGTTTAAGAGGAATATGAAGTAGTATGTGTAAGAGGAATATGAAGTAGTATGTTTAAGAGTAATATGAATTAGTATGTTTAAGAGGAATATGAAGTAGTATGTTTAGGAGGAATATGAAGTAGTATATTTAAGAGGAATATGAAGTAGTATATTTAAGAGGAATATGAAGTAGTATATTTAAGAGGAATATGAAGTAGTATGTTTAAGAAGAATATGCAGTAGTATGTTTAGGAGGAATATGAAGTAGTATATTTAAGAGGAATGTGAAGTAGTATGTTTAAGAGGAATATGAAGTAATATGTTTAAGAGGAATATGAAGTAGTATGTTTAAGAGGAATATGAAGTAGTATGTTTAAGAGAAATATGAAGTAGTATGTATAAAATGAATATGAAGTAGTATGTTTAAGAGCAATATGAAGTAGTATGTTTAAGAGGAATATGAAGTAGTATGTTTAAGAGGAATATGAAGTACTATGTTAAAGAGGAATATGAAGTAGTATGTATAAAAGAAATATGCAGTAGTGTGTTTAAGAGCAATATGAAGTAGTATGTTTAAGAGGAATATGAAGCAGTATGTTTAAGAGGAATATGAGGGGAATATGAAGTAGTATGTTTAAGAGGAATATGAAGTAGTATGTTTAAGAGGAATATCAAGTAATATGTTTAAGAGGAATATGAAGTAGTATGTTTAAGAGGAATATGAAGTAGTATGTTTAAGAGGAATATGAAGTAGTATGTTTAAGAGGAATATGAAGTAGTATGTTTAAGAGGAATATGAAGTAGTATGTTTAAGAGGAATATGAAGTACTATGTTTAAGAGGAATATGAAGTAGTATGTATAAAAGGACTATGCAGTAGTATGTTTAAGAGCAATATGAAGTAGTATGTTTAAGAGGAATATGAAGCAGTATGTTTAAGAGGAATATGAGGGGAATATGAAGTAGTATGTTTAAGAGGAATATGAAGTAGTATGTTTAAGAGGAATATGAAGTAATATGATTAAAAGGAATATGAAGTAGTAAATTTAAGAGGAATATGAAGTAGTATGTTTAAGAGGATTATGAAGTAGTATGTTTAAGAAGAATATAAAGTAGTGTATTTAAGAGGAATATGAAGTAGTATATTTAAGAGGAATATGAAGTTGTATATTTAAGAGGAATATGAAGTAGTATGCTTAAGAGGAATATGAAGTAGTATATTTAAGAAGAATATGGAGTAGTATGTTTAAGAGGAATATGAAGTAGTATGTTTAAGAGGAATATAAAGTCGTATGTTTAAGAGGAATATGAAGTAGTATGTGTAAGATGAATATGAAGTTATTTAAGAGGAATATGAAGTAGTATATTTAAGAGGAATATGAAGTAGTATGTTTAAGAGGAATATAAAGTAGTATGTTTAAGAGGAGAATGAAGTAGTATGTTTAAGAGGAATTTGAAGTAGTATGTTTAGGAGGAATGTGAAGTAGTATATTTAAGAGGAATATGAAGTAGTATGTCTAAGAGGAATATGAGGAAGTATGTTTAAGAGGAATATGAAGTAATATGTTTAAGAGGAATATGAAGTAGTATATTTAAGAGGAATATGAATTGGTATGTTTACGAGGAATATGAAGTAGTATGTTTAAGAGGAATATGAAGTAATATGTTTAAAAGGAATATGAAGTAGTAAATTTAAGAGGAATATGAAGTAGTATGTTTAAGAGGATTATAAAGTAGTATGTTTAAGAAGAATATAAAGTAGTGTATTTAAGAGGAATATGAAGTAGTATATTTAAGAGGAATATGAAGTAGTATATTTATGAGGAATATGAAGTAGTATATTTAAGAGGAATATGAAGTAGTATATTTAAGAGGAATATGAAGTAGTATATTTAAGAGGAAAATGAAGTATAATGCTTAAGAGGAATATGAAGTAGTATGTTTAAGAGGAATATGAAGTAGTATATTTAAGAGGAATATGAAGTAGTATGTTTAAGAGGAATATGAAGTAGTATATTTAAGAGAAATGTGAAGTAGTATGTTTAAAAAGAATATGAAGCAGATGTTTAAGAGGAATATGAAGTAGTATGTTTAAGGGGAATATGAAGTAGTATATTTAAGAGGAATATGAAGTAGTTTGTTTAAGAGGAATATGAAGTAGTATGTTTAATAGGAATATGAAGTAGTATATTTAAGAGGAATATGAAGTAGTATGTGTAAGAGGAATATGAAGTAGTATGTTTAAGAGGAATATGAAGTAGTATGTTTAAGAGGAATATGAAGTAGTATGCTTAAGAGGAATATGAAGTAGTATATTTAAGAGGAATATGACGTAGTATATTTAAGATGAATATGAAGTAGTATATTTAAGAGGAATATGAAGTAGTATGTTTAAGAGGAATATGAAGTAGTATGTTTAAGAGGAATCTGAAGTAGTATGTGTAAGAGGAATATGAAGTAGTATGTTTTAGAGGAATATGAAGTAGTATGTTTAAGAGGAATATGAAGTAGTATGTTTAAGAGGAATATGAAGTAGTATGTTTAAGAGGAATATGAAGTAGTATATTTAAGAGGAATATGAAGTAGTATATTTAAGAGGAATATGAAGTAGTATATTTAAGAGGAATATGAAGTAGTATGTTTTAGAGGAATATGAAGTAGTATGTTTAAGAGGAATCTGATGTAGTATGTGTAAGAGGAATATGAAGTAGTATGTTTTAGAGGAATATGAAGTAGTATGTTTAAGAGGAATATGAAGTAGTATGTTTAAAAGGGATATGAAGTAGTATGATTAAGAGGAATATGAAGTAGTATGTTTAAGAGGAATATGAAGTAGTATGTTTAAGAGGAATATGAAGTACTATGTTTAAGAGGAATATGAAGTAGTATGTTCAAGAGGATTATGAAGTAGTATATTTAAGAGGAATATGAAGTAGTATGTTTAAGAGGAATATGAAGTAGTATATTTAAGAAGAATATGAAGTAGTATGTTTAAGAAGAATATGAAGTAGTATGTTTAAGAGGATTATGAGGTAGTATATTTAAGAGAAATATGAAGTAGTATATTTAAGAGGAATATGAAGTAGTATATTTAAGAGGAATATGAAGTAGTATGTATAAGAGGAATATGCAGTAGTATGTTTAGGAGGAATATGAAGTAGTATGTTTAAGAGGAATATGAAGTAGTATATTTAAGAGTAATATGAAGTAGTATATTTAAGAGGAATATGAAGAGGTATATTTAAGAGCAATATGAAGTAGTATATTTAAGAGGAATATGAAGTAGTATGTTTAAGAGGAATATGCAGTAGTATGTTTAAGAGGAATATGAAGTAGTATGTTCAAGAGGAATATGAAGTAGTATATTTAAGAGGAATATGAAGTAGTAAATTTAAGAAGAATATGAAGTAGTATGTTTAAAAGGAATATGAAGTAGTATGTTTAAGAGGAATATGAAGTAGTATATTTAAGAGGAATATGAAGTATTAAGTTTAAGAGGAATATAAAGAATTATGTTTAAGAGAAATATGAAGTAGTATATTTGAGAGGAATATGAAGTAGTATATTTAATAGGAATATGAAGTAGTATGTTTAAGAGGTGAGTGAATTAGTATGTTTAAGAGGAATATGAAGTACTATGTTTAGGAGGAATATGAAGTAGTATATTTAAGAGCAATATGAAGTAGTATGTTTAAGAGGAATATGAAGTAGTATGTTTAAGAGGAAAATGAAGTATTATGTTTACGAGGAATATGAAGTAGTATGTTTAAGAGGAATATGAAGTAGTATGTTTAAGAGGAATATGAAGTAGTATGTTTAAGAGGAATATGAAGTAGTATGTTTAAGAGGAATATGAAGTAGTTTGTTTAAGAGCAATATGAAGTAGTATGTTTAAGAGGAATATGAAATAGTAAATTTAACAGGAATATGAAGTAGTATGCTTAAGAGGAATATGAAGTAGTATGTTTAAGAAAAATATGAAGTAGTATATTTAGGAGGAATATGAAGTAGTATATTTAAGAGGAATATGAAGTAGTATATTTAAGAGGAATATGAAGTAGTATGTTTAAGAGGAATATGCAGTAGCATGTTTAAGTGGAATATGAAGTAGTTTGTTTAAAAGGAATATGAAGTAGTATATTTAAGAGGAATATGAAGTCGTATGTTTAAGAGGAATATGCAGTAGTATGTTTAAGAGGAATATGAAGTAGTATGTTTAAGAGGAATATGAAGTAGTATGTTTAAGAGGAATATGAAGTAGTATGTTTAAGAGGAATATGAAGTAGTATGTTTAAGAGGAATATGAAGTACTATGTTTAAGAGGAATATGAAGTAGTATGTATAAAAGGAATATGCAGTAGTATGTTTAAGAGCAATATGAAGTAGTATGTTTAAGAGGAATATGAAGCAGTATGTTTAAGAGGAATATGAGGGGAATATGAAGTAGTATGTTTAAGAGGAATATGAAGTAGTATGTTTAAGAGGAATATGAAGTAATATGATTAAAAGGAATATGAAGTAGTAAATTTAAGAGGAATATGAAGTAGTATGTTTAAGAGGATTATGAAGTAGTATGTTTAAGAAGAATATAAAGTAGTGTATTTAAGAGGAATATGAAGTAGTATATTTAAGAGGAATATGAGGGGAATATGAAGTAGTATGTTTAAGAGGAATATGAAGTAGTATGTTTAAGAGGAATATCAAGTAATATGTTTAAGAGGAATATGAAGTAGTATGTTTAAGAGGAATATGAAGTAGTATGTTTAAGAGGAATATGAAGTAGTATGTTTAAGAGGAATATGAAGTAGTATGTTTAAGAGGAATATGAAGTAGTATGTTTAAGAGGAATATGAAGTACTATGTTTAAGAGGAATATGAAGTAGTATGTATAAAAGGAATATGCAGTAGTATGTTTAAGAGCAATATGAAGTAGTATGTTTAAGAGGAATATGAAGCAGTATGTTTAAGAGGAATATGAGGGGAATATGAAGTAGTATGTTTAAGAGGAATATGAAGTAGTATATTTAAGAGGAATATGAAGTAGTATGTTTAAGAGGAATATGAAGTAGTATATTTAAGAGAAATGTGAAGTAGTATGTTTAAAAGGAATATGAAGCAGATGTTTAAGAGGAATATGAAGTAGTATGTTTAAGGGGAATATGAAGTAGTATATTTAAGAGGAATATGAAGTAGTTTGTTTAAGAGGAATATGAAGTAGTATGTTTAATAGGAATATGAAGTAGTATATTTAAGAGGAATATGAAGTAGTATGTGTAAGAGGAATATGAAGTAGTATGTTTAAGAGGAATATGAAGTAGTATGTTTAAGAGGAATATGAAGTAGTATGTTTAAGAGGAATATCAAGTAATATGTTTAAGAGGAATATGAAGTAGTATGTTTAAGAGGAATATGAAGTAGTATGTTTAAGAGGAATATGAAGTAGTATGTTTAAGAGGAATATGAAGTAGTATGTTTAAGAGGAATATGAAGTAGTATGTTTAAGAGGAATATGAAGTACTATGTTTAAGAGGAATATGAAGTAGTATGTATAAAAGGAATATGCAGTAGTATGTTTAAGAGCAATATGAAGTAGTATGTTTAAGAGGAATATGAAGCAGTATGTTTAAGAGGAATATGAGGGGAATATGAAGTAGTATGTTTAAGAGGAATATGAAGTAGTATATTTAAGAGGAATATGAAGTAGTATGTTTAAGAGGAATATGAAGTAGTATATTTAAGAGAAATGTGAAGTAGTATGTTTAAAAGGAATATGAAGCAGATGTTTAAGAGGAATATGAAGTAGTATGTTTAAGAGGAATATGAAGTAGTATGTTTTAGAGGAATATGAAGTAGTATGTTTAAGAGGAATCTGATGTAGTATGTGTAAGAGGAATATGAAGTAGTATGTTTTAGAGGAATATGAAGTAGTATGTTTAAGAGGAATATGAAGTAGTATGTTTAAAAGGGATATGAAGTAGTATGATTAAGAGGAATATGAAGTAGTATGTTTAAGAGGAATATGAAGTAGTATGTTTAAGAGGAATATGAAGTACTATGTTTAAGAGGAATATGAAGTAGTATGTTCAAGAGGATTATGAAGTAGTATATTTAAGAGGAATATGAAGTAGTATGTTTAAGAGGAATATGAAGTAGTATATTTAAGAAGAATATGAAGTAGTATGTTTAAGAAGAATATGAAGTAGTATGTTTAAGAGGATTATGAGGTAGTATATTTAAGAGAAATATGAAGTAGTATATTTAAGAGGAATATGAAGTAGTATATTTAAGAGGAATATGAAGTAGTATGTATAAGAGGAATATGCAGTAGTATGTTTAAGAGGAATATGAAGTAGTATGTTTAAGAGGAATATGAAGTAGTATATTTAAGAGTAATATGAAGTAGTATATTTAAGAGGAATATGAAGAGGTATATTTAAGAGGAATATGAAGTAGTATATTTAAGAGGAATATGAAGTAGTATGTTTAAGAGGAATATGCAGTAGTATGTTTAAGAGGAATATGAAGTAGTATGTTCAAGAGGAATATGAAGTAGTATATTTAAGAGGAATATGAAGTAGTAAATTTAAGAAGAATATGAAGTAGTATGTTTAAAAGGAATATGAAGTAGTATGTTTAAGAGGAATATGAAGTAGTATATTTAAGAGGAATATGAAGTATTAAGTTTAAGAGGAATATAAAGAATTATGTTTAAGAGAAATATGAAGTAGTATATTTGAGAGGAATATGAAGTAGTATATTTAATAGGAATATGAAGTAGTATGTTTAAGAGGTGAGTGAATTAGTATGTTTAAGAGGAATATGAAGTACTATGTTTAGGAGGAATATGAAGTAGTATATTTAAGAGCAATATGAAGTAGTATGTTTAAGAGGAATATGAAGTAGTATGTTTAAGAGGAAAATGAAGTATTATGTTTACGAGGAATATGAAGTAGTATGTTTAAGAGGAATATGAAGTAGTATGTTTAAGAGGAATATGAAGTAGTATGTTTAAGAGGAATATGAAGTAGTATGTTTAAGAGGAATATGAAGTAGTTTGTTTAAGAGCAATATGAAGTAGTATGTTTAAGAGGAATATGAAATAGTAAATTTAACAGGAATATGAAGTAGTATGCTTAAGAGGAATATGAAGTAGTATGTTTAAGAAAAATATGAAGTAGTATATTTAGGAGGAATATGAAGTAGTATATTTAAGAGGAATATGAAGTAGTATATTTAAGAGGAATATGAAGTAGTATGTTTGAGAGGAATATGCAGTAGCATGTTTAAGTGGAATATGAAGTAGTTTGTTTAAAAGGAATATGAAGTAGTATATTTAAGAGGAATATGAAGTCGTATGTTTAAGAGGAATATGGAGTAGTATGTTTAAGAGGAATATGAAGTAGTATGTTTAAGAGGAATATGAAGTAGTATGTTTAAGAGGAATATGAAGTAGTATGTTTAAGAGGAATATGAAGTAGTATGTTTAAGAGGAATATGAAGTACTATGTTTAAGAGGAATATGAAGTAGTATGTATAAAAGGAATATGCAGTAGTATGTTTAAGAGCAATATGAAGTAGTATGTTTAAGAGGAATATGAAGCAGTATGTTTAAGAGGAATATGAGGGGAATATGAAGTAGTATGTTTAAGAGGAATATGAAGTAGTATGTTTAAGAGGAATATGAAGTAATATGATTAAAAGGAATATGAAGTAGTAAATTTAAGAGGAATATGAAGTAGTATATTTAAGAGGAATATGAGGGGAATATGAAGTAGTATGTTTAAGAGGAATATGAAGTAGTATGTTTAAGAGGAATATCAAGTAATATGTTTAAGAGGAATATGAAGTAGTATGTTTAAGAGGAATATGAAGTAGTATGTTTAAGAGGAATATGAAGTAGTATGTTTAAGAGGAATATGAAGTAGTATGTTTAAGAGGAATATGAAGTAGTATGTTTAAGAGGAATATGAAGTACTATGTTTAAGAGGAATATGAAGTAGTATGTATAAAAGGAATATGCAGTAGTATGTTTAAGAGCAATATGAAGTAGTATGTTTAAGAGGAATATGAAGCAGTATGTTTAAGAGGAATATGAGGGGAATATGAAGTAGTATGTTTAAGAGGAATATGAAGTAGTATGTTTAAGAGGAATATGAAGTAATATGATTAAAAGGAATATGAAGTAGTAAATTTAAGAGGAATATGAAGTAGTATGTTTAAGAGGATTATGAAGTAGTATGTTTAAGAAGAATATAAAGTAGTGTATTTAAGAGGAATATGAAGTAGTATATTTAAGAGGAATATGAAGTTGTATATTTAAGAGGAATATGAAGTAGTATGCTTAAGAGGAATATGAAGTAGTATATTTAAGAAGAATATGGAGTAGTATGTTTAAGAGGAATATGAAGTAGTATGTTTAAGAGGAATATAAAGTCGTATGTTTAAGAGGAATATGAAGTAGTATGTGTAAGATGAATATGAAGTTATTTAAGAGGAATATGAAGTAGTATATTTAAGAGGAACATGAAGTAGTATGTTTAAGAGGAATATAAAGTAGTATGTTTAAGAGGAGAATGAAGTAGTATGTTTAAGAGAAATTTGAAGTAGTATGTTTAGGAGGAATGTGAAGTAGTATATTTAAGAGGAATATGAAGTAGTATGTCTAAGAGGAATATGAGGAAGTATGTTTAAGAGGAATATGAAGTAATATGTTTAAGAGGAATATGAAGTAGTATATTTAAGAGGAATATGAATTGGTATGTTTACGAGGAATATGAAGTAGTATGTTTAAGAGGAATATGAAGTAATATGTTTAAAAGAAATATGAAGTAGTAAATTTAAGAGGAATATGAAGTAGTATGTTTAAGAGGATTATGAAGTAGTATGTTTAAGAAGAATATAAAGTAGTGTATTTAAGAGGAATATGAAGTAGTATATTTAAGAGGAATATGAAGTAGTATATTTATGAGGAATATGAAGTAGTATATTTAAGAGGAATATGAAGTAGTATATTTAAGAGGAATATGAAGTAGTATATTTAAGAGGAAAATGAAGTATAATGCTTAAGAGGAATATGAAGTAGTATGTTTAAGAGGAATATGAAGTAATATATTTAAGAGGAATATGAAGTAGTATGTTTAAGAGGAATATGAAGTAGTATATTTAAGAGAAATGTGAAGTAGTATGTTTAAAAGGAATATGAAGCAGATGTTTAAGAGGAATATGAAGTAGTATGTTTAAGGGGAATATGAAGTAGTATATTTAAGAGGAATATGAAGTAGTTTGTTTAAGAGGAATATGAAGTAGTATGTTTAATAGGAATATGAAGTAGTATATTTAAGAGGAATATGAAGTAGTATGTGTAAGAGGAATATGAAGTAGTATGTTTAAGAGGAATATGAAGTAGTATGTTTAAGAGGAATATGAAGTAGTATGCTTAAGAGGAATATGAAGTAGTATATTTAAGAGGAATATGACGTAGTATATTTAAGATGAATATGAAGTAGTATATTTAAGAGGAATATGAAGTAGTATGTTTAAGAGGAATATGAAGTAGTATGTTTAAGAGGAATCTGAAGTAGTATGTGTAAGAGGAATATGAAGTAGTATGTTTTAGAGGAATATGAAGTAGTATGTTTAAGAGGAATATGAAGTAGTATGTTTAAGAGGAATATGAAGTAGTATGTTTAAGAGGAATATGAAGTAGTATATTTAAGAGGAATATGAAGTAGTATATTTAAGAGAAATATGAAGTAGTATATTTAAGAGGAATATGAAGTAGTATGTTTTAGAGGAATATGAAGTAGTATGTTTAAGAGGAATCTGATGTAGTATGTGTAAGAGGAATATGAAGTAGTATGTTTTAGAGGAATATGAAGTAGTATGTTTAAGAGGAATATGAAGTACTATGTTTAAGAGGAATATGAAGTAGTATGTTCAAGAGGATTATGAAGTAGTATATTTAAGAGGAATATGAAGTAGTATGTTTAAGAGGAATATGAAGTAGTATATTTAAGAAGAATATGAAGTAGTATGTTTAAGAAGAATATGAAGTAGTATGTTTAAGAGGATTATGAGGTAGTATATTTAAGAGAAATATGAAGTAGTATATTTAAGAGGAATATGAAGTAGTATATTTAAGAGGAATATGAAGTAGTATGTATAAGAGGAATATGAAGTAGTATGTTTAAGAGGAATATGAAGTAGTATATTTAAGAGTAATATGAAGTAGTATATTTAAGAGGAATATGAAGAGGTATATTTAAGAGGAATATGAAGTAGTATATTTAAGAGGAATATGAAGTAGTATGTTTAAGAGGAATATGCAGTAGTATGTTTAAGAGGAATATGAAGTAGTATGTTCAAGAGGAATATGAAGTAGTATATTTAAGAGGAATATGAAGTAGTAAATTTAAGAAGAATATGAAGTAGTATGTTTAAAAGGAATATGAAGTAGTATGTTTAAGAGGAATATGAAGTAGTATATTTAAGAGGAATATGAAGTATTAAGTTTAAGAGGAATATAAAGAATTATGTTTAAGAGAAATATGAAGTAGTATATTTGAGAGGAATATGAAGTAGTATATTTAATAGGAATATGAAGTAGTATGTTTAAGAGGTGAGTGAATTAGTATGTTTAAGAGGAATATGAAGTACTATGTTTAGGAGGAATATGAAGTAGTATATTTAAGAGCAATATGAAGTAGTATGTTTAAGAGGAATATGAAGTAGTATGTTTAAGAGGAAAATGAAGTATTATGTTTACGAGGAATATGAAGTAGTATGTTTAAGAGGAATATGAAGTAGTATGTTTAAGAGGAATATGAAGTAGTATGTTTAAGAGGAATATGAAGTAGTATGTTTAAGAGGAATATGAAGTAGTTTGTTTAAGAGCAATATGAAGTAGTATGTTTAAGAGGAATATGAAATAGTAAATTTAACAGGAATATGAAGTAGTATGCTTAAGAGGAATATGAAGTAGTATGTTTAAGAAAAATATGAAGTAGTATATTTAGGAGGAATATGAAGTAGTATATTTAAGAGGAATATGAAGTAGTATATTTAAGAGGAATATGAAGTAGTATGTTTAAGAGGAATATGCAGTAGCATGTTTAAGTGGAATATGAAGTAGTTTGTTTAAAAGGAATATGAAGTAGTATATTTAAGAGGAATATGAAGTCGTATGTTTAAGAGGAATATGCAGTAGTATGTTTAAGAGGAATATGAAGTAGTATATTTAAGAGGAATATGAAGTAGTATGTTTAAGAGGAATATGAAATAGTATGTTTAAGAGGAATATGAAGTAGTATGTTTAAGATGAATATGAAGTAGTATATTTAGAGGAATATTAAGTAGTATATTTGAGAGGAATATGAAGAACTATGTTTAAGAGGAATGTTTAGTAGTATGTTTAAGAGGAATATGAAGTAGTATGTTTAAGAGGAATATAAACTAGTATGTTTAAGAGGAATATAAAGTAGTATGTTTAAGAAGAATATGAAGTAGTATGTATAAGACGAATATGAAGTAGTATGTTTAAGAGGAATATGAAGAAGTATATTTAAGAGGAATATGAAGTAGTATATTTAAGAGGAATATGAAGTAGTATGCTTAAGAGGAATATGAAGTAATATGTTTAAGAGGAATATGAAGTAGTATATTTGAGAGGAATATGAAGTAGTATGTTTAAGAGGAATATGAATTAGTATGTGTAAGAGGAATATGAAGTAGTATGTTTAAGAGTAATATAAAGTAGTATGTTTAAGAGGAATATGAAGTAGTATGTTTAAGAGGAATATGAAGTAGTATATTTAAGAGGAATATGAAGTAGTATATTTAAGAGGAATATGAAGTAGTATATTTGAGAGGAATATGAAGTAGTATGTTTAAGAAGAATATGCAGTAGTATGTTTAAGAGGAATATGAAGTAGTGTATTTAAGAGGAATATGAAGTAGTATGTTTAAGAGGAATATGAAGTAATATGTTTAAGAGGAATATGAAGTAGTGTGTTTAAGAGGAATATGAAGTAGTATGTTTAAGAGAAATATGAAGTAGTATGTTTAAGAGGAATATAAAGTAGTATATTTAAGAGGAAAATGAAGTAGTATGTTTAAAAGGAATATGAAGTAGTATGTTTAAGACGAATATGGAGTAGTATGTTTAAGAGGAATAAGAAGTGGTATATTTAAGAGGAATATGAAGTTGTATAGTTAAGAGGAATATGAAGTAGTATGTTTAAGAGGAATGTGAAGTAGTATGTTTAAGAAGAAATTGAAGTAGTATGTTTAAGAGAAATATGAAGTAGTATGTTTAAGAGGAATATGAAGTAGTATGTTTAAGAGGAATATGAAGTAGTATGTTTAAGAGGAATATGTAGTAGTATGTTTAAGAGGAATATGAAGTAGTATGCTTAAGAGGAATATGAAGTACTATGTTTAAGAGGAATATGAAGTAGTATGTATAAAAGGAATATGCAGTAGTATGTTTAAGAGCAATATGAAGTAGTATGTTTAAGAGGAATATGAAGCAGTATGTTTAAGAGGAATATGAGGGGATTATGAAGTAGTTTGTTTAAGAGGAATATGAAGTAGTATGTTTAAGAGGAATATGAAGTAATATGTTTTAAAGGAATATGAAGTAGTAAATTTAAGAGGAATATGAAGTAGTATGTTTAAGAGGATTATGAAGTAGTATGTTTAAGAAGAATATAAAGTGGTGTATTTAAGAGGAATATGAAGTAGTATATTTAAGAGGAATATGAAGTAGTATATTTAAGAGGAATATGAAGTAGTATGCTTAAGAGGAATATGAATTGGTATGTTTATGAGGAATATGAAGTAGTATGCTTAAGAGGAATATGAAGTAGTATATTTAAGAAGAATATGGAGTAGTATGTTTAAGAGGAATATGAAGTAGTATGTTTAAGAGGAATATAAAGTAGTATGTTTAAGAGGAATATGAAGTAGTATGCGTAAGATGAATATGAAGTTATTTAAGAGGAATATGAAGTAGTATATTTAAGAGTAATATGAAGTAGTATGTTTAAGAGGAATATAAAGTAGTATGTTTTAGAGGAGAATGAAGTTGTATGTTTAAGAGGAATATGAAGTAGTATGTTTAGGAGGAATGTGAAGTAGTATATTTAAGAGGAATATGAAGTAGTATGTCTGAGAGGAATATGAGGTAGTATGTTTAAGAGGAATATGAAGTAGTATGTTTAAAAAGAATATGAAGTAGTATATTTAAGAGGAATATGAATTGGTATGTTTACGAGGAATATGAAGTAGTATGTTTAAGAGCAATATATAGTAGTATATTTTAAGAGGAATATGAAGTAGTATATTTAAGAGGAATATGAAGTAGTATATTTAAGAGGAATATGAAGTAGTATGTTTAAGAGGAATATGAAGTAGTATGTTTAAGAGGAATATGAAGTAGTATGTTTAAGAGGAATATGAAGTAGTATATTTAAGAGGAATATGAAGTAATATGTTTAAGAGGAATATGAAGTAGTATGTTTAAGAGGATTATGAAGTAGTATGTTTAAGAGAAATATGAAGTAGTATGTTTAAGAGGAATATGAAGTAGTATGTTTAAGAGGAATATGAAGTAGTATGTTTAAGAGGAATATGAAGTAGTATGTTTAAGAGGAATATGAAGTAGTATGTTTAAGAGGAATATGAAGTAGTAGTTTAAGAGGAATATGAAGTAGTATATATAAGAGGAATATGAAGTAGTATGTTTAAGAGGAACATGAATTAGTATGTTTTAGAGGAGAATGAAGTTGTATGTTTAAGAGGAATATGAAGTAGTATGTTTAGGAGGAATGTGAAGTAGTATATTTAAGAGGAATATGAAGTAGTATGTCTGAGAGGAATATGAGGTAGTATGTTTAAGAGGAATATGAAGTAGTATGTTTAAAAAGAATATGAAGTAGTATATTTAAGAGGAATATGAATTGGTATGTTTACGAGGAATATGAAGTAGTATGTTTAAGAGCAATATATAGTAGTATATTTTAAGAGGAATATGAAGTAGTATATTTAAGAGGAATATGAAGTAGTATATTTAAGAGGAATATGAAGTAGTATGTTTAAGAGGAATATGAAGTAGTATGTTTAAGAGGAATATGAAGTAGTATGTTTAAGAGGAATATGAAGTAGTATATTTAAGAGGAATATGAAGTAATATGTTTAAGAGGAATATGAAGTAGTATGTTTAAGAGGATTATGAAGTAGTATGTTTAAGAGAAATATGAAGTAGTATGTTTAAGAGGAATATGAAGTAGTATGTTTAAGAGGAATATGAAGTAGTATGTTTAAGAGGAATATGAAGTAGTATGTTTAAGAGGAATATGAAGTAGTATGTTTAAGAGGAATATGAAGTAGTAGTTTAAGAGGAATATGAAGTAGTATATATAAGAGGAATATGAAGTAGTATGTTTAAGAGGAACATGAATTAGTATGTTTAAGGGGAATATGAAGTATTATGTTTAAGAGGAATATGAAGTAGTATGTTTAAGAGGAATATGAAGTAGTATGTTTAAGAGGAATATGAAGTAGTATGTTAAAGAGGAATATGAAGTAATATGTTTAAGAGGAATCTGAAGTAGTATGTGTAAGAGGAACATGAAGTAGTATGTTTTAGAGGAATATGAAGTAGTATGTTTAAGAGGAATATGAAGTAGTATGTTTAAAAGGAATATGAAGTAGTATGTTTAAGAGGAATATGAAGTAGTATGTTTAAGAGGAATATGAAGTAGTATGTTTAAGAGGAATATGAAGTACTATGTTTAAGAGGAATATGAAGTATTATGTTCAAGAGGAATATGAAGTAGTATATTTAAGAGGAATATGAAGTAGTATGTTTAAGAGGAATATGAAGTAGTATATTTAAGAGGAATATGAAGTAGTATGTTTAAGAGGAATATGAAGTAGTATGTTTAAGAGGAATATGAGGTAGTATATTTAAGAGGAATATGAAGTAGTATATTTAAGAGGAATATGAAGTAGTATATTTAAGAGGAATATGAAGTAGTATATTTAAGAGGAATATGAAGTAGTATGTTTAAGAGGAATATGAAGTAGTATGTTTAAGAGGAATATGAAATAGTATGTTTAAGAGGAATATGAAGTAGTATGTTTAAGAGGAATATGAAGTAGTATGTTTAAGAGGAATATGAAGTAGTATATTAAGAGGAATATGAAGTAGTATATTTAAGAGGAATATGAAGAAGGAAGGTAGTATGTTTAAGAGGAAAATGAAGTAGTATATTTAAGAGGAATATAAAGTAGTATGTTTAAGAGGAATTTGAAGTAGTATATTTAAGAGGATTATGAAGTAGTATGTTTAAGAGAAATATGAAGTAGTATGTTTAAGAGGAATATGAAGTAGTATGTTTAAGAGGAATATGAAGTAGTATGTTTAAGAGGAATATGAAGTAGTATGTTTAAGAGGAATATGAAGTAGTTTGTTTAAGAGGAATATGAAGTAGTATATATAAGAGGAATATGAAGTAGTATGTTTAAGAGGAATATGAAGTATTATGTTTAAGGGGAATATGAAGTATTATGTTTAAGAGGAATATGAAGTAGTATGTTTAAGAGGAATATGAAGTAGTATGTTTAAGAGGAATATGAAGTAGTATTTTTAAGAGGATTATGAAATAGTATGTTTATGAGGAATATGAAGTAGTTTGTTTAAGAGGATTATGAAGCAGTATGTTTAAGAATAATATGAAGTAGTATGTTTAAGAAGAATATGAAGTAGTATGTTTAAGAGGAATATGAAGTAGTATATTTAAGAGGAATATGAAGTAGTTTGTTTAAGACGAATATGAAGTCGAATATTTAAGAGGAATATGAAGTAATATGTTTAAGAGGAATATGAAGTAGTATATTTAAGAGGAATATGAAGTAGTTTGTTTAAGAGGAATATAAAGTAGTATATTTAAGAGGATAATGAAGTATTATGTTTAAGAGGAATATGAAGTAGTATGTTTAAGAGGAATATGAAGTAGTATGTTTAAGAGGAATATGAAGTAGTATTTTTAGGAGGAATATGAAGTAGTATTTTTAAGAGGAATATGAAGTAGTATGTTTAAGAGGAATATGAAGTAGTATGTTTAAGAGGAATATGAAGTAGTATGTTTAAGAGGAATATGAAGTAGTATATTAAAGAGGAATATTAAGTAGTATATTTAAGAGGAATATGAAGTAGTATGCTTAAGAGGAATATGAAGTAGTATGTTTAAGAGGAATATGAAGTAGTATGTTTTAGAGGATATGAAGTAGTATTATTAAGAGGAATATAAAGTAGTATGTTTAAGAGGAATATGAAGTAGTATGTTTAAGTCGAATATGAGGTAGTATATTTAAGAGGAATATGAAGTAGTATATTTAAGAGGAATATGAAGTAGTATATTTAAGAGGAATATGAAGTAGTATGTATAAGAGGAATATGCAGTAGTATGTTTAAGAGGAATATGAAGTAGTATGTTTAAGAGGAATATGAAGTAGTATATTTAAGAGAAATATAAAGTAGTATGTTTAAGAGGAATATGCAGTAGTATGTTTAAGAGAAATATGAAGTAGTATATTTAAGAGGAATATGAAGTAGTATGTTTAAGAGGAATATGAAGTAGTATGTTTAAGAGGAATATGAAGTAGTATGTTTAAGATGAATTTGAAGTAGTATATTAAGAGGAATATGAAGTAGTATATTTAAAAGGAATATGAAGAAGGAAGGTAGTATGTTTAAGAGGAAAATGAAGTAGTATATTTAAGAGGAATATGAAGTAGTATGTATAAGAGGAATATGCAGTAGTATGTTTAAGAGGAATATGAAGTAGTATATTTAAGAGAAATATAAAGTAGTAGGTTTAAGAGGAATATGAAGTAGTATGTTTAAGTCGAATATGAGGTAGTATATTTAAGAGGAATATGAAGTAGTATATTTAAGAGGAATATGAAGTAGTATATTTAAGAGGAATATGAAGTAGTATGTATAAGAGGAATATGCAGTAGTATGTTTAAGAGGAATATGAAGTAGTATATTTAAGAGAAATATAAAGTAGTAGGTTTAAGAGGAATATGAAGTAGTATGTTTAAGAGAAATATAAAGTAGTATGTTTAAGAGGAATATGAAGTATTATGTTTAAGAGGAATATGAAGTAGTATGTTTAAGAGGAATATGAAGTAGTATGTTTAAGAGGAATATGAAGTAGTTTGTTTAAGAGGAATATGAAGTAGTATATATAAGAGGAATATGAAGTAGTATGTTTAAGAGGAATATGAAGTAGTATGTTTAAGGGGAATATGAAGTATTATGTTTAAGAGGAATATGAAGTAGTATGTTTAAGAGGAATATGAAGTAGTATGTTTAGAAGGATTATGAAGTAGTTTTTTTAAGAGGAATTTGAAGTAGTATATATAAGAGGAATATGAAGTAGTATGTTTAAGAGGAACATAAATTAGTATGTTTAAGGGGAATATGAAGTATCATGTTTAAGAGGAATATGAAGTAGTATGTTTAAGAGGAATATGAAGTAGTATGTTTAAGAGGAATATGAAGTTGTATGTTTAAGAGGAATATGAAGTAGTATGTTTAAGAGGAATATGAAGTATTATGTTTAAGAGGAATCTGAAGTAGTATGTGTAAGAGGAATATGAAGTAGTATGTTGTAGAGGAATATGAAGTGGTATGTTTAAGAGGAATATGAAGTAGTATGTCTAAAAGGAATATGAAGTAGTATGCTTAAGAGGAATATGAAGTAGTATGTTTAAGAGGAATATGAAGTAGTATGTTTAAGAGGAATATGAAGTACTATGTTTAAGAGGAATATTAAGTATTATGTTCAAGAGGAATATGAAGTAGTATATTTAAGAGGAATATGAAGTAGTATGTTTAACAGGAATATGAAGTAGTATATTTAAAAGGAATATGAAGTAGTATGTTTAAGAGGAATATGAAGTAGTATGTTTAAGAGGAATATGAGGTAGTATATTTAAGAGGAATATAAAGTAGTATATTTAAGAGGAATATGAAGTAGTATATTTAAGAGGAATATGAAGTAGTATGTATAAGAGGAATATGCAGTAGTATATTTAAGAGGAATATGAAGTAGTATGTATAAGAGGAATATGCAGTAGTATGTTTAAGAGGAATATGAAGTAGTATGTTTAAGAGGCATATGAAGTAGGATATTTAAGAGGAATATAAAGTAGTATGCTTAAGAGGAATATGCAGTAGTATGTTTAAGAGGAATATGAAGTAGTATATTTAAGAGGAATATGAAGTAGTATGTATAAGAGGAATATGCACTAGTATGTTTAAGAGGAATATGAAGTAGTATGTTTAAGAGGCATATGAAGTAGGATATTTAAGAGGAATATAAAGTAGTATGTTTAAGAGGAATATGAAGTAGTATATTTAAGAGGAATATGAAGTAGTATGTTTAAGAGGAATATGAAGTAGTATGTTTAAGAGGATTATGAAGTAGTATGTTTAGGAGAAATATGAAGTAGTATGTTTAAGAGGAATATGAAGAAGTATGTTTAAGAGGAATATGAAGTATTATGTTTAAGGGGAATATGAAGTATTATGTTTAAGAGGAATATGAAGTAGTATGTTTAAGAGGAATATGAAGTAGTATGATTAAGAGGAATATGAAGTAGTATGTTTAAGAGGATTATGAAATAGTATGTTTAAGAGGAATATAAAGTAGTATGTTTAAGAGGATTATGAAGCAGTATGTTTAAGAGGAATATGAAGTAGTATGTTTAAGAGGAATATGAAGTAGTATGTTTAAGAGGAATATGAAGTACTATGTTTAAGAGGAATATGAAGTATTATGTTCAAGAGGAATATGAAGTAGTATATTTAAGAGGAATATGAAGTAGTATGTTTAAGAGGAATATGAAGTAGTATATTTAAAAGGATTATGAAGTAGTATGTTTAGGAGAAATATGAAGTAGTATGTTTAAGAGGAATATGAAGTAGTATGTTTAAGAGGATTATGAAGTAGTATGTTTAGGAGAAATATGAAGTAGTATGTTTAAGAGGAATATGAAGAAGTATGTTTAAGAGGAATATGAAGTATTATGTTTAAGGGGAATATGAAGTATTATGTTTAAGAGGAATATGAAGTAGTATGTTTAAGAGGAATATGAAGTAGTATGATTAAGAGGAATATGAAGTAGTATGTTTAAGAGGATTATGAAATAGTATGTTTAAGAGGAATATAAAGTAGTATGTTTAAGAGGATTATGAAGCAGTATGTTTAAGAGGAATATGAAGTAGTATGTTTAAGAGGAATATGAAGTAGTATGTTTAAGAGGAATATGAAGTACTATGTTTAAGAGGAATATGAAGTATTATGTTCAAGAGGAATATGAAGTAGTATATTTAAGAGGAATATGAAGTAGTATGTTTAAGAGGAATATGAAGTAGTATATTTAAAAGGAATATGAAGTAGTATGTTTAAGAGGAATATGAAGTAGTATGTTTAAGAGGAATATGAGGTAGTATATTTAAGAGGAATATGAAGTAGTATATTTAAGAGGAATATGAAGTAGTATATTTAAGAGGAATATGAAGTAGTATGTATAAGAGGAATATGCAGTAGTATGTTTAAGAGGAATATGAAGTAGTATGTTTAAGAGGCATATGAAGTAGTATATTTAAGAGGATTATAAAGTAGTATGTTTAAGAGGAATATGCAGTAATATGTTTAAGAGAAATATGAAGTAGTATATTTAAGAGGAATATGAAGTAGTATGTTTAAGAGGAATATGAAGTAGTATGTTTAAGAGGAATATGAAGTAGTATGTTTAAGATGAATATGAAGTAGTATATTAAGAGGAATATGAAGTAGTATATTTAAGAGGAATATGAAGAAGGAAGGTAGTATGTTTAAGAGGAAAATGAAGTAGTATATTTAAGAGGAATATGAAGTAGTATGTTTAAGAGGAATATGAAGTTGTATGTTTAAGAGGATTATGAAGTAGTATGTTTAGGAGAAATATGAAGTAGTATGTTTAAGAGGAATATGAAGTAGTATGTTTAAGAGGAATATGAAGTAGTATGTTTAAGAGGAATATGAAGTAGTATGTTTAAGAGGAATATGAAGTAGTATGTTTAAGAGGAATATGAAGTAGTATATATAAGAGGAATATGAAGTAGTATGTTTAAGAGGAATATGAAGTATTATGTTTAAGGGTAATATGAAGTATTATGTTTAAGAGGAATATGAAGTAGTATGTTTAAGAGGAATATGAAGTAGTATGATTAAGAGGAATATGAAGTAGTATGTTTAAGAGGATAATGAAATAGTATGTTTAAGAGGAATATGAAGTAGTATGTTTAAGAGGATTATGAAGCAGTATGTTTAAGAGGAATATGAAGTAGTGTGTTTAAGAGGAATATGAAGTAGTATGTTTAAGAGGAATATGAAGTAGTATATTTAAGAGGAAAATGAAGTAGTTTGTTTAAGACGAATATGAATTAGAATATTTAAGAGGAATATGAAGTAATATGTTTAAGAGGAATATGTAGTAGTATATTTAAGAGGAATATGAAGTAGTTTGTTTAAGAGGAATATAAAGTAGTATATTTAAGAGGATAATGAAGTATTATGTTTAAGAGGAATATGAAGTAGTATGTTTAAGAGGAATATGAAGTAGTATGTTTAAGAGGAATATGAAGTAGTATATTTAGGAGGAATATGAAGTAGTATATTTAAGAGGAATATGAAGTAGTTTGTTTAAGAGGAATATAATGTAGTATATTTAAGAGGAATATGAAGTATTGTGTTTAAGAGGAATATGAAATAGTATGTTTAAGAGGAATATGAAGTAGTATGTTTAAGAGGAATGTGAAGTAGTATATTTAGGAGGAATTTGAAGTAGTATGTTTAAGAGGAATATGAAGTAGTATGTTTAAGAGGAATATGAAGTAGTATTTTTAAGAGGAATATGAAGTAGTATGTTTAAGAGGAATGTGAAGTAGTATATTAAAGAGGAATATGAAGTAGTATATCTAAGAGGAATATGAAGTAGTATGTTTAAGAGGAATATAAAGTAGTATGTTCAAGAGGAATATGAAGTAGTATGTTTAAGAGGATTATGAAATAGTATGTTTAAGAGGAATATTAAATAGTATGTTTAAGAGGAATATGAAGCAGTATGTTTAAGAGGAATATGAAGTGGTATGTTTAAGAGGATTATGAAATAGTATGTTTAAGAGGAATATAAAGTAGTATGTTTAAGAGGATTATGAAGCAGTATGTTTAAGACGAATATGAAGTAGTATGTTTAAGAGAAATATGAAGTAGTATGTTTAAGAGGAATATGAAGTAGTATATTTAAGAGGAAAATGAAGTAGTTTGTTTAAGAGGAATATGAAGTACTATGTTTAAGAGGAATACGAAGTATTATGTTCAAGAGGAACATGAAGTAGTATATTTAAGAGGAATATGAAGTAGTATGTTTAAGAGGAATATGAAGTAGTATATTTAAAAGGAATATGAAGTAGTATGTTTAAGAGGAATATGAAGTAGTATGTTTAAGAGGAATATGAGGTAGTATATTTAAGAGGAATATGAAGTAGTATATTTAAGAGGAATATGAAGTAGTATATTTAAGAGGAATATGAAGTAGTATGTATAAGAGGAATATGCAGTAGTATGTTTAAGAGGAATATGAAGTAGTATGTTTAAGAGGCATCTGAAGTAGTATATTTAAGAGGAATATAGAGTAGTATGTTTAAGAGGAATATGCAGTAATATGTTTAAGAGAAATATGAAGTAGTATATTTAAGAAGAATATGAAGTAGTATGTTTAAGAGGAATATGAAGTAGTATGTTTAAGAGGAATATGAAGTAGTATGTTTAAGATGAATATGAAGTAGTATATTAAGAGGAATATGAAGTAGTATATTTAAGAGGAATATGAAGAAGGAAGATAGTATGTTTAAGAGGAAAATGAAGTAGTATATTTAAGAGGAATATGAAGTAGTATGTTTAAGAGGAATATGAAGTAGTATGTTTAAGAGGATTATGAAGTAGTATGTTTAGGAGAAATATGAAGTAGTATGTTTAAGAGGAATATGAAGTAGTATGTTTAAGAGGAATATGAAGTAGTATGTTTAAGAGGAATATGAAGTAGTATGTTTAAGAGGAATATGAAGTAGTATGTTTAAGAGGAATATGAAGTAGTATATATAAGAGGAATATGAAGTAGTATGTTTAAGAGGAATATGAAGTATTATGTTTAAGCGTAATATGAAGTATTATGTTTAAGAGGAATATGAAGTAGTATGTTTAAGAGGAATATGAAGTAGTATGATTAAGAGGAATATGAAGTAGTATGTTTAAGAGGATTATGAAATAGTATGTTTAAGAGGAATATGAAGTAGTATGTTTAAGAGGATTATGAAGCAGTATGTTTAAGAGGAATATGAAGTAGTGTGTTTAAGAGGAATATGAAGTAGTATGTTTAAGAGGAATATGAAGTAGTATATTTAAGAGGAAAATGAAGTAGTTTGTTTAAGACGAATATGAATTAGAATATTTAAGAGGAATATGAAGTAATATGTTTAAGAGGAATATGTAGTAGTATATTTAAGAGGAATATGAAGTAGTTTGTTTAAGAGGAATATTAAGTAGTATATTTAAGAGGATAATGAAGTATTATGTTTAAGAGGAATATGAAGTAGTATGTTTAAGAGGAATATGAAGTAGTATATTTAAGAGGAATATGAAGTAGTTTGTTTAAGAGGAATATAATGTAGTATATTTACGAGGAATATGAAGTATTGTGTTTAAGAGGAATATGAAATAGTATGTTTAAGAGGAATATGAAGTAGTATGTTTAAGAGGAATGTGAAGTAGTATATTTAGGAGGAATTTGAAGTAGTATGTTTAAGAGGAATATGAAGTAGTATGTTTAAGAGGAATATGAAGTAGTATTTTTAAGAGGAATATGAAGTAGTATGTTTAAGAGGAATGTGAAGTAGTATATTAAAGAGGAATATGAAGTAGTATATTTAAGAGGAATATGAAGTAGTATGTTTAAGAGGAATATAAAGTAGTATGTTCAAGAGGAATATGAAGTAGTATGTTTAAGAGGATTATGAAATAGTATGTTTAAGAGGAATATGAAGTAGTATGTTTAAGAGGAATATGAAGCAGTATGTTTAAGAGGAATATGAAGTAGTATGTTTAAGAGGAATATGAAGTAGTATGTTTAAGAGGAATATGAAGTCGTATATTTAAGAGGAATATGAAGTAGTTTGTTTAAGACGAATATGAAGTAGAATATTTAAGAGGAATATGAAGTAGTATGTTTAAGATGAATATGAAGTAGTATATTAAGAGGAATATGAAGTAGTATATTTAAGAGGAATATGAAGAAGGAAGATAGTATGTTTAAGAGGAAAATGAAGTAGTATATTTAAGAGGAATATGAAGTAGTATGTTTAAGAGGAATATGAAGTAGTATGTTAAAGAGGATTATGAAGTAGTATGTTTAGGAGAAATATGAAGTAGTATGTTTAAGAGGAATATGAAGTAGTATGTTTAAGAGGAATATGAAGTAGTATGTTTAAGAGGAATATGAAGTAGTATGTTTAAGAGGAATATGAAGTATTATGTTTAAGGGTAATATGAAGTATTATGTTTAAGAGGAATATGAAGTAGTATGTTTAAGAGGAATATGAAGTAGTATGTTTAAGAGGAATGTGAAGTAGTATATTTAGGAGGAATTTGAAGTAGTATGTTTAAGAGGAATATGAAGTAGTATGTTTAAGAGGAATATGAAGTAGTATTTTTAAGAGGAATATGAAGTAGTATGTTTAAGAGGAATGTGAAGTAGTATATTAAAGAGGAATATGAAGTAGTATATTTAAGAGGAATATGAAGTAGTATGTTTAAGAGGAATATAAAGTAGTATGTTCAAGAGGAATATGAAGTAGTATGTTTAAGAGGATTATGAAATAGTATGTTTAAGAGGAATATGAAGTAGTATGTTTAAGAGGAATATGAAGCAGTATGTTTAAGAGGAATATGAAGTAGTATGTTTAAGAGGAATATGAAGTAGTATGTTTAAGAGGAATATGAAGTAGTATATTTAAGAGGAATATGAAGTAGTTTGTTTAAGACGAATATGAAGTAGAATATTTAAGAGGAATATGAAGTAATATGTTTAAGAGGATTATGAAGTAGTATATTTAAGAGGAATATGAAGTAGTTTGTTTAAGAGAAATATAATGTAGTATATTTAAGAGGAATATGAAGTATTATGTTTAAGAGGGATATGAAGTAGTATGTTTAAGAGGAATATGAAGTAGTATATTTAGGAGGAATATGAAGTAGTATGTTTAAGAGGAATATGAAGTAGTATGTTTAAGAGGAATATGAAGTAGTATATTAAAGAGGAATATGAAGTAGTATATTTAAGAGGAATCTGAAGTAGTATGTTTAAGAGGAATATGAAGCAGTATGTTTAAGAGGAATATGAAGTAGTATGTTTAAGAGGAATATGAAGTAGTATGTTTAAGAGGAATATGAAGTAGTATGTTTAAGAGGAATATGACGTAGTATGTTCAAGAGGAATATGAAGTAGTATATTTAAGAGGAATATAAAGTAGTATGTTTAAGAGGAATATGCAGTAGTATGTTTAAGAGAAATATGAAGTAGTATATTTAAGAGGAATATGAAGTAGTATGTTTAAGAGGAATATGAAGTAGTATGTTTAAGAGGAATATGAAGTAGTGTGTTTAAGATGAATATGAAGTAGTATATTTAGAGGAATCTGAAGTAGTATATTTAAGAGGAATATGAAGAAGCAAGGTAGTATGTTTAAGAGGAAAATGAAGTAGTATATTTAAGAGGAATATGAAGTAGTATGTTTAAGAGGAATATGAAGTAGTATGTTTAAGAGGATTATGAAGTAGTATGCTTAAGAGGAATATGTAGTAGTATGTTTAAGAGGAATATGAAGTAGTATGTTTAAGAGGAATATGAAGTATTATGTTAAAGAGGAATATGAAGTAGTAAGTTTAAGAGGAATATGAAGTAGTATGTTTAAGAGGAATATGAAATAGTTTGTTTAAGAGGAATATGAAGTAGTATATATAAGAGGAATATGAAGTAGTATGTTTAAGAGGAATATGAAGTAGTATGTTTAAGGGGAATATGAAGTATTATGTTTAAGAGGAATATGAAGTAGTATGTTTAAGAGGAATATGAAGTATTATGTTTAAGAGGAATATGAAGTAGTATGTTCAAGAGGAATATGAAGTAGTATGTTTAAGAGGAATATGAAGTAGTATGTTTAAGAGGAATATGAAGTAGTATGTTTAAGAGGATTATGAAATAGTATGTTTAAGAGCAATATGAAGTAGTATGTTTAAGAAGAATATGAAGCAGTATGTTTAAGAGGAATATGAAGTAGTATGTTTAAGAGGAATATGAAGTAGTATGTTTAAGAGGAATATGAAGTAGTATATTTAAGAGGAATATGAAGTAGTTTGTTTAAGACGAATATGAAGTAGAATATTTAAGAGGAATATGAAGTAATATGTTTAAGAGGAATATGAAGTAGTATATTTAAGAGGAATATGAAGTATTTTGTTTAAGAGGAATATAATGTAGTATATTTAAGAGGAATATGAAGTATTATGTTTAAGAGGAATATGAAGTAGTATGTTTAAGAGGAATATGAAGTAGTATGTTTAAGAGGAATATGAAGTAGTATATTTAGGAGGAATATGAAGTAGTATGTTTAAGAGGAATATGAAGTAGTATGTTTAAGAGGAATATGAAGTAGTATGTTTAAGAAGAATATGAAGTAGTATGTTTAAGAGGAATATGAAGTAGTATATTAAAGAGGAATATGAAGTTGTATATTTAAGAGGAATTTGAAATAGTATGTTTAAGAGGAATATGAAGTAGTATGTTTAAGAGAAATATGAAGTAGCATGTTTATGAGGAATATGAAGTAGTATGTTTAAGAGGAATATGAAGTAGTATGCTTAAGAGTAATATGACCTAGTATGTTTAAGTGGAATATGAAGTAGTATGTTTAAGAGGAATATGAAGTAGTATGTTTAAGAGTAATATGAAGTAGTATGTTTAAGAGGATTATGAAGTAGTATGTTTAAGAGGAATATGAAGTAGTATGTTTAAGAGGAATATGAAGTAGTATGTTTAAGAGGAATATGAAGTAGTATGTTTAAGAGGAATATGAAGTAGTATATTTAAGAGGAATATGAAGTAGTATATTTTAGAGGAATAAGAAGTAGTATATTTAAGAGGAATATGAAGTGGTATATTTAAGAGGAATATGAAGTAGTATGTTTAAGAGGAAAATGAAGTAGTATGTTTAAGAGGAATATGAAGTAGTATGTTTAAGAGGAATATGAAGTAGTATATTTAAGAGGAATATGAGATAATATATTTAAGAGGAATATGAAGTAGTATGTTTAAGAGGAATATGCAGTAGTATGTTTAAGAGGAATATGAAGTAGCATATTTTAGAGGAATATGAAGTAGTATGTTTAAGAGGAATCTGAAGTAGTATGTTTAAGAGGAATATGAAGTAGTATATTTAAGAGGAATATGAAGTCGTATGTTTAAGAGGAATATGAAGTAGTATGATTAAGAGGAATATGAAGTAGTATGTTTAAGAAGAATATGAAGTTGTATATTTAAGAGGAATTTGAAGTAGTATATTTAAGAGGAATATGAAGTAGTATGTTTAAGAGGAATATGAAGTAGTATGTTTAAGAGGAATATGAAGTAGTATGTTTAAGAGGAATATGAAGTAGTATGTTTAAGAGGAATATGAAGTAGTATATTTAAGAGGAAAATGAAGTAGTATGTTTAAGAGGAATATGAAGTAGTATGTTTAAGAGGAATATGAAGTAGTATATTTAAGAGGAATATGAAGTAGTTTGTTTAAGACGAATATGAAGTAGAATATTTAAGAGGAATATGAAATAATATGTTTAAGAGGAATATGAAGTAGTATATTTAAGAGGAATATGAAGTAGTTTGTTTAAGAGGAATATAATGTAGTATATTTAAGAGGAATATGAAGTAGTTTGTTTAAGAGGAATATAATGTAGTATATTTAAGAGGAATATGAAATGTTATGTTTAAGAGGAATATGAAGTAGTATGTTTAAGAGGAATATGAATTAGTATGTTTAAGAGAAATATGAAGTAGTATATTTAGGAGGAATATGAAGTAGTATGTTTAAGAGGATTATGAAGTAGTATGTTTAAGAGGAATATGAAGTAGTATGTTTAAGAAGAATATGAAGTAGTATGTTTAAGAGGAATATGAAGTAGTATGTTTAAGAGGAATATGAAGTAGTATATTTAAGAGGAAAATGAAGTAGTATATTTAAGAGGAATATGAAGTAGTATGTTTAAGAGGAATATGAAGTAGTATATTTAAGAGGAATATGAAGTAGTATGTTTAAGAGGAATATGAAGTAGAATGTTTAAGAGGAATATGAAGTAGTATATTTAAGAGGAATATGAAGTAGTATATTTAAGAGGAATATGAAGTAGTATGTTGAAGAAAAATATGAAGTAGTATGTTTAAGAGGAATATGAAGTAGTATGTTTAAGAGGAATATGAAGTAGTATGTTTAAGAGAAATATGAAGTAGTATATTTAAGAGGAATATGAGGTAATATATTTAAGAGGGATATGAAGTAGTATGTTTAAGAGGAATATGCAGTAGTATGTTTAAGAGGAATATGAAGTAGCATATTTTAGAGGAATATGAAGTAGTATGTTTAAGAGGAATCTGAAGTAGTATGTTTAAGAGGAATTTGAAGTAGTATATTTAAGAGGAATATGAAGTCGTATGTTTAAGAGAAATATGAAGTAGTATGATTAAGAGGAATATGAAGTAGTATGTTTAAGAAGAATATGAAGTTGTATATTTAGGAGGAATTTGAAGTAGTATATTTAAGAGGAATATGAAGTAGTATATTTAAGAGGAATATGAAGTAGTATGTTTAAGAGGAATATGAAGTAATATGTTTAAGAGGAATATGAAGTAGTATGTTTAAGAGGAATATGAAGTAGTATATTTAAGAGGAAAATGAAGTAGTATGTTTAAGAGGAATATGAAGTAGTATGTTTAAGAGGAATATGAAGTAGTATATTTAAGAGGAATATGAAGTCGTTTGTTTAAGACGAATATGAATTAGAATATTTAAGAGGAATATGAAGTAATATGTTTAAGAGGAATATGAAGTAGTATATTTAAGAGGAATATGAAGTAGTTTGTTTAAGAGGAATATAATGTAGTATATTTAAGAGGAATATGAAGTATTATGTTTAAGAGGAATATGAAGTAGTATGTTTAAGAGGAATATGAAGTAGTATGTTTAAGAGGAATATGAAGTAGTATATTTAGGAGGAATATGAAGTAGTATGTTTAAGAGGAATATGAAGTAGTATGTTTAAGAGGAATATGAAGTAGTATGTTTAAGAAGAATATGAAGTAGTATGTTTAAGAGGAATATGAAGTAGTATATTAAAGAGGAATATGAAGTTGTATATTTAAGAGGAATATGAAGTAGTATGTTTAAGAGGAATATGAAGTAGTATGTTTAAGAGGAATATGAAGTAGTATGTTTATGAGGAATATGAAGTAGTATGTTTAAGAAGAATATGAAGTAGTATGTTTAAGAGGAATATGACCTAGTATGTTTAAGTGGAATATGAAGTAGTATGTTTAAGAGGAATATGAAGTAGTATGTTTAAGAGTAATATGAAGTAGTATGTTTAAGAGGATTATGAAGTAGTATGTTTAAGAGGAATATGAAGTAGAATGTTTAAGAGGAATATGAAGTAGTATGTTTAAGAGGAATATGAAGTAGTATGTTTAAGAGGAATATGAAGTAGTATATTTAAGAGGAATATGAAGTAGTATATTTTAGAGGATTAAGAAGTAGTATATTTAAGAGGAATATGAAGTGGTATATTTAAGTGGAATATGAAGTAGTATATTTAAGAGGAATATGATGTAGTATGTTTAAGAGGAATATGAAGTAGAATGTTTAAGAGAAATATGAAGTAGTATATTTAAGAGGAATAAGAAGTAGTATGTTTAAGAGGAATATGAAGTAGTATGTTTAAGAGGAATATGAAGTAGTATATTTAAGAGGAATATGAAGTAGTATGTTTAAGAAGAATATGAAGTAGTATGTTTAAGAGGAATATGAAGTAGTATGTTTAAGAGGAATATGAAGTAGTATGTTTAAGAGAAATATGAAGTAGTATATTTAAGAGGAATATGAGGTAATATATTTGAGAGGAATATGAAGTAGTATGTTTAAGAGGAATATGCAGTAGTATGTTTAAGAGGAATATGAAGTAGCATATTTTAGAGGAATATGAAGTAGTATGTTTAAGAGGAATCTGAAGTAGTATGTTTAAGAGGAATATGAAGTAGTATATTTAAGAGGAATATGAAGTCGTATGTTTAAGAGGAATATGAAGTAGTATGATTAAGAGGAATATGAAGTAGTATGTTTAAGAAGAATATGAAGTTGTATATTTAAGAGGAATTTGAAGTAGTATATTTAAGAGGAATATGAAGTAGTATGTTTAAGAGGAAAATGCAGTAGTATGTTTAAGAGGAATATGAAGTAGTATATTTAAGACGAATATGAAGTAGTATGTTTAATATTAATATGAAGTAGTATGTTTAAGAGGATTATGAAGTAGTATGTTTAAGAGGATATGAAGTAGTATGTTTAAGAGGAATATGAAGTAGTATGTTTAAAAGGAATATGAAGTATTAAGTTTAAGAGGAATATGATGTAGTATGTTTAAGAGGAATATGAAGTAGTATGTTTAAGAGGAATATGAAGTAGTATATTTAAGAGGAATATGAAGTAGTATATTTTAGAGGAATAAGAAGTAGTATATTTAAGAGGAATATGAAGTAGTATATTTAAGAGGAATATGAAGTAGTATGTTTAAGAGGAATATGAAGTAGTATGTTTAAGAGGAATATGAAGGAGTATGTTTAAGAGGAATATGAAGTAGTATATTTAAGAGGAATATGAAGTAGTGTTTTTAAGAGGAATATGAAGTAGTATGTTTAAGAGGAATATGAAGTAGTATATTTAAGAGGAATATGAAGTCGTATGTTTAAGAGGAATATGAAGTAGTATGTTTAAGAGGAATATGAAGTAGTATATTTAAGAGGAATATAAAGTAGTATATTTAAGAGGAATATGAAGTAGTATGTTTAAGAAGAATATGAAGTAGTATGTTTAAGAGGAATATGAAGTAGTATGTATAAGAGGAATATGAAGTAGTATGTTTAAGAGGAATATGAAGTAGTATATTTAAGAGGAATATGAAGTAGTATGCTTAAGAGGAATATGAAGTAGTATGTTTAAGAGTAATATGAAGTAGTATGTTTAAGAGGATTATGAAGTAGTATGTTTAAGAGGAATATGAAGTAGTATGTTTAAGAGGAATATGAAGTAGTATGTTTAAGAGAAATATGAAGTAGTATATAATAGAGGAATATGAAGTAGTATGCTTAAGAGGAATATGAAGTAGTATGTTTAAGAGGAATATGAAGTAGTATGTTTATGAGGAATATAAAGTAGTATGTTTAAGAGGAATATGAAGTAGTATGTTTAAGAGGAATATGACCTATTATGTTTAAGTGGAATATGAAGTAGTATGTTTAAGAGGAATATGAAGTAGTATGTTTAAGAGTAATATGAAGTAGTATGTTTAAGAGGATTATGAAGTAGTATGTTTAAGAGGAATATGAAGTAGTATGTTTAAGAGGAATATGAAGTAGTATGTTTAAGAGGAATATGAAGTAGTATGTTTAAGAGGAATATGAAGTAGTATATTTAAGAGGAATATGAAGTAGTATATTTTAGAGGAATAAGAAGTAGTATATTTAAGAGGAATATGAAGTGGTATATTTAAGAGAAATATGAAGTAGTATGTTTAAGAGGAATTTGAAGTAGTATGTTTAAGAGGAATATGAAGTAGTATGTTTAAGAGGAATATGAAGTAGTATATTTAAGAGGAATATGAAGTAGTATGCTTAAGAGGAATATGAAGTAGTATGTTTAAGAGGAATTTGAAGTAGTATATTTAAGAGGAATATGAAGTAGTATGTTTAAGAGGAATATGAAGTAGTATGTTTAAGAGGAATATGAAGTAGTATATTTAATAGGAATATGAAGTAGTATATTTATGAGGAATATGAAGTAGTATGTTTAAGAAGAATATGAAGTAGTATGTTTAAGAGGAATATGAAGTAGTATGTTTAAGAGGAATATGAAGTAGTATGTTTAAGAGGAATATGAAGTAGTATATTTAAGAGGAATATGAGGTGATATATGTAAGAGGAATATGAAGTAGTATGTTTAAGAGGAATATGCAGTAGTATGTTTAAGAGGAATATGAAGTAGTATGTTTAAGAGGAATATGAAGTAGTATGTTTAAGAGGAATATGAAGTAGTATGTTTAAGAGGAATATGAAGTAGTATGTTTAAGAGGAATATGAAGTAGTATATTTAAGAGGAATATGAAGTAGTATATTTAAGAGGAATATGAAGTAGTATGTTTAAGAAGAATATGAAGTAGTATGTTTAAGAGGAATATGAAGTAGTATGTTTAAGAGGAATATGAAGTAGTGTGTTTAAGAGGAATATGAAGTAGTATGTTTAAGAGGAATATGAAGTAGTATATTTAAGAGGAATATGAGGTGATATATGTAAGAGGAATATGAAGTAGTATGTTTAAGAGGAATATGCAGTAGTATGTTTAAGAGGAATATGAAGTAGTATGTTTAAGAGGAATATGAAGTAGCATGTTTAAGAGGAATCTGAAGTAGTATGTTTAAGAGGAATATGAAGTTGTATATTTAAGAGGAATTTGAAGTTGTATATTTAAGAGGAATATGAAGTAGTATGTTTAAGAGGAATATGCAGTAGTATGTTTAAGAGGAATATGAAGTAGTATATTTAAGACGAATATGAAGTAGTATGTTTAATATTAATATGAAGTAGTATGTTTAAGAGGATTATGAAGTAGTATGTTTAAGAGGAATATGAAGTAGTATGTTTAAGAGGAATATGAAGAAGTATGTTTAAGAGGAATATGAAGTATTAAGTTTAAGAGGAATATGAAGTAGTATGTTTAAGAGGAATATGAAGTAGTATGTTTAAGAGGAATATGAAGTAGTATATTTAAGAGGAATATGAAGTAGTTTATTTTAGAGGAATAAGAAGTAGTATATTTAAGAGGAATATGAAGTAGTATATTTAAGAGGAATATGAAGTAGTATGTTTAAGAGGAATATGAAGTAGTATGTTTAAGAGGAATATGAAGGAGTATGTTTAAGAGGAATATGAAGTAGTATATTTAAGAGGAATATGAAGTAGTGTGTTTAAGAGGAATATGAAGTAGTATGTTTAAGAGCAATATGAAGTAGTCTATTTAAGAGGAATATGAAGTAGTATGTTTAAGAGGAATATGAAGTAGTATGTTTAAAGGAATATGAAGTAGTATATTTAACAGGAATATGAAGTAGTATATTTAAGAGGAATATGAAGTAGTATGTTTAAGAAGAATATGAAGTAGTATGTTTAAGAGGAATATGAAGTAGTATGTTTAAGAGGAATATGAAGTATTAAGTTTAAGAGGAATATGAAGTAGTATGTTTAAGAGGAATATGAAGTAGTATGTTTAAGAGGAATATGAAGTAGTATGTTTAAGAGAAATATGAAGTAGTATATATAAGAGGAATATGAAGTAGTATGTTTAAGAGGAATATGAAGTAGTATGTTTAAGGGGAATATGAAGTAGTATGTTTAAGAGGAATATGAAGTAGTATGTTTAAGAGGAATATGAAGTAGTATGTTTAAGAGGAATATGAAGTAGTATGTTTAAGAGGAATATGAAATAGTATGTTTAAGAGGAATATGAAGTAGTATGTTTAAGAGGAATATGAAGCAGTATGTTTAAGAGGAATATGAAGTAGTATGTTTAAGAGGAATATGAAGTAGTATGTTTAAGAGGAATATGCAGTAGTATATTTAAGAGGAATATGAAGTAGTATGTTTAAGAGGAATTAGAAGTAGTATATTTAAGAGGAATATGAAGTAGTATGTTTAAGAGGAATATGAAGTAGTATGTTTAAGAGGAATATGAATTAGTATGTTTAAGAGGAATATGAAGTAGTATGTTTAAGAGGAATATGCAGTAGTATATTTAAGAGGAATATGAAGTAGTATGTTTAAGAGGAATTAGAAGTAGTATACTTAAGAGGAATATGAAGTAGTATGTTTAAGAGGAATATGAAGTAGTATGTTTAAGAGGAATATGAAGTAGTATGTTTAAGAGGAATATGAAGTAGTATATTTAAGAGGAATATGAAGTAGTATGTTTAAGAGGAATATGAAGAAGTATGTTTAAGAGGAATATGAAGTAGTATATTTAAGAGGAATATGAAGTAGTATATTTAAGAGGAATATGAAGTAGTATGTTTAAGAAGAATATGAAGTAGTATGTTTAAGAGGAATATGAAGTAGTATGTTTAAGAGGAATATGAAGTAGTATGTTTAAGAGGAATATGAAGTAGTATATTTAAGAGGAATATGAAGTAGTATGTTTAAGAGGAATATGAAGTAGTATGTTTAAGAGAAATATGAAGTAGTATATATAAGAGGAATATGAAGTAGTATTTTAAGAGGAATATGAAGTAGTATGTTTAAGGGGAATATGAAGTAGTATGTTTAAGAGGAATATGAAGTAGTATGTTTAAGAGGAATATGAAGTAGTATGTTTAAGAGGAATATGAAGTAGTATGTTTAAGAGGAATATGAAATAGTATGTTTAAGAGGAATATGAAGTAGTATGTTTAAGAGGAATATGAAGCAGTATGTTTAAGAGGAATATGAAGTAGTATGTTTAAGAGGAATATGAAGTAGTATGTTTAAGAGGAATATACAGTAGTATATTTAAGAGGAATATGAAGTAGTATGATTAAGAGGAATTAGAAGTAGTATATTTAAGAGGAATATGAAGTAGTATGTTTAAGAGGAATATGAAGTAGTATGTTTAAGAGGAATATGAATTAGTATGTTTAAGAGGAATATGAAGTAGTATATTTAAGAGGAATATGAAGTAGTTTATTTAAGAGGAATATGAAGAAGTATGTTTAAGAGGAATATGAAGAAGTATGTTTAAGAGGAATATGAAGCAGTATGTTTAAGAGGAATATGAAGTAGTATGTTTAAGAGGAATATGAAGTAGTATGTTTAAGAGGAATATGAAGTAGTATGTTTCAGAGAAACATGAAGTAGTATATTTAAGAGGAATATGAAGTAGTATATTTTTGAGGAGTATGAAGGAGTATATTTAAGAGGAATATGAAGGTAGTATGTTTAAGAGGAAAATGAAGTAGTATGTTTAAGAGGAATATGAAGTAGTATGTTTAAGAGGAATATGAAGTAGTATGTTTAAGAGGAATATGAAGTAGTATGTTTAAGAGGAAAATGAAGTATTATGTTTAAGAGGAATATGAAGTAGTATGTTTAAGAGGAATATGAAGTAGTATGTTTAGGATGAATATGAAGTAGTATGTTTAAGAGGATTATGGCATACTATGTTTAAGAGGAATACGAAGTAGTATGTTTAAGAGGAATATGAAGTAGTATGTTTAAGAGGAATATGAAGTAGTATGTTTAAGAGGAATATGAAGTAGTATGTTTAAGAGGAATATGAAGTAGTTTGTTTAAGACGAATATGAAGAAGAATATTTAAGAGGAATATGAAGTAATATGTTTAAGAGGAATATGAAGTAGTATATTTAAGAGGAATATAAAGTAGTTTGTTTAAGAGAAATATAAAGTAGTATATTTAAGAGGAATATAAAGTATTATGTTTAAGAGGAATATGAAGTACTATGTTTAAGAGGAATATGAAGTAGTATGTTTGAGAGGAATATGAAGTTGTATATTTAGGAGGAATATAAAGTAGTATGTTTAGAGGAATATGAAGTAGTATGTTTAAGAGGAATATGAAGTAGTATGTTTAAGAGGAATATGAAGTAGTATGTTTAAGAGGAATATGAAGTAGTATATTAAAGAGGAATATGAAGTAGTATATTTAAGAGGAATATGAAGTAGTATGTTTAAGAGGAATATGAAGTAGTATGTATAAGAGGAATATGAAGTAGTATGTTTAAGAGGAATATGAAGTAGTATGTTTAAGAGGAATATGAAGTAGTATGTTTAAGAGGAATATGAAGTAGTATGTTTAAGAGGAATATGAAGTAGTATGTTTAAGAGGAATATGAGGTAGTATGTTTAAGAGTAATATGAAGTAGTATGTTTAAGAGGAATATGAAGTAGTATGTTTAAGAGGAATATGAAGTATTATGTTTAAGAGAAATATGAAGTATTATGTTTAAGAGGAATATGAAGTAGTATGTTTAAGAGGAATATGAAGTAGTATGTTTAATCGGAATATGAAGTAGTATGTTTAAGAGGATTATGGAACACTATGTTCAAGAGGAATATGAAGTAGTATGTTTAAGAGGAATATGAAGCAGTATGTTTAAGAGGAATATGAAGTAGTATATTTAAGAGGAATATGAAGTAGTATGCTTAAGAGGAATATGAAGTAGTATGTTTAAGAGGAATATGAAGTAGTATGTTTAAGAGGAATATGAAGCAGTTTTTTTAAGAGGAATATAAAGTAGTATGTTTAAGAGGAATATGAAGTAGTATGTTTAAGAAGAATATGAAGTAGTATGTTTAAGAGGAATATGAAGTAGTATGTTTAAGAGGAATATGAAGTAGTATATATAAGAGGAATATGAAGTAGTATGTTTAAGAGGAATATGAAGTAGTATGTTTAAGGGGAATATGAAATAGTATGTTTAAGAGGAATATGAAGTAGTATGTTTAAGAGGAATATGAAGCAGTATGTTTAAGAGGAATATGAAGTAGTATGTTTAAGAGGAATATGAAGTAGTATGTTTAAGAGGAATATGAAGTAGTTTATTTAAGAGGAATATGAAGTAGTATGTTTAAGAGGAATTAGAAGTAGTATATTTAAGAGGAATATGAAGTAGTATGTTTAAGAGGAATATGAAGTTGTATGTTTAAGAGGAATATGAAGTAATATGTTTAAGATGAATATGAAGTAGTATGTTTAAGAGGAATATGAAGTAGTATGTTTGAGAGAAATATGAAGTAGTATATTTAAGGGTAATATGAAGTAGTATATTTTTGAGGAGTATGAAGGAGTATATTTAAGAGGAATATGAAGGTAGTATGTTTAAGAGGAAAATGAAGTAGTATGTTTAAGAGGAATATGAAGTAGTATGTTTAAGAGGAATATGAAGTAGTATCTTTAAGAGGAATATGAAGTAGTATGTTTAAGAGGAATATGAAGTATTATGTTTAAGAGGAATATGAAGTAGTATGTTTAAGAGGAATATGAAGTAGTATGTTTAAGAGGAGTATGAAGTAGTATGTTTAAGAGTATTATGGAATACTATGTTTAAGAGGAATATGAAGTAGTATGTTTAAGAGGAATATGAAGCAGTATGCTTAAGAGGAATATGAAGTAGTATGTTTAAGAGGAATATGAAGTAGTATGTTTAAGAGGAATATGAAGTAGTATATTTAAGAGGAATATGAAGTAGTTTGTTTAAGACGAATATGAAGTAAAATATTTAACAGGAATATGAAGTAATATGTTTAAGAGGAATATGAAGAAGTATATTTAAGAGGAATATGAAGTAGTTTGTTTAAGAGGAATATAAAGTAGTATATTTAAAAGGAATATGAAGTATTGTGTTTAAGAGGAATATGAAGTAGTATGTTTAAGAGGAATATGAAGTAGTATGTTTAAGAGGAATATGAAGTTGTATATTTAGGAGGAATATGAAGTAGTATGTTTAAGAGGAATATGAAGTAGTATGTTTAAGAGGAATATGAAGTAGTATGTTTAAGAGGAATATGAAGTAGTATGTTTAAGACGAATATGAAGTAGTATATTAAAGAGGAATATGAAGTAGTATATTTAAGAGGAATATGAAGTAGTATGTTTAAGAGGAATATGAAGTAGTATGTTTAAGAGGAATATGAAGTAGTATGTTTAAGAGGAATATGAAGTAGTATGTTTAAGAGGAATATGAAGTAGTATGTTTAAGAGGAATATGAAGTAGTATGTTTAAGAGGAATATGAAGTAGTATGTTTAAGAGGAATATGAAGTAGTATATTTAAGAGGAATATGAAGTAGTATGTTTAAGAGGAATATGAAGTATTATGTTTAAGAGGAATATGAAGTAGTATGTTTAAGAGGAATATGAAGTAGTATATTTAAGAGGAAAATGAAGTAGTATGTTTAAGAGGAATATGAAGTTGTATGCTTAAGAGGAATATGAAGTAGTATGTATAAGAGGAATATGAAGTAGTATGTTTAAGAGGAATATGAAGTAGTATATTTAAGAGAAATATGAAGTAGTATGTTTAAGAGGAATATGAAGAAGTATATTTAAGAGGAATATGAAGTAGTATGTTTAAGAGGAATATGAAGTAGTATGTTTAAGAGGAATATGAAGTAGTATGTTTAAGAGGAATATGAAGTAGTATGTTTAAGAGAAATATGATGTAGTATATTTAAGAGGAATATGAAGTAGTATATATTTGAGGAGTATGAAGGAGTATATTTAAGAGGAATATGAAGGTAGTATGTTTAAGAGGAAAATGAAGTAGTATGTTTAAGAGGAATATGAAGTAGTATGTTTAAGAGGAATATGAAGTAGTATGTTTAAGAGGAATATGAAGTAGTATGTTTAAGAGGAATATGAAGTAGTATGTTTAAGAGGAATATGAAGTAGTTTGTTTAAGAAGAATATAAAGTAGTATATATAAGAGGAATATGAAGTAGTGTGTTTAAGAGGAATATGAAGTAGTATGTTTAAGGGGAATATGAAGTATTATGTTTAAGAGGAATATGAAGTAGTATGTTTAAGAGGAATATGAAGTAGTATGTTTAAGAGGAATATGAAGTAGTATGTTTAAGAGGATTATGAAATAATATGTTTAAGAGGAATATGGAGTAGTATGTTTAAGAGGAATATGAAGCAGTATGTCTAAGAGGAATATGAAGTAGTATGTTTAAGCAGAATATGAAGCAGTATGTTTAAGAGGAATATGAAGTAGTATATTTAAGAGGAATATGAAGTAGTTTGTTTAAGACGAATATGAAGTAGAATATTTAAGAGGAATATGAAGTAATATGTTTAAGAGGAATATGAAGTAGTATATTTAAGAGGAATATGAAGTAGTTTGTTTAAGAGGAATATAAAGTAGTATATTTAAGAGGAATATGAAGTCTTATGTTTAAGATGAATATAAAGTAGTATGTTTAAGAGGAATATGAAGTAGTATGTTTAAGAGGAATATGAAGTAGTATGTTTAAGAGGAATATGAAGTAGTATATTTAAGAGGAATATGGAGTGGTATGTTTAAGAGGAATATGAAGTAGTATGCTTAAGCGGAATATGAAGTAGTATGTTTAAGAAGAATATGAAGTAGTATATTTAAGAGGAATATGAAGTGGTATGTTTAAGAGGAATATGAAATAGTATGTTTAAGAGGAATATGAAGTAGTATATTTAAGAGGAATATGAAGTATTATGTTTAAGAGGAATATGAAGTAGTATGTTTAAGAGGAATATGAAGTAGTATGTTTAAGAGGAATATGAAGTAGTATATTTAAGAGGAACATGAAGTAGTATGTTTAAGAGGAATATGAAGAAGTATGTTTAAGAGGAATATAAAGTAGTATGTTTTAGAGGAATATGACGTAGTATGTTTAAGAGGAATATGAAGTAGTATGTTTAAGAGGAATATGAAGTAGTATGTTTAAGAGAAATATGAAGTAGTATATTTAAGAGGAATATGAAGTAGTATATTTTTGAGGAGTATGAAGGAGTATATTTAAGAGGAATATGAAGATAGTATGTTTAAGAGGAATATGAAGTAGTATGTTTAAGAGGGATATAAAGTAGTATGTTTAAGAGGAATATGAAGTAGTATGTTTAAGAGGAATATGAAGTAGTATGTTTAAGAGGAATATGAAGTAGTTTGTTTAAGAGGAATATGAAGTAGTATATATAAGAGGAATATGAAGTAGTATGCTTAAGAGGAATATGAAGTAGTATGTTTAAGGGGAATAGGAAGTATTATGTTTAAGAGGAATATGAAGTAGTATGTTTAAGAGGAATATGAAGTAGTATGTTTAAGAGGAATATGAAGTAGTATGTTTAAGATGATTATGAAATAGTATATTTAAGAGGAATATGCAGTAGTATATTTAAGAGGAATATGAAGTAGTATATTTAAGAGGAATATGCAGTAATATGTTTAAGAGGAATATGAAGTAGTATATTTAAGAGGAATATGAAGTAGTTTGTTTAAGAGGAATATAAAGTAGTATATTTAAGAGGAATATGAAGTATTATGTTTAAGAGGAATATGAAGTAGTATGTTTAAGAGGAATATGAAGTAGTATGTTTAAGGGGAATATGAAGTAGTATATTTAGGAGGAATATGAAGTAGTATGTTTAAGAGGAATATGAAGTAGTATGTTTAAGAGGAATATGAAGTAGTATGTTTAAGAGGAATATGAAGTAGTATGTTTAAGAGGAATATGAAGTAGTATGTTTAAGAGGAACATGAAGTAGTATGTTTAAGAGGAATATGAAGTAGTATGTTTAAGAGGAATATGAAGTAGTATGTGTAAGAGGAATATGAAGTAGTATGTTTAAGAGGAATATGAAGTAGTATATTTAAGAGGAATATGAAGTAGTATATTTTAGAGGAATGAGAAGTAGTATATTTAAGAGGAATATGAAACAGTATATTTAAGAGGAATATGAAGTAGTATGTTTAAGAGGAATATGAAGCAGTATGTTTAAGAGGAATATGAAGTAGTATGTTTAAGGGGAATATGAAGTAGTATATTTAAGAGGAATATGAAGTAGTATGTTTAAGAAGAATATGAAGTAGTATGTTTAAGAGGAATATGAAGTAGTATATTTAAGAGGAATATGAAGTAGTATGTTTTAGAGAAATATGAAGTAGTATTTTTAAGAGGAATATGAAGTAGTATATTTAAGAGGAATATGAAGTAGTATATTTAAGAGGAATATGAAGTAGTATGTTTAAGTAGAATATGAAGTAGTATGTTTAAGAGGAATATGAAGTAGTATGTTTAAGAGGAATATGAAGTAGTATGCTTAAGAGGAATATGAAGTAGTATATTTAAGAGGAATATGAGGTAGTATATTTAAGAGGAATATGAAGTAGTATGTTTAAGAGGAATATGCAGTAGTATGTTTAAGAGTAATATGAAGTAGTATATTTTAGGGGAATATGAAGTAGTATGTTTAAGAGGAATCTGAAGTAGTATGTTTAAGAGGAATATGAAGTAGTATATTTAAGAGGAATATGAAGTCGTATGTTTAAGAGGAATATGAAGTAGTATGTTTAAGAGGAATGTGAAGTAGTATGTTTAAGAGGAATATGAATTTGTATATATAAGAGGAATATGAAGTAGTATATTTAAGAGGAATATGAAGTAGTATGTTTAAGAGGAATATGCAGTAGTATGTTTAAGAGGAATATGAAGTGGTATATTTAAGACGAATATGAAGTAGTATGTTTAATAGTAATATGAAGTAGTATATTTAAGAGGATTATGAACTAGTATGTTTAAGAGGAATACGAAGTAGTATGTTTAAGAGGAATATGAAGTAGTATGTTTAAGAAGAATATGAAGTATTAAGTTTAAGAGGAATATGAAGTAGTATGTTTAAGAGGAATATGAAGTAGTATGTTTAAGAGGAATATGAAGTAGTATATTTAAGAGGAATATGAAGTAGTATATTTAAGAGGAATATGAAGTAGTATGTTTAAGAGGACTATGAAGTAGTATGCTTAAGAGGAATATGAAGTAGTATGTTTAAGAGGAATATGAAGTAGTATATTTAAGAGGAATATGAAGTAGTATGTTTAAGAGGAATATGAAGTAGTATGTTTAAGAGGAATATGAAGTAGTATATTTAAGAGGACTATGAAGTAGTATGTTTAAGAGGAATATGAAGTAGTATGTTTAAGAGAAATATGAAGTAGTATATTTAAGAGGAATATAAAAAATAGTATATTTAAGAGGAAAATGAAGTAGTATGTTTAAGAAGAATATGAAGTAGTAAGTTTAAGAGGAATATGAAGTAGTATGTTTAAGAGGAATATGAAGTAGTATGTTTAAGAGGAATATGAAGTAGGATATTTAAGAGGAATATGAAGTAGTATGTTTAAGAGGAATATGAAGTAGTATGTTTAAGAGGAATATGAAGTAGTATATATAAGAGGAATATGAAGTAGTATGTTTAAGAGGAATATGAAGTAGTATGTTTAAGGGGAATATGAAGTAGTATGTTTAAGAGGAATATGAAGTAGTATGTTTAAGAGGAATATGAAGTAGTATGTTTAAGAGGAATATGAAGTAATATGTTTAAGAGGAATATGAAATAGTATGTTTAAGAGGAATATGAAGTTATATGTTTAAGAGGAATATGAAGCAGTTTGTTTAAGAGGAATATGAAGTAGTATGTTTAAGAGGAATTAGAAGTAGTATGTTTAAGAGGAATATGAAGTAGTATATTTAAGAGGAATATGAAGTAGTATGTTTAAGAGGAATAAGAAGAAGTATATTTAAGAGGAATATGAAGTAGTATGTTTAAGAGGAATATGAAGTAGTATGTTTAAGAGGAATATGAATTAGTATGTTTAAGAGTAATATGAAGCAGTATGTTTAAGAGGAATATGAAGTAGTATATTTAAGAGGAATATGAAGTAGTATGTTTAAGAGGAATATGAAGAAGTATGTTTAAGAGGAATATGAAGTAGTATGTTTAAGAGGAATATGAAGTAGTATGTTTAAGAGGAGTATGAAGGAGTATATTTAAGAGGAATATGAAGGTAGTATGTTTGAGAGGAAAATGAAGTAGTATATTTAAGAGGAATATGAAGTTGTATGTTTAAGAGGAATATGAAGTAGTATATTTAAGAGGAATATGAAGTAGTATGTTTAAGAGGAATATGAAGTAGTATGTTTAAGAGGAATATGAATTTGTATATATAAGAGGAATATGAAGTAGTATATTTAAGAGGAATATGAAGTAGTATGTTTAAGAGGAATATGCAGTAGTATGTTTAAGAGGAATATGAGGTAGTATGTTTAAGAGGAATATGAAGTAGTATATATAAGAGGAATATGAAGTAGTATGTTTAAGAGGAATATGAAGTAGTATGTTTAAGGGGAATATGAAGTAGTATGTTTAAGAGGAATATGAAGTAGTATGTTTAAGTGGAATATGAAGTAGTATGTTTAAGAGGAATATGAAGTAGTATGTTTAAGAAGAATATGAAATAGTATGTTTAAGAGGAATATGAAGTAGTATGTTTAAGAGGAATATGAAGCAGTATGTTTAAGAGGAATATGAAGTAGTATGTTTAAGAGGAATATGAAGTAGTATGTTTAAGAGGAATATGAAGTAGTATATTTAAGAGGAATATGATGTAGTATGTTTAAGACGAATATGAAGTAGAATATTTAAGAGGAATATGAAGAAATTTGTTTAAGAGGAATATGAAGTAGTATATTTAAGAGGAATATAAAGTAGTATGTTTAAGAGAAATATAAAGTAGTATATTTAAGAGGAATATGAAATATTATGTTTAAGAGCAATATGAAGTAGTATGTTTAAGAGGAATATGAAGTAGTATGTTTAACAGGAATATGAAGTAGTATATTTAGGAGGAATATGAAGTACTATGTTTAAGAGGAATATGAAGTAGTATGTTTAAGAGGAATATGAAGTAGTATGTTTAGGAAGAATATGAAGTAGTATGTTTAAGAGGAATATGAAGTAGTATATTAAAGAGGAATATGAAGTAGTATATTTAAGAGGAATATGAAGTAGTATGTTGAAGAGGAATATGAAGCAGTATGTTTAAGAGGAATATGAAATAGTATGTTTAAGAGGAATATGAAGTAGTATGTTTAAGAGGAAAGCAAAGTAGTATGTTTAAGAGAAATATAAAGTAGTATATTTAAGAGGAATATGAAGTAGTATGTTTAAGAGGAATATGAAGTAGTATGTTTAAGAGGAATATGAAGTAGTATGTTTAATAGGAATATGAAGTGGTATATTTAAGAGGAATATGAAGTAGTATGTTTAAGAGGAATATGAAGTAGTATGTTTAAGAGGAATATGAAGTAGTATGTTTAAGAGTAATATGAAGTAGTATGTTTAAGAGGATTATGAAGTAGTATGTTTAAGAGGAATATGAAGTAGTATGTTTAAGAGGAATATGAAGTAGTATGCTTAAGAGGAATATGAAGTAGTATGTTTAAGAGGAATATGAAGTAGTTTGTTTAAGAGGAATATGAAGTAGTATGTTTAAGAGGAATATGAAGTAGTATGTTTAAGAGGAATATGAAGTAGTATATTTAATAGGAATATGAAGTATAATGTTTAAGAGGAATATGAAGTAGTATGTTTAAGAGGAATATGAAGTAGTATGTTTCAGAGAAGTATGAAGTAGTATATTTAAGAGGAATATGAATTAGTACGTTTAAGAGGAATATGAAGTAGTATGTTTAAGAGAAATATGAAGTAGTATGTTTAAGAGCAATATGAAGTAGTATGTTTAAGAGGATTATGAAGTAGTATGTTTAAGAGTAATATGAAGTAGTATGTTTAAGAGGAATATGAAGTAGTATGTTAAAGAGGGATATGAAGTAGTATATTAAAGAGGAATATGAAGTAGTATATTTAAGAGGAATATGAAATAGTATGTTTAAGAGGAATATGAAGTAGTATGTTTAAGAGGAAAGTGAAGTAGTATGTTTCAGAGAAGTATGAAGTAGTATATTTAAGAGGAATATGAATTAGTACGTTTAAGAGGAATATGAAGTAGTATGTTTAAGAGAAATATGAAGTAGTATGTTTAAGAGCAATATGAAGTAGTATGTTTAAGAGGATTATGAAGTAGTATGTTTAAGAGTAATATGAAGTAGTATGTTTAAGAGGAATATGAAGTAGTATGTTAAAGAGGGATATGAAGTAGTATATTAAAGAGGAATATGAAGTAGTATATTTAAGAGGAATATGAAATAGTATGTTTAAGAGGAATATGAAGTAGTATGTTTAAGAGGAAAGTGAAGTAGTATGTTTAAGAGAAATATGAAGTAGTATATTTAAGAGGAATATGAAATAGTATGTTTAAGAGAAATATGAAGTAGTATGTTTAAGAGGTATATAAAGTAGTATGTTTAAGAGGAATATGAAGTTGTATGTTTAAGAGGAATATGAAGTAGTATGTTTAAGAGGAATATGAAGTAATATGTTTAAGAGGAATAATATGAAGTAGTATGTTTAAGAGGAATATGAAGTAGTATGTTTAAGAGGAATATGAAGTAGTATGTTTAAGAGGAATATGAAGTAGTATGTTTAAGAGGAATATGAAGTAGTATGTTTAATAGGAATATGAAGTGGTATATTTAAGAGGAATATGAAGTAGTATGTTTAAGAGGAATATGAAGTAGTATGTTTAAGAGGAATATGAAGTAGTATGTTTAAGAGTAATATGAAGTAGTATGTTTAAGAGGATTATGAAGAAGTATGTTTAAGAGGAATATGAAGTAGTATGTTTAAGAGGAATATGAAGTAGTATGCTTAAGAGGAATATGAAGTAGTATGTTTAAGAGGAATATGAAGTAGTTTGTTTAAGAGGAATATGAAGTAGTATGTTTAAGAGGAATATGAAGTAGTATGTTTAAGAGGAATATGAAGTAGTATATTTAATAGGAATATGAAGTATAATGTTTAAGAGGAATATGAAGTAGTATGTTTAAGAGGAATATGAAGTAGTATGTTTCAGAGAAGTATGAAGTAGTATATTTAAGAGGAATATGAATTAGTACGTTTAAGAGGAATATGAAGTAGTATGTTTAAGAGAAATATGAAGTAGTATGTTTAAGAGCAATATGAAGTAGTATGTTTAAGAGGATTATGAAGTAGTATGTTTAAGAGTAATATGAAGTAGTATGTTTAAGAGGAATATGAAGTAGTATGTTAAAGAGGGATATGAAGTAGTATATTAAAGAGGAATATGAAGTAGTATATTTAAGAGGAATATGAAATAGTATGTTTAAGAGGAATATGAAGTAGTATGTTTAAGAGGAAAGTGAAGTAGTATGTTTCAGAGAAGTATGAAGTAGTATATTTAAGAGGAATATGAATTAGTACGTTTAAGAGGAATATGAAGTAGTATGTTTAAGAGAAATATGAAGTAGTATGTTTAAGAGCAATATGAAGTAGTATGTTTAAGAGGATTATGAAGTAGTATGTTTAAGAGTAATATGAAGTAGTATGTTTAAGAGGAATATGAAGTAGTATGTTAAAGAGGGATATGAAGTAGTATATTAAAGAGGAATATGAAGTAGTATATTTAAGAGGAATATGAAATAGTATGTTTAAGAGGAATATGAAGTAGTATGTTTAAGAGGAAAGTGAAGTAGTATGTTTAAGAGAAATATGAAGTAGTATATTTAAGAGGAATATGAAATAGTATGTTTAAGAGGAATATGAAGTAGTATGTTTAAGAAGAATATGAAGTATTAAGTTTAAGAGGAATATGAAGTAGTATGTTTAAGAGGAATATGAAGTAGTATGTTTAAGAGGAATATGAAGTAGTATATTTAAGAGGAATATGAAGTAGTATATTTAAGATAAATATGAAGTAGTATGTTTAAGAGGACTCTGAAGTAGTATGCTTAAGAGGAATATGAAGTAGTATGTTTAAGAGAAATATGAAGTAGTATATTTAAGAGGAATATAAAAAATAGTATATTTAAGAGGAAAATGAAGTAGTATGTTTAAGAAGAATATGAAGTAGTAAGTTTAAGAGGAATATGAAGTAGTATGTTTAAGAGGAATATGAAGTAGTATGTTTAAGAGGAATATGAAGTAGGATATTTAAGAGGAATATGAAGTAGTATGTTTAAGAGGAATATGAAGTAGTATGTTTAAGAGGAATATGAAGTAGTATATATAAGAGGAATATGAAGTAGTATGTTTAAGAGGAATATGAAGTAGTATGTTTAAGGGGAATATGAAGTAGTATGTTTAAGAGGAATATGAAGTAGTATGTTTAAGAGGAATATGAAGTAGTATGTTTAAGAGGAATATGAAGTAATATGTTTAAGAGGAATATGAAATAGTATGTTTAAGAGGAATATGAAGTCATATGTTTAAGAGGAATATGAAGCAGTTTGTTTAAGAGGAATATGAAGTAGTATGTTTAAGAGGAATTAGAAGTAGTATGTTTAAGAGGAATATGAAGTAGTATATTTAAGAGGAATATGAAGTAGTATGTTTAAGAGGAATAAGAAGTAGTATATTTAAGAGGAATATGAAGTAGTATGTTTAAGAGGAATATGAAGTAGTATGTTTTAGAGGAATATGAATTAGTATGTTTAAGAGTAATATGAAGCAGTATGTTTAAGAGGAATATGAAGTAGTATATTTAAGAGGAATATGAAGTAGTATGTTTAAGAGGAATATGAAGAAGAATGTTTAAGAGGAATATGAAGTAGTATGTTTAAGAGGAATATGAAGTAGTATGTTTAAGAGGAATATGAAGTAGTATGTTTAAGAGGAATATGAAGTAGTATGTTTAAGAGAAATATGAAGTAGCATATTTTAGAGGAATATGAAGTAGTATATTTTTGAGGAGTATGAAGGAGTATATTTAAGAGGAATATGAAGGTAGTATGTTTAAGAGGAAAATGAAGTAGTATATTTAAGAGGAATATGAAGTTGTATGTTTAAGAGGAATATGAAGTAGTATGTTTAAGAGGATTATGAAGTAGTATGTTTAAGAGGAATATGAAGTAGTATGTTTAAGAGGAATATGAAGTAGTATGTTTAAGAGGAATATGAAGTAGTATGTTTAAGAGGAATATGAAGTAGTATGTTTAAGAGGAATATGAAGTAGTATGTTTAAGAGGAATATGAGGTAGTATGTTTAAGAGGAATATGAAGTAGTATATATAAGAGGAATATGAAGTAGTATGTTTAAGAGGAATATGAAGTAGTATGTTTAAGGGGAATATGAAGTAGTATGTTTAAGAGGAATATGAAGTAGTATGTTTAAGTGGAATATGAAGTAGTATGTTTAAGAGGAATATGAAGTAGTATGTTTAAGAAGAATATGAAATAGTATGTTTAAGAGGAATATGAAGTAGTATGTTTAAGAGGAATATGAAGCAGTATGTTTAAGAGGAATATGAAGTAGTATGTTTAAGAGGAATATGAAGTAGTATGTTTAAGAGGAATATGAAGTAGTATATTTAAGAGGAATATGATGTAGTATGTTTAAGACGAATATGAAGTAGAATATTTAAGAGGAATATGAAGAAATTTGTTTAAGAGGAATATGAAGTAGTATATTTAAGAGGAATATAAAGTAGTATGTTTAAGAGAAATATAAAGTAGTATATTTAAGAGGAATATGAAATATTATGTTTAAGAGCAATATGAAGTAGTATGTTTAAGAGGAATATGAAGTAGTATGTTTAACAGGAATATGAAGTAGTATATTTAGGAGGAATATGAAGTACTATGTTTAAGAGGAATATGAAGTAGTATGTTTAAGAGGAATATGAAGTAGTATGTTTAGGAAGAATATGAAGTAGTATGTTTAAGAGGAATATGAAGTAGTATATTAAAGAGGAATATGAAGTAGTATATTTAAGAGGAATATGAAGTAGTATGTTGAAGAGGAATATGAAGCAGTATGTTTAAGAGGAATATGAAATAGTATGTTTAAGAGGAATATGAAGTAGTATGTTTAAGAGGAAAGCAAAGTAGTATGTTTAAGAGAAATATGAAGTAGTATATTTAAGAGGAATATGAAGTAGTATGTTTAAGAGGAATATGAAGTAGTATGTTTAAGAGGAATATGAAGTAGTATGTTTAATAGGAATATGAAGTGGTATATTTAAGAGGAATATGAAGTAGTATGTTTAAGAGGAATATGAAGTAGTATGTTTAAGAGGAATATGAAGTAGTATGTTTAAGAGTAATATGAAGTAGTATGTTTAAGAGGATTATGAAGTAGTATGTTTAAGAGGAATATGAAGTAGTATGTTTAAGAGGAATATGAAGTAGTATGCTTAAGAGGAATATGAAGTAGTATGTTTAAGAGGAATATGAAGTAGTTTGTTTAAGAGGAATATGAAGTAGTATGTTTAAGAGGAATATGAAGTAGTATGTTTAAGAGGAATATGAAGTAGTATATTTAATAGGAATATGAAGTATAATGTTTAAGAGGAATATGAAGTAGTATGTTTAAGAGGAATATGAAGTAGTATGTTTCAGAGAAGTATGAAGTAGTATATTTAAGAGGAATATGAATTAGTACGTTTAAGAGGAATATGAAGTAGTATGTTTAAGAGAAATATGAAGTAGTATGTTTAAGAGCAATATGAAGTAGTATGTTTAAGAGGATTATGAAGTAGTATGTTTAAGAGTAATATGAAGTAGTATGTTTAAGAGGAATATGAAGTAGTATGTTAAAGAGGGATATGAAGTAGTATATTAAAGAGGAATATGAAGTAGTATATTTAAGAGGAATATGAAATAGTATGTTTAAGAGGAATATGAAGTAGTATGTTTAAGAGGAAAGTGAAGTAGTATGTTTCAGAGAAGTATGAAGTAGTGTATTTAAGAGGAATATGAATTAGTACGTTTAAGAGGAATATGAAGTAGTATGTTTAAGAGAAATATGAAGTAGTATGTTTAAGAGCAATATGAAGTAGTATGTTTAAGAGGATTATGAAGTAGTATGTTTAAGAGTAATATGAAGTAGTATGTTTAAGAGGAATATGAAGTAGTATGTTAAAGAGGGATATGAAGTAGTATATTAAAGAGGAATATGAAGTAGTATATTTAAGAGGAATATGAAATAGTATGTTTAAGAGGAATATGAAGTAGTATGTTTAAGAGGAAAGTGAAGTAGTATGTTTAAGAGAAATATGAAGTAGTATATTTAAGAGGAATATGAAATAGTATGTTTAAGAGAAATATGAAGTAGTATGTTTAAGAGGTATATAAAGTAGTATGTTTAAGAGGAATATGAAGTTGTATGTTTAAGAGGAATATGAAGTAGTATGTTTAAGAGGAATATGAAGTAATATGTTTAAGAGGAATAATATGAAGTAGTATGTTTAAGAGGAATATGAAGTAGTATGTTTAAGAGGAATATGAAGTAGTATGTTTAAGAGGAATATGAAGTAGTATGTTTAAGAGGAATATGAAGTAGTATGTTTAATAGGAATATGAAGTGGTATATTTAAGAGGAATATGAAGTAGTATGTTTAAGAGGAATATGAAGTAGTATGTTTAAGAGGAATATGAAGTAGTATGTTTAAGAGTAATATGAAGTAGTATGTTTAAGAGGATTATGAAGTAGTATGTTTAAGAGGAATATGAAGTAGTATGTTTAAGAGGAATATGAAGTAGTATGCTTAAGAGGAATATGAAGTAGTATGTTTAAGAGGAATATGAAGTAGTTTGTTTAAGAGGAATATGAAGTAGTATGTTTAAGAGGAATATGAAGTAGTATGTTTAAGAGGAATATGAAGTAGTATATTTAATAGGAATATGAAGTATAATGTTTAAGAGGAATATGAAGTAGTATGTTTAAGAGGAATATGAAGTAGTATGTTTCAGAGAAGTATGAAGTAGTATATTTAAGAGGAATATGAATTAGTACGTTTAAGAGGAATATGAAGTAGTATGTTTAAGAGAAATATGAAGTAGTATGTTTAAGAGCAATATGAAGTAGTATGTTTAAGAGGATTATGAAGTAGTATGTTTAAGAGTAATATGAAGTAGTATGTTTAAGAGGAATATGAAGTAGTATGTTAAAGAGGGATATGAAGTAGTATATTAAAGAGGAATATGAAGTAGTATATTTAAGAGGAATATGAAATAGTATGTTTAAGAGGAATATGAAGTAGTATGTTTAAGAGGAAAGTGAAGTAGTATGTTTCAGAGAAGTATGAAGTAGTATATTTAAGAGGAATATGAATTAGTACGTTTAAGAGGAATATGAAGTAGTATGTTTAAGAGAAATATGAAGTAGTATGTTTAAGAGCAATATGAAGTAGTATGTTTAAGAGGATTATGAAGTAGTATGTTTAAGAGTAATATGAAGTAGTATGTTTAAGAGGAATATGAAGTAGTATGTTAAAGAGGGATATGAAGTAGTATATTAAAGAGGAATATGAAGTAGTATATTTAAGAGGAATATGAAATAGTATGTTTAAGAGGAATATGAAGTAGTATGTTTAAGAGGAAAGTGAAGTAGTATGTTTAAGAGAAATATGAAGTAGTATATTTAAGAGGAATATGAAATAGTATGTTTAAGAGAAATATGAAGTAGTATGTTTAAGAGGTATATAAAGTAGTATGTTTAAGAGGAATATGAAGTTGTATGTTTAAGAGGAATATGAAGTAGTATGTTTAAGAGGAATATGAAGTAATATGTTTAAGAGGAATAATATGAAGTAGTATGTTTAAGAGGAATTTGAAGTAGTATGTTTAAGAGGAATATGAAGTAGTATGTTTAAGAGGAATATGAAGTAGTATGTTTAAGAGGAATATGAAGTAGTATGTTTAAGAGGAATATGAAGTAGTATGTTTAAGAGGATTATGAAGTAGTATGTTTAAGAGGAATATGAAGTAGTATGTTTAAGAGGAATATAAAGTAGTATATTTAAGAGGAATATGAAGTAGTATGTTTAAGAGGAATAAGAAGTAGTTTATTTAAGAGGAATATGAAGTAGTATGTTTAAGAGGAATATGAAGTAGTATGTTTAAGAGGAATATGAAGTAGTATATTTAAGAGGAATATGAAGTAGTATATTTAAGAGGAATATTAAGGAGTATATTTAGGAGGATTATGCAGTAGTATATTTAAGAGGAATATGCAGTAGTATATTTAAGAGAAATATGAAGTAGTATATTTGAGAGGAATATAAAGTAGTATATTTAAGAGGAATATGAAGTAGTATATTTAAGAGTAATATTAAGTAGTATATTTAAGAGAAATATGAAGTAGTATAATTCAGAGGAATATGCAGTAGTATATTTAAGAGGAATATGAAGTAGAATATTTAAGAGGAATATGCAGTAGTATATTTAAGAGGAATATGAAGTAGTATATTTAAGAGGAATATGAAGTAATATTTTTAAGAGGAATATGCAGTAGTATATTTGAGAAGAATATAAAGTAGTATATTTAAGAAGAATATGCAGCAGTACATTTATTAGGAATATGCAGTAGTATATTTAAAAGGAATATGAAGTATTATATTTAAGAGGAATATGAAGTAGTATATTAAAGAGGAATATGCAGTAGTATATTTAACAGGAATATGAAGTATTATATTTAAGAGAAATATGAAGTAGTATATTTTAGAGGAATATGAAGTAGTATATTTAAGAGGAATATGAAGTTGTATATTTAAGAGGAATATGAAGTAGTATATTTAAGAGCAATATGAAGTAGTATATTTAAGAGGAATATGAAGTGGTATATTTAAGATGAATATGCAGTAGTATATTTAAGAGGAATATGAAGTAGTATATTTAAGAGAAATATGAAGTTGTATATTTAAGAGGAATATGATGTAGTATATTTAAGAGGAATATGCAGTAGTATATTTAACAGGAATATGAAGTAGTATATTTAAGAGGAATATGAAGTAGTATATTTAAGAGGAATATGCAGTAGTATATATAACAGGAATATGAAGTAGTATATTTAAGAGGAATATGCAGTAGTATATTTAAGAGGAATATGCAGTAGTATAGTTAAGAGGAATATGAAGTAGCATATTTGAGATGAATATTAAGTAGCATATTTAAGAGTAATATGAAGTAGTATATTTAAGAGGAATATGAAGTAGTATATTTAAGAGGAATATGCAATAGTGTAATTAAGAGGAATATGAAGTAGTATATTTAAGAGGAATATGAAGTAGTATATTTAAGAGGAATATGAAGTAGTATATTTAAGAGGAATATGAAGTAGTTTATTTAAGAGGAATATGCAGTAGTATATTTAAGAGGAATATTAAGTGTTATTTTTAAGAGGAATATGAAGTAGAATATTTAAGAGAAATATGAAGTAATATATTTAAGAGGAATATGAAGTAGTATATTTAAGAGGAATATGAAGTAGTATATTTAAGAGGAATATGAAGTAGTACATTTAAGAGGAATATGCAGTAGTATATTTAAGAGAAATATGAAGTAGTATATTTGAGAGGAATATGAAGTAGTATATTTAAGAGGAATATGAAGTAGTATGTTTAAGAGTAATATTAAGTAGTATATTTAAGAGGAATATGAAGTAGTATATTTAAGAAGAATATGCAGTAGTATTTTTAAGAGGAATATGAAGTAGTATATTTAAGAGGAATATGCAGTAGTATATTTAAGAGGAATATGAAGTAGTATATTTAAGAGGAATATGAAGTAGTATATTTAAGAGGAATATGAAGTAGTATGTTTAAGAGGATTATGAAGTAGTATGTTTAAGAGGAATATGAAGTAGTATGTTAAAGAGGAATATGAAGTAGTATATTTAAGAGGAATATGAAGTAGTATGTTTAAGAGGAATAGGAAGTAGTATATTTAAGAGGAATATGAAGTAGTATATTTAAGAGGAATATGAAGTAGTATATTTAAGAGGAATATGAAGAAGTATATTTAAGAGGAATATGAAGTAGTATATTTAAGAGGAATATGAAGTAGTACATTTAAGAGAAATATGAAGTAGTATATTTAAGAGGAATATGCAGTAGTATATTTAAGATCAATATGAAGTAGTATATTTAAGAGGAATATACAGTAGTATATTTAAGAGGAATATGAAGTAGTATGTTTAAGAGGAATATGAAGTAGTATGTTTAAGAGGAATATGAAGTAGTATGTTTAAGAGGTATATAAAGTAGTATGTTTAAGAGGAATATGAAGTTGTATGTTTAAGAGTACTATGAAGTAGTATATTTAAGAGGAATATGAAGTAGTATATTTAAGAGGAATATGAAGTAGTATGTTTAAGAGTAATATTAAGTAGTATATTTAAGAGGAATATGAAGTAGTATATTTAAGAAGAATATGCAGTAGTATTTTTAAGAGGAATATGAAGTAGTATATTTAAGAGGAATATGCAGTAGTATATTTAAGAGGAATATGAAGTAGTATATTTAAGAGGAATATGAAGTAGTATATTTAAGAGGAATATGAAGTAGTATGTTTAAGAGGATTATGAAGTAGTATGTTTAAGAGGAATATGAAGTAGTATGTTAAAGAGGAATATGAAGTAGTATATTTAAGAGGAATATGAAGTAGTATGTTTAAGAGGAATAGGAAGTAGTATATTTAAGAGGAATATGAAGTAGTATATTTAAGAGGAATATGAAGTAGTATATTTAAGAGGAATATGAAGTAGTATATTTAAGAGGAATATGAAGTAGTATATTTAAGAGGAATATGAAGTAGTACATTTAAGAGAAATATGAAGTAGTATATTTAAGAGGAATATGCAGTAGTATATTTAAGATCAATATGAAGTAGTATATTTAAGAGGAATATACAGTAGTATATTTAAGAGGAATATGAAGTAGTATGTTTAAGAGGAATATGAAGTAGTATGTTTAAGAGGAATATGAAGTAGTATGTTTAAGAGGTATATAAAGTAGTATGTTTAAGAGGAATATGAAGTTGTATGTTTAAGAGTACTATGAAGTAGTATATTTAAGACGAATATGAAGTAGTATGTTTAATAGTAATATGAAGTAGTATGTTTAAGATGATTATGAAGTAGTATGTTTAAGAGGAATATGAAGTAGTATGTTTAAGAGGAATATGAAGTAGTATGTTTAAGAGGAATATGAAGTAGTATGTTTAATAGCAATATGAAGCAGTATGTTTAAGAGGAATATGAAGTAGTATGTTTAAGAGGAATTTGAAGTAGTAGGTTTAAGAGGAATATGAAGTAGTATGTTTCAGAGGAATATAAAGTAGTATGTTTAAGGGGATTATGAAGTAGTATGTTTAAGAGGAATATGAAGTAGTATTTTTAAGAGGAATATGAAGTAGTAGGCTTAAGAGGAATATGAAGTAGTATGTTTAAGATGAATATGAATTAGTATGTTTAATAGCAATATGAAGTAGTATGTTTAAGAGGATTATGAAGTAGTATGTTTAAGATGAATATGAAGTAGTATGTTTAAGAGGAATTTGAAGTAGTAGGTTTAAGAGGAATATGAAGTAGTATGTTTCAGAGGAATATAAAGTAGTATGTTTAAGAGGAATATAAAGTAGTATGTTTAAGAGGAATATGAAGTAGTATGTTTAAGAGGAATATGAATTAGTATGTTTAAGAGGTATATAAAGTAGTATGTATAAGAGGAATATGAAGTTGTATGTTTAAGAGGAATATGACGTAGTATGTTTAAGAGTAATATGAAGTAGTATGTTTAAGAGGAATATGAAGTAGTATGTTTAAGAGGAATATGAAATAGTATGTTTAAGAGGAATATGAAGTAGCATGTTTAAGAGGAATATGAAGTAGTATAGTTAAGAGGATTATGAAGTAGTATGCTTAAGAGGAATATGAAGTAGTATGTTTAAGAGGAATATGAAGTAGTATATTTAAGAGCAATATGAAGTAGTATGTTTAAGAGGAATATGAAGTAGTATATTTACGAGGAATATGAAGTCGTATGTTTAAGAGGAATATGAAGTAGTATGTTTAAGAGGAATATGAAGTAGTATGTTTAAGAGGAATATGAAGTTGTATATTTAAGCGGAATATGAAGTAGTATATTTAAGAGGAATATGAAGTAGTATGTTTAAGAGGAATATGCAGTAGTATATTTAAGAGGAATATGAAGTAGTATATTTAAGACGAATATGAAGTAGTATGTTTAATAGTAATATGAAGTAGTATGTTTAAGAGGATTATGAAGTAGTATGTATAAGAGGAATATGAAGTAGTATGTTTAAGAGGAATATGAAGTAGTATGTTTAAGAGGAATACGAAGTGTTAAGTTTAGGAGGAATATGAAGTAGTATGTTTAAGAGGAATATGAAGTAGTATGTTTAAGAGGATTATGAAGTAGTATGTTTAAGAGGAATATGAAGTAGTATGTTAAAGAGGAATATGAAGTAGTATATTTAAGAGGAATATGAAGTAGTATGTTAAGAGGAATAGGAAGTAGTATATTTAAGAGGAATATGAAGTAGTATATTTAAGAGGAATATGAAGTAGTATGTTTAAGAGGAATATGAAGTAGTATGTTTAAGAGGAATATGAAGTAGTATGTTTAAGAGGAATATGAAGTAGTATATATAAGAGGAATATGAAGTAGTATGTTTAAGAGGAATATGAAGTAGTATGTTTAAGGGGAATATGAAGTAGTATGTTTAAGAGGAATATGAAGTAGTATGTTTAAGAGGAATATGAAGTAGTATGTTTAAGAGGAATATGAAGTAGTATGTTTAAGATGAATATGAAATAGTGTGTTTAAGAGGAATATGAAGTAGTATGTTTAAGAGGAATATGAAGCAGTATGTTTAAGAGGAATATGAAGTAGTATGTTTAAGAGGAATATGAAGTAGTATGTTTAAGAGGAATATGAAGTAGTAGATTTAAGAGGAATATGAAGTAGTATGTTTAAGAGGAATAAGAAGTAGTATATTTAAGAGGAATATGAAGTAGTATGTTTAAGAGGAATATGAAGTAGTATGTTTAAGAGGAATATGAATTAGTATGTTTAAGAGGAATATGAAGTAGTATGTTTAAGAGGAATATGAAGTAGTATATTTAAGAGGAATATGAAGTAGTATGTTTAAGAGGAATATGAAGAAGTTTGTTTAAGAGGAATATGAAGTAGTATGTTTAAGAGGAATATGAAGTAGTATGTTTAGGAGAAATATGAAGTAGTATGTTTAAGAGGAATATGAAGTAGTATGTTTAAGAGAAATATGAAGTAGTATATTTAAGAGGAATATGAATTAGTTTATTTTTGAGGAGTATGAAGGAGTATATTTAAGAGGAATATGAAGGTAGTATGTTTAAGAAGAAAATGAAGTAGTATATTTAAGAGGAATATGAAGTAGTATGTTTAAGAGGAATATGAAGTAGTATGTTTAAGAGGATTATGAAGTAGTATGTTTAAGAGGAATATAAAGTAGTATGATTAAGAGGAATATGAAGTAGTATCTTTAAGAGGAATATGAGGTAGTATGTTTAAGAGGAATATGAAGTAGTATGTTTAAGAGGAATATGAAGTAGTATGTTTAAGAGGAATATGAAGTAGTATGTTTAAGAGGAATATGAAGTAGTATGTTTAAGAGGAATATGAAATAGTATGTTTAAGAGGAATATGAAGTTGTATGTTTAAGAGGAATATGAAGCAGTATGTTTAAGAGGAATATGAAGTAGTATGTTTAAGAGGAATATGAAGTAGTATGTTTAAGAGGAATGTGAAGTAGTATATTTAAGAGGAATATGAAGTAGTATGTTTAAGACGAATATGAAGTAGAATATTTAAGAGGAATATGAAGTAATATGTTTAAGAGGAATATGAAGTAGTATATTTAAGAGGAATATGAAGTAGTCCGTTTAAGAGGAATATAAAGTAGTATATTTAAGAGGAATATGAAGTATTATGTTTAAGAGGAATATGAAGTAGTATGTTTAAGAAGAATATGAAGTAGAATGTTTAACAGGAATATGAAGTAGTATATTTAGGAGGAATATGAAGTAGTATGTTTAAGAGGAATATGAAGTAGTATGTTTAAGAGGAATATGAAGTAGTATGTTTAAGAAGAATATGAAGTAGTATGTTTAATAGGAATATGAAGTAGTATATTAAAGAGGAATATGAAGTAGTATATTTAAGAGGAATATGAAGTAGTATGTTTAAGTGGAATATGAAGTAGTATGTTTAAGAGGAATATGAAGTAGTATGTTTAAGAGGCATATGAAGTAGTATGTTTAAGAGGAATGTGAAGTAGTATGTTAAAGAGAAATATGAAGTAGTATATTTAAGAGGAATATGAAGTAGTATGTTTAAGAGGAATATGAAGTAGTATGTTTAAGAGGAATATGAAGTAGTATGTCTAATAGGAATATGAAGTAGTATATTTAAGAGGAATATGAAGTAGTATGTTTAAGAAGAATATGAAGTAGTATGTTTAAGAGGAATATGAACTAGTTTGTTTAAGAGGAATATGAAGTAGTATGTTTAAGAGGAATATGAAGTAGCATGTTTAAGAGGAATATGAAGTAGTATGTTTAAGAGGAGAATGAAGTAGTATGTTTAAGAGGAATATGAAGTAGTATGCTTAAGAGGAATATGAAGTAGTATGTTTAAGAGGAATATGAAGTAGTATGTTTAAGAGGAATATGAAGTAGTATGTTTAAGAGGAATATGAAGTAGTATGTTTAAGAGGAATATGAAGTAGTATGTTTAAGAGGAATATGAAGTAGTATATTTAAGAGGAATATGAAGTAGTATGTTTAAGAGGAATATGAAGTAGTATGTTTAAGAGGAATATGAAGTAGAATGTTTAAGAGGAATATGAAGTAGTATGTTTAAGAGGAATATGAAGTAGTATATTTAAGAGGAATATGAAGTAGTATATTTAAGAGGAATATGAAGTAGTATATTTAAGAGGAATATGCAGTAGTATATTTAAGAGGAATATGCAGTAGTATATTTAGAGAAATATGAAGTAGTATTTTTCAGAGGAATATAAAGTAGTATATTTAAGAGGAATATGAAGAAGTATATTTAAGAGTAATATTAAGTAGTATATTTAAGAGAAATATGAAGTAGTTTATTTAACAGGAATATGCAGTAGTATATTTAAGAGGAATATGAAGTAGTATATTTAAGAGGAATATGCAGTAGTATATTTAAGAGGAATATGAAGTAGTATATTTAAGAGGAATATGAAGTATTATTTTTAAGAGGAATATGCAGTAGTATATTTAAGAGGAATATGCAGTAATATATTTAAGAGGAATATGAAGTTGTATATTTAAGAGGAATATGAAGTAGTATATTTAAGGGGAATATGAAATATAATATTTAAGGGGAATATGAAGTAGTATATTTAAGAGGAATATGAAGTAGTATATTTAAGAGTAATATGAAGTAGTATATTTAAGAAGAATATGAAGAAGTATATTTAAGAGGAATATGCAGCAGTGTATTTATGAGGAATATGCAGTAGTATATTTAAAAGAAATATGAAGTAGTATATTTAAGAGGAATATGAAGTATTATATTAAAGAGGAATATGCAGTAGTATTTTTAACAGGAATATGAAGTATTATATTTAAGAGGACTATGAAGTAGTATATTTTAGAGGAATATGAAGTAGTATATTTAAGAGGAATATGCAGTAGTATATATAAGAGGAATATGAAGTAGTATATTTAAGAGGAATATGCAGTAGTATATTTAAGAGGAATATGCAGTAGTATATATAAGAGGAATATGAAGTAGTATATTTAAGAGGAATATGCAGTAGTATATTTAAGAGGCATTTGCAGTAGTATATTTTAGAGGAATATGAAGTAGTCTATTTGAGAGGAATATTAAGTAGCATATTTAAGAGTAATATGAAGTAGTATATTTAAGAGGAATATGAAGTAGTCTATTTAAGATGAATATGAAGTAGTATATTTAAGAGGAATATGAAGTAGTATATTTAAGAGGAATATGAAGTAGTTTATTTAAGAGGAATATGCAGTAGTATATTTAAGAGGAATATTAAGTGATATATTTAAGAGGAATATGAAGTAGAATATTTAAGATAAATATGAAGTAATATATTTAAGAGGAATATGAAGTAGTATATTTAAGAGGAATATGAAGGAGTATATTTAAGAGGAATATGCAGTAGTATATTTAAGAGGAATATTAAGTATTATATTTAAGAGGAATATGAAGTAGTATATAAAAGAGAAATATGAAGTAGTATATTTAAGAGGAATATGAAGTAGTATGTTTAAGAGGAATATGAAGTAGTATAGTTAAGAGGAATATGCAGTAGTATATTTAAGAGGAATATGCAGTAGTATATTTAAGAGAAATATGAAGTAGTATATTTGAGAGGAATATGAAGTAGTATATTTAAGAGGAATATGAAGTAGTATATTTAAGAGTAATATTAAGTAGTATATTTAAGAGGAATATGAAGTAGTATATTTAAGAAGAATATGCAGTAGTATTTTTAAGAGGAATATGAAGTAGTATATTTACGAGGAATATGAAGTAGTAAATTTAAGAGGAATACGAAGTAGTACATAAAAGAGTAATATGAAGTAGTATATTTAAGAGGAATATGAAGTAGTTCATTTAAGAGAAATATGAAGTAGTATATTTAAGAGGAATATGAAGTAGTATATTTAAGAGGAATATGAAGTAATATATTTAGGAGGAATATGAAGTAGTATATTTAAGAGGAATATGAAGTAGTATATTTAAGAGGAATATGCAGTAGTATATTTAAGAGGAATATGAAGTAGTATATTTAAGAGGAATATACAGTTGTATATTTAAGAGAAATATGAAGTAGTATATTTAAGAGGAATATGAAGTAGTATATTTAAGAGTAATATGAAGTAGTATATTTAAGAGGAATATGCAGTAGTATATTTAAGAGGAATATGCAGTAGTATATATAAGAGGAATATGAAGTAGTATATTTAAGAGGAATATGCAGTAGTATATTTAAGAGGCATTTGCAGTAGTATATTTAAGAAGAATATGAAGTAGTCTATTTGAGAGGAATATTAAGTAGCATATTTAAGAGTAATATGAAGTAGTATATTTAAGAGGAATATGAAGTAGTATATTTAAGATGAATATGAAGTAGTATATTTAAGAGGAATATGAAGTAGTATATTTAAGAGGAATATGAAGTAGTTTATTTAAGAGGAATATGCAGTAGTATATTTAAGAGGAATATTAAGTGATATATTTAAGAGGAATATTAAGTAGAATATTTAAGAGAAATATGAAGTAATATATTTAAGAGGAATATGAAGTAGTATATTTAAGAGGAATATGAAGTAGTATATTTAAGAGGAATATGCAGTAGTATATTTAAGAGGAATATTAAGTATTATATTTAAGAGGAATATGAAGAAGTATATAAAAGAGAAATATGAAGTACTATATTTAAGAAGAATATGAAGTAGTATGTTTAAGAGGAATATGAAGTAGTATAGTTAAGAGGAATATGCAGTAGTATATTTAAGAGGAATATGCAGTAGTATATTTAAGAGAAATATGAAGTAGTATATTTGAGAGGAATATGAAGTAGTATATTTAAGAGGAATATGAAGTAGTATATTTAAGAGTAATATTAAGTAGTATATTTAAGAGGAATATGAAGTAGTATATTTAAGAAGAATATGCAGTAGTATTTTTAAGAGGAAAATGAAGTAGTATATTTAAGAGGAATATGCAGTAGTATATTTAAGAGGAATATGAAGTAGTATATTTAAGAGGAATATGAAGTAGTATATTTAAGAGGAATATTAAGTATTATATTTAAGATGAATATGAAGTAGTATATTTAAGAGGAATATGAAGTAGTATATTTAAGAGGAATATGAAGTAGTATATTTAAGAGAAATATGAAGTAGTATATTTAAGAGGAATATGAAGTAGTATATTTAAGAGGAATATGAAGTAGTATATTTAAGAGGAATATGAAGTAGTATATTTAAGAGGAATATCAAGTAGTATATTTAAGAGGAATATGAAGTAGTATATACAAGAGTAATATGAAGTAATATATTTAGGAGGAATATGAAGTAGTATATTTAAGAGGAATATGAAGTAGTATATTTAAGAGGAATATGAAGTAGCATATTTAAGAGGAATATGAAGTAGTATATTTAAGAGGAATATGAAGTAGTATATTTAAGAGGAATATGAAGTAGTATATTTAAGAGGAATATGCAGTAGTATATTTAAGAGGAATATGAAGTAGTATATTTAAGAGGAATATACAGTTGTATATTTAAGAGAAATATGAAGTAGTATATTTAAGAGGAATATGAAGTAGTATATTTAACAGTAATATGAAGTAGTATATTTAAGAGGAATATGCAGTAGTATATTTAAGAGGAATATGAAGTAGTATATTTAATAGGAATATGAATTAGTTTATTTAAGAGGGATATGCTGTAGTATATTTAAGAGAAATATTATGTATTATATTTAAGAGGAATATTAGGTATTATATTTAAGAGGAATATGAAGTAGTATATTTAAGACGAATATGAAGTAGTATATTTAAGGGAAATATGAAGTAGAATATTTAAAAGGAATATGCAGTAGTATATTTAAGACGAATATGAAGTAGTATATTTAAGAGGAATATGAAGTAGTATATTTAAGAGGAATATTAAGAAGTATATTTAAGAGGAATATTGAGAAGTATATTTAAGAGGAATATGAAGTAGTATATTTAAGAGGAATATGAAGTAGTATATTTAAGAGGAATATGAAGAAGTATGTTTAAGAGGAATATGAAGTAGTATATTTAAGAGGAATATGCAGTAGTATATTTAAGAGGAATATGCAGTAGTATATTTAAGAGAAATATGAAGTAGTATATTTTAGAGGAATATGAAGTAGTATATTTTAGAGGAATATGAAGTAGTATATTTAAGAGTAATATTAAATAGTATATTTAAGAGGAATATGAAGTAGTATATTTAAGAAAAATATGCAGTAGTATTTTTAAGAGGAATATGAAATAGTATATTTAAGAGGAATATGTAGTAGTATATTTAAGAGAAATATGAAGTAGTATATTTGAGAGGAATATGAAGTAGGTTATTTAAGAAGAATATGCAGTAGTATTTTTAAGAGGAATATGAAGTAGTATATTTAAGAGGAATATGCAGAAGTATATTTAAGAGGAATATTAAGTATTATATTTAAGATGAATATGAAGTAGTATATTTAAGAGGAATATGAAGTAGTATATTTAAGAGGAATATGAAGTAGTATATTTAAGAGGAATACGAAGTAGTATATATAAGAGTAATATGAAGTATTATATTTAAGAGGAATATGAAGTAGTATATTTAAGACGAATATGAAGTAGTATATTTAAGAGGAATATGCAGTAGTATATTTAAGAGGAATATTAAGTATTATATTTAAGAGGAATATTAGGTATTATATTTAAGAGGAATATGAAGTAGTATATTTAAGACGAATATAAAGTAGTATATTTAAGAGGAATATTAAGTATTATATTTAAGAGGAATATGAAGTAGTATATTTAAGAGGAATATGAAGTAGTATATTTAAGAGGAATATGAAGTAGTTTATTTAAGAGTAATATGAAATAGTATATTTAAGAGGAATATGCAGTAGTATATTTAAGAGGAATATGAAGTAGTTTGTTTAAGACGAAATATTTAAGAGTAATATGAAGTAGTATATTTAAGAAGAATATGAAGTTGTATATTTAAGAGGAATATGCAGCAGTATATTTATGAGGAATATGCAGTAGTATATTAAAAAGAAATATGAAGTAGTATATTTAAGAGGAATATGAAGTAGTGTATTAAAGAGGAATATGCAGTAGTATTTTTAAAAGGAATATGAAGTATTATATTTAAGAGGACTATGAAGTAGTATATTTTAGAGGAATATGAAGTAGTATATTTAAGAGGAATATGAAGTAGTATATTTAAGAGGAATATGAAGTAGTATATTTAAGAGGGATATGCAGTAGTATATATAAGAGGAATATGAAGTAGTATATTTAAGAGGAATATGCGGTAGTATATTTAAGAGGCATATGCAGTAGTATATTTAAGAGGAATATGAAGTAGTCTATTTGAGAGGAATATTAAGTAGTATATTTAATAGGAATATGAATTAGTATATTTAAGAGGAATATGCAGTAGTATATTTAAGAGGAATATTAAGTATTATATTTAAGATGAATATGAAATAGTATATTTAAGAGGAATATTAGGTATTATATTTAAGAGGAATATGAAGTAGTATATTTAAGACGAATATGAAGTAGTATATTTAAGGGAAATATGAAGTAGAATATTTAAAAGGAATATGCAGTAGTATATTTAAGACGAATATGAAGTAGTATATTTAAGAGGAATATGAAGTAGTATATTTAAGAGGAATATTAAGAAGTATATTTAAGAGGAATATTGAGAAGTATATTTAAGAGGAATATGAAGTAGTATATTTAAGAGGAATATGAAGTAGTATATTTAAGAGGAATATGAAGAAGTATGTTTAAGAGGAATATGAAGTAGTATATTTAAGAGGAATATGCAGTAGTATATTTAAGAGGAATATGCAGTAGTATATTTAAGAGGAATATGAAGTAGTATATTTAAGAGAAATATGAAGTAGTATATTTGAGAGGAATATGAAGTAGGTTATTTAAGAAGAATATGCAGTAGTATTTTTAAGAGGAATATGAAGTAGTATATTTAAGAGGAATATGCAGAAGTATATTTAAGAGGAATATTAAGTATTATATTTAAGATGAATATGAAGTAGTATATTTAAGAGGAATATGAAGTAGTATATTTAAGAGGAATATGAAGTAGTATATTTAAGAGGAATACGAAGTAGTATATATAAGAGTAATATGAAGTATTTTATTTAAGAGGAATATGAAGTAGTATATTTAAGACGAATATGAAGTAGTATATTTAAGAGGAATATACAGTAGTATATTTAAGAGGAATATTAAGTATTATATTTAATAAGAATATTAGGTATTATATTTAAGAGGAATATGAAGTAGTATATTTAAGACGAATATAAAGTAGTATATTTAAGAGGAATATTAAGTATTATATTTAAGAGGAATATGAAGTAGTATATTTAAGAGGAATATGAAGTAGTATATTTAAGAGGGATACGAAGTAGTATATATAAGAGTAATATGAAGTATTATATTTAAGAGGAATATGAAGTAGTATATTTAAGACGAATATGAAGTAGTATATTTAAGAGGAATATGCAGTAGTATATTTAAGAGGAATATTAAGTATTATATTTAAGAGGAATATTAGGTATTATATTTAAGAGGAATATGAAGTAGTATATTTAAGACGAATATAAAGTAGTATATTTAAGAGGAATATTAAGTATTATATTTAAGAGGAATATGAAGTAGTATATTTAAGAGGAATATGAAGTAGTATATTTAAGAGGAATATGAAGTAGTTTATTTAAGAGTAATATGAAATAGTATATTTAAGAGGAATATGCAGTAGTATATTTAAGAGGAATATAAAGTAGTTTGTTTAAGACGAAATATTTAAGAGTAATATGAAGTAGTATATTTAAGAAGAATATGAAGTTGTATATTTAAGAGGAATATGCAGCAGTATATTTATGAGGAATATGCAGTAGTATATTAAAAAGAAATATGAAGTAGTATATTTAAGAGGAATATGAAGTAGTGTATTAAAGAGGAATGTGCAGTAGTATTTTTAACAGGAATATGAAGTATTATATTTAAGAGGACTATGAAGTAGTATATTTTAGAGGAATATGAAGTAGTATATTTAAGAGGAATATGAAGTAGTATATTTAAGAGGAATATGAAGTAGTATATTTAAGAGGGATATGCAGTAGTATATATAAGAGGAATATGAAGTAGTATATTTAAGAGGAATATGCGGTAGTATATTTAAGAGGCATATGCAGTAGTATATTTAAGAGGAATATGAAGTAGTCTATTTGAGAGGAATATTAAGTAGTATATTTAATAGGAATATGAATTAGTATATTTAAGAGGAATATGCAGTAGTATATTTAAGAGGAATATTAAGTATTATATTTAAGATGAATATGAAATAGTATATTTAAGAGGAATATGAAGTAGTAAATTTAAGACGAATATGAAGTAGTATATTTAAGAGGAATATGCAGTAGTATATTTAAGAGGAATATTAAGTATTATATTTAAGAGGAATATTAGGTATTATATTTAAGAGGAATATGAAGTAGTATATTTAAGACGAATATAAAGTAGTATATTTAAGAGGAATATTAAGTATTATATTTAAGAGGAATATGAAGTAGTATATTTAAGAGGAATATGAAGTAGTATATTTAAGAGGAATATGAAGTAGTTTATTTAAGGGTAATATGAAATAGTATATTTAAGAGGAATATGCAGTAGTATATTTAAGAGGAATATGAAGTAGTTTGTTTAAGACGAAATATTTAAGAGTAATATGAAGTAGTATATTTAAGAAGAATATGAAGTTGTATATTTAAGAGGAATATGCAGCAGTATATTTATGTGGAATATGCAGTAGTATATTTAAAAGAAATATGAAGTAGTATATTTAAGAGGAATATAAAGTAGTATATTAAAGAGGAATATGCAGTAGTATTTTTAACAGGAATATGAAGTATTATATTTAAGAGGACTATGAAGTAGTATATTTTAGAGGAATATGAAGTAGTATATTTAAGAGAAATATGAAGTAGTATATTTAAGAGGAATATGAAGTAGTATATATTTAAGAGGAATATGAAGTAGTGTATTTAAGAGGAATATGAAGTAGTATATTTAAGATGAATATGCAGTAGTATATATAAGAGGAATATGAAGTAGTATATTTAAGAGGAATATGCAGTAATATATTCAAGAGGAATATGCAGTAGTATATATAAGAGGAATATGAAGTAGCATATTTAAGAGGAATATGCAGTAGTATATTTAAGGGGCATATGCAGTAGTATATTTAAGAGGAATATGAAGTAGTCTATTTGAGAGGAATATTAAGTAGCATATTTAAGAGTAATATGAAGTAGTATATTTAAGAGGAATATGAAGTAGTATATTTAAGAGGAATATGCAATTGTATATTTAAGAGGAATATGAAGTAGTATATTTAAGATGAATATGAAGTAGTATATTTAAGAGGAATATGAAGTAGTATATTGAAGAGGAATATGAAGTAGTTTATTTAAGAGGAATATGCAGTAGTATATTTAAGAGGAATATTAAGTGATATATTTAAGAGGAATATGAAGTAGAATATATAAGAGAAATATGAAGTAATATATTTAAGAGGAATATGAAGTAGTATATTTAAGAGGAATATGAAGTAGTATATTTAAGAGGAATATGCAGTAGTATATTTAAGAGGAATATTAAGTATTATATTTAAGAGGAATATGAAGTAGTATATTTAAGAGAAATATGAAGTAGTATATTTAAGAGGAATATGAAGTAGTATGTTTAAGAGGAATATGAAGTAGTGTAGTTAAGAGGAATATGCAGTAGTATATTTAAGAGGAATATGCAGTAGTATATTTAAGTGAAATATGAAGTAGTATATTTAAGAGGAATATGAAGTAGAATATTTAAGATAAATATGAAGTATTATATTTAAGAGGAATATTAGGTATTATATTTAAGAGGAATATGAAGTAGTATATTTAAGACAAATATAAAGTAGTATATTTAAGAGAAATATTAAGTATTATATTTAAGAGGAATATGAAGTAGTATATTTAAGTGAAATATGAAGTAGTATATTTAAGAGTAATATTAAGTAGTATATTTAAGAGGAATATGAAGTAGTATATTTAAGAGGAATATGAAGTAGTATATTGAAGAGGAATATGAAGTAGTTTATTTAAGAGTAATATGAAATAGTATATTTAAGAGGAATATGCAGTAGTATATTTAAGAGGAATATGAAGTAGTTTGTTTAAGACGAAATATTTAAGAGTAATATGAAGTAGTATATTTTAGAAGAATATGAAGTTGTATATTTAAGAGGAATATGCAGCAGTATATTTATGAGGAATATGCAGTAGTATATTAAAAAGAAATATGAAGTAGTATATTTAAGAGGAATATGAAGTAGTATATTAAAGAGGAATATGCAGTAGTATTTTTAACAGGAATATGAAGTATTATATTTAAGAGGACTATGAAGTAGTATATTTTAGAGGAATATGAAGTAGTATATTTAAGAGGAATATGAAGTAGTATATTTAAGAGGAATATGAAGTAGTATATTTAAGAGGGATATGCAGTAGTATATATAAGAGGAATATGAAGTAGTATATTTAAGACGAATATGCGGTAGTATATTTAAGAGGCATATGCAGTAGTATATTTAAGAGGAATATGAAGTAGACTATTTGAGAGGAATATTAAGTAGTATATTTAATAGTAATATGAATTAGTATATTTAAGAGGAATATGCAGTAGTATATTTAAGAGGAATATTAAGTATTATATTTAAGATGAATATGAAATAGTATATTTAAGAGGAATATGAAGTAGTATATTTAAGAGGAATATGAAGTAGTATATTTAAGAGGAATATGAAGTAGTAAATTTAAGACGAATATGAAGTAGTATATTTAAGAGGAATATGCAGTAGTATATTTAAGAGGAATATTAAGTATTATATTTAAGAGGAATATTAGGTATTATATTTAAGAGGAATATGAAGTAGTATATTTAAGACGAATATAAAGTAGTATATTTAAGAGGAATATTAAGTATTATATTTAAGAGGAATATGAAGTAGTATATTTAAGAGGAATATGAAGTAGTATATTTAAGAGGAATATGAAGTAGTTTATTTAAGGGTAATATGAAATAGTATATTTAAGAGGAATATGCAGTAGTATATTTAAGAGGAATATGAAGTAGTTTGTTTAAGACGAAATATTTAAGAGTAATATGAAGTAGTATATTTAAGAAGAATATGAAGTTGTATATTTAAGAGGAATATGCAGCAGTATATTTATGTGGAATATGCAGTAGTATATTTAAAAGAAATATGAAGTAGTATATTTAAGAGGAATATAAAGTAGTATATTAAAGAGGAATATGCAGTAGTATTTTTAACAGGAATATGAAGTATTATATTTAAGAGGACTATGAAGTAGTATATTTTAGAGGAATATGAAGTAGTATATTTAAGAGAAATATGAAGTAGTATATTTAAGAGGAATATGAAGTAGTATATATTTAAGAGGAATATGAAGTAGTGTATTTAAGAGGAATATGAAGTAGTATATTTAAGATGAATATGCAGTAGTATATATAAGAGGAATATGAAGTAGTATATTTAAGAGGAATATGCAGTAATATATTCAAAAGGAATATGCAGTAGTATATATAAGAGGAATATGAAGTAGCATATTTAAGAGGAATATGCAGTAGTATATTTAAGGGGCATATGCAGTAGTATATTTAAGAGGAATATGAAGTAGTCTATTTGAGAGGAATATTAAGTAGCATATTTAAGAGTAATATGAAGTAGTATATTTAAGAGGAATATGAAGTAGTATATTTAAGAGGAATATGCAATAGTATATTTAAGAGGAATATGAAGTAGTATATTTAAGATGAATATGAAGTAGTATATTTAAGAGGAATATGAAGTAGTATATTGAAGAGGAATATGAAGTAGTTTATTTAAGAGGAATATGCAGTAGTATATTTAAGAGGAATATTAAGTGATATATTTAAGAGGAATATGAAGTAGAATATTTAAGAGAAATATGAAGTAATATATTTAAGAGGAATATGAAGTAGTATATTTAAGAGGAATATGAAGTAGTATATTTAAGAGGAATATGCAGTAGTATATTTAAGAGGAATATTAAGTATTATATTTAAGAGTAATATTAAGTAGTATATTTAAGAGGAATATGAAGTAGTATATTTAAGAAGAATATGCAGTAGTATTTTTAAGAGGAAAATGAAGTAGTAAATTTAAGAGGAATATGCAGTAGTATATTTAAGAGGAATATGAAGTAGTATATTTAAGAGGAATATGAAGTAGTATATTTAAGAGGAATATTAAGTATTATATTTAAGATGAATATGAAGCAGTATATTTAAGAGGAATATGAAGTAGTATATTTAAGAGGAATATGAAATAGTAAATTTAAGAGGAATACGAAGTAGTATATATAAGAGTAATATGAAGTAGTATATTTAAGAGGAATATGAAGTAGTATATTTAAGAGAAATATGAAGTAGTATATTTAAGAGGAATATGAAGTAGTATATTTAAGAGGAATATGAAGTAGTATATTTAAGAGGAATATGAAGTAGTATATTTAAGAGGAATATGAAGTAGTATATTTAAGAGGAATATGAAGTAGTATATACAAGAGTAATATGAAGTAATATATTTAAGAGGAATATGAAGTAGTATATTTAAGAGTAATATGAAGTAGTATATTTAAGAGGAATATGAAGTAGCATATTTAAGAGGAATATGAAGTAGTATATTTAAGAGGAATATGAAGTAGTATATTTAAGAGGAATATGAAGTAGTATATTTAAGAGGAATATGCAGTAGTATATTTAAGAGGAATATGAAGTAGTATATTTAAGAGGAATATACAGTTGTATATTTAAGAGAAATATGAAGCAGTATATTTAAGAGGAATATGAAGTAGTATATTTAAGAGTAATATGAAGTAGTATATTTAAGAGGAATATGCAGTAGTATATTTAAGAGGAATATGAAGTAGTATATTTAATAGGAATATGAATTAGTATATTTAAGAGGTATATGCAGTAGTATATTTAAGAGAAATATTATGTATTATATTTAAGAGGAATATTAGGTATTATATTTAAGAGGAATATGAAGTAGTATATTTAAGAGGAATATGCAGTAGTATATTTAAGTGAAATATGAAGTAGTATATTTAAGAGGAATATGAAGTAGAATATTTAAGAGAAATATGAAGTATTATATTTAAGAGGAATATTAGGTATTATATTTAAGAGGAATATGAAGTAGTATATTTAAGACGAATATAAAGTGGTATATTTAAGAGGAATATTAAGTATTATATTTAAGAGGAATATGAAGTAGTATATTTAAGTGAAATATGAAGCAGTATATTTAAGAGTAATATTAAGTAGTATATTTAAGAGGAATATGAAGTAGTATATTTAAGAAGAATATGCAGTAGTATTTTTAAGAGGAAAATGAAGTAGTATATTTAAGAGGAATATGCAGTAGTATATTTAAGAGGAATATGAAGTAGTATATTTAAGAGGAATATGAAGTAGTATATTTAAGAGGAATATTAAGTATTATATTTAAGATGAATATGAAGTAGTATATTTAAGAGGAATATGAAGTAGTATATTTAAGAGGAATATGAAATAGTAAATTTAAGAGGAATACGAAGTAGTATATATAAGAGTAATATGAAGTAGTATATTTAAGAGGAATATGAAGTAGTATATTTTAGAGAAATATGAAGTAGTATATTTAAGAGGAATATGAAGTAGTATATTTAAGAGGAATATGAAGTAGTATATTTAAGAGGAATATGAAGTAGTATATTTAAGAGGAATATGAAGTAGTATATTTAAGAGGAATATGAAATAGTATATACAAGAGTAATATGAAGTAATATATTTAAGAGGAATATGAAGTAGTATATTTAAGAGTAATATGAAGTAGTATATTTAAGAGGAATATGAAGTAGCATATTTAAGAGGAATATGAAGTAGTATATTTAAGAGGAATATGAAGTAGTATATTTAAGAGGAATATGAAGTAGTATATTTAAGAGGAATATGCAGTAGTATATTTAAGAGGAATATGAAGTAGTATATTTAAGAGGAATATACAGTTGTATATTTAAGAGAAATATGAAGTAGTATATTTAAGAGGAATATGAAGTAGTATATTTAAGAGTAATATGAAGTATTATATTTAAGAGGAATATGCAGTAGTATATTTAAGAGGAATATGAAGTAGTATATTTAATAGGAATATGAATTAGTATATTTAAGAGGTATATGCAGTAGTATATTTAAGAGAAATATTATGTATTATATTTAAGAGGAATATTAGGTATTATATTTAAGAGGAATATGAAGTAGTATATTTAAGAGGAATATGAAGTAGTATATTTAAGGGAAATATGAAGTAGAATATTTAAGAGGAATATGCAGTAGTATATTTAAGACGAATATGAAGTAGTATATTTAAGAGGAATATGAAGTAGTATATTTAAGAGGAATATTAAGAAGTATATTTAAGAGGAATATTGAGAAGTATATTTAAGAGGAATATGAAGTAGTATATTTAAGAGGAATATGCAGTAGTATATTTAAGAGGAATATGAAGTAGTATATTTAAGAGGAATATGAAGTAGTATATTTAAGAGGAATATGAAGTAGTATGTTTAAGAGGAATATGAAGTAGTATATTTAAGAGGAATATGCAGTAGTATATTTAAGAGGAATATGCAGTAGTATATTTAAGAGAAATATAAAGTAGTATATTTGAGAGGAATATGAAGTAGTATATTTTAGAGGAATATGAAGTAGTATATTTAAGAGTAATATTAAATAGTATATTTAAGAGGAATATGAAGTAGTATATTTAAGAAAAATATGCAGTAGTATTTTTAAGAGGAATATGAAGTAGTATATTTAAGAGGAATATGAAGTAGTATATTTAAGAGGAATATTAAGAAGTATATTTAAGAGGAATATTGAGAAGTATATTTAAGAGGAATATGAAGTAGTATATTTAAGAGGAATATGAAGTAGGTTATTTAAGGGGAATATGAAGTAGTATATTTAAGAGTAATATTAAGTAGTATATTTAAGAGGAATATGAAGTGGTATATTTAAGAAGAATATGCAGTAGTATTTTTAAGAGGAATATGAAATAGTATATTTAAGAGGAATATGCAGTAGTATATTTAAGAGGAATATTAAGTATTATATTTAAGATGAATATGAAGTAGTATTTTTAAGAGGAATATGAAGTAGTATTTTTAAGAGGAATATGAAGTAGTATATTTAAGAGGAATACGAAGAAGTCTATATAAGAGTAATATGAAGTAGTATATTTAAGAGGAATATGCAGTAGTATATTTAAGAGAAATATAAAGTAGTATATTTGAGAGGAATATGAAGTAGTATATTTTAGAGGAATATGAAGTAGTATATTTAAGAGTAATATTAAATAGTATATTTAAGAGGAATATGAAGTAGTATATTTAAGAAAAATATGCAGTAGTATTTTTAAGAGGAATATGAAGTAGTATATTTAAGAGGAATATGCAGTAATATATTTAAGAGGAATATGCAGTAGTATATTTAAGAGAAATATAAAGTAGTATATTTGAGAGGAATATGAAGTAGTATATTTTAGAGGAATATGAAGTAGTATATTTAAGAGTAATATTAAATAGTATATTTAAGAGGAATATGAAGTAGTATATTTAAGAAAAATATGCAGTAGTATTTTTAAGAGGAATATGAAGTAGTATATATAAGAGGAATATGCAGTAGTATATTTAAGAGAAATATGAAGTAGTATATTTGAGAGGAATATGAAGTAGGTTATTTAAGGGGAATATGAAGTAGTATATTTAAGAGTAATATTAAGTAGTATATTTAAGAGGAATATGAAGTGGTATATTTAAGAAGAATATGCAGTAGTATTTTTAAGAGGAATATGAAATAGTATATTTAAGAGGAATATGCAGTAGTATATTTAAGAGGAATATTAAGAAGTATATTTAAGAGGAATATTGAGAAGTATATTTAAGAGGAATATGAAGTAGTATATTTAAGAGGAATATGCAGTAGTATATTTAAGAGGAATATGAAGTAGTATATTTAAGAGGAATATGAAGTAGTATATTTAAGAGGAATATGAAGTAGTATGTTTAAGAGGAATATGAAGTAGTATATTTAAGAGGAATATGCAGTAGTATATTTAAGAGGAATATGCAGTAGTATATTTAAGAGAAATATAAAGTAGTATATTTGAGAGGAATATAAAGTAGTATATTTTAGAGGAATATGAAGTAGTATATTTAAGAGTAATATTAAATAGTATATTTAAGAGGAATATGAAGTAGTATATTTAAGAAAAATATGCAGTAGTATTTTTAAGAGGAATATGAAGTAGTATATTTAAGAGGAATATGCAGTAGTAAATTTAAGAGAAATATGAAGTAGTATATTTGAGAGGAATATGAAGTAGGTTATTTAAGGGGAATATGAAGTAGTATATTTAAGAGTAATATTAAGTAGTATATTTAAGAGGAATATGAAGTGGTATATTTAAGAAGAATATGCAGTAGTATTTTTAAGAGGAATATGAAATAGTATATTTAAGAGGAATATGCAGTAGTATATTTAAGAGGAATATTAAGTATTATATTTAAGATGAATATGAAGTAGTATATTTTAGAAGAATATGCAGTAGTATATTTAAGAGGAATATTAAGTATTATATTTAAGAGAAATATTAAGTATTATATTTAAGAGGAATATGAAGTAGTATATTTAACAGCAATATGAAATAGTTTATTTAAGAGGAATATGAAATAGTATATTTAAGAGGAATATGAAGTAGTATATTTAAGAGGAATATGAAGTAGTATATTTAAGAGGAATATGCAGTAGTATATTTAAGAGGAATATGAAGTAGTATATTTAAGAGGAATATGCAGTTGTATATTTAAGAGGAATATGAAGTAGTATATTTAAGAGGAATATGAAGTAGTATATTTAAGAGAAATATTAAGTAGTATATTTAAGAGGAATATGCAGTAGTATATTTAAGAGGAATATGCAGTAGTATATTTAAGAGGAATATGAAGAAGTATATTTAAGAGGAATATGAAGTAGTATATTTAAGAGGAATATTAAGTATTATATTTAAGAGGAATATAAAGTAGTATATTTAAGAGGAATATGAAGTAGTATATTTAAGAGTAATATGAAGTAGTATATTTAAGAGGAATATGAAGTAGTTTATTTAAGAGGAATATGCAGTAGTATATTTATGAGGAATATGCAGTTGTATATTTAAGAGGAATATGAAGAAGTATATTTAAGAGGAATATGAAGTAGTATATTTAAGAGTAATATGAAGTAGTATAATTAAGAAGAATATGAAGTAGTATATTTAAGAGGAATATGAAGTAGTATATTTAAGAGAAATATGAAGTAGTATATTTAAGAGGAATATGAAGTAGTATATATAAGAGTAATATGAAGTAGTATATTTAAGAGGAATATGAAGTAGTATATTTAAGAGGAATATGAAGTAGTATATTTAAGAGGAATATGAAGTAGTATATTTAAGAGGAATATGAAGTAGTATATTTAAGAGGAATATGAAGTAGTATATTTAAGAGGAATATGCAGTAGTATATTTAAGAGCAATATTAAGAAGTATATTTAAGAGGAATATTAAGTATTATATTTAAGAGGAATATCAAGTAGTATATTTAAGAGGAATATGAAGTAGTATATTTAAGAGGAATATAAAGTAGTATATTAAAGAGGAATATGAAGTAGTATATATAAGAGTAATATGGAGTAGTATATTTAAGTGGAATATGAAGTAGTATATTTAAGAGGAATATGAAGTAGTATATATAAGAGGAATATGAAGTAGTATATTTAAGAGGAATATGAAGTAGTATATTTAAGAGGAATATGAAGTAGTATATTTAAGAGGAATATGAAGTAGTACATTTAAGAAGAATGTGCAGTAGTATATTTAAGATCAATATGAAGTAGTATATTTAAGCGGAAATACAGTAGTATATTTAAGAGAAATATGAAGTACTATATTAGAGATGAACATGAAGTAGTATATTTAAGAGTAATATGAAGTAGTATGCTTAAGAGGAATATGCAGTAGAATATTTAAGAGGAATATGAAGTAGTATATTAAAGAGGAATATGCAGTAGTATATTTAAGAGGAATATTAAGTATTATATTTAAGAGGAATATTAGGTATTATATTTAAGAGGAATATGAAGTAGTATATTTAAGACGAATATGAAGTAGTATATTTAAGAGAAATATGAAGTAGAATATTTAAGAGGAATATGAAGTAGTATATATAACAGTAATATGAAATAGTATATTTAAGAGGAATATGAAGTAGTATATTTAAGAGGAATATGAAGAAGTATATTTAAGAGGAATATGAAGTAGTATATTAAGGAGGAATATGAAGTAGTATATTTAAGAGGAATATGAAGTAGTATATTTAAGAGAAATATGAAGTAGTATATTTAAGAGGAATATGCAGTGGTATATTTAAGAGGAATATGAAGTAGTATATTTATGAGGAATATACAGTAGTATATTTAAGAGAAATATGAAGTAGTATATTTAAGAGGAATCTGAAGTAGTATATTTAAGAGCAATATGAAGTAGTATATTTAAGAGGAATATGCAGTAGTATATTTAAGAGGAATATGAAGTAGTATATTTAATAGGAATATGAAGTAGTATATTTAGAGGAATATGCAGTAGTATATTTAAGAGGAATATTAAGTATTATATTTAAGAGGAATATTAGGTATTATATTTAAGAGGAATATGAAGTAGTATATTTAAAACGAATATGAAGTAGTATATTTAAGAGAAATATGAAGTAGAGGATTTAAGAGGAATATGCAGTAGTATATTTAAGACGAATATGAAGTAGTATATTAAAGAGGAATATGAAGTAGTATATTTAAGAGGAATATTAAGTAGTATATTTAAGAGGAATATTGAGTAGTATATTTAAGAGGAATATGAAGTAGTATATTTAAGAGGAATATTCAGTAGTATATTTAAGAGGAATATGAAGAAGTATATTTAAGAGGCATATGAAGTAGTATATTTAAGAGGAATATGAAGTATTATATTTAAGAGGCATATGAAGTAGTATATTTAAGAGGAATATGCAGTATAATATTTAAGAGAAATATGAAGTAGTATATGTATGAGGAATATGCATTAGTATATTTAAGAGGAATATGCAGTAGTATATTTAAGAGGAATATGAAGTAGTATATATAAGAGGAATATGAAGTAGTATATTTAAGAGGAATTTGAAGTAGTATATTTAAGAAGAATATGAAGTAGTAGATATAAGAGGAATATGAAGTAGTACATTTAAGAGAAATATGAAGTAGTATATTTAAGAGGAATATGCAGTAGTATATTTAAGAGGAACATGAAGCAGTATATTTAAAAGGAATATGAAGTAGTATATTTAAGAGGAATATGCAGTAGTGTATTTAAGAGGTAGATGAAGTAATATATTTAAGAGGAATATGCTGTAGTATATTTTAGAGGAATATCAAGTCGTATATTTAAGAGGCATATGAAGTATAATATTTAAGAGAAATATGCAGTAGTATATTTAAGAGGAATATGAAGTAGTATATTTAAGAGGAATATGAAGTATTATATTTAAGAGGAATATGAAATAGTATATTTAAGAGAAATATGAAATAGTATATTTAAAAAGAATATAAAGGAATATATTTAAGAGGAATATGAAGTAGTATATTTAAGAGGAATATGAAGTAGTATATTTAAGAGTAATATGAAGTAGTATATTATTTTGGAATATGCAGTAGTATATTTAAGGGGCATATGAAGTAGTATATTTAATAGGAATATGAAGTAGTATATTTAAGAGGAATATGAAGTAGTATATTTAGGAGGAATATGAAGTAGTATATTTAAGAGGAATATGAAGTAGTATATTTAAGAGGAATATTAAGTATAATATTTAAGAGGAATATTAAGTATAATATTTAAGAGGAATATGCAGCAGTATATTTAAGAGGAATATGAAGTAGTATATTTAAGAGGAATATGAAGTATTATATTTAGGAGAAATATGAAGTAGTATATTTAAGACGAATATGAAATAGTATATTTGAAAACAATATGAAGTAGTATATTTAAGAGAAATATGAAGTAGTATATTTAAGAGAAATATTAAGTATAATATTTAAGAGGAATATTAAATATAATATTTAAGAAAAATATGCAGTACTATATTTAAGAGGAATATTAAGTAGTATATTTAAGAGAAATATGAAGTATTATATTTGAGAGGAATATGAAGTAGTATATTTAAGAGGAATATGAAGTAGTATATGTAAGAGGAATATGAAATAGTATATACAAGAGGAATATGCTGTAGTATATTTAAGAGGAATATGAAGTAGTATATTTAAGAGAAATATGAAGAAGTATATTTAAGAGGAATATGCAGAAGTATATTTAAGAGAAATATTAAGTATTATATTTAAAAGGAATATGAATTAGTACATTTAAAAGGAATATTAAATATTATATTTAAGAGAAATATGAAGTAGTATATTTAAGAGAAATATGAAGTAGTATATTTAAGAGGAATATGAAGTAGTATATTTAAGAGTAATATGAAGTAGTATATTTAATTGGAATATGCAGTAGTATATTTAAGAGGAATATGAAGTAGTATATTTAATAGGAATATGAATGAGTATATTTAAGAGGAATATGAAGTAGTATATTTAAGAGGAATATGAAGTAGTATATTTAAGAGGAATATGAAGTAGTATATTTAAGAGAAATATGCAGTAGTATATTTAAGAGGAATATGAAGTAGTATATTTAAGAGGAATATGAAGTAGTATATTTAGGAGGAATATTAAGTAGTATATTTAAGAGGAATATGAAGTATTATATTTAAGAGGAATATGAAGTAGTATATTTAAGAGGAATATGAAATAGTATATTTGAAAGCAATATGAAGTAGTATATTTAAGAGGAATATGAAGTAGTATATTTAAGAGGAATATGAAGTAGTATATTTAAGACGAATATGAAGTAATATATTTAAGAGGAATATGCTGTAGTATATTTTAGAGGAATATCAAGTCGTATATTTAAGAGGCATATGAAGTATAATATTTAAGAGAAATATGCAGTAGTATATTTAAGAGGAATATGAAGTAGTATATTTAAGAGGAATATGAAGTATTATATTTAAGAGGAATATGAAATAGTATATTTAAGAGAAATATGAAATAGTATATTTAAAAAGAATATAAAGGAATATATTTAAGAGGAATATGAAGTAGTATATTTAAGAGGAATATGAAGTAGTATATTTAAGAGGAATATGAAGTAGTATATTTAAGAGAAATATGCAGTAGTATATTTAAGAGTAATACGATGTAGTATATTTAAGAGGAATATGAAGTAGTATATTTAAGAGGAATTTGCAGTAGTATATTTAAGAGTAATATGAAGTAGTATATTTAAGAGGAATATGAAGTAGTATATTTAAAATAAGAATAATATGATCTAGTATATTTAAGAGGAATATACAGTAGTATATTTAAGAGGAATATTAAGTAGTATATTTAAGAGGAATATGAAGTAGTATATTTAAGAGGAATATTAAGTAGTATATTTAAGAGGAATATTAAGTATTATATTTAAGAGGAATATGAAGTAGTATATTTAAGAAAAATATGAAGTAGTATATTTAAGAGGAATATGAAGTAGTATATTTAAGAAAAATATGAAGTAGTATATTTAAGAGGAATATGAAGTAGTATATTTAAGAGAAATATGAAGTAGTATATTTAAGAGGAATATGAAGTAGTATATTTAAGAGGAATATGCAGTAGTATATTTAAGAGGAATATGAGGAAGTATATTTAAGAGGAATATGAAGTAGTATATTTAAGAGGATCATGAGGTAGTATATTTAAGAGGAATATGAAGTAGTATATTTAAGAGCAATATTCAGTAGTATATTTAAGAGGAATATGAATTAGTATATTTAAGAGGAATATAAAGTAGTATATTTAAGAGGAATATGCAGTATTATATTTAAGAGATATATGAAGTAGTATATTTAAGAGAAATATGCAGTAGTATATTTAAGAGGAATATGAAGTAGAATTTTTAAGAGGAATATGAAGTAGTATATTTAAGAGGAATATGAAATAGTATATTTAAGAGGAATATGAAGTAGTATATTTAAGAGGAATATGAAGTAGTATATTTAAGACGAATATGAAGTTGTATATTTAAGAGGAATATGAAGTAGTATATTTGAGAAGAATATGAAGTAGTATATTTAAGAGGAATATGCAGTAGTATATTTAAGAGAAATATTAAGTATTATATTTAAGAGGAATATGTAGTAGTATATTTAAGAGAAATATGAAGTAGTAAATTTAAGAGGAATATGAAGTAGTATATTTAAGATTAATATGAAGTAGTATATTATTTTGGAATATGCAGTAGTATATTTAAGGGGCATATGAAGTAGTATATTTAATAGGAATATGAAGTAGTATATTTAAGAGGAATATGAAGTAGTATATTTAGGAGGAATATGAAGTAGTATATTTAAGAGGAATATGAAGTAGTATATTTAAGAGGAATATTAAGTATAATATTTAAGAGGAATATTAAGTATAATATTTAAGAGGAATATTAAGTATAATATTTAAGAGGAATATGCAGCAGTATATTTAAGAGGAATATGAAGTAGTATATTTAAGAGGAATATGAAGTATTATATTTTAGAGAAATATGAAGTAGTATATTTAAGACGAATATGAAATAGTATATTTGAAAACAATATGAAGTAGTATATTTAAGAGAAATATGAAGTAGTATATTTAAGAGAAATATTAAGTATAATATTTAAGAGGAATATTAAGTATAATATTTAAGAAAAATATGCAGTACTATATTTAAGAGGAAAATTAAGTAGTATATTTAAGAGAAATATGAAGTATTATATTTGAGAGAAATATGAAGTAGTATATTTAAGAGGAATATGAAGTAGTATATGTAAGAGGAATATGAAATAGTATATACAAGAGGAATATGCTGTAGTACATTTAAGAGGAATATGAAGAAGTATATTTAAGAGGAATATGAAGTAGTATATTAAGGAGGAATATGAAGTAGTATATTTAAGAGGAATATGAAGTAGTATATTTAAGAGAAATATGAAGTAGTATATTTAAGAGGAATATGCAGTGGTATATTTAAGAGGAATATGAAGTAGTATATTTATGAGGAATATACAGTAGTATATTTAAGAGAAATATGAAGTAGTATATTTAAGAGGAATCTGAAGTAGTATATTTAAGAGCAATATGAAGTAGTATATTTAAGAGGAATATGCAGTAGTATATTTAAGAGGAATATGAAGTAGTATATTTAATAGGAATATGAAGTAGTATATTTAGAGGAATATGCAGTAGTATATTTAAGAGGAATATGAAGTATTATATTTAAGAGGCATATGAAGTAGTATATTTAAGAGGAATATGCAGTATAATATTTAAGAGGAATATGAAGTAGTATATGTATGAGGAATATGCATTAGTATATTTAAGAGGAATATGCAGTAGTATATTTAAGAGGAATATGAAGTAGTATATATAAGAGGAATATGAAGTAGTATATTTAAGAGGAATATGAAGTAGTATATTTAAGAAGAATATGAAGTAGTAAATATAAGAGGAATATGAAGTAGTACATTTAAGAGAAATATGAAGTAGTATATTTAAGAGGAATATGCAGTAGTATATTTAAGAGGAACATGAAGCAATATATTTAAAAGGAATATGAAGTAGTATATTTAAGAGGAATATGCAGTAGTGTATTTAAGAGGTAGATGAAGTAATATATTTAAGAGGAATATGCTGTAGTATATTTTAGAGGAATATCAAGTCGTATATTTAAGAGGCATATGAAGTATAATATTTAAGAGAAATATGCAGTAGTATATTTAAGAGGAATATGAAGTAGTATATTTAAGGAGAATATGAAGTATTATATTTAAGAGGAATATGAAATAGTATATTTAAGAGAAATATGAAATAGTATATTTAAAAAGAATATAAAGGAATATATTTAAGAGGAATCTGAAGTAGTATATTTAAGAGGAATATGAAGTAGTATATTTAAGAGGAATATGAAGTAGTATATTTAAGAGAAATATGCAGTAGTATATTTAAGAGTAATACGATGTAGTATATTTAAGAGGAATATGAAGTAGTATATTTAAGAGGAATTTGCAGTAGTATATTTAAGAGTAATATGAAGTAGTATATTTAAGAGGAATATGAAGTAGTATATTTAAAATAAGAGAAATATGATCTAGTATATTTAAGAGGAATATGCAGTAGTATATTTAAGAGGAATATTAAGTAGTATATTTAAGAGGAATATGAAGTAGTATATTTAAGAAAAATATGAAGTAGTATATTTAAGAGGAATATGAAGTAGTATATTTAAGAGAAATATGAAGTAGTATATTTAAGAGGAATATGAAGTAGTATATTTAAGAGGAATATGCAGTAGTATATTTAAGAGGAATATGAGGAAGTATATTTAAGAGGAATATGAAGTAGTATATTTAAGAGGAACATGAGGTAGTATATTTAAGAGGAATATGAAGTAGTATATTTAAGAGCAATATTCAGTAGTATATTTAAGAGGAATATGAATTAGTATATTTAAGAGGAATATGAAGTAGTATATTTAAGAGGAATATGCAGTATTATATTTAAGAGATATATGAAGTAGTATATTTAAGAGAAATATGCAGTAGTATATTTAAGAGGAATATGAAGTAGAATTTTTAAGAGGAATATGAAGTAGTATATTTAAGAGGAATATGAAATAGTATATTTAAGAGGAATATGAAGTAGTATATTTAAGAGGAATATGAAGTAGTATATTTAAGACGAATATGAAGTTGTATATTTAAGAGGAATATGAAGTAGTATATTTGAGAGGAATATGAAGTAGTATATTTAAGAGGAATATGCAGTAGTATATTTAAGAAAAATATTAAGTATTATATTTAAGAGGAATATGTAGTAGTATATTTAAGAGAAATATGAAGTAGTAAATTTAAGAGGAATATGAAGTAGTATATTTAAGAGTAATATGAAGTAGTATATTATTTTGGAATATGCAGTAGTATATTTAAGGGGCATATGAAGTAGTATATTTAATAGGAATATGAAGTAGTATATTTAAGAGGAATATGAAGTAGTATATTTAGGAGGAATATGAAGTAGTATATTTAAGAGAAATATTAAGTAGTATATTTAAGAGGAATATTAAGTATAATATTTAAGAGGAATATTAAGTATAATATTTAAGAGGAATATGCAGCAGTATATTTAAGAGGAATATGAAGTAGTATATTTAAGAGGAATATGAAGTATTATATTTAAGAGAAATATGAAGTAGTATATTTAAGACGAATATGAAATAGTATATTTGAAAACAATATGAAGTAGTATATTTAAGAGAAATATGAAGTAGTATATTTAAGAGAAATATTAAGTATAATATTTAAGAGGAATATTAAGTATAATATTTAAGAAAAATATGCAGTACTATATTTAAGAGGAATATTAAGTAGTATATTTAAGAGAAATATGAAGTATTATATTTGAGAGGAATATGAAGTAGTATATTTAAGAGGAATATGAAGTAGTATATGTAAGAGGAATATGAAATATTATATACAAGAGGAATATGCTGTAGTATATTTAAGAGGAATATGAAGTAGTATATTTAAGAGAAATATGAAGAAGTATATTTAAGAGGAATATGCAGAAGTATATTTAAGAGAAATATTAAGTATTATATTTAAAAGGAATATGAATTAGTACATTTAAAAGGAATATTAAGTATTATATTTAAGAGAAATATGAAGTAGTATATTTAAGAGAAATATGAAGTAGTATATTTAAGAGGAATATGAAGTAGTATATTTAAGAGTAATATGAAGTAGTATATTTAATTGGAATATGCAGTAGTATATTTTAGAGGAATATGAAGTAGTATATTTAATAGGAATATGAATTAGTATATTTAAGAGGAATATGAAGTAGTATATTTAAGAGGATTATGAAGTAGTATATTTACGAGGAATATGAAGTAGTATATTTAAGAGGAATATGAAATAGTATATTTAAGAGAAATATGAAATAGTATATTTAAAAATAATATAAAGGAATATATTTAAGAGGAATATGAAGTTGTATATTTAAGAGGAATATGAAGTAGTATATTTAAGAGGAATATGAAGTAGTATATTTAAGAGAAATATGCAGTAGTATATTTAAGAGTAATACGATGTAGTATATTTAAGAGGAATATGAAGTAGTATATTTAAGAGGAATTTGCAGTAGTATATTTAAGAGTAATATGAAGTAGTATATTTAAGAGGAATATGAAGTAGTATATTTAAAATAAGAGAAATATGATCTAGTATATTTAAGAGGAATATGCAGTAGTATATTTAAGAGGAATATTAAGTAGTATATTTAAGAGGAATATGAAGTAGTATATATAAGAGGAATATTAAGTAGTATATTTAAGAGGAATATTAAGTATTATATTTAAGAGGAATATGAAGTAGTATATTTAAGAAAAATATGAAGTAGTATATTTAAGAGGAATATGAAGTAGTATATTTAAGAAAAATATGAAGTAGTATATTTAAGAGGAATATGAAGTAGTATATTTAAGAGAAATATGAAGTAGTATATTTAAGAGGAATATTAAGTAGTATATTTAAGAGGAATATGCAGTAGTATATTTAAGAGGAATATGAGGAAGTATATTTAAGAGGAATATGAAGTAGTATATTTAAGAGGAACATGAGGTAGTATATTTAAGAGGAATATGAAGTAGTATATTTAAGAGCAATATTCAGTAGTATATTTAAGAGGAATATGAATTAGTATATTTAAGAGGAATATGAAGTAGTATATTTAAGAGGAATATGCAGTGTTATATTTAAGAGATATATGAAGTAGTATATTTAAGAGAAATATGCAGTAGTATATTTAAGATGAATATGAAGTAGAATTTTTAAGAGGAATATGAAGTAGTATATTTAAGAGGAATATGAAATAGTATATTTAAGAGGAATATGAAGTAGTATATTTAAGAGGAATATGAAGTAGTATATTTAAGGCGAATATGAAGTTGTATATTTGAGAGGAATATGAAGTAGTATATTTAAGAGGAATATGCAGTAGTATATTTAAGAGAAATATTAAGTATTATATTTAAGAGGAATATGTAGTAGTATATTTAGGAGAAATATGAAGTAGTAAATTTAAGAGGAATATGAAGTAGTATATTTAAGAGTAATATGAAGTAGTATATTATTTTGGAATATGCAGTAGTATATTTAAGGGGCATATGAAGTAGTATATTTAATAGGAATATGAAGTAGTATATTTAAGAGGAATATGAAGTAGTATATTTAGGAGGAATATGAAGTAGTATATTTAAGAGGAATATGAAGTAGTATATTTAAGAGGAATATTAAGTATAATATTTAAGAGGAATATTAAGTATAATATTTAAGAGGAATATGCAGCAGTATATTTAAGAGGAATATGAAGTAGTATATTTAAGAGGAATATGAAGTATTATATTTAAGAGAAATATGAAGTAGTATATTTAAGACGAATATGAAATAGTATATTTGAAAACAATATGAAGTAGTATATTTAAGAGAAATATGAAGTAGTATATTTAAGAGAAATATTAAGTATAATATTTAAGAGGAATATTAAGTATAATATTTAAGAAAAATATGCAGTACTATATTTAAGAGGAATATTAAGTAGTATATTTAAGAGAAATATGAAGTATTATATTTGAGAGGAATATGAAGTAGTATATTTAAGAGGAATATGAAGTAGTATATGTAAGAGGAATATGAAATAGTATATACAAGAGGAATATGCTGTAGTATATTTAAGAGGAATATGAAGAAGTATATTTAAGAGAAATATGAAGAAGTATATTTAAGAGGAATATGCAGAAGTATATTTAAGAGAAATATTAAGTATTATATTTAAAAGGAATATGAATTAGTACATTTAAAAGGAATATTAAGTATTATATTTAAGAGAAATATTAAGTAGTATATTTAAGAGAAATATGAAGTAGTATATTTAAGAGGAATATGAAGTAGTATATTTAAGAGTAATATGAAGTAGTATATTTAATTGGAATATGCAGTAGTATATTTAAGAGGCATATGAAGTAGTATATTTAATAGGAATATGAATTAGTATATTTAAGAGGAATATGAAGTAGTATATTTAAGAGGAATATGAAGTAGTATATTTAAGAGGAATATGAAGTAGTATATTTAAGAGAAATATGCAGTAGTATATTTAAGAGGAATATGAAGTAGTATATTTAAGAGGAATATGAAGTAGTATATTTAGGAGGAATATTAAGTAGTATATTTAAGAGGAATATTAAGTATTATATTTAAGAGCAATATGAAGTAGTATATTTAAGAGGAAGATGAAGTAGTATATTTAAGAGGAATATAAAGTAGTATATTTAAGAGAAATATGAAGTAGTATATTTAAGAGGAATATGCAGTAGTATATTTAAGAGGAATATGAAGTAGTATATTTAAAAGGAAAATGAAGTAGTATATTTAAGAGGAATATGCAGTAGTGTATTTAAGAGGAAGATGAAGTAGTATATTTAAGAGGAATATAAAGTAGTAAATTTAAGAGAAATATGAAGTAGTATATTTAAGAGGAATATGCTGTAGTATATTTAAGGGGAATATGAAGTAGTATATTTAAGAGGAATATGAAGTATTATATTTAAGAGGAATATGAAGTAGTATATTTAAGAGGAATATGAAATAGTATATTTGAAAGCAATATGAAGTAGTATATTTAAGAGGAATATGAAGTAGTATATTTAAGAGGAATATGAAGTAGTATATTTAAGAGGAATATAAAGTAATATATTTAAGAGGAATATGCTGTAGTATATTTTAGAGGAATATCAAGTCGTATATTTAAGAGGCATATGAAGTATAATATTTTAGAGAAATATGCAGTAGTATATTTAAGAGGAATATGAAGTAGTATATTTAAGAGGAATATGAAGTATTATATTTTAAGAGGAATATGAAATAGTATATTTAAGAGAAATATGAAATAGTATATTTAAAAAGAATATAAAAGAATATATTTAAGAGGAATATGAAGGTAGTATATTTAAGAGGAATATGAAGTAGTATATTTAAGAGGAATATGAAGTAGTATATTTAAGAGAAATATGCAGTAGTATATTTAAGAGTAATACGATGTAGTATATTTAAGAGGAATATGAAGTAGTATATTTAAGAGGAATTTGCAGTAGTATATTTAAGAGTAATATGAAGTAGTATATTTAAGAGGAATATGAAGTAGTATATTTAAAATAAGAGAAATATGATCAAGTATATTTAAGAGGAATATGCAGTAGTATATTTAAGAGGAATATTAAGTAGTATATTTAAGAGGAATATGAAGTAGTATATTTAAGAGGAATATTAAGTAGTATATTTAGGAGGAATATTAAGTATTATATTTAAGAGGAATATGAAGTAGTATATTTAAGAAAAATATGAAGTAGTATATTTAAGAGGAATATGAAGTAGTATATTTAAGAAAAATATGAAGTAGTATATTTAAGAGGAATATGAAGTAGTATATTTAAGAGAAATATGAAGTAGTATATTTAAGAGGAATATGAAGTAGTATATTTAAGAGGAATATGCAGTAGTATATTTAAGAGGAATATGAGGAAGTATATTTAAGAGGAATATGAAGTAGTATATTTAAGAGGAACATGAGGTAGTATATTTAAGAGGAATATGAAGTAGTATATTTAAGAGCAATATTCAGTAGTATATTTAAGAGGAATATGAATTAGTATATTTAAGAGGAATATAAAGTAGTATATTTAAGAGGAATATGCAGTATTATATTTAAGAGATATATGAAGTAGTATATTTAAGAGAAATATGCAGTAGTATATTTAAGAGGAATATGAAGTAGAATTTTTAAGAGGAATATGAAGTAGTATATTTAAGAGGAATATGAAATAGTATATTTAAGAGGAATATGAAGTAGTATATTTAAGAGGAATATGAAGTAGTATATTTAAGACGAATATGAAGTTGTATATTTAAGAGGAATATGTAGTAGTATATTTGAGAGGAATATGAAGTAGTATATTTAAGAGGAATATGCAGTAGTATATTTAAGAGAAATATTAAGTATTATATTTAAGAGGAATATGTAGTAGTATATTTAAGAGAAATATGAAGTAGTATATTTAAGAGGAATATGAAGTAGTATATTTAAGAGTAATATGAAGTAGTATATTATTTTGGAATATGCAGTAGTATATTTAAGGGGCATATGAAGTAGTATATTTAATAGGAATATGAAGTAGTATATTTAAGAGGAATATGAAGTAGTATATTTAGGAGGAATATGAAGTAGTATATTTAAGAGGAATATGAAGTAGTATATTTAAGAGGAATATTAAGTATAATATTTAAGAGGAATATTAAGTATAATATTTAAGATGAATATGCAGTACTATATTTAAGAGGAATATTAAGTAGTATATTTAAGAGAAATATGAAGTATTATATGTAAGAGGAATATGAAATAGTATATACAAGAGGAATATGCTGTAGTATATTTAAGAGGAATATGAAGAAGTATATTTAAGAGGAATATGAAGTAGTATATTAAGGAGGAATATGAAGTAGTATATTTAAGAGGAATATGAAGTAGTATATTTAAGAGAAATATGAAGTAGTATATTTAAGAGGAATATGCAGTGGTATATTTAAGAGGAATATGAAGTAGTATATTTATGAGGAATATACAGTAGTATATTTAAGAGAAATATGAAGTAGTATATTTAAGAGGAATCTGAAGTAGTATATTTAATAGGAATATGAAGTAGTATATTTAGAGGAATATGCAGTAGTATATTTAAGAGGAATATTAAGTATTATATTTAAGAGGAATATTAGGTATTATATTTAAGAGGAATATGAAGTAGTATATTTAAAACGAATATGAAGTAGTATATTTAAGAGAAATATGAAGTAGAGAATTTAAGAGGAATATGCAGTAGTATATTTAAGACGAATATGAAGTAGTATATTAAAGAGGAATATGAAGTAGTATATTTAAGAGGAATATTAAGTAGTATATTTAAGAGGAATATTGAGTAGTATATTTAAGAGGAATATGAAGTAGTATATTTAAGAGGAATATTCAGTAGTATATTTAAGAGGAATATGAAGAAGTATATTTAAGAGGCATATGAAGTAGTATATTTAAGAGGAATATGAAGTATTATATTTAAGAGGCATATGAAGTAGTATATTTAAGAGGAATATGCAGTATAATATTTAAGAGGAATATGAAGTAGTATATGTATGAGGAATATGCATTAGTATATTTAAGAGGAATATGCAGTAGTATATTTAAGAGGAATATGAAGTAGTATATATAAGAGGAATATGAAGTAGTATATTTAAGAGGAATATGAAGTAGTATATTTAAGAAGAATATGAAGTAGTAAATATAAGAGGAATATGAAGTAGTACATTTAAGAGAAATATGAAGTAGTATATTTAAGAGGAATATGCAGTAGTATATTTAAGAGGAACATGAAGCAGTATATTTAAAAGGAATATGAAGTAGTATATTTAAGAGGAATATGCAGTAGTGTATTTAAAAGGTAGATGAAGTAATATATTTAAGAGGAATATGCTGTAGTATATTTAAGAGGAATATCAAGTTGTATATTTAAGAGGCATATGAAGTATAATATTTAAGAGAAATATGCAGTAGTATATTTAAGAGGAATATGAAGTAGTATATTTAAGAGGAATATGAAGTATTATATTTAAGAGGAATATGAAATAGTATATTTAAGAGAAATATGAAATAGTATATTTAAAAAGAATATAAAGGAATATATTTAAGAGGAATATGAAGTAGTATATTTAAGAGGAATATGAAGTAGTATATTTAAGAGGAATATGAATTAGTATATTTAAGAGAAATATGCAGTAGTATATTTAAGAGTAATACGATGTAGTATATTTAAGAGGAATATGAAGTAGTATATTTAAGAGGAATTTGCAGTAGTATATTTAAGAGTAATATGAAGTAGTATATTTAAGAGGAATATGAAGTAGTATATTTAAAATAAGAGAAATATGATCTAGTATATTTAAGAGGAATATGCAGTAGTATATTTAAGAGGAATATTAAGTAGTATATTTAAGAGGAATATGAAGTAGTATATTTAAGAAAAATATGAAGTAGTATATTTAAGAGGAATATGAAGTAGTATATTTAAGAGAAATATGAAGTAGTATATTTAAGAGGAATATGAAGTAGTATATTTAAGAGGAATATGCAGTAGTATATTTAAGAGGAATATGAGGAAGTATATTTAAGAGGAATATGAAGTAGTATATTTAAGAGGAACATGAGGTAGTATATTTAAGAGGAATATGAAGTAGTATATTTAAGAGCAATATTCAGTAGTATATTTAAGAGGAATATGAATTAGTATATTTAAGAGGAATATGAAGTAGTATATTTAAGAGGAATATGCAGTATTATATTTAAGAGATATATGAAGTAGTATATTTAAGAGAAATATGCAGTAGTATATTTAAGAGGAATATGAAGTAGAATTTTTAAGAGGAATATGAAGTAGTATATTTAAGAGGAATATGAAATAGTATATTTAAGAGGAATATGAAGTAGTATATTTAAGAGGAATATGAAGTAGTATATTTAAGACGAATATGAAGTTGTATATTTAAGAGGAATATGAAGTAGTATATTTGAGAGGAATATGAAGTAGTATATTTAAGAGGAATATGCAGTAGTATATTTAAGAGAAATATTAAGTATTTTATTTAAGAGGAATATGTAGTAGTATATTTAAGGGAAATATGAAGTAGTAAATTTAAGAGGAATATGAAGTAGTATATTTAAGAGTAATATGAAGTAGTATATTATTTTGGAATATGCAGTAGTATATTTAAGGGGCATATGAAGTAGTATATTTAATAGGAATATGAAGTAGTATATTTAAGAGGAATATGAAGTAGTATATTTAGGAGGAATATGAAGTAGTATATTTACGAGGAATATGAAGTAGTATATTTAAGAGGAATATTAAGTATAATATTTAAGAGGAATATTAAGTATAATATTTAAGAGGAATATGCAGCAGTATATTTAAGAGGAATATGAAGTAGTATATTTAAGAGGAATATGAAGTATTATATTTAAGAGAAATATGAAGTAGTATATTTAAGACGAATATGAAATAGTATATTTGAAAACAATATGAAGTAGTATATTTAAGAGAAATATGAAGTAGTATATTTAAGAGAAATATTAAGTATAATATTTAAGAGGAATATTAAGTATAATATTTAAGAAAAATATGCAGTTCTAGTTTTAAGAGGAATATTAAGTAGTATTTAAGAGAAATATGAAGTATTATATTTGAGAGGAATATGAAGTAGTATATTTAAGAGGAATATGAAGTAGTATATGTAAGAGGAATATGAAATAGTATATACAAGGGGAATATGCTGTAGTATATTTAAGAGGAATATGAAGTAGTATATTTAAGAGAAATATGAAGAAGTATATTTAAGAGGAATATGCAGAAGTATATTTAAGAGAAATATTAAGTATTATATTTAAAAAGAATATGAATTAGTACATTTAAAAGGAATATTAAGTATTATATTTAAGAGAAATATGAAGTAGTATATTTAAGAGAAATATGAAGTAGTATATTTAAGAGGAATATGAAGTAGTATATTTAAGAGTAATATGAAGTAGTATATTTAATTGGAATATGCAGTAGTATATTTAAGAGGAATATGAAGTAGTATATTTAATAGGAATATGAATTAGTATATTTAAGAGGAATATGAAGTAGTATATTTAAGAGGAATATGAAGTAGTATATTTAAGAGGAATATGAAGTAGTATATTTAAGAGAAATATGCAGTAGTATATTTAAGAGGAATATGAAGTAGTATATTTAAGAGGAATATGAAGTAGTATATTTAGGAGGAATATTAAGTAGTATATTTAAGAGGAATATTAAGTATTATATTTAAGAGCAATATGAAGTAGTATATTTAAGAGGAAGATGAAGTAGTATATTTAAGAGGAATATAAAGTAGTATATTTAAGAGAAATATGAAGTAGTATATTTAAGAGGAATATGCAGTAGTATATTTAAGAGGAATATGAAGTAGTATATTTAAAAGGAAAATGAAGTAGTATATTTAAGAGGAATATGCAGTAGTGTATTTAAGAGGAAGATGAAGTAGTATATTTAAGAGGAATATAAAGTAGTATATTTAAGAGAAATATGAAGTAGTATATTTAAGAGGAATATTGCTGTAGTATATTTAAGGGGAATATGAAGTAGTATATTTAAGAGAAATATGAAGTATTATATTTAAGAGGAATATGAAGTAGTATATTTAAGAGGAATATGAAATAGTATATTTGAAAGCAATATGAAGTAGTATATTTAAGAGGAATATGAAGTAGTATATTTAAGAGGAATATGAAGTAGTATATTTAAGAGGAATATGAAGTAATATATTTAAGAGGAATATGCTGTAGTATATTTTAGAGGAATATCAAGTCGTATATTTAAGAGGCATATGAAGTATAATATTTAAGAGAAATATGCAGTAGTATATTTAAGAGGAATATGAAGTAGTATATTTAAGAGGAATATGAAGTATTATATTTAAGAGGAATATGAAATAGTATATTTAAGAGAAATATGAAATAGTATATTTAAAAAGAATATAAAGGAATATATTTAAGAGGAATATGAAGTAGTATATTTAAGAGGAATATGAAGTAGTATATTTAAGAGGAATATGAAGTAGTATATTTAAGAGAAATATGCAGTAGTATATTTAAGAGTAATACGATGTAGTATATTTAAGAGGAATATGAAGTAGTATATTTAAGAGGAATTTGCAGTAGTATATTTAAGAGTAATATGAAGTAGTATATTTAAGAGGAATATGAAGTAGTATATTTAAAATAAGAGAAATATGATCTAGTATATTTAAGAGGAATATGCAGTATTATATTTAAGAGGAATATTAAGTAGTATATTTAAGAGGAATATGAAGTAGTATATTTAAGAGGAATATTAAGTAGTATATTTAAGAGGAATATTAAGTACTATATTTAAGAGGAATATGAAGTAGTATATTTAAGAGAAATATGAAGTATTATATTTTAGAGAAATATGAAGTAGTATATTTAAGACGAATATGAAATAGTATATTTGAAAACAATATGAAGTAGTATATTTAAGAGAAATATGAAGTAGTATATTTAAGAGAAATATTAAGTATAATATTTAAGAGGAATATTAAGTATAATATTTATGAAAAATATGCAGTACTATATTTAAGAGGAATATTAAGTAGTATATTTAAGAGAAATATGAAGTATTATATTTGAGAGGAATATGAAGTAGTATATTTAAGAGGAATATGAAGTAGTATATGTAAGAGGAATATGAAATAGTAATACAAGAGGAATATGCTGTAGTATATTTAAGAGGAATATGAAGTAGTATATTTAAGAGAAATATGAAGAAGTATATTTAAGAGGAACATGCAGAAGTATATTTAAGAGAAATATTAAGTATTATATTTAAAAGGAATATGAATTAGTACATTTAAAAGGAATATTAAGTATTATATTTAAGAGAAATATGGAGTAGTATATTTAAGAGAAATATGAAGTAGTATATTTAAGAGGAATATGAAGTAGTATATTTAAGAGTAATATGAAGTAGTATATTTAATTGGAATATGCAGTAGTATATTTAAGAGGAATATGAAGTAGTATATTTAATAGGAATATGAATTAGTATATTTAAGAGGAATATGAAGTAGTATATTTAAGAGGAATATGAAGTAGTATATTTAAGAGGAATATGAAGTAGTATATTTAAGCGAAATATGCAGTAGTATATTTAAGAGGAATATGAAGTAGTATATTTAAGAGGAATATGAAGTAGTATATTTAGGAGGAATATTAAGTAGTATATTTAAGAGGAATATTAAGTATTATATTTAAGAGCAATATGAAGTAGTATATTTAAGAGGAAGATGAAGTAGTATATTTAAGAGGAATATAAAGTAGTATATTTAAGAGAAATATGAAGTAGTATATTTAAGAGGAATATGCAGTAGTATATTTAAGAGGAATATGAAGTAGTATATTTAAAAGGAAAATGAAGTAGTATATTTAAGAGGAATATGCAGTAGTGTATTTAAGAGGAAGATGCAGTAGTATATTTAAGAGGAATATAAAGTAGTATATTTAAGAGAAATATGAAGTAGTATATTTAAGAGGAATATGCTGTAGTATATTTAAGAGGAATATGAAGTAGTATATTTAAGAGGAATATGAAGTATTATATTTAAGAAGAATATGAAGTAGTATATTTAAGAGGAATATGAAATAGTATATTTGAAAGCAATATGAAGTAGTATATTTAAGAGGAATATGAAGTAGTATATTTAAGAGAAATATTAAGTATAATATTTAAGAGGAATATTAAGTATAATATTTAGGAAGATTATGCAGTAGTATATTTAAGAGAAATATGAAGTAGTATATTTAAGAGGAATATACGGAAAAATATTTAAGAGGAATATTAAGTAATATATTTAATAGGAATATGAAGTAGTATAATTAAGAGGAATATTAAGTAGTATATTTAAGAGGAATATTAGGCATTATATTTAAAAGGAATATGAAGTAGTATATTTAAGAGCAATATGAAGTAGTATATTTAAGAGGAATATCAAGTCGTATATTTAAGAGGCATATGAAGTATAATATTTAAGAGAAATATGCAGTAGTATATTTAAGAGGAATATGAAGTAGTTTATTTAAGAGGAATATGAAGTATTATATTTAAGACGAATATGAAATAGTATATTTAAGAGGAATATGAAATAGTATATTTAAAAAGAATATTAAGTAGTATATTTAAGAGGAATATGAAGTAGTATATTTAAGAGGAATATGAAGTAGTATATTTAAGAGTAATATGAAATAGTATATTTAAGAAGAATATGAAGTAGTATATTCAAGAGGAATATGCAGTAGTATATTTAAGAGTAATATGAAGTAGTATATTTAAGAGGAATATGAAGTAGTATATTCAAGAGGAATATGAAGTAGTATATTAAAGAGAAATATGAAGTAGTATATTTAAGAGGAATATGCAGTAGTATATTTAAGAGGAATATTAAGTAGTATATTTAATTGTAATATGAAGTAGTATATTTAAGAGGAATATTAAGTAGTATATTTAAGAGGAATATTAAGTATTATATTTAAGAGGAATATGAAGTATTATATTTAAGAGGCATATGAAGTAGTATATTTAAGAGGAATATGCAGTATAATATTTAAGAGGAATATGAAGTAATATATGTATGAGGAATATGCATTAGTATATTTAAGAGGAATATGCAGTAGTATATTTAAGAGGAATATGAAGTAGTATATACAAGAGGAATATGAAGTAGTATATTTAAGAGAAATATGAAGTAGTATATTTAAGAAGAATATGAAGTAGTAAATATAAGAGGAATATGAAGTAGTACATTTTAGAGAAATATGAAGTAGTATATTTAAGAGGAATATGCAGTAGTATATTTAAGAGGAACATGAAGCAGTATATTTAAAAGGAATATGAAGTAGTATATTTAAGAGGAATATGCAGTAGTGTATTCAAGAAGTAGATGAAATAATATATTTAAGAGGAATATGCTGTAGTATATTTTAGAGGAATATCAAGTCGCATATTTAAGAGGCATATGAAGTATAATATTTAAGAGAAATATGCAGTAGTATATTTAAGAGGAATATGAAGTAGTATATTTAAGAGGAATATGAAGTATTATATTTAAGAGGAATATGAAATAGTATATTTAAGAGAAATATGTAATAGTATATTTAAAAAGAATATAAAGGAATATATTTAAGAGGAATATGAAGTAGTATATTTAAGAGGAATATGAAGTAGTATATTTAAGAGGAATATGAAGTAGTATATTTAAGAGAAATATGTAGTAGTATATTTAAGAGTAATACGATGTAGTATATTTAAGAGGAATATGAAGTAGTATATTTAAGAGGAATTTGCAGTAGTATATTTAAGAGTAATATGAAGTAGTATATTTAAGAGGAATATGAAGTAGTATATTTAACATAAGAGAAATATGAAGTAGTATATTTAAGAGGAATATGCAGTAGTATATTTAAGAGGAATATTAAGTAGTATATTTAAGAGGAATATGAAGTAGTATATTTAAGAGGAATATAAAGTAGTATATTTAAGAGGAATATTAGTATTATATTTAAGAGGAATATGAAGTAGTATATTTAAGAAAAATATGAAGTAGTATATTTAAGAGGAATATGAAGTAGTATATTTAAGAAAAATATGAAGTAGTATATTTAAGAGGAATATGAAGTAGTATATTTAAGAGAAATATGAAGTAGTATATTTAAGAGGAATATGAAGTAGTGTATTTAAGAGGAATATGCAGTAGTATATTTAAGAGGAATATGAGGAAGTATATTTAAGAGGAATATGAAGTAGTATATTTAAGAGGAACATGAAGTAGTATATTTAAGAGGAATATGAAGTAGTATATTTAAGAGCAATATTCGGTAGTATATTTAAGAGGAATATGAATTAGTATATTTAAGAGGAATATGAAGTAGTATATTTAAGAGGAATATGCAGTATTATATTTAAGAGATATATGAAGTAGTATATTAAAGAGAAATATGCAGTAGTATATTTAAGAGGAATATGAAGTAGAATTTTTAAGAGGAATATGAAGTAGTATATTTAAGAGGAATATGAAATAGTATATTTAAGAGGAATATAAAGTAGTATATTTAAGAGGAATATGAAGTAGTATATTTAAGACGAATATGAAGTTGTATATTTAAGAGGAATATGAAGTAGTATATTTGAGAGGAATATGAAGTAGTATATTTAATACGAATATGCAGTAGTATATTTAAGAGGAATATGAAGTAGTATATTTAAAAGGAAAATGAAGTAGTATATTTAAGAGGAATATGAAGTAGTATATTTAAGACGAATATGAAGTAGTATATTTAAGAGGAATATGAAGTAGTATATTTAAGAGGAATATGCAGAAGTATATTTAAAAGGAATATGAAGTAGTATATTTAAGATGAATATGAAATAGTATATATAAGGGGAATATGAAGTAGTATATTTAAGAGGAATATGCAGTAGTATATTTAAGAGGAATATGAAGTAGTATATTTAAGAGGAATATGAAGTAGTATATTTAAGAGGAATATGATGTAGTATATTTAAGAGGAATATGAAGTAGTATATATAAGAGAAATATTCAGTAGTATATTTAAGAGGAATATGAAGAAGTATATTTAAGAGGAATATGAAGTAGTATATTTAAGAGGAATATGCAGTATTATAATTAAGAGAAATATGAAGTAGTATATTTAAGAGAAATATGCAGAAGTACATTTAAGAGGAATATGAAGTAGTATATTTAAGAGGAATATGAAGTAGTATATTTAAGAGGAATATGAAGTAGTATATTTAAGAGGAATATGAGGTAGTATATTTAAGAGTAATATGAAGTTGTATATTTAAGACGAATATGAAGTAGTATATATAAGAGGAATATGAAGTAGTACATTTTAGAGAAATATGAAGTAGTATATTTAAGAGGAATATGCAGTAGTATATTTAAGAGGAACATGAAGCAGTATATTTAAAAGGAATATGAAGTAGTATATTTAAGAGGAATATGCAGTAGTGTATTCAAGAAGTAGATGAAATAATATATTTAAGAGGAATATGCTGTAGTATATTTTAGAGGAATATCAAGTCGCATATTTAAGAGGCATATGAAGTATAATATTTAAGAGAAATATGCAGTAGTATATTTAAGAGGAATATGAAGTAGTATATTTAAGAGGAATATGAAGTATTATATTTAAGAGGAATATGAAATAGTATATTTAAGAGAAATATGTAATAGTATATTTAAAAAGAATATAAAGGAATATATTTAAGAGGAATATGAAGTAGTATATTTAAGAGGAATATGAAGTAGTATATTTAAGAGGAATATGAAGTAGTATATTTAAGAGAAATATGTAGTAGTATATTTAAGAGTAATACGATGTAGTATATTTAAGAGGAATATGAAGTAGTATATTTAAGAGGAATTTGCAGTAGTATATTTAAGAGTAATATGAAGTAGTATATTTAAGAGGAATATGAAGTAGTATATTTAACATAAGAGAAATATGAAGTAGTATATTTAAGAGGAATATGCAGTAGTATATTTAAGAGGAATATTAAGTAGTATATTTAAGAGGAATATGAAGTAGTATATTTAAGAGGAATATTAAGTAGTATATTTAAGAGGAATATTAAGTATTATATTTAAGAGGAATATGAAATAGTATATTTAAGAAAAATATGAAGTAGTATATTTAAGAGGAATATGAAGTAGTATATTTAAGAAAAATATGAAGTAGTATATTTAAGAGGAATATGAAGTAGTATATTTAAGAGAAATATGAAGTAGTATATTTAAGAGGAATATGAAGTAGTATATTTAAGAGGAATATGCAGTAGTATATTTAAGAGGAATATGAGGAAGTATATTTAAGAGGAATATGAAGTAGTATATTTAAGAGGAACATGAAGTAGTATATTTAAGAGGAATATGAAGTAGTATATTTAAGAGCAATATTCGGTAGTATATTTAAGAGGAATATGAATTAGTATATTTAAGAGGAATATGAAGTAGTATATTTAAGAGGAATATGCAGTATTATATTTAAGAGATATATGAAGTAGTATATTTAAGAGAAATATGCAGTAGTATATTTAAGAGGAATATGAAGTAGAATTTTTAAGAGGAATATGAAGTAGTATATTTAAGAGGAATATGAAATAGTATATTTAAGAGGAATATGAAGTAGTATATTTAAGAGGAATATGAAGTAGTATATTTAAGACGAATATGAAGTTGTATATTTAAGAGGAATATGAAGTAGTATATTTGAGAGGAATATGAAGTAGTATATTTAATAGGAATATGCAGTAGTATATTTAAGAGGAATATGAAGTAGTATATTTAAAAGGAAAATGAAGTAGTATATTTAAGAGGAATATGAAGTAGTATATTTAAGACGAATATGAAGTAGTATATTTAAGAGGAATATGAAGTAGCATATTTAAGAGGAATATGCAGAAGTATATTTAAAAGGAATATGAAGTAGTATATTTAAGATGAATATGAAATAGTATATATAAGGGGAATATGAAGTAGTATATTTAAGAGGAATATGCAGTAGTATATTTAAGAGGAATATGAAGTAGTATATTTAAGAGGAATATGAAGTAGTATATTTAAGAGGAATATGATGTAGTATATTTAAGAGGAATATGAAGTAGTATATATAAGAGAAATATTCAGTAGTATATTTAAGAGGAATATGAAGAAGTATATTTAAGAGGAATATGAAGTAGTATATTTAAGAGGAATATGCAGTATTATAATTAAGAGAAATATGAAGTAGTATATTTAAGAGAAATATGCAGAAGTACATTTAAGAGGAATATGAAGTAGTATATTTAAGAGGAATATGAAGTAGTATATTTAAGAGGAATATGAAGTAGTATATTTAAGAGGAATATGAGGTAGTATATTTAAGAGTAATATGAAGTTGTATATTTAAGACGAATATGAAGTAGTATATATAAGAGGAATATGAAGTAGTATATTTATGAGGAATATGCAGAAGTATATTCAAGAGAAATATGAAGTAGTATATTTAAGAGGAATATGAAATAGTATATTTAAGGGGAATATGAAGTAGTATATTTAAGAGGAATATGAAGTAGTATATTTAAGAGGAATGTGAAGTAGTATATTTAAGAGATATATGAAGTTGTATATTTATGAGAAATATGAAGTAGTATATTTAATAGGAATAAGCAGTAGTATATTTAAGAGGAATATGCAGTAGTATATTTAAGAGGAATATTAAGTAGTATATTGAAGAATAATATGAAGTAGCATAATTAAGAGGAATATTAAGTAGTATATTTAAGAGGAATATTAAGTATTATATTTAAAAGGAACATGAAGTAGTATATTTAAGAGGAATATGAAGTAGTATATTTAAGAGAAATATGAAGTAGTATATTTAAGAGGAATATGCAGTAGTATATTTAAGAGGAATATGAAGAGTCTATTTAAGAGGAACATAGTGTAGTATATTTAAGAGGAATATGCAGTAGTATATTTAAGAGGAAAATGAAGTAGTATATTTAAAAGGAATATGAAGTAGTATATTTAAGAGGAATATGCAGTAGTGTATTTAAGAGGAAGATGAAGTAGTATATTTAAGAGGAATATGCTGTTGTATATTTAAGAGGAATATCAAATCGTATATTTAAGAGGCATATGAAGTATAATATTTAAGAGAAATATGCAGTAGTATATTTAAGAGGATTATGAAGTAGTATATTTAAGAGGAATATGAAGTATTATATTTAAGAAGAATATGAAATAGTATATTTAAGAGGAATATGAAATAGTATATTTAAAAAGAATATAAAGTAGTATATTTAAGAGGCATATGAAGTAGTATATTTAAGAGGACTATGAAGTAGTATATTTAAGAGGAATATGAAATAGTATATTTAAGAGAAATATGTAGTAGTATATTTAAGAGTAATATGAAGTAGTATATTTAAGAGGAATATGAAGAAGTATATTTAACAGGAATATGCAGTAGTATATTTAAGAGTAATATGAAGTAGTATATTTAAGAGGAATATGAAGTAGTATATTCAAGAGGAATATGAAGTAGTATATTTAAGGGAAATATGAAGTAGCATATTTAAGAGGAATATGAAGTAGTATATTCAAGAGGAATATTAAGTATTATATTTAAGAGGAATATGAAGTAGTATATTTAAGAAGAATATGAAGTAGTATATTTAATAGGAATATGAAGTAATATATTTAAGAGGAATGTGAAGTAGTATATTTAAGAGAAATATGAAGTTGTATATTAATGAGAAATATGAAGTAGTATATTTAAGAGGACTATGCAGTAGTATATTTAAGAGGAATATGAAGTAGTATATTTAAGAGAAATATGAAGTAGTATATTTAAGAGGAATATGCAGTAGTATATTTAAGAGGAATATGAAGTAGTATATTTAAGAGGAATATGAAGTAGTATATTTAAGAGGAATATGAAGTAGTATATTCAAGAGGAATATGAAGTATTATATTTAAGAGAAATATTCAGTAGTATTTTTAAGAGGAATATGAAGTAGTATATTTAAGAGGAATATGAAGTATTATATTTAAGAGAAATATGAGGTAGTATATTTAAGAGAAATATGCAGTAGTATATTTAAGAGGAATATTAAGTATTATATTTAAGAGGAATATGAAATAGTATATTTAAGAAAAATATGAAGTAGTATATTTAAGAGGAATATGAAGTAGTATATTTAAGAAAAATATGAAGTAGTATATTTAAGAGGAATATGAAGTAGTATATTTAAGAGAAATATGAAGTAGTATATTTAAGAGGAATATGAAGTAGTATATTTAAGAGGAATATGCAGTAGTATATTTAAGAGGAATATGAGGAAGTATATTTAAGAGGAATATGAAGTAGTATATTTAAGAGGAACATGAAGTAGTATATTTAAGAGGAATATGAAGTAGTATATTTAAGAGCAATATTCGGTAGTATATTTAAGAGGAATATGAATTAGTATATTTAAGAGGAATATGAAGTAGTATATTTAAGAGGAATATGCAGTATTATATTTAAGAGATATATGAAGTAGTATATTTAAGAGAAATATGCAGTAGTATATTTAAGAGGAATATGAAGTAGTATATTTAAGAGAAATATGAAGTAGTATATTTAAGAGGAATATGAAGTAGTATATTTAAGAGGAATATGCAGTAGTATATTTAAGAGGAATATGAGGAAGTATATTTAAGAGGAATATGAAGTAGTATATTTAAGAGGAACATGAAGTAGTATATTTAAGAGGAATATGAAGTAGTATATTTAAGAGCAATATTCGGTAGTATATTTAAGAGGAATATGAATTAGTATATTTAAGAGGAATATGAAGTAGTATATTTAAGAGGAATATGCAGTATTATATTTAAGAGATATATGAAGTAGTATATTTAAGAGAAATATGCAGTAGTATATTTAAGAGGAATATGAAGTAGAATTTTTAAGAGGAATATGAAGTAGTATATTTAAGAGGAATATGAAATAGTATATTTAAGAGGAATATGAAGTAGTATATTTAAGAGGAATATGAAGTAGTATATTTAAGACGAATATGAAGTTGTATATTTAAGAGGAATATGAAGTAGTATATTTGAGAGGAATATGAAGTAGTATATTTAATAGGAATATGCAGTAGTATATTTAAGAGGAATATGAAGTAGTATATTTAAAAGGAAAATGAAGTAGTATATTTAAGAGGAATATGAAGTAGTATATTTAAGACGAATATGAAGTAGTATATTTAAGAGGAATATGAAGTAGCATATTTAAGAGGAATATGCAGAAGTATATTTAAAAGGAATATGAAGTAGTATATTTAAGATGAATATGAAATAGTATATATAAGGGGAATATGAAGTAGTATATTTAAGAGGAATATGCAGTAGTATATTTAAGAGGAATATGAAGTAGTATATTTAAGAGGAATATGAAGTAGTATATTTAAGAGGAATATGATGTAGTATATTTAAGAGGAATATGAAGTAGTATATATAAGAGAAATATTCAGTAGTATATTTAAGTAGAATATGAAGAAGTATATTTAAGAGGAATATGAAGTAGTATATTTAAGAGGAATATGCAGTATTATAATTAAGAGAAATATGAAGTAGTATATTTAAGAGAAATATGCAGAAGTACATTTAAGAGGAATATGAAGTAGTATATTTAAGAGGAATATGAAGTAGTATATTTAAGAGGAATATGAAGTAGTATATTTAAGAGGAATATGAGGTAGTATATTTAAGAGGAATAAGATGTAGTATATTTAAGAGGAATATGAAGTAGTATATTTAAGAGAATTATGCATAAGTATATTTAAGATTAATATGAAGTAGTATAGTTAAGAGGAATATGAAGTAATATATTTAAAAGGAATATGCAGTAGTACGTTAAGAGGAATATGAAGTAGTATATTTAAGAGGAATATGAAGTAGTATATTTAAGAGGAAGATGAAGTAGTATATTTAAGAGAAATATGAAGTAGTTTATTTAAGAGTAATATGAAGTAGTATATTTAAGAGGAATTTGCAGTAGTATATTTAAGAGAAATATGAAGTAGTATATTTAACAGGAATAGGAAGTAGTATATTTAAGAGGAATATGCAGTAGTGTATTTAGGAGAAAGATGAAGTAGTATATATAAGAGGAATATGCTGTAATATATTTAAGAGGAATATGCATTAGTACAATATATTTAAGAGAAATATGAAGTAGCATATTTAAGAGGAATATGCAGTAGTATATTTAAGAGGAATATGAAGTAGTATGTTTAAGAGGAATATTAAGTATTATATTTTAGAGGTATATGAAGTCGTATATTTTAGAGGCAAATGAAGTAGTATATTTAAGAGGAATACGAGGTAGTATATTTAAGAGGAATATGAAGTAATATATTTAAGAGGAATACGACGTATTATATTTAAGAGGAATATGAAGTAGTATATTTAAGAGGAATATTAAGTATAATATTTAAGAGGAATATTAAGTATAATATTTAAAAGAAATATGCAGTAGTACGTTAAGAGGAATATGAAGTAGTATATTTAAGAGGAATATGAAGCATTATATTTTAGAGGTATATGAAGTAGTATATTTGAGAGGAATATTAAGTATACTATTTAAGAGGAATATTAAGTAAAATATTTAAGAGGAATATGCAGTAGTATATTAAAGAGGAATATAAAGTAGTATATTTAAGAGGAATATGAAGTATTATATTTAAGAGGAATATGAAGTAGTATATTTAAGAGGAATATGAAGTAGTATATTTAAGTGGAATATGAAGTAGTATATTTAAGAGGAATATTAAATATAATATTTAAGAGGAATATTAAGTATAATATTTAAGAAGAATATGCAGTAGTATATTTAAGAGGAATATGAAGCAGTATATTTAAGAGAAATATGAAGTATTATATTTGAGAGGAATATGAAGTGGTATATTTAAGAGGAATATGAAGAAGTATATTTAAGAGGAATATGAAGAAGTATTTTTAAGAGGAATATGAAGTAGTATATTTAAGAGGAATATGCAGTATTATATTTAAGAGGAATATGAAGTAGTATATTTAAGAGGAATATGAAATAGTATATTTAAGAGGAATATGAAGTAGTATATTTAAGAGGAATATGAAGTATTATATTTAAGAGAAATATGAAGTAGTATATTTAGGAGAAATATGCAGTAGTATATTTAAGAAAAATATGCAGTAGTATATTTAAGAGTAATATGAAGTAGTATATTTAAGAGGAATGTGAAGTAGTATATTTAAGAGAAATATTCAGTAGTATTTTTAAGAGGAATATGAAGTAGTATATTTAAGAGGGATATGCAGTAGTATATTTAAGAGGAATATTAAGTATTATATTTAAGAGGAGTATGCAGTAGTATATTTAAGAAAAATATGAAGTTGTATATTAAAGAGGAATATGAAGTAGTATATTTAAAAGTAATATGAAGTAGTATATTTAATTGGAAAATGCAGTAGTATATTTAAGAGGAATATGAATTAGTATATTTAATAGGAATATGAAGTAGTATATTTAAGAGGAATATGAAGTAGTATATTTAGGAGGAATATGAAGTAGTATATTTAAGATGAATATGATGTAGTATATTTAAGAGAAATATGCAGTAGTACATTTAAGAGGAATATGAAGTAGCATATTTATGAGGAAGATGAAGTAGTATATTTAAGAGGAATATGAAGTAGTATATTTAAGAGGAATATGAGGTAGTATAATTAAAAGGAATATGAAGTAGTATATTTAAGAGGAATATGCAGTAGTGTATTTAAGAGGAAGATGAAGTAGTATATTTAAGAGAAATATGCTGTAGTATATTTAAGAGGAATATGAAGTAGTATATTTAAGAGAAATATTAAGTAGTATATTTAAGAGGAACATGCAGTAGTATATTTAAGAGGTATATGAAGTAGTATATTTAAGAGGAATATTAAGTATTATATTTAAGAGGAATATGAAGTAGCATATTTAAGAGACATATGAAGTAGTATATTTAAGAGGAATACGAAGTATTATATTTAAGAGGAATATGAAATAGTATATTTAAGAGGAATATGAAGTAGTATATTTAAGAGAAATATGAAGTAGCATAGTTAAGAGGAATATGAAGTAGTATATTTAAGACGAATATGCAGTAGTATATTTAAGAGGAATATGAAATAGTATATTTAAGAGGAACATGAACTAGTATATTTAAGAGGAATATGAAGTAGTATATTTAAGAAAAATATGCAGTAGTATATTTAAGAGTAATATGAAGTAGTATATTTAAGAGGAATGTGAAGTAGTATATTTAAGAGAAATATGAAGTAGTATATTTAAGGGGAATATGCAGTAGCATATTTAAGAGGAATATTAAGTAATATATTTAAGAGGAATATGAAGTAGTATAATTAAGAGGAATATTAAGTAGTATATTTAAGAAAAATATTAAGTATTATATTTAAAAGGAATATGAAGTAGTATATTTAAAAGGAATATGAAGTAGTATATTTAAGAGGAATATGAAGAAGTATATTTAAGAGGAATATACAGTAGTATATTTAAGAGGAATATGAAGTAGTATATTTAAGAGGAATATGAAGTAGTATATTTAAGAGGAATAAGAAGTAGTATATTTAAGAGGAATATGAAGTAGTATATTTAAGAGAAATATTCAGTAGTATATTTAAGAGGAATATGAAGTAGTATATTTAAGAGGTATATGAAGTAATATATTTAAGAGGAATATGCAGCATTATATTTAAGAGAAATATAAAGTAGTATATTTAAGAGGGATATGCAGTAGTATATTTAAGAGGAATATGAAGTAGTATATTTAAGAGGAATATGAAGTAGTATATTTAAGAGGAATATGAAGTAGTATATTTAAGAGGAATATGAAGTAGTATATTTAAGAGGAATATGAAGTAGTATATTTAAGATGAATATGAAGTATTATATTTAAGAGGAATATGAAGTAGTATATTTAAGTGGAATATGAAGTAGTATATTTGAGAGGAATATGAAGTAATATATTTAAGAGGAATATGCAGAAGTATATTTAAGAGGAATATTAAGTATTATATTTAAGAGGAATATGCAGTAGTATATTTAAGAGAAATATGAAGTAGTATATTTAAGAGGAATATGAAGTAGTATATTTAAGAGTAATTTGAAGTAGTATATTTAATGGGAATATGCAGTAGTATATTTAGGAGGAATATGAAGTAGTATAATAATCGGAATATGAAGTAGTACATTTAAGAGGAATATGAAGTAGTGTATTTAAGAGGAATAAGATGTAGTATATTTAAGAGGAATATGAAGTAGTATATTTAAGAGAATTATGCATAAGTATATTTAAGATTAATATGAAGTAGTATAGTTAAGAGGAATATGAAGTAATATATTTAAAAGGAATATGCAGTAGTACGTTAAGAGGAATATGAAGTAGTATATTTAAGAGGAATATGAAGTAGTATATTTAAGAGGAAGATGAAGTAGTATATTTAAGAGAAATATGAAGTAGTTTATTTAAGAGTAATATGAAGTAGTATATTTAAGAGGAATTTGCAGTAGTATATTTAAGAGAAATATGAAGTAGTATATTTAACAGGAATAGGAAGTAGTATATTTAAGAGGAATATGCAGTAGTGTATTTAGGAGAAAGATGAAGTAGTATATATAAGAGGAATATGCTGTAATATATTTAAGAGGAATATGCATTAGTACAATATATTTAAGAGAAATATGAAGTAGCATATTTAAGAGGAATATGCAGTAGTATATTTAAGAGGAATATGAAGTAGTATGTTTAAGAGGAATATTAAGTATTATATTTTAGAGGTATATGAAGTCGTATATTTAAGAGGCAAATGAAGTAGTATATTTAAGAGGAATACGAGGTAGTATATTTAAGAGGAATATGAAGTAATATATTTAAGAGGAATACGACGTATTATATTTAAGAGGAATATGAAGTAGTATATTTAAGAGGAATATTAAGTATAATATTTAAGAGGAATATTAAGTATAATATTTAAAAGGAATATGCAGTAGTACGTTAAGAGGAATATGAAGTAGTATATTTAAGAGGAATATGAAGCATTATATTTTAGAGGTATATGAAGTAGTATATTTGAGAGGAATATTAAGTATACTATTTAAGAGGAATATTAAGTAAAATATTTAAGAGGAATATGCAGTAGTATATTAAAGAGGAATATAAAGTAGTATATTTAAGAGGAATATGAAGTATTATATTTAAGAGGAATATGAAGTAGTATATTTAAGAGGAATATGAAGTAGTATATTTAAGTGGAATATGAAGTAGTATATTTAAGAGGAATATTAAATATAATATTTAAGAGGAATATTAAGTATAATATTTAAGAAGAATATGCAGTAGTATATTTAAGAGGAATATGAAGCAGTATATTTAAGAGAAATATGAAGTAGTATATTTAAGAGGAATATGCAGTATTATATTTAAGAGGAATATGAAGTAGTATATTTAAGAGGAATATGAAATAGTATATTTAAGAGGAATATGAAGTAGTATATTTAAGAGGAATATGAAGTAGTATATTTAAGAGGAATATGATGTAGTATATTTAAGAGAAATATGCAGTAGTATATTCAAGAGTAATATGAAGTAGTATATTTAAGGGGAATATGAAGTAGTATATTTAAGAGAAATATTCAGTAGTTTATTTAAGAGGAATATGCAGTATTATATTTAAGAGAAATATGAAGTAGTGTATTTAAGAGGAATATGCAGTATTATATTTAAGAGGAATATGAAGTAGTATATTTAAAAGGAATATGAAGTTGTATATTTAAGAGGAATATGAAGTAGTATATTAAAGAGGAATATGAAGTAGTATATTTAAGTGGAATATGAATTAGAATATTTGAGAGGAATATGAAGTAATATATTTAAGAGGAATATGCAGTAGTATATTTAAGAGGAATATTAAGTATTATATTTAAGAGGAATATGCAGTAGTATATTTAAGAGAAATATGAAATAGTATATTTACGAGGAATATGAAGTAGTATATTTAAGAGTAATATGAAGTAGTATATTTAATTAGAATATGCAGTAGTATATTTAGGAGGAATATGAAGTAGTATATTTAATTGGAATATGAAGTAGTATATTTAGGAGGAATATGAAGTAGTGTATTTAAGAGGAATATGATGTAGTATATTTAAGAGGAATATAAAGTTGTATATATAAAAGAAATATGCAGTAGTATATTTAAGAGGAATATTAAGTAGTATAGTTAAGAGGAATATGAAGTAATATATTTAGAAGAATATTAAGTAGTATATTTAAGAGGAATATTAAGTATTATATTTAAGAGGAATATGAAGTGGTATATTTAAGAGGAAGATGAAGTAGTATATTTAAGAGGAATATGAAGTAGTATATTTAAGAGAAATATGAAGTAGTATATTTAAGAGGAATTTGCAGTAGTATATTTAAGAGGAATATGAAGCAGTATATTTAACAGGAATACGAAGTAATATATTTAAGAGGAATATGCAGTAGTGTATTTAAGAGAAAGATGAAGTTGTATATTTAAGAGGAACATGCTGTAGTATATTTAAGAGAAATATGCAGTAGTACAATATATTTAAGAGAAATATGAAGTAGTATATTTAAGAGGAATATGCAGTAGTATATTTAAGATGAATATGAAGTAGTATATTTAAGAGGAATATTAAGTATTATATTTTAGAGGAATATGAAGTCGTATATTTAAGTGGCATATAAAGTAGTATATTTAAGAGGAATACGAAGTAGTATATTTAAGAGGAATATGAAGTAATATATTTAAGAGGAATATGAAGTATTATATTTAAGAGGAATATGAAGTAGTATATTTAAGAGGAATATGAAGTATTATATTTAAGAGGAATATGAAGTAGTATATTTAAGAGGAATATGAAATAGTATATTTAAAAATATGAAGTAGTATAGTTAAGAAGAATATAAAGTAGTATATTTAAGAGGAAGATTAAGTATAATATTTAAGAGGAATATTAAGTATAATATTTAAGAAGAATATGCAGTAGTATATATAAGAGGAATATGAAGTAGTATATTTAAGAGAAATATGAAGTATTATGTTTGAGAGCAATATGAAGTAGTATATTTAAGAGGAATATGAAGTAGTATATTTAAGAGGAATATGAAGTAGTATATTTAAGAGTAATATGAAGTAGTATATTTAATTAGAATATGCAGTAGTATATTTAGGAGGAATATGAAGTAGTATATTTAATTGGAATATGAAGTAGTATATTTAAGAGGAATATGAAGTAGTATATTTAAGAGGAATATGAAGTAGTATATTTAAGAGGAATATGAAGTATTATATTTTAGAGGTATATGAAGTAGTATATTTAAGAGGAATATTAAGTATAATATTTAAGAGGAATATTAAGTAAAATATTTAAGAGTAATATGCAGTAGTATATTTAAGAGGAATATGATGTAGTATAGTTAAGAGGAATATGAAGTAATATATTTAGAAGAATATTAAGTAGTATATTTAAGAGGAATATTAAGTATTATATATAAGAGGAATATGAAGTGGTATATTTAAGAGGAAGATGAAGTAGTATATTTAAGAGGAATATGAAGTACTATATTTAGGAGAAATATGAAGTAGTATATTTAAGAGGAATTTGCAGTAGTATATTTAAGAGGAATATGAAGTAGTATATTTAACAGGAATACGAAGTAATATATTTAAGAGGAATATGCAGTAGTGTATTTAAGAGAGAGATGAAGTAGTATATTTAAGAGGAATATGCTGTAGTATATTTAAGAGAAATATGCAGTAGTACAATATATTTAAGAGAAATATGAAGTAGTATATTTAAGATGAATATGAAGTAGTATATTTAAGAGGAATATGAAGTATTATATTTTAGAGGTATATGAAGTAGTATATTTAAGAGGAATATTAAGTATAATATTTAAGAGGAATATTAAGTAAAATATTTAAGAGTAATATGCAGTAGTATATTAAAGAGGAATATAAAGTAGTATATTTAAGAGGAATATGAAGTAATATATTTGAGAGGAATATGAAATAGTATATTTAAGAGGAATATGAAATAGTATATTTAAAAAATATGAAATAATATATTTAAGAAGAATATGAAGTAGTATATTTAAGAGAAATATTAAGTATAATATTTAAGAGGAATATGAAGTAGTATATTTAAGAGGAATATGAAGAAGAATATTTAAGAGGAATATGAAGAAGTATATTTAAGAGGAATATGAAGAAGTATATTTAAGAGGAACATGCAGTATTATATTTAAGAGGAATATGAAGTAATATATTTAAGAGGAATATGAAATAGTATATTTAAGAGGAATATGAAGTAGTATATTTAAGAGGAATATAAAGTAGTATATTTAAGAGAAATATGCAGTCGTATATTTAAGAGTAATATGAAGGAGTATATTTAAGAGGAATATGAAGTAGTATAATTAAGAGGAATATTAATTAGTATATTAAAGAGGAATATTAAGTAGTATATTTAAGAGGAATATGAAGTAGTATATTTAAGAGAAATATGAAGTAGTATATTTACGAGGAATATGCAGAAGTATATTTAGGAGGAATATGAAGTAGTATATTTAAGAGGAAAATGAAGTAGTATATTTAAGAGGAATATGAAGTAGTATATTTAAGAGGAATATTAAGTAGTATATATAAGAGCAATATGCAGTATTATATATAAGAGAAATATGAAGTAGTATATTTAAGATGAATATGCAGTAGAATATTTAAGAGGAATATGAAGTAGTATATTTAAGAGGAATATGAAGTAGTATATTTAAGAGACATATTAAGTAGTATATATAAGATGAATATGAAGTAGTATATTTAAGAGGAATATGAAGTACTATATTTAAGAGGAACATGAAGTAGTATATTTGAGAGGAATATGAAGTAGTATATTTAAGATTAATTTGCAGTAGTATATTTAAGATGAATATTAAGTATTATATTTAAGAGGAATATGCAGTAGTATATTTAAGAGAAATATGAAGTAGTATATTTGAGAGGAATATGAAGTAGTATATTTAAGAGTAATATGAAGTAGTATATTTAATTGGAATATGCAGTAGTATATTTAAGAGGAATATGAAGTAGTATATTTAATAGGAATATGAAGTAGAATATTTAAGAGGAATATGACGTAGTATAATTAAGAGGAATATGAAGTAGTATATTTAAGAGGAATATGAAGTAGTATATTTAAGAGAAATATGTAGTAGTATATTTAAGAGGAATATGAAGCAGTATATTTAAGAGGAATATGAAGTAATATATATAAGAGGAATATTAAGTAGTATATTTAAGAGAAATATTAAGTATTATATTTAAAAGGAATATGAAGTAGTATAATTAAGAGGAAGATTAAGTAGTATATTTAAGAGGAATAATAATTCGTATATTTAAGGGGAATATGAAGTAGTATATTTAAGAGGAATATGAAGTAGTATATTTAAGAGTAATATAAAGTAGTATATTTAAGAGGAATATGCAGTAGTATATTTAAGGGGAATATGAAGTAGTATATTTAAAAGGAATATAAAGTAGTATATTTAAGAGGAATATGCAGTAGTGTATTTAAGAGGAAGATGAAGTAGCATATTTCAGAAGAATATGCTGTAGTATATTTAAGAGGAATATGAAGTAGTATATTTAAGAGAAATATGAAGAAATATATTTAAGAGGAATATGCAGAAGTATATTTAAGAGGAATATTAAGTATTATATTTAAAAGGAATATGCAGTAGTATATTTAAAAGGAATATGAAGTTGTATATTTAAGAGAAATATGAAGTAGTATATTAAAGAGGAATATGCAGTAGTATATTTAAGAGGAATATGAAGTAGTATATTTAAGAGGAATATGAAGTAGTATATTTAAGAGGAATATACAGTAGTATATTTAAGAGGAATATGAAGTAGTATATTATAGAGGAATATGAAGTAGTATATTTAAGAGGAATATGAAGTAGTATATTTAAGAGGAATATGAAGTAGTATATTTAAAAGAAATATTCAGTAGTATATTTAAGAGGAATATGAAGTAGTATGATTAAGAGTTATATGAAGGAGTATATTTAAGAGGAATATGCAGTATTATATTTAGAGAAATATGAAGTAGTATATTTAAGAGGAATATGCAGTAGTATATTTTAGAGGAATATGAAGTAGTATATTTAAGAGGAATATGAAGTAGTATATTTAAGAGGAATATGAAGTAGTATATTTAAGAGGAATGTGAAGTAGTATATTTAAGAGGAATATAAAGTAGTATATTTAAGATGAATATGAAGTAGTATATTTAAGAGGAATATGAAGTAGTATATCTGAGAGGAATATGAAGTAATATATTTAAGAGGAATATGCAGTAGTATATTTAAGAGGAATATTAAGTATTATATTTAAGAGGAATATGCAGTAGTATATTTAAGAAATATATGGAGTAGTATATTTAAGAGGAATATAAAGTAGTATATTTAAGAGTAATATGAAGTAGTATATTTAATTGGAATATGCAGAAGTATATTTAAGAGGAATATGAAGTAGTATATTTAAGAGAAATATGCAGTAGTATATTTAAGAGGAATATGAAGTTATATATTTAGAAGAATATTAAGTAGTATATTTAAGAGGAATATTAAGTATTATATTTAAGAGGAATATGAAGTAGCATATTTAAGCGGAAGATGAAGTAGTATATTTAAGAGGAATATGAAGTAGTATATTTAAGAGAAATATGAAGTAGTATATTTAAGAGGAATTTGCTGTAGTATATTTAAGAGGAATATGACGTAGTATATTTAAAAGGAATAGGAAGTAGTATATTTAAGAGGAATATGCAGTAGTGTATTTAAGAGAAAGATGAAGTAGTATATTTAAGAGGAATATGCAGTAGTATATTTAAGAGGAATATGAAGTAGTATATTTAAGAGGAATATTAAGTATTATATTTTAGAGGAATATGAAGTCGTATATTTAAGAGGCATATGAAGTAGTATATTTAAGAGGAATACGAAGTAGTATATTTAAGAGGAATATGCAGTAGTATATTTAAGAGGAATATTAAGTATAATATTTAAAAGGAATATGCAGTAATATGTTAAGAGGAATATGAAGTAGTATATTTAAGAGAAATATAAAGTATTATATTTTAGAGGTATATGAAGTAGTATATTTAAGAGGAATATGCAGTAGTATATTTAAGAGGAATATGAAGTAGTATATTTAATAGGAATATGAAGTAGAGTATTTAAGAGGAATATGACGTAGTATAGTTAAGAGGAATATGTAGTAGTTTATTTAAGAGGAATATGAAGTAGAATATTTAAGAGAAATATGTCGTAGTATATTTAAGAGGAATATGAAGCAGTATATTTAAGAGGAATATGAAGTAATATATTTAAGAGGAATATTAAGTATTATATTTAAGAGGAATATTAAGTATTATATTTAAGATGAATATGAAGTAGTATAATTAAGAGGAATATTAAGTAGTATATTTAAGAGGAATATGAAGTCGTATATTTAAGGGGAGTATGAAGTAGTATATTTAAGAGGAATATGAAGATGTATATTTAAGAGAAATATAAAGTAGTATATTGAAGAGGAATATGCAGTAGTATATTTAAGAGGAATATGAAATAGTATATTTAAAAGGAATATGAAGTAGTATATTTAAGAGGAATATGCAGTAGTGTATTTAAGAGGAAGATGAAGTAGCATATTTAAGAGGAATATGCTGTAGTATATTTAAGAGGAATATGAAGTAGTATATTTAAGAGAAATATGAAGAAGTATATTTAAGAGGAATATGCAGAAGTATATTTAAGAGAAATTTTAAGTATTATATTTAAAAGGAATATGAAGTAGTATATTTAAAAGGAATATGAAGTTGTATATTTAAGAGAAATATGAAGTAGTATATTAAAGAGGAATATGCAGTAGTATATTTAAGAGGAATATGAAGTAGTATATTTAAGAGGAATATGAAGTAGTATATTTAAGAGGAATATACAGTAGTATATTTAAGAGGAATATGAAGTAGTATATTTAAGAGGAATATGAAGTAGTATATTTAAGAGGAATATGAAGTAGTATATTTAAGGAGAATATGAAGTAGTATATTTAAGAGAAATATTCAGTAGTATATTTAAGAGGAATATGAAGTAGTATATTTAAGAGTTATATGAAGTAGAATGTTTAAGAGGAATATGCAGTATTATATTTAGAGAAATATGAAGTAGTATATTTAAGAGGAATATGCAGTAGTATATTTTAGAGGAATATGAAGTAGTATATTTAAGAGGAATATGAAGTAGTATATTTAAGAGGAATATGAAGTAGTATATTTAAGAGGAATATAAGGTAGTATATTTAAGAGGAATATGAAGTAGTATATTTAAGAGGAATATGAAGTAGTATATTTAAGTGGAATATGAAGTAGTATATTTGAGAGGAATATGAAGTATTATATTTAAGAGGAATATGCAGTAGTATATTTAAGAGGAATATTAAGAATTATATGTAAGAGGAATATGCAGTAGTATATTTAAGAGAAATATGAAGTAGTATATTTAAGAGGAATATGAAGTAGTATATTTAAGAGGAATATGAAGTAGTATATTTAAGTGGAATATGAAGTAGTATATTTGAGAGGAATATGAAGTAATATATTTAAGAGGAATATGCAGTAGTATATTTAAGAGGAATATTCAGTAGAGGAATATGAAGTAGTATATTTAAGAGTTATATGAAGTAGTATATTTAAGAGAAATATGCAGTATTATATTTAGAGAAATATGAAGTAGTATATTTAAGAGGAATATGCAGTAGTATATTTTAGAGGAATATGAAGTAGTATATTTAAGAGGAATATGAAGTAGTATATTTAAGATGAATATGAAGTAGTATATTTAAGAGGAATATGAAGTAGTATATTTAAGTGGAATATGAAGTAGTACATTTGAGAGGAATATGAAGTAATATATTTAAGAGGAATATGCAGTAGTATATTTAAGAGGAATATTAAGTATTACATGTAAGAGGAATATGCAGTAGTATATTTAAGAGAAATATGAAGTAGTATATTTAAGAGGAATATGAAGTAGTATATTTAAGAGTAATATGAAGTAATATATTTAATTGGAATATGCAGAAGTATATTTAAGAGGCATATGAAGTAGTGTATTTAAGAGGAATACGAAGTAGTATATTTAAGAGGAATATGAAGTAATATATTTAAGAGGAATATGAAGTATTATATTTAAGAGGAATATGAAGTAGTATATTTAAAAGGAATATTAAGTATAATATTTAAAAGGAATATGCAGTAGTATGTTAAGAGGAATATGAAGTAGTATATTTAAGAGGAATATGAAGTATTATATTTTAGAGGTATATGAAGTAGTATATTTAAGAGGAATGTTAAGTATAATATTTTAGAGGAATATTAAGTAAAATATTTAAGAGGAATATGCAGTAGTGTATTGAAGAGGAATATAAAGTACTATATTTAAGAGGAATATAAAGTATTATATTTAAGAGGAATATGAAGTAGTATATTTAAGAGGAATATGAAATAGTATATTTAAGAGAAATATGAAGTAGTATATTCAAGAGGAATATGAAGTAGTATAATTAAGAGGAATATTAAGTAGTATATTTAAGATGAATATGCAGTAGTATATTTAAGAGGAATATGAAGTAGTATATTTAAGAGAAATATGAAGTAGTATATTTAAGAGGAATATGAAGTAGTATATTTAAGAGGAATATGAAGTAGTATATTTAAGAGAAATATGAAGTAGTATATTTAAGAGGAATATGCAGTAGTATATTTAAGAGGAATATTAAGTAGTATATTCAAGAGGAATATGAAGTAGTATAATTAAGAGGAATATTAAGTAGTATATTTAAGATGAATATGCAGTAGTATATTTAAGAGGAATATGAAGTAGTATATTTAAGAGAAATATGAAGTAGTATATTTAAGAGGAATATGAAGTAGTATATTTAAGAGGAATATGAAGTAGTATATTTAAGAGAAATATGAAGTAGTATATTTAAGAGTAATATGCAGAAGTATATTTAAGAGGAATATGAAGTAGTATATTTAAGAGGAATATGAAGTAGTATATTTAAGAGGAATATGAAGTATTATATTTAAGAGGAATATGCAGTATTATATTTAAGCGAAATATGAAGTTGTATATTTAAGAGGAATATGCATTAGTATATTTAAGAGGAATATGAAGTAGTATATTTAAGAGGAATATGAAGTAGTATATTTAAGAGGAATATGAAGTAGTATATTTAAGAGGAATATGCAGTAGTATATTTAAGAGGAATATGAAGAAGTATATTTAAGAGGAATATGGAGAAGTATATTTAAGAGGAATATGAAGTAGTATATTTAAGAGGAATATTAAGTATAATATTTAAGAGGAATATAAAGTATAATATTTAAGAAGAATATGCAGTAGTATATTTAAGAGGAATATGAAGTAGTACATTTAAGAGAAATATGAAGTATTATATTTGAGAGGAATATGAAGTACTATATTTAAGAGGAATATGAAGAAGTATATTTAAGAGGAATATGGAGAAGTATATTTAAGAGGAATATGAAGTAGTATATTTAAGAGGAATATGCAGTAGTATATTTAAGAGGAATATGAAGTAGTATATTTAAGAGGAATATGAAATAGTTTATTTAAGAGTAATATGAAGTAGTATATTTAAGAGGAATATGAAGTAGTATATTTAAGAGAAATATGCAGTAGTATATTTAAAAGTAATATGAAGTAGTATATTTAAGAGGAATATGAAGTAGTATATTTAAGAGAAATATGAAGTAGTATATTTAAGAGGAATATGCAGTAGTATATTTAAGAGGAATATTAAGTAGTATATTCAAGAGGAATATGAAGTAGTATAATTAAGAGGAATATTAAGTAGTATATTTAAGATGAATATGCAGTAGTATATTTAAGAGGAATATGAAGTAGTATATTTAAGAGAAATATGAAGTAGTATATTTAAGAGGAATATGAAGTAGTATATTTAAGAGGAATATGAAGTAGTATATTTAAGAGAAATATGAAGTAGTATATTTAAGAGTAATATGCAGAAGTATATTTAAGAGGAATATGAAGTAGTATATTTAAGAGGAATATGAAGTAGTATATTTAAGAGGAATATGAAGTATTATATTTAAGAGGAATATGCAGTATTATATTCAAGCGAAATATGAAGTTGTATATTTAAGAGGAATATGCATTAGTATATTTAAGAGGAATATGAAGTAGTATATTTAAGAGGAATATGAAGTAGTATATTTAAGAGGAATATGAAGTAGTATATTTAAGAGGAATATGCAGTAGTATATTTAAGAGACACATGAAGTTCTATGTATAAGTTGAATATGAAGTAGTATATTTAAGAGGAATATGAAGTAGTATATTTAAGAGGAATATGAAGTAGTATATGTGAGAGGAATATGAAGTAGTATATTTAAGAGGAATATGCAGTAGTATATTTAAGAATAATATTAAGTATTATATTTAAGAGGAATATGCAGTAGTATATTTAAGAGAAATATGAAGTAGTATATTTGAGAGGAATATGAAGTAGTATATTTAAGAGAAATATGAAGTATTATATTTGAGAGGAATATGAAGTTGTCTATTTAAGAGGAATATGAAGAAGTATATGTAAGAGCAATATGAAGTAGTATATTTAAGAGGAATATGAAGTAGTATATTTAAGAGGAATATGCAGTAGTATATTTAAGAGGAATATGAGGTAGTATCTTTAAGAGGAATATGAAATAGTATATTTAAGAGAAATATGAAGTAGTATATTAAAGAGGAATATGAAGTAGTATATTTAAGAGATATATGCAGTAGTGTATTTTAGAGTAATATGAAGTAGTATATTTAAGAGGAATATGAAGTAGTATATTTAAGAGATATATGAAGAATTATATTTAAGAGGAATATGCAGTAGTATATTTAAGAGGAATATTAAGTAGTATATTTAAGAGGAATATGAAGTAGTATACTTAAGAGGAATATTAAGTAGTATATTAAAGAGGAATACTAAGTATTATATTTAAGAGGAATATGAAGTAGTATATTTAAGAGGAATATGAAGTAGTATACTTAAGAGAAATATGAAGTAGTATATTTTAGAGAAATTTGAAGTAGTATATTTAAGAGGAATATTAAGTAGTATATTTAAGAGAAATATGAAGTAGTATATTTAAGAGGAATATGATGTAGTATATTTAAGAGGAAGATGAAGTAGTATATTTAAGAGGAATATGAAGTAGTATATTTAAGAGACATATGAAGTAGTATATATAAGATGTATATGAAGTAGTATATTTAAGAGGAATATGAAGTAGTATATTTAAGAGGAATATGAAGTAGTATATTTGAGAGGAATATGAAGTAGTATATTTAAGAGGAATATGCAGTAGTATATTCAAGAGGAATATTAAGTATTATATTTAAGAGGAATATGCAGTAGTATATTTAAGAGAAATATGAAGTAGTCTATTTGAGAGGAATATGAAGTAGTATATTTAAGAGTAATATAAGGTAGTATATTTAATTGAAATATGCAGTAGTATATTTAAGAGGAATATGAAGTAGTATATTTAATAGGAATATGAAGTAGAATATTTAAGAGGAATATGAAGTAGTATAGTTAAGAGGAATATGAAGTAGTATATTTAAGAGGAATATGAAGTAGTTTATTTAAGAGAAATATGTAGTAGTATATTTAAGAGGAATATGAAGCACTATATTTAAGAAGAATATGAAGTAATATATTTAAGAGGAATATTAAGCAGTATATTTAAGAGGAATATTAAGTATTATATTTAAGAGAAATATGAAGTAGTATATTTAAGAGGAAGATTAAGTAGTATATTTAAGAGGAATATGAAGTTGTATATATAAGGGGAATATGAAGTAGTATATTTAAGAGGAATATGAAGTAGTATATTTAAGAGAAATATAAAGTAGTATATTTAAGAGGAATATGCAGTAGTATATTTAAGTGGAATATGAAGTAGTATATTTAAGAGGAATATGAAGTAGTTTATTTAAGAGGAATATGCAGTAGTGTATTTAAGAGGAAGATGAAGTAGTATATTTAAGGGGAATATGCTGTAGTATATTTAAGAGGAATATGAAGTAGTATATTTAAGAGAAATATGAAGAAGTATATTTAAGAGGAATATGCAGTAGTATATTTAAGAGGAATATGAAGTAGTATATTTAAGAGGAATATTAAGTATTATATTTAAGAGGAATATGAAATCGTATGTTTAAGAGGAATATTAAATATAATATTAAGAGGAATATTAAGTATAATATTTAAAAGGAATATGCAGTAGTATGTTAAGAGGAATATGAAGAAGTATATTTAAGAAGATAATGAAGTATTATATTTAAGAGGTATATGAAGTAGTATATTTAAGAGGAATATGAAGTATAATATTTAAGAGGAATATTAAGTATAATATTTGAGAGGAATATGCAGTAGTATATTTAAGAGGAATATGAAGTAGTATATTTAAGAGGAATATGAAGTATTATACTAAAGAGGAATATGAAGTATTATACTAAAGAGGAATATGAAGTAGTATATTTAAGTGGGATATGAAATAGTATATTTAAAAAGAATATGAAGTAGTATACTTAAGAGGAATATGAAGTAGTATATTTAAGAGGAATATTAAGTATAATATTTAAGAGGAATATTAAGTATAATATTTAAGTAGAATATGCAGTATTATATTTAAGAGGAATATGAAGTAGTATATTAAAGAGGAACATGAAGAAGTATATTTAAGAGCAATATGAATAATATATTTAAGAGGAATATGAAGTAGTATATTTAAGAGGAATATGCAGTAGTATATTTAAGAGACATATGAAGTAGTATATATAAGATGAATATGAAGTAGTATATTTAAGAGGAATATGAAGTAGTATATTTAAGAGGAATATGAAGTAGTATATTGAAGAGGAATATGAAGTAGTATATTTAAGAGGAATATGAAGTAGTATGTTTACGAGACATATGAAGTAGTATATATAAGATGAATATAAAGTAGTATATTTAAGAGGAATATGAAGTAGTATATTTAAGAGGAATATGAAGTAGTATATTTGAGAGGAATATGAAGTAGTATATTTAAGAGGAATATGCAGTAGTATATTTAAGAGGAATATTAAGTATTATATTTAAGAGGAATATGCAGTAGTATATTTAAGAAAAATATGAAGTAGTATATTTGAGAGGAATATGAGGTAGTATATTTAAGAGTAATATGAAGTAGTATATTTAATTGAAATATGCAGTAGTATATTTAAGAGGAATATGAAGTAGTATATTTAATAGGAATATAAAGTAGAATATTTAAGAGGAATATTAAGTAGTATATTTAAGAGGAATATTAAGTATTAAATTTAAGAGGAATATGAAGTAGTATATTTAAGAGGAAGATTAAGTAGTATATTAAAGAGGAATATGAAGTTGTATATTTAAGGGGAATATGAAGTAGTATATTTAAGAGGAATATGAAGTAGTATATTTAAGAGATATATAAAATAGTATATTTAAGAGAAATATGCAGTTTTATATTTAAGAGGAATATGAAGTAGTATATTTAAAAGGAATATGAAGTAGTATATTTAAGAGGAATATGCAGTAGTGTATTTAAGAGGAAGATGAAGTAGTATATTTAAGAGGAATATGCAGTAGTATATTTAAGAGGAATATGACGTAGTATATTTAAGAGGAATATTAAGTATAATATTTAAGAGGAATATGAAGTCGTATATTTAAGAGGAATATTCAGTATAATATTTAAGAGGAATATTTAGTATAATATTTAAAAGGAATATGTAGTAGTATGTTAAGAGGAATATGAAGTAGTATATTTAAGAGGAATATGAAGTATTATATTTAAGAGGTATATGAAGTATTATACTTAAGAGGAATATGAAGTATTATACTAAAGAGGAATATGAAGTAGTATATTTAAGTGGAATATGAAATAGTATATTTAAAAAGAAAATGATGTAGTATATTTAAGAGGAATATGAAGTAGTATATTTAAGAGAAATATGAAGTATTATATTTGAGAGGAATATGAAGTAGTATATTGAAGAGGAATATGAAGAAGTATATTTAAGAGCAATATGAAGTAGTATATGTAGGAGGAATACGAAGTAGTATATTTAAGAGGAATATGCAGTAGTATATTTAAGAGGAATATGAAGTAGTATATTTAAGAGGAATATGAAGTAGTATATTTAAGAGGAATATGAAGTATTATACTAAAGAGGAATATGAAGTATTATACTAAAGAGGAATATGAAGTAGTATATTTAAGTGGAATATGAAATAGTATATTTAAAAAGAAAATGATGTAGTATATTTAAGAGGAATATGAAGTAGTATATTTAAGAGAAATATGAAGTATTATATTTGAGAGGAATATGAAGAAGTATATTAAAGAGGAATATGAAGAAGTATATTTAAGAGCAATATGAAGTAGTATATATAAGAGGAATACGAAGTAGTATATTTAAGAGGAATATGCAGTAGTATATTTAAGAGGAATATGAAGTAGTATATTTAAGAGGAATATGAAATAGTATATTTAAGAGAAATATGAAGTAGTATATTTTAGAAGAATATGAAGTAGTATATTTAAGAGAAATATGCAGTAGTGTATTTTAGAGTAATATGAAGTAGTATATATAAGAGGAATATGAAGTAATATATTTAAGAGGAATATTAAGTTGTATATTTAAGAGGAATATTAAGTATTATATTTAAGAGGAATATGAAGTAGTATATTTAAGAGGAAGAATAAGTAGTATATTTAAGAGGAATATGAAGTTGTATATTTAAGGGGAATATGAAGTAGTATATTTAAGAGGAATATGAAGTAGTATATTTAAGAGAAATATAAAGTAGTATATTTAAGGGGAATATGCAGTAGTATATTTAAGAGGAATATGAAGTAGTATATTTAAAAGGAATATGAAGTAGTATATTTAACAGGAATATGCAGTAGTGTATTTAAGAGGAAGATGAAGTAGTATATTTAAGAGGAATATGCTGTAGTATATTTAAAAGGAATATGAAGTAGTATATTTAAGAGAAATATGAAGAAGTATATTTAAGAGGAATATGCAGTAATATATTTAAGAGGAATATGAAGTAGCATATTTAAGAGGAATATTAAGTATTATATTTAAGAGGAATATGAAGTCGTATATTTAAGAGGAATATTAAGTATAATATTTAAGAGGAATATTAAGTATAATATTTAAAAGGAATATGCAGTAGTATGTTAAGAGGGATATGAAGTAGTATATTTAAGAAGAATATGAAGTATTATATTTAAGAGGTACATGAAGTAGTATAATTAAGAGGAATATTAAGTATAATATTTAAGAGGAATATTAAGTATAATATTTAAGAGGAATATGCAGTAGTATATTTAAGAGGAATATGAAGTAGTATATTTAAGAGGAATATGAAGTATTATACTAAAGAGGAATATGAAGTATTATACTAAAGAGGAATATGAAGTAGTATATTTAAGTGGAATATGAAATAGTATATTTAAAAAGAATATGAAGTAGTATATTTAAGAGGAATATGAAGTAGTATATTTAAGAGGAATATTAAGTATAATATTTAAGAGGAATATTAAGTATAATATTTAAGAAGAATATGCAGTAGTAGATTTAAGAGGAATATGAAGTAGTATGTTTAAGAGATATATGAAGTTTTATATTTGAGAGGATTATGAAGTAGTATATTAAAGAGGAACATGAAGAAGTATATTTAAGAGCAATATAAAGTAGTATATTAAAGAGGAATATGAAGTAGTATATTTAAGAGGAATATGCAGTAGTATATTTAAGAGAAATATGAAGTATTATATTTGAGAGGAATATGAAGTAGTATATTAAAGAGGAATATGAAGAAGTATATTTAAGAGCAATATGAAGTAGTATATCTAAGAGGAATATGAAGTAATATATTTAAGAGGAATATGCAGTATTATATTTAAGAGGAATATGAAGTAGTATATTTAAGAGGAATATGAAATAGTATATTTAAAAGAAATATGAAGTAGTATATTTTAGAAGAATATGAAGTAGTATATTTAAGAGAAATATACAGTAGTGTATTTTAGAGTAATATGAAGTAGTATATATAAGAGGTATATGAAGTAGTATATTTGAGAGGAATATGAAGTAGTATATTAAAGAGGAATATGAAGAAGTATATTTAAGACCAATATGAAGTAGTATATGTAGGAGGAATACGAAGTAGTATATTTAAGAGGAATATGCAGTAGTATATTTAATTGAAATATGCAGTAGTATATTTAAGAGGAATATGAAGTAGTATTTTTAATAGGAATATGAAGTAGAATATTTAAGAGGAATATGAAGTAGTATAGTTAAGAGGAATATGAAGTAGTATATTTAAGAGGAATATGAAGTAGTATATTTAAGAGAAATATAAAGTAGCATATTTAAGAGGAATATGCAGTAATATATTTAAGAGGAATATGAAGTAGTATTTTTAAGAGGAATATGAAGCACTATATTTAAGAGGAATATGAAGTAATATATTTAAGAGGAATATTAAGTAGTATATTTAAGAGGAATATTAAGTATTATATTTAAGAGGAATATGAAGTAGTATATTTAAGAGGAAGATTAAGTAGTATATTTAAGAGGAATATGAAGTAGTATATTTAAGAGAAATATGAAGAAGTATATTTAAGAGGAATATGCAGTAATATATTTAAGAGGAATATGAAGTAGTATATTTAAGAGGAATATGAAGCACTATATTTAAGAGGAATATGAAGTAATATATTTAAGAGGAATATTAAGTGGTATATTTAAGAGGAATATTAAGTATTATATTTAAGAGGAGTATGAAGTAGTATATTTAAGAGGAAGATTAAGTAGTATATTTAAGAGGAATATGAAGTTGTATATTTAAGGGGAATATGAAGTAGTATATTTAAGAGGAATATGAAGTAGTATATTTAAGAGAAATATAAAGTAGCATATTTAAGAGGAATATGCAGTAGTATATTTAAGAGGAATATGAAGTAGTATATTTAAAAGGAATATGAAGTAGTATATTTAAGAGGAATATGCAGTAGTGTATTTAAGAGGAAGATGAAGTAGTATATTTAAGAGGAATATGCTGTAGTATATTTAAGAGGAATATGAAGTAGTATATTTAAGAGAAATATGAAGAAGTATATTTAAGAGGAATATGCAGTAGTATATTTAAGAGGAATATGAAGTAGTATATTTAAGAGGAATATTAAGTATAATATTTAAAAGGAATATGTAATAGTATGTTAAGAGGAATATAAAGTAGTATATTTAAGAGGAATATGAAGTATTATATTTAAGAAGTATATGAAGTAGTATATTTAAGAGGAATATTAAGTATAATATTTAAGAGGAATATTAAGTGTAATATTTAAGAGGAATATTCAGTAGTATATTTAAGAGGAATATGAAGTAGTATAGTTAAGAGGAATATGAAGTATTATACTAAAGAGGAATATGAAGTATTATACTAAAGAGGAATATGAAGTAGTATATTTAAGTGGAATATGAAATAATATATTTAAAAAGAATATGAAGTAGTATATTTAAGAGGAATATGAAGTAGTATATTTAAGAGAAATATGAAGTATTATATTTGAGAGGAATATGAAGTAGTATATTAAAGAGGAATATGAAGAAGTATATTTAAGAGCAATATGAAGTAGTATATCTAAGAGGAATATGAAGTAATATATTTAAGAGGAATATGCAGTATTATATTTAAGAGGAATATGAAGTAGTATATTTAAGAGGAATATGAAATAGTATATTTAAAAGAAATATGAAGTAGTATATTTTAGAAGAATATGAAGTAGTATATTTAAGAGAAATATACAGTAGTGTATTTTAGAGTAATATGAAGTAGTATATATAAGAGGTATATGAAGTAGTATATTTGAGAGGAATATGAAGTAGTATATTAAAGAGGAATATGAAGAAGTATATTTAAGACCAATATGAAGTAGTATATTTAAGAGGAATATGAAGTAGTATATTTAAGAGGAATATGAAGTAGTATATTTAAGAGGAATATGCAGAAGTATATTTAAGAGGAACATTAAGTATTATATTTAAGAGGAATATGCAGTAGTATATTTAAGAGAAATATGAAGTAGTATATTTGAGAGGAATATGAAGTAGTATATTTAAGAGTAATATGAAGTAGTATATTTAATTGTAATATGTAGTAGTATATTTAAGAGGAATATGAAGTAGTATATTTAATAGGAATATGAAGTAGAATATTTAAGAGGAATATGAAGTAGTATAGTTAAGAGGAATATGAAGTAGTATATTTAAGAGGAATATGAAGTTGTATATTTAAGAGAAATATGTAGTAGTATATTTAAGAGGAATATGAAGCACTATATTTAAGACCAATATGAAGTAGTAATATATTTAAGAGGAATATTAAGTAGTATATTTAAGAGGAATATTAAGTATTATATTTAAGAGGAATATGAAGTAGTATATTTAAGAGGAAGATTAAGTAGTATATTTAAGAGGAATATGAAGTTGTATATTTAAGGGGAATATGAAGTAGTATATTTAAGAGGAATATGAAGTAGTATATTTAAGAGAAATATAAAGTAGTATATTTAAGAGGAATATGCAGCAGTGTATTTAAGAGGAATATGAAGTAGTATTTTTAAGAGGAATATGAAGCACTATATTTAAGAGGAATATGAAGTAATATATTTAAGAGGAATATTAAGTAGTATATTTAAGAGGAATATTAAGTATTATATTTAAGAGGAATATGAAGTAGTATATTTAAGAGGAAGATTAAGTAGTATATTTAAGAGGAATATGAAGTAGTATATTTAAGAGAAATATGAAGAAGTATATTTAAGAGGAATATGCAGTAATATATTTAAGAGGAATATGAAGTAGTATATTTAAGAGGAATATGAAGCACTATATTTAAGAGGAATATGAAGTAATATATTTAAGAGGAATATTAAGTGGTATATTTAAGAGGAATATTAAGTATTATATTTAAGAGGAGTATGAAGTAGTATATTTAAGAGGAAGATTAAGTAGTATATTTAAGAGGAATATGAAGTTGTATATTTAAGGGGAATATGAAGTAGTATATTTAAGAGGAATATGAAGTAGTATATTTAAGAGAAATATAAAGTAGCATATTTAAGAGGAATATGCAGTAGTATATTTAAGAGGAATATGAAGTAGTATATTTAAAAGGAATATGAAGTAGTATATTTAAGAGGAATATGCAGTAGTGTATTTAAGAGGAAGATGAAGTAGTATATTTAAGAGGAATATGCTGTAGTATATTTAAGAGGAATATGAAGTAGTATATTTAAGAGAAATATGAAGAAGTATATTTAAGAGGAATATGCAGTAGTATATTTAAGAGGAATATGAAGTAGTATATTTAAGAGGAATATTAAGTATAATATTTAAAAGGAATATGTAATAGTATGTTAAGAGGAATATAAAGTAGTATATTTAAGAGGAATATGAAGTATTATATTTAAGAAGTATATGAAGTAGTATATTTAAGAGGAATATTAAGTATAATATTTAAGAGGAATATTAAGTGTAATATTTAAGAGGAATATTCAGTAGTATATTTAAGAGGAATATGAAGTAGTATAGTTAAGAGGAATATGAAGTATTATACTAAAGAGGAATATGAAGTATTATACTAAAGAGGAATATGAAGTAGTATATTTAAGTGGAATATGAAATAATATATTTAAAAAGAATATGAAGTAGTATATTTAAGAGGAATATGAAGTAGTATATTTAAGAGAAATATGAAGTATTATATTTGAGAGGAATATGAAGTAGTATATTAAAGAGGAATATGAAGAAGTATATTTAAGAGCAATATGAAGTAGTATATCTAAGAGGAATATGAAGTAATATATTTAAGAGGAATATGCAGTATTATATTTAAGAGGAATATGAAGTAGTATATTTAAGAGGAATATGAAATAGTATATTTAAAAGAAATATGAAGTAGTATATTTTAGAAGAATATGAAGTAGTATATTTAAGAGAAATATACAGTAGTGTATTTTAGAGTAATATGAAGTAGTATATATAAGAGGTATATGAAGTAGTATATTTGAGAGGAATATGAAGTAGTATATTAAAGAGGAATATGAAGAAGTATATTTAAGACCAATATGAAGTAGTATATTTAAGAGGAATATGAAGTAGTATATTTAAGAGGAATATGAAGTAGTATATTTAAGAGGAATATGCAGAAGTATATTTAAGAGGAACATTAAGTATTATATTTAAGAGGAATATGCAGTAGTATATTTAAGAGAAATATGAAGTAGTATATTTGAGAGGAATATGAAGTAGTATATTTAAGAGTAATATGAAGTAGTATATTTAATTGTAATATGTAGTAGTATATTTAAGAGGAATATGAAGTAGTATATTTAATAGGAATATGAAGTAGAATATTTAAGAGGAATATGAAGTAGTATAGTTAAGAGGAATATGAAGTAGTATATTTAAGAGGAATATGAAGTTGTATATTTAAGAGAAATATGTAGTAGTATATTTAAGAGGAATATGAAGCACTATATTTAAGACCAATATGAAGTAGTAATATATTTAAGAGGAATATTAAGTAGTATATTTAAGAGGAATATTAAGTATTATATTTAAGAGGAATATGAAGTAGTATATTTAAGAGGAAGATTAAGTAGTATATTTAAGAGGAATATGAAGTTGTATATTTAAGGGGAATATGAAGTAGTATATTTAAGAGGAATATGAAGTAGTATATTTAAGAGAAATATAAAGTAGTATATTTAAGAGGAATATGCAGCAGTGTATTTAAGAGGAATATGAAGTAGTGTATTTAAAAGGAATATGAAGTAGTATATTTAAGAGGAATTTGCTGTAGTATATTTAAGACGAATATGAAGTAGTATATTTAAGAGAAATATGAAGAAGTATATAAAAGAGGAATATGCAGTGGTATATTTAAGAGGAATATGAAGTAGTATATTTAAGAGGAATATTAAGTATTATATTTAAGAGGAATATGAAGTCGTATATTTAAGAGGAATAATAAGTATAATATTTAAGAGGAATATTAAGTATAATATTTAAAAGGAATATGCAGTAGTATGTGAAGAGGAATATGAAGTATTATATTTAAGAGGAATATGAAGTATTATATTTAAGAGGTATATGAAGTAGTATATTTAAGAGGAATATTAAGTATAATATTTAAGAGGAATATTAAGTATAATATTTAAGAGGAATATGCAGTAGTATATTTAAGAGGAATATGAAGTAGTATATTTAAGAGAAATATGAAGTATTATATTTGAGAGGAATATGAAGTAGTATATTAAAGAGGAATATGAAGAAATATATTTAAGAGCAATATGAAGTAGTATATTTAAGAGAAATATGAAGTAGTATATTTAAGAGGAATATTTAAGAGGAATATTAAGTATAAAATTTAAGAGGAATATGCAGTAGTATATTTAATAGGAATATGAAGTAGAATATTTAAGAGGAATATGAAGTAGTATAGTTAAGAGGAATATGAAGTATTATATTTAAGAGGTATATGAAGTAGTATATTTAAGAGGAATATTAAGTATAATATTTAAGAGGAATATTAAGTAGTATATTTAAGAGGAATATGAAGTTGTATATTTAAGGGGAATATGAAGTAGTATATTTAAGAGGAATATGAAGTAGTATATTTAAGAGAAATATAAAGTAGTACATTTAAGAGGAATATGCAGTAGTGTATTTAAGAGGAATATGAAGTAGTATATTTAAAAGGAATATGAAGTAGTATATTTAAGAGGAATATGCTGTAGTATATTTAAGACGAATATGAAGTAGTATATTTAAGAGGAATATGAAGTAGTATATTTAAGAGGAATATTAAGTATAATATTTAAGAGGAATATTAAGTATAATATTTAAGAAGAATATGCAGTAGTATATTTAAGAGAAATATGAAGTATTATATTTGAGAGGAATATGAAGTAGTATATTAAAGAGGAATATGAAGAAGTATATTTAAGAGCAATATGAAGTAGTATATTCATATTGCTCTTCAATATACTTCTTCATATTCCTCTTTAATATACTACTTCATATTCCTCTCAAATAATATGAAGTAGTATATTTAGGAGGAATATGAAGTATTATACTAAAGAGGAATATGAAGTATTATACTAAAGAGTAATATGAAGTAGTATATTTAAGTGGAATATGAAATAGTATATTTAAAAAGAATATGAAGTAGTATATTTAAGAGGAATATGAAGTAGTATATTTAAGAGGAATATTAAGTATAATATTTAAGAGGAATATTAAGTATAATATTTAAGAAGAATATGCAGTAGTATATTTAAGAGGAATATGAAGTAGTATATTTAACAGAAATATGAAGTAGTATATTAAAGAGGAATATGAAGAAGTATATTTAAGAGCAATATGAAGTAGTACATTTAAGAGGAATATGAAGTAGTATATTTAATAGGAATGAGCACTGGTATATTAAAGAGACATATGAAGTAGTATATATAAGATGAATATGAAGTAGTATATTTAAGAGGAATATGAATTAGTATATTTAAGAGGAATATGAAGTAGTATATTTAAGAGGAATATGAAGTAGTATATTTAAGAGGAATATGAAGTAGTATATTTAAGAGACATATGAAGTAGTATATATAAGATGAATATGAAGTAGTATATTTAAGAGGAATATGAAGTAGTATATTTAAGAGAAATATGAAGTAGTATATTTGAGAGGAATATGAAGTAGTATATTTAAGAAGAATATGCAGTAGTATGTTTAAGAGTAATATGAAGTAGTATATTTAATTGGAATATGCAGTAGTATATTTAAGAGGAACATGAAGTAGTATATTTAATAGGAATATGAAGTAGAATATTTAAGAGGAATATGAAGTAGTATAGTTAAGAGGAATATGAAGTAGTATATTTAAAAGTAATATGAAGTAGTTTATTTAAAAGAAATATGTAGTAGTACATTTAAGAGGAATATGAAGCACTATATTTAAGAGGAATATGAAGTAATATATTTAAGAGGAATATTAAGTAGTATATTTAAGAGGAATATGAAGTATTATATTTGAGAGGAATATGAAGTAGTATATTAAAGAGGAATATGAAGAAGTATATTTAAGAGCAATATGAAGTAGTATATTTAAGAGGAATATGAAGTAGTATATTTAAGAGGAATGAGCAGTGGTATATTTAAGAGACATATGAAGTAGTATATATAAGATGAATATGAAGTAGTATATTTAAGAGGAATATAAAGTAGTATATTTAAGAGGAATATGAAGTAGTATATGTAAGAGGAATATGAAGTAGTATATTTAAGAGGAATATGAAGTAGTATATTTAAGAGACATATGAAGTAGTATATATAGGATGAATATGAAATAGTATATTTCAGAGGAATATGAAGTAGTATATTTAAGAGAAATATGAAGTAGTATATTTGAGAGGAATATGAAGTAGTATATTTAAGAGGAATATGCAGTAGTATGTTTAAGAGTAATATGAAGTAGTATATTTAATTGGAATATGCAGTAGTATATTTAAGAGGAATATGAAGTAGTATATTTAATAGGAATATGAAGTAGAATATTTAAGAGGAATATGAAGTAGTATAGTTAAGAGGAATATGAAGTAGTATATTTAAGAGGAATATGAAGTAGTATATTTAAAAGAAATATGTAGTAGTACATTTAAGAGGAATATGAAGCACTATATTTAAGAGGAATATGAAGTAATATATTTAAGAGGAATATTAAGTAGTATATTTAAGAGGAATATGAAGTATTATATTTAAGAGGAATATGAAGTAGTATATTTAAGACGAATATGAAGTAGTATATTTAAGAGGAATATTAAGTAGTATATTTAAGAGGAATATGAAGTTGTATATTTAAGGGGAATATGAAGTAGTATATTTAAGAGGAATATGAAGTAGTATATTTAAGAGAAATATAAATTAGTATATTTAAGAGGAATATGCAGAAGTGTATTTAAGAGGAATATGAAGTAGTATATTTAAAAGGAATATGAAGTAGTATATTTAAGAGGAATATGCTGTAGTATATTTAAGAGGAATATGAAGTAGTATATTTAAGAGGAATATGAAGTATTATACTAAAGAGGAATATGAAATATAATACTAAAGAGGAATATGAAGTAGTATATTTAAAAGGAGGATTAATTATAATATTTAAGAAGAATATGCAGTAGTATATTTAAGAGGAATATGAAGTAGTATATTTAAGAGAAATATGAAGTATTATATTTAAGAGGTATATGAAGTAGTATATTTAAGAGGAATATTAAGTATAATATTTAAGAGGAATATTAAGTATAATATTTAAGAGGAATATGCAGTAGTATATTTAAGAGGAATATTTAAGAGGAATATTAAGTATACTATTTAAGAGGAATATGCAGTAGTATATTTAAGAGGAATATGAAGTAGTATATTTAGGAGGAATATGAAGTATTATACTAAAGAGGAATATGAAGTATTATACTAAAGAGGAATATGAAGTAGTATATTTAAGTGGAATATGAAATAGTATATTTAAAAAGAATATAAAGTAGTATATTTAAGAGGAATATGAAGTAGTATATTTAAGAGAAATATTAAGTATAATATTTAAGAGAAATATTACGTATAATATTTAAGAAGAATATGCAGCAGTATATTTAAGAGGAATATGAAGTAGTATATTTAAGAGAAATATAAAGTATTATATTTAAGAGGAATATGAAGTACTGTATTAAAGAGGAATATGAAGAAGTATATTTAAGAGCAATATGAAGTAGTATATTTAAGAGGAATATGAAGTAGTATATTTAAGAGGAATATGCAGTGGTATATTTAAGAGACATATGAAGTAGTATATATAAGATGAATATGAAGTAGTATATTTAAGAGGAATATGAAGTAGTATATTTAAGATGAATATGAAGTAGTATATTTAAGAGGAATATGAAGTAGAATATTTAAGAGGAATATGAAGTAGTATATTAAAGAGACATATGAAGTAGTATATATAAGATGAATATGAAGTAGTATATTTGAGAGGAATATGAAGTAGTATATGTAAGAGGGATATGAAGTATTATACTAAAGAGGAATATGAAGTATTATACTAAAGAGGAATATGAAGTAGTATATTGAAGTGGAATATGAAATAGTATATTTAAAAAGAATATGAAGTAGTATATTTAAGAGGAATATGAAGTGTTATATTTAAGAGAAATATGAAGTATTATATTTGAGAGGAATATGAAGTAGTATATTAAAGAGGAATATGAAGAAGTATATTTAAGAGCAATATGAAGTAGTATATTTAAGAGGAATATGAAGTAGTATATTTAAGAGGAATATGCAGTAGTATATTTTAGACGAATATGAAGTAGTATATTTAAGAGGAATATGAAATAGTATATTTAAGAGATATACATATGAAGTAGTATATTTTAGAAAAATATGAAGTAGTATATTTAAGACCAATATGAAGAAGTATATTTAAGAGTAATATGAAGTAATATATTTGGGAGGAATATGAAGTAGTATATTTAAGAGGAATATGCAGTAGTATATTTAAGAGGAATATTAAGTTTTATATTTAAGAGAAATATGCTGTAGTATATTTAAGAGAAATATGAAGTAGTATATTTGAGAGGAATATGAAGTAGTATATTTAAGAGTAATATGAAGTAGTATATTTAATTGGAATATGCAGTAGTATATTTAAGAGGAATATGAAGTAGTATATTTAATAGGAATATGAAGTAGAATATTTAAGAGGAATATGAAGTAGTATAGTTAAGAAGAATATGAAGTAGTATATTTAAGAGGAATATGAAGTAGTATATTTAAGAGAAATATGTAGTAGTATATTTAAGAGGAATATGAAGCACTATATTTTAGAGGAATATGAAGTAATATATTTAAGAGGAATATTAAGTAGTATATCTAAGAGGAATATTAAGTATAATATTTAAGAGGAATATGAAGTAGTATATTTAAGAGGAAGATTAAGTAGTATATTTAAGAGAAATATGAAGTTGTATATTTAAGGGGAATATGAAGTAGTATATTTAAGAGGAATATGAAGTAATATATTTTAGAGAAATATAAAGTAGTATATTTAAGAGGAATATGCAGTAGTGTATTTAAGACGAATATGAAGTAGTATATTTAAAAGGAATATGAAGTAGTATATTTAAGAGGAATATGCAGTAGTGTATTTAAGAGGAAGATGAAGTAGTATATTTAAGATGAATAAGCTGTAGTATATTTAAGAAGAATATGAAGTAGTATATTTAAGAGAAATATGAAGAAGTATATTTTAGAGGAATATGCAGTAGTATATTTAAGAGGAATATGAAGTAGTATATTTAAGAGGAATATTAAGTATTATGTTTAAGAAGAATATGAAGTCGTATATTTAATAGGAATATGAAGTAGAATATTTAAGAGGAATATTAAGTATAATATTTAAGAGGAATATGCAGTAGTATATTTAAGAGGAATATGAAGTGATATATTTAAGAGGAATATGAAGTATTATACTAAAGAGGAATATGAAGTATTATACTAAAGAGGAATATGAAGTAGTATATTTAAGTGGAATATGAAATAGTATATTTAAAAAGAATATGAAGTAGTTTATTTAAGAGGAATATTAAGTATAATATTTAAGAGGAATATTAAGTATAATATTTAAGAAGAATATGAAATAGTATATTAAAGAGACATATGAAGTAGTATATATAAGATGAATATGAAGTAGTATATTTGAGAGGAATATGAAGTAGTATATGTAAGAGGAATATGAAGTATTATACTAAAGAGGAATATGAAGTATTATACTAAAGAGGAATATGAAGTAGTATATTGAAGTGGAATATGAAATAGTATATTTAAAAAGAATATGAAGTAGTATATTTAAGAGGAATATGAAGTAGTATATTTAAGAGAAATATGAAGTATTATATTTGAGAGGAATATGAAGTAGTATATTAAAGAGGAATATGAAGAAGTATATTTAAGAGCAATATGAAGTAGTATATTTAAGAGGAATATGAAGTAGTATATTTAAGAGGAATATGCAGTAGTATATTTTAGAGGAATATTAAGTAGTATATTTAAGAGGAATATGAAATAGTATATTTAAGAGAAATATGAAGTAGTATATTTTAGAAAAATATGAAGTACGTGTAGTATATTTAAGACCAATATGAAGTAGTATATTTAAGAGGAATATGAAGTAGTATATTTGGGAGGAATATGAAGTAGTATATTTAAGAGGAATATGCAGTAGTATATTTAAGAGAAATATTAAGTTTTATATTTAAGAGAAATATGCTTTAGTATATTTAAGAGAAATATGAAGTAGTATATTTGAGAGGAATATGAAGTAGTATATTTAAGAGTAATATGAAGTAGTATATTTAATTGGAATATGCAGTAGTATATTTAAGAGGAATATGAAGTAGTATATTTAATAGGAATATGAAGTAGAATATTTAAGAGGAATATGAAGTAGTATAGTTAAGAAGAATATGAAGTAGTATATTTAAGAGGAATATGAAGTAGTATATTTAAGAGAAATATGTAGTAGTATATTTAAGAGGAATATGAAGCACTATATTTTAGAGGAATATGAAGTTATATATTTAAGAGGAATATTAAGTAGTATATCTAAGAGGAATATTAAGTATAATATTTAAGAGGAATATGAAGTAGTATATTTAAGAGGAAGATTAAGTAGTATATTTAAGAGAAATATGAAGTTGTATATTTAAGGGGAATATGAAGTAGTATATTTAAGAGGAATATGAAATAATATATTTTAGAGAAATATAAAGTAGTATATTTAAGAGGAATATGCAGTAGTGTATTTAAGACGAATATGAAGTAGTATATTTAAAAGGAATATGAAGTAGTATATTTAAGAGGAATATGCAGTAGTGTATTTAAGAGGAAGATGAAGTAGTATACTTAAGATGAATAAGCTGTAGTATATTTAAGAGGAATATGAAGTAGTATATTTAAGAGAAATATGAAGAAGTATATTTAAGAGGAATATGCAGTAGTATATTTAAGAGGAATATGAAGTAGTATATTTAAGAGGAATATTAAGTATTATATTTAAGAGGAATATGAAGTCGTATATTTAAGAGGAATATTAAGTATAACATTTAAGAGGAATATTATGTATAATATTTAAAAGGAATATGCGGTAGTATGTTAAAAGGAATATGAAGTAGTATATTTAAGAGGAATATGAAGTATTATATTTAAGAGGTTTATGAAGTAGTATATTTAAGAGGAATATTAAGTATAATATTTAAGAGGAATATTAAGTATAATATTTAAGAGGAATATGCAGTAGTATATTTAAGAGGAATATGAAGTGATATATTTAAGAGGAATATGAAGTATTATACTAAAGAGGAATATGAAGTATTATACTAAAGAGGAATATGAAGTAGTATATTTAAGTGGAATATGAAATAGTATATTTAAAAAGAATATGAAGTAGTATATTTTAGAGGAATATGAAGTAGTATATTTAAGAGGAATATTAAGTATAATATTTAAGAGGAATATTAAGTATAATATTTAAGAAGAATATGCAGTAGTATATTTAAGAGGAATATGAAGTAGTATATTTAAGAGAAATATGAAGTTTTATATTTGAGAGGAATATGAAGTAGTATATTAAAGAGGAATATGAAGAAGTATATTCAAGAGGAATATGCAGTAGTATATTTAAGAGGAATATGAAGTAGTATATTTAAGAGGAATATGAAATAGTATATTTAAGAGAAATATGAGTAGCATATTTTAGAAGAATATAAAGTACTATATTTAAGAGAAATATGCAGTAGTGTATTTTAGAGTAATATGAAGTAGTATATTTAAGAGGAATATGAAGTAGTATATTTAAGAGAAATATGAAGAAGTATATTTAAGAGGAATATGCAGTAGTATATTTAAGAGGAATATTAAGTAGTATATTTAAGAGGAATATGAAGTGGTATAATTAAGAGGAATAGTAAGTAGTATATTTAAGAGGAATATTAAGTATTAAATTTAAGAGGAATATGAAGTAGTATATTTAAGAGGAATATGAAGTAGTATATTTAAGAGAAATATGAAGTAGTATATTTTAGAGAAATTTGAAGTAGTATATTTAAGAGGAATATTAAGTAGTATATGAACGAGGAATATGCAGTAGTATATTTAAGAGGAATATGAAATAGTATATTTAAGAGGAATATAAAGTAGTATATTTAAGTTGAATATGAAGTAGTATATTTAAGAGGAATATGCAGTAGAATATTTAAGAAAAATATTATGTATTATATTGTATTTCAGAGGAATATTAAGTATTATATTTAAGAGTAATATGAAGTAGTATATTTAAGAGAATATGAAGTAGTATATGTAAGAGGAATATGCAGTAGTATATTTAAGAGGAATATGAAGTAGTATATTTAAGAGGAATATGCAGTAGTATATTTAAGAGGAATATGCAGTAGTATATTTAAGATGAATATGAAGTAATATATTTAAGAGGAATATGAAGAAGTATATTTAAGAGAAATATTCAGTATTATATTTAAGAGAAATATGAAGTAGTATATTTAAGATTAATATGAAGTAGTATATTTAAGAGGAATATGAAGTAGTATATTTAAGTTGAATATGAAGTAGTATATTTAAGAGGAATATGCAGTAGAATATTTAAGAAAAATATTATGTATTATATTGTATTTCAGAGGAATATTAAGTATTATATTTAAGAGTAATATGAAGTAGTATATTTAAGAGAATATGAAGTAGTATATTTAAGAGGAATATGCAGTATTATATTTAAGAGCAATATGAAGTAGTATATTTAAGAGGAATATGAAGTAAAATATTTAAGAGAAATATGCAGTAGTATATTTAAGAGTAATATGAAGTAGTATATTTAAGAGGAATATGAAGTAGTATATTTAAGAGAAATATGAAGTAGTAAATTTAAGAGGAATATGCAGTAGTATATTTAAGATGAATATTAAGTAGTATATTTAAGAGGAATATGAAGTAGTATAAGTAAGAGGAATATTAAATAGTATATTTAAGAGGAATATTAAGTTTTATATTTAAGAGGAATATGAAGTAGAATATTTAAGAGGAATATGAAGTAGTATATTTAAGAGAAATATGAAGTAGTATATTTAAGAGGAATATTAAGTATTATGTTTAAGAGGAATATGAAGTCGTATATTTAAGAGGAATATTAAGTATAATATTTAAGAGGAATATTATGTATAATATTTAAAAGGAATATGCGGTAGTATGTTAAGAGGAATATGAAGTAGTATATTTAAGAGGAATATGAAGTATTATATTTAAGAGGTTTATGAAGTAGTATATTTAAGAGGAATATTAAGTATAATATTTAAGAGGAATATTAAGTATAATATTTAAGAGGAATATGCAGTAGTATATTTAAGAGGAATATGAAGTGATATATTTAAGAGGAATATGAAGTATTATACTAAAGAGGAATATGAAGTATTATACTAAAGAGGAATATGAAGTAGTATATTTAAGTGGAATATGAAATAGTATATTTAAAAAGAATATGAAGTAGTATATTTAAGAGGAATATTAAGTATAATATTTAAGAGGAATATTAAGTATAATATTTAAGAAGAATATGAAGTAGTATATTAAAGAGACATATGAAGTAGTATATATAAGATGAATATGAAGTAGTATATTTGAGAGGAATATGAAGTAGTATATGTAAGAGGAATATGAAGTATTATACTAAAGAGGAATATGAAGTATTATACTAAAGAGGAATATGAAGTAGTATATTGAAGTGGAATATGAAATAGTATATTTAAAAAGAATATGAAGTAGTATATTAAGAGGAATATGAAGTAGTATATTTAAGAGAAATATGAAGTATTATATTTAAGAGGAATATGAAGTAGTATATTAAAGAGGAATATGAAGAAGTATATTTAAGAGCAATATGAAGTAGTATATTTAAGAGGAATATGAAGTAGTATATTTAAGAGGAATATGCAGTAGTATATTTTAGAGGAATATTAAGTAGTATATTTAAGAGGAATATGAAATAGTATATTTAAGAGAAATATGAAGTAGTATATTTTAGAAAAATATGAAGTAGTATATTTAAGACCAATATGAAGAAGTATATTTAAGAGGAATATGAAGTAGTATATTTGGGAGGAATATGAAGTAGTATATTTAAGAGGAATATGCAGTAGTATATTTAAGAGGAATATTAAGTTTTATATTTAAGAGAAATATGCTGTAGTATATTTAAGAGAAATATGAAGTAGTATATTTGAGAGGAATATGAAGTAGTATATTTAAGAGTAATATGAAGTAGTATATTTAATTGGAATATGCAGTAGTATATTTAAGAGGAATATGAAGTAGTATATTTAATAGGAATATGAAGTAGAATATTTAAGAGGAATATGAAGTAGTATAGTTAAGAAGAATATGAAGTAGTATATTTAAGAGGAATATGAAGTAGTATATTTAAGAGGAATATGAAGCACTATATTTTAGAGGAATATGAAGTAATATATTTAAGAGGAATATTAAGTAGTATATCTAAGAGGAATATTAAGTATAATATTTAAGAGGAATATGAAGTAGTATATTTAAGAGGAAGATTAAGTAGTATATTTAAGAGAAATATGAAGTTGTATATTTAAGGGGAATATGAAGTAGTATATTTAAGAGGAATATGAAGTAATATATTTTAGAGAAATATAAAGTAGTATATTTAAGAGGAATATGCAGTAGTGTATTTAAGACGAATATGAAGTAGTATATTTAAAAGGAATATGAAGTAGTATATTTAAGAGGAATATGCAGTAGTGTATTTAAGAGGAAGATGAAGTAGTATATTTAAGATGAATAAGCTGTAGTATATTTAAGAGGAATATGAAGTAGTATATTTAAGAGAAATATGAAGAAGTATATTTAAGAGGAATATGCAGTAGTATATTTAAGAGGAATATGAAGTAGTATATTTAAGAGGAATATTAAGTATTATATTTAAGAGGAATATGAAGTCGTATATTTAAGAGGAATATTAAGTATAACATTTAAGAGGAATATTATGTATAATATTTAAAAGGAATATGCGGTAGTATGTTAAGAGGAATATGAAGTAGTATATTTAAGAGGAATATGAAGTATTATATTTAAGAGGTTTATGAAGTAGTATATTTAAGAGGAATATTAAGTATAATATTTAAGAGGAATATTAAGTATAATATTTAAGAGGAATATGCAGTAGTATATTTAAGAGGAATATGAAGTGATATATTTAAGAGGAATATGAAGTATTATACTAAAGAGGAATATGAAGTATTATACTAAAGAGGAATATGAAGTAGTATATTTAAGTGGAATATGAAATAGTATATTTAAAAAGAATATGAAGTAGTATATTTTAGAGGAATATGAAGTAGTATATTTAAGAGGAATATTAAGTATAATATTTAAGAGGAATATTAAGTATAATATTTAAGAAGAATATGCAGTAGTATATTTAAGAGGAATATGAAGTAGTATATTTAAGAGAAATATGAAGTATTATATTTGAGAGGAATATGAAGTAGTATATTAAAGAGGAATATGAAGAAGTATATTCAAGAGGAATATGCAGTAGTATATTTAAGAGGAATATGAAGTAGTATATTTAAGAGGAATATGAAATAGTATATTTAAGAGAAATATGAGTAGCATATTTTAGAAGAATATAAAGTAGTATATTTAAGAGAAATATGCAGTAGTGTATTTTAGAGTAATATGAAGTAGTATATTTAAGAGGAATATGAAGTAGTATATTTAAGAGAAATATGAAGAAGTATATTTAAGAGGAATATGCAGTAGTATATTTAAGAGGAATATTAAGTAGTATATTTAAGAGGAATATGAAGTGGTATAATTAAGAGGAATAGTAAGTAGTATATTTAAGAGGAATATTAAGTATTAAATTTAAGAGGAATATGAAGTAGTATATTTAAGAGGAATATGAAGTAGTATATTTAAGAGAAATATGAAGTAGTATATTTTAGAGAAATTTGAAGTAGTATATTTAAGAGGAATATTAAGTAGTATATTAACGAGGAATATGCAGTAGTATATTTAAGAGGAATATGAAATAGTATATTTAAGAGGAATATAAAGTAGTATATTTAAGTTGAATATGAAGTAGTATATTTAAGAGGAATATGCAGAAGAATATTTAAGAAAAATATTATGTATTATATTGTATTTCAGAGGAATATTAAGTATTATATTTAAGAGTAATATGAAGTAGTATATTTAAGAGAATATGAAGTAGTATATGTAAGAGGAATATGCAGTAGTATATTTAAGAGGAATATGAAGTAGTATATTTAAGAGGAATATGCAGTAGTATATTTAAGAGGAATATGCAGTAGTATATTTAAGATGAATATGAAGTAGTATATTTAAGAGGAATATGAAGAAGTATATTTAAAAGAAATATTCAGTATTATATTTAAGAGAAATATGAAGTAGTATATTTAAGATTAATATGAAGTAGTATATTTAAGAGGAATATGAAGTAGTATATTTAAGTTGAATATGAAGTAGTATATTTAAGAGGAATATGCAGTAGAATATTTAAGAAAAATATTATGTATTATATTGTATTTCAGAGGAATATTAAGTATTATATTTAAGAGTAATATGAAGTAGTATATTTAAGAGAATATGAAGTAGTATATTTAAGAGGAATATGCAGTATTATATTTAAGAGCAATATGAAGTAGTATATTTAAGAGGAATATGCTGTAGTATATTTAAGAGGAATATGAAGTAGTATATTTAAGAAAAATATGAAGTAGTATATTTAAGAGAAATATGCAGTAGTATATTTAAGAGGAATATTAACTAGTATATTGAAGAGGAATATTAATTATTATATTTAAGACGAATATGAGGTAGTATATTTAAGAGGCATATGAAGTAGTATATTTAAGGGGAATATGAAGTAGTATATTTAAGAGGAATATGAAGTAGTATATTTAAGAGGAATATGAAGTTATATATTTAAGAGGAACATGCAGTAGTATATTTAAGAGGAATATTAGGTATTACATTTTAGATGAATATTAAGTATTATATTTAAGAGTAATATGAAATAGTATATTTAAGGCGAATATGAAGTAGTATATTTAATAGGAATATTAAGTAGTATATTTAAGAGGAATATTAAGTTTTATATGTAAGAGGAATATAAAGTAATATATTTAAGAGGAATATGAAGTAGTATATTTAAGAGGAATATGAAGTAGTATATTTAAGAGGAATATGAAGTAGTATATTTAAGAGGAATATGAAGTAGTATAATTAAGAGGAATATGAAGTTGTATATTTAAGAGGAATATGCAGTAGTATATTTAAGAGGAATATTAAGTATTATATTTCAGAGGAATATTACGTATTATATTTAAAAGGAATATTAAGTATTATATTTAAGAGGAGTATGGAGTAGTATATTTAAGAGAAATAAGAAGTAGTATATGTAAGAGGAATATGCAGTAGTATATTTAAGAGGAATATGAAGTAGTATATTTAAGAGGAATATGCAGTAGTATATTTAAGAGGAATATGCAGTAGTATATTTAAGATGAATATGAAGTAGTATATTTAAGAGGAATATGAAGAAGTATTTTTAAGAGGGATATGAAGTAGTATATTTAAGAGGAATATGAAGTAAAATATTTAAGAGAAATATGCAGTAGTATATTTAAGAGTAATATGAAGTAGTATATTTAAGAGGAATATGAAGTAGTATATTTAAGAGAAATATGAAGTAGTAAATTTAAGAGGAATATGCAGTAGTATATTTAAGATGAATATTAAGTAGTATATTTAAGAGGAATATGAAGTAGTATAAGTAAGAGGAATATTAAATAGTATATTTAAGAGGAATATTAAGTATTATATTTAAGAGGAATATGAAGTAGAATATTTAAGAGGAATATGAAGTAGTATATTTAAGAGAAATATGAAGTAATATATTTAAGAGAATATGAAGTAGTATATTTAAGAGGATTATGAAGTAGTATATTTAAGAGGAATATGAATTAAATATTATATTTAAGAGAATATGAAGTAGTATATTTAAGAGGCATATGAAGTAGTATATTTAAGGGGAATTTGAAGTAGTATATTTAAGAGGAATATGAAGTATTATATATAAGAGGAATATGAAGTAGTATATTTAAGAGGAATATGCAGTAGTATATTTAAGATGAATATGAAGTTGTATATTTAAGAGGAATATGAAGAAGTATATTTAAGAGGAATATTAAGTATTATATTTAAGAGGAATATAAAGTAGTATATTTAAGAGGAATATAAAGTAGTATATTTAAGAGGAATATGAAATAGTATATTTAAGAGGAATATGAAGTAGTATATTTAAGAGGAATATGAAGTTGTATATTTAAGAGGAATATGCAGTAGTATATTTAAGAGGAATATTAAGTATTATATTTAAGAGGAATATTAAGTATTATATTTAAGAGGAGTATGAAGTAGTATATTTAAGAGAAATAAGAAGTAGTATATTTAAGAGGAATATGAAGTTGTATATTTAAGAGGAATATGCAGTAGTATATTTAAGAGGAATATTAAGTATTATATTTCAGAGGAATATTACGTATTATATTTAAAAGGAATATTAAGTATTATATTTAAGAGGAGTATGGAGTAGTATATTTAAGAGAAATAAGAAGTAGTATATGTAAGAGGAATATGCAGTAGTATATTTAAGAGGAATATGAAGTAGTATATTTAAGAGGAATATGCAGTAGTATATTTAAGAGGAATATGCAGTAGTATATTTAAGATGAATATGAAGTAGTATATTTAAGAGGAATATGAAGAAGTATTTTTAAGAGGGATATGAAGTAGTATATTTAAGAGGAATATGAAGTAAAATATTTAAGAGAAATATGCAGTAGTATATTTAAGAGTAATATGAAGTAGTATATTTAAGAGGAATATGAAGTAGTATATTTAAGAGAAATATGAAGTAGTAAATTTAAGAGGAATATGCAGTAGTATATTTAAGATGAATATTAAGTAGTATATTTAAGAGGAATATGAAGTAGTATAAGTAAGAGGAATATTAAATAGTATATTTAAGAGGAATATTAAGTATTATATTTAAGAGGAATATGAAGTAGAATATTTAAGAGGAATATGAAGTAGTATATTTAAGAGAAATATGAAGTAATATATTTAAGAGAAATTTGAAGTAGTATATTTAAGAGGAATATGAAGTAGTATATTTAAGAGAAATATGAAGTAGTATATTTAAGAGGATTATGAAGTAGTATATTTAAGAGGAATATGAATTAAATATTATATTTAAGAGAATATGAAGTAGTATATTTAAGAGGCATATGAAGTAATATATTTAAGGGGAATATGAAGTAGTATATTTAAGAGGAATATGAAGTATTATATTTAAGAGGAATATGAAGTAGTATATTTAAGAGGAATATGCAGTAGTATATTTAAGAGGAATATTAAGTATAACATTTAAGATGAATAAAAAGTATTATATTTGAGAGTAATATGAAGTAGTATATTTAATGGGAATATGAAGTAGTATATTTAATAGGAATATTAAGTAGTATATTTAAGAGGAATATTAAGTATTATATATAAGAGGAATATAAAGTAATATATTTAAGAGGAATATAATGTAGTATATTTAAGAGGAATATGAAGTAGTATATTTAAGGGGAATATGAAGTAGTATATTTAAGAGGAATATGAAGTAGTATATTTAAGAGGAATATGAAGTAGTATATTTAAGAGGAATATGCAGTAGTATATTTAAGAGGAATATTAAGTATTACATTTAAGATTAATATTAAGTATTATATTTAGAGTAATATGAAGTAGTATATTTAAGAGGAATATGAAGTAGTATATTTATTAGGAATATTAAGTAGTATATTTAAGAGGAATATTAAGTATTATATGTAAGAGGAATATAAAGTTATATATTTAAGAGGAATATGAAGTAGTATATTTAAGAGGAATATGAAGTAGTATATTTAAGAGGAATATGAAATAGTATATTTAAGAGGAATATGAAGTAGTATATTTAAGAGGAATATGAAGTTGTACATTTAAGAGGAATATGCAGTAGTATATGTAAGAGGAATATTAAGTATTATATTTAAGAGGAATATTAAGTATTATATTTAAGAGGAATATTAAGTATTATATTTAAGACGAGTATGAAGTAGTATATTTAAGAGAAATAAGAAGCAGTATATGTAAGAGGAATATGTAGTAGTATATTTAAGAGGAATATGAAGTAGTATATTTGAGAGGAATATGCAGTAGTATATTTAAGATGAATATGAGGTAGTATATTTAAGAGGAATATGAAGTTGTATATTTAAGAGGAATATGCAGTAGTATATTTAAGAGGAATATTAAGTATTATATTTAAGAGGAATATTAAGTATTATATTTAAGAGGAATATTAAGTATTATATTTAAGACGAGTATGAAGTAGTATATTTGAGAGAAATAAGAAGTAGTATATGTAAGAGGAATATGCAGCAGTATATTTAAGAGGAATATGAAGTAGTATATTTAAGAGGAATATGAAGTAGTATATTTAAGAGGAATATGCAGTAGTATATTTCAGATGAATATGAAGTTGTATATTTAAGAGGAATATGAAGAAGTATATATAAGAGGAATATGAAGTAGTATATTTAAGAGAAATATGCAGTAGTATATTTAGGAGTAACATGAAGTAGTATATTTAAGAGGAATATGAAGTAGTATATTTAAGAGAAATATGAAGTAGTATATTTAAGAGGAATATGCAGTAGTACATTTAAGACGAATATAAAGTAGTATATTTAAGAGGAATATGAAGTAGTATAATTAAGAGGAATTTTAAGTAATATATTTAAGAGGAATATTAAGTAGTATATTTAAGAGAAATATGAAGTAGTATATTTAAGAGAACTTTGAAGTAGTATATTTAAGAGGAATATGAAGTAGTATATTTAAGAGAAATATGAAGTAGTATATTTAAGAGGAATATGCAGTAGTATATTTAGGAGGAATATGAAGAAGTATATTTAAGGGGAATATGAAGTAGTATATTTAAGAGGAATATGCAGTAGTATATTTAAGAGGAATATGAAATAGTATATTTTAGAGGAATATGAAGTAGTATATTTAAGAGGAATATGAAGTAGTATATAAGAGGAATATGAAATAGTATATTTAAGGGAAATATTCAGTAGTATATTTAAGAGGAATAAAAAGTAGTATATTTAATAGGATTATGAAGTAGTATATTTAAGCGCAATATGCAGTATTATATTTAAGAGATATATGAAGTAGTATATTTAAGAGGAATATGAAGTAGTATATTTAAAAGGAATATGAATTAGTATATTTAAGATGAATATGAATTAGTATATTTAAGAGGAATATGCAGTAGTATATTTAAGAAGAATATTACTTATTATATTGTATTTAAGAGGAATATTAAGTATTATATTTAAGAGGAATATGAAATAGTATATTTAAGAGAATATGAAGTAGTATATTTTAGAGGAATATGCAGTATTATATTTAAGAGAAATATGAAGTAGTATATTTAAGAGGAATATGCTGTAGTATATTTAAGAGGAATATGAAGTAGTATATTTAAGAGGAATATTAAGTATTATATTTAAGAGAATATGAAGTAGTATATTTAAGAGGAATATGCAGTAGTATATTTAAGAGGAATATTAAGTATTACATTTTAAATGAATAATAAGTATTATATTTAAGAGTAATATGAAGTAGTTAATTTAAGAGGAATATGAAGTTGTATATTTAATAGGAATATTAAGTAGTATATTTAAGAGTAATATTAAGTATTATATATAAGAGGAATATAAAGTAATATATTTAAGACGAATATAAAGTAGTATATTTAAGAGGAATATAAAGTAGTATATTTAAGAGGAATATGAAATAGTATATTTAAGAGGAATATGAAGTAGTATAAGTAAGAGGAATATTAAATAGTATATTTAAGAGGAATATTAAGTATTATATTTAAGAGGAATATGAAGTAGAATATTTAAGAGGAATATGAAGTAGTATATTTAAGAGAAATATGAAGTAATATATTTAAGAGAAATTTGAAGTAGTATATTTAAGAGGAATATGAAGTAGTATATTTAAGAGAAATATGAAGTAGTATATTTAAGAGGATTATGAAGTAGTATATTTAAGAGGAATATGAATTAAATATTATATTTAAGAGAATATGAAGTAGTATATTTAAGAGGCATATGAAGTAGTATATTTAAGGGGAATATGAAGTAGTATATTTAAGAGGAATATGAAGTATTATATATAAGAGGAATATGAAGTAGTATATTTAAGAGGAATATGCAGTAGTATATTTAAGATGAATATGAAGTTGTATATTTAAGAGGAATATGAAGAAGTATATTTAAGAGGAATATTAAGTATTATATTTAAGAGGAATATAAAGTAGTATATTTAAGAGGAATATAAAGTAGTATATTTAAGAGGAATATGAAATAGTATATTTAAGAGGAATATGAAGTAGTATATTTAAGAGGAATATGAAGTTGTATATTTAAGAGGAATATGCAGTAGTATATTTAAGAGGAATATTAAGTATTATATTTAAGAGGAATATTAAGTATTATATTTAAGAGGAGTATGAAGTAGTATATTTAAGAGAAATAAGAAGTAGTATATTTAAGAGGAATATGCAGTAGTATATTTAAGAGGAATATGAAGTAGTATATTTAAGAGGAATATGAAGTAGTATATTTAAGAGGAATATGCAGTAGTATATTTAAGATGAATATGAAGTAGTATATTTAAGAGGAATAGGAAGTAGTATATTTAAGAGGAATATGAAGTAGTATATTTAAGAGGAATATGAAGAAGTATATTTAAGAGGAATATGAATTAGTATATTTAAGAGAAATATGAAGAAGTATATTTAAGAGGAATATGCAGTAGTATATTTAAGAGGAATATGAAGTAGTATATTTAAGATGAATATGAAGAAGTATTATTAAGAGGAATATGCAGTAGTATATTTAACAGGAATATGCAGAAGTATATTTAAGAGGAATATGAAGTAGTATATTTAAGGGGAATATGAAGTAGTATATTTAAGAGGAATATGAAGTAGTATATTTAAGAGGAATATGAAGTAGTATATTTAAGAGGAATATGCAGTAGTATATTTAAGAGGAATATTAAGTATTACATTTAAGATGAAGAATAAGTATTATATGTAAGAGTAATTTGAAGTAGTATATTTAAGAGGAATATGAAGTAGTATATTTAATAGGAATATTAAGTAGTATATTTAAGAGGAATATTAAGTTTTATATATAAGAGGAATATAAAGTAATATGTTTAAGAGGAATATAAAGTAGTATATTTAAGAGGAATATGAAGTAGTATATTTAAGAGGAATATGAAGTAGTATATTTAAGAGTAATATGAAGTAGTATATTTAAGAGAAATATGAAGTTGTATATTTAATAGGAATATGAAGTAGTATATTTAAGAGAAATATGAAGAAGTATATTTAAGAGGAATATGCAGTAGTATATTTAAAAGGAATATGAAGTAGTATATTTAAGATGAATATGAAGTAGTATTATTAAGAGGAATATGCAGTAGTATATGTAACTGGAATATGCAGTAGTATATTTAAGAGGAATATGAAGTAGTATATTTAAGAGGAATATGAAGTAGTATATTTAAGAGGAATATGAAGTAGTATATTTAAGAGGAATATTAGGTATTATATTTAAGAGGCGTATGAAGTAGTATATTTAAGAGAAATAAGAAGTAGTATATTTAAGAGGAATATGCAGTAATATATTTAAGAGGAATATGAAGTAGTACATTTAAGAGGAATATGAAGTAGTGTATATAAGAGGAATATAAAGTAGTATATTTAAGAGGAATATTAAATAGTATATTTAAGAGGAATATTAAGTATTATATTTAAGACGAATATGAAGTAGTATATTTAAGGGGAATATGAAGTAGTATATTTAAGATGAATATGAAGTAGTATATTTAAGATGAATATGAAGTAGTATTATTAAGAGGAATATGCAGTAGTATATTTAACTGGAATATGCAGTAGTATATTTAAGAGGAATATGAAGTAGTATAATTAAGAGGAATATAAAGTAGTATATTTAAGAGAAATATGAAGTAGTATATTTAAGAGGAATATTAAGTATTATATTTAAGTAGAATATGAAGTAGTATATTTAATAGGAATATGAAGTCGTATATTTAAGAGGAATATGCAGTATTATATTTAAGAAGAATATTATTTATTATATTTAAGAGGAATATTAAGTATTATATTTAAGAGGAATATGCAGTATTATATTTAAGAGAAATATGACGTAATATATTTAAGAGAAATATGAAGTAGTATATTTAAGAGGAATATGCAGAAGTATATTTAAGAGGAATATGAAGAAGTATATTTAAGAGGAATATTAAGTATTATATTTAAGAGGAATATGAAGTAGTATATTTAAGAGGCATATGAAGAAATATATTTAAGGGGAATATAAAGTAGTATATTTAAGAGGAATATGAAGTATTATATTTAAGACGAATATGTAGTAGTATATTTAAGAGGAATATGCAGTAGTATATTTAAGAGGAATATTAAGTAGTATATTTAAGAGGAATATGAAGTGGTATAATTAAGAGGAATATTAAGTAGTATATTTAAGAGGAATATTAAGTATTAAATTTAAGAGGAATATGAAGTAGTATATTTAAGAGGAATATGAAGTAGTATATTTAAGAGAAATATGAAGTAGTATATTTTAGAGAAATTTGAAGTAGTATATTTAAGAGGAATATTAAGTAGTATAATTAAGAGAAATATGAAGTAGTATATTTAAGAGGAATATGCAGTAGTATATTTAAGAGGAATATAAAGAAGTATATTTAAGGGGAATATGAAGTAGTATATTTACGAGGAATATGCAGTAGTATATTTAAGAGGAATATGAAGTAGTATATTTAAGAGGAATATGAAGTAGTACATTTAAGAGGAATATGAAGTAGTATATTTAAGAGGAATATGAAGAAGTATATTTAAGGGAAATATTCAGAAGTATATTTAATAGGAATAAAAATTAGTATATTTAAGAGGAATATGAAGTAGTATATTTAAGCTAAATATGCAGTATTATATTTAAGAGAAATATGAAGTAGTATATTTAAGAGTAATATGAAGTAGTATATTTAAGAGGAATATGAAGTAGTATATTTAAGATGAATATAAAGTAGTATATTTAAGAGGAATATGCAGTAGAATATTTAAGAAAAATATTATGTATTATATTGTATGTAAGAGGAATATTAAGTATTATATTTAAGAGTAATATGAAGTAGTATATATATGAGGAATATGAAGTAGTATATTTAAGAGGAATATGAAGTAGTATATATAAGAGGAATATGAAGTAGTATATTTAAGAGTAATATGAAGTAGTATATTTATGAGGAATATGAAGTAGTATATTTAAGAGGAATATGAAGTAGTATATTTAATAGGAATATTAAGTAGTATATTTAATAGGAATATTAAGTAGTATATTTAAGAGGAATATAAAGTATTATATAAGTTAAATATAACGGCATAAAACTCGGCAACATAAAATTTAACATTCCTGAAAACTCATATTTCGTACGAGAACTGTAGAACTAAATCGCTCCCACGAAATATGCTGACGATGCGTCTGGCTATTAACGCGTGAGGCACAGGTAGAGCTTGCACACATAATTGTAACGATATGAATAGTTAGTCTAATTTTGTCTTGCAATAAAATACATTCTTTGTTCTGAACTAAGTAGAAACTTCAAATTGTTTTTTTTATTACATTTTTTGAAGTGAATTATTAACTGGCGCCCAAGCAGGGACCGCTTTCGTGCTAATAAAGTGAATCAAATACAGTGAACATTTAATAAAGTAATTTTTATTGCGAATGTTAGTGAATCCAATTAAACAAAATTACTTAGTGAAAATATTTAAAACTTTGATGAAAAATATCTCTCATCAAATATTCATCACAAAGAATAAATTAATAAAAAAAAAAAAAAAAAATCCCTGTGAAAATATTCAGTGATTTTATTTGTTGTTAGCTTCATATTAGCTACAACAACGTTCCTGTGTGCACTTATTAACATAGTGGCAAGTAGAGGGGATAAAATCCCTTGAATTTCATCCAACAGAGAAGATAAGGAAACGAGGCCCCGAAATCACCTCCAGCTGAAGGAAAAAAGGGAGTTGCTGAACCAAAATTACGTCCGTTAACAGCCGCCTTATCCGTTGGGAGAAAATACCACGAGCGGTTTCACGATCCCGGAAAATATTATTTATCATATGTTAATGTTTCTGTAAGTTCAGTTTACATTATTATTGTCTGACAAGGTATTCTCAATAAAAAGTAAAGACATAGTCTTGAAAACTAATGAATAGAAATAAGTATAGTAAAGTAAAAATTAAGTAAAGTAAAAGTAAAATTAAAATATTTACAAAAAAAAAAATTTCTTAATCAGTACAAGTACTTCTTGATAATTTGAAGAGAAAAAAAAAGTAAAGACATAATTAGTCTTGAAAATAAACATACTCAAAGTAAAATAAATTAAATAAATTAAAGATAAAAATAAATATTGAAATCTTAATATTAAATTAAATAAATAAGTTAATTAAACGAAAAATTATTACAAAAAAAAAAATCTAAAATAAATAACTAAGTTTTCTAATTTTTTATTATTATTGTAATGAAAGTATAGACCGGTAAAGACATAGTCCTCGAACATATTCTTTGTTACACAAAAAAATAATTAAGTTAAATTAATAAACAAATTTTAATTTAATACCAATTTATTTTAAATATCGATTTCAATTAAAATTGAAAGAACTTTTTAAGATTGTTACACAAAAAATAATTAAGTTAAATTAATAAACAAATTTTAATTTAATACCAATTTATTTTAAATATCTATTTCAATTAAAATTGAAAGAACTTTTTAAGATTATCATCCTTTTAGAACAATTTTTTTTTTACTTTAAATTTCATATTTTTTTCCATTTTTTTATCGTTATTGTGAAGTTGAATTTAGTATAAATCTTAAACATGATCCAACCAAGTAAATTAGTAAATCCAACTGACAACCCAGGAACTTTAACTGCCGATAGTCCTCGTCCCAATACCACTAGTAGTTTCGATTTCGAGACTTTAAAAAATATTATCACAGAAATGAGTAGAGGTGCTAATGGTGAAAATAACCTCGGTAATATTAACGACGTAGACCAATCTTATAATGTTAGTCAGTATAAAAACTTGACTGGTATGGACAAAATACCGGACGTGGTAAAAAGTTTGAGGGAATTTTCAGGGCAAGCTGGGGAATATGGCTCCTGGTAAAAGAGTGTTAAAAGGATACTGAACATCTATGACTCCTTAAAGGGAACCACAAAGTACTATGGTATCCTGAGCGTCATTAGGAATAAGATTACCGGTCACGCCGATATGGCCCTTGAATCCTACAATACACCATTGAATTGGCCAAAAATTTCTAAGTGTTTAAATCTGCATTACGCAGACAAGAGGGATCTTGGTACGCTAGAATATCAAATGACCACCTTGATTCAAAGAAATTCTTCTATTCCGGAATTCTATCAGTTAGTTTACCAACATCTTTCTCTGATTCTTAACAAACTCTCATCAATGGATGATATGACGCAAGAATCACTAAATTTAATGACCAGAGCTTACAGAGACAAGGATTAGACACCTTTATTCGGGGACTCAAAGGAGACCTCCCAAGACTTCTAAGCGTTAAAGAACCATCAGATTTACCTGAAGCTCTACATCTTTGCTTAAAGCTTCAAAATATGGACTATCGCATCCACCACAGCCATAGTTCACAAAATAATCGATCTTTTGAACCAGTTCCATCTATACCACCAAGGAAAAATAACTTTAATCCGACACCAATGCCAAGATTAAACTTTTTCCCTCAACTGGTCAATAATCCACAGCAATTACGAAATCCAAATTTGTTTAGGCCAAACCATTTCCAACAGCAATTTAGACCAAATTACTCATCCCAACAGCAATTCAGACCAAATCAATTTCAACCAAAACCGAATCACTTTCAACCCCAAACCAGACAATATCCAAATAATAATAAAATTTTTAATAAACCAGAGCCTATGGAAGTCGATACTTCGCTACGCACGCGCATGGTTAATTATCAAAATAGACCACAAATGCAAAACTTTGACAACAAAAGATTGTCGTCAAATCAGGCTTATCAACCTAACAAATTCCAACGAGTTTTCCATACCGAACAATCTTTAGAAAACTATGATGCTGACGCACTCGAGCATTACGATCATGAAGTCAATAACGCTTTAGAAAATACCAATGAACCCGTGACCGATGACGATTGTCCCCAAGAGAGCCATATCGAGGAGGACGTAGAATCCGACGACATTCATTTTTTAGATTAAAACGCTCTTCCCTTCCTTACCTAGAACATGTAGCGAAGAGCGGGAGAACTTTAAAAATTTTAGGAGATACAGGTTCAAATAAAAATTATATAAAAAAAAAATATATTAGAAACCCAATATTAAACGAAAAACCCTTTCATGCTAATTCAATTGGAGGGAATACGCGTGTAACTCACCACGCTTTTATAAATTTACCAGACCTTCAAGCCGAGAAAATTAAATTTTTTATATTACCAAACCTAACTTCCTTCGACGGAATCCTCGGCAACGACACACTGAAAATACTAGGAGCAGTGATTCACACCGATGAAAATTATATGACAATCCAATCAAATATAAAAATTCCACTAAAACAACATATTTCAGATTCAGTTAATTCTTTGGATATCAGAGATTCTCATATGAGTGTTGAACAAAAACAAAGACTAAACAACGCCATCCAAACATGCCCAACTCTTTTCTCAGACCCTGACGAAAAATTAACCTTCACGTCTACGGTCAAAGGTGAAATTAGAACAAGTAATACAGATTCAGTTTATTCTAAGTCATATCCTTATCCCATGTGTTTAAAAAATGAAGTTGAAAAGCAGGTTAATGAACTGCTTAAAGACGGAATAATTAGACCATCGAGATCTCCATACAACTCACCCGTTTGGATAGTACCGAAAAGAACGGACGCATCGGGCGAAAAAAAATATAGAATGGTGATTGACTACCGCAAACTCAATACCATAACCATACCTGACAGATATCCAATACCAGAAATTAACGAGGTATTAGCAAATTTAGGGGAGAATAAATGGTTTTCAATTATCGACCTCAAAAGTGGTTTCCACCAAATCCCATTAAAGGAGTCCGATATTGAAAAGACTGCATTTTCCATAAACAATGGAAAATACGAGTTCACTCGTCTACCATTTGGACTGAAAAACGCCCCTTCCATTTTCCAAAGAACCCTAAGGTTACATATTGGAAAAAGGTGCTATGTTTATATCGACGATACAATTATTTTTGGGAAAAACCAAGACGAACACTTCCGAAACCTGGAAATGTTATTCAAAATTTTAGAGAACGCAAACATGAAAATCCAACTGGATAAATGTGAATTTTTTCGAACGGAAGTAGAAATTTTAGGATTTATTTTTTAAAGGGAAGGAATTAAGGCCAACCCAAAAAAAGTCGAAGCCATCTCTGACTTTGCCCCACCTAAGACTTTAAGAGATCTTCGATCATTCCTCGGAATGTCAGGATACTACCGCAGATTTATTTGTGATTACGCTAAATTAGCTAAACCCCTGACATCCCTTTTAAGAGGGGAGGATGGACGAGTGTCCAAAACAGCTTCAAAAAATAAAACCGTTCAATTGGACGAAGAAGCAAGAGAATCATTTAACAAACTAAAAAACTCTCTTATCTCTAAAGAAGTCATATTGTCACACCCGAATTTCGAAAACGAATTCGAATTAACCACTGATGCATCTGACTACGCCATAGGCGCCGTCTTATCCCAGAAAAATAGACCAATCACATTTCTTTCTAGAACCTTAAGCAAAACTGAAGAAGCCTATGCGACAAATGAAAAAGAAATGTTAGCCATCATTTGGGCTCTGAACAGCCTCAGAAATTTCCTATACGGATCTAGGAAAGTTATAATTTTCACTGATCACCAGCCACTTACGTTTACCCTAAGCAATAAAAATACAAATAGTAAAATGAAACGCTGGAAATCAATACTCGAAGAATATAATTATGAGTTGAAGTACAAGCCAGGCAAAGCAAATGTCGTAGCTGACTCTTTGTCAAGACCTCCTCAATTATCTCTAGTAAACTCAATGATAGTAACACAACATAGCGATGATAGTTCGGCACAAAATTTGATTCCCTCTGTAGAATCTCCAGTTAATGTCTTTTGAAATCAGCTGATATTACAAATCGGTGAGGTAGAAAACTACGAACTGCAAAATCCTTTTCATAATGTCACCAGACACATTTTTACTAAACAACAATATTCAAAATCCGACATAATCAACATTTTCAAAAAATATCTCAATCCACACATCCTAAACGGACTTTACACGACAGAGCCCTTAATGGGACAAATTCAGCAAATTTACCCACTTCATTTTAATAGCTATCAAATTCGATTCACTCAAACAATAGTAAAAGATATTCAAAATGGGAACGAACAGGACGAAATTATTTTAACTTGTCACAAAAGAGCACATCGAAACGCAGAAGAAAATCGACTTCAGCTTTCGGAAAGATATTACTTCCCGAAGATGACTAAAAAAATTATCCGTTTAGTTAAACAGTGCACCGTGTGCAAAGAAAATAAATATGACAGACACCCAAATAACCAAGTCCTTAACCCGACTCCTATCCCATCGTATCCTGGTCATACGGTATATATCGATATCTATTCCACACAAGGTCACTTAGTTTTCACCTTAATTGACAAATTTACGAAACTCGCCAGAGCTAGTATTATTAATTCAAGATCAATAGAAGATATACGACGACCATTGCGAGATTTATTATTTTTCTATGCCATTCCGCAATTTGTGGTGATCGACAACGAAAAATCTTTAAATTCCGCATCAATAAGGTCCATGATGGAAGATGAGTTAAAAATAACCATTTATAGAACACCTCCATACAAGAGCGAAGTTAACGGTCAGATAGAGCGTTTCCATTCCACCCTATCTGAAATTATGCGATGTCTCCAATCGGACGGGATATCACGCAATTTTGAAAAACTGTTAGAAAGAGCCGTTAACGAATATAATTTCACCATTCACTCGACCACAGGCAAAAAACCGATTGAATTATTTTTTGGAAGAATTCCACACATCAACCCAGACGAATTTGAAAAGATACGTCTCAGTACTATCGAAAAATTAGTAGAAAAACAAAACAAGGACGTTAAATTTCATAATAAAACTAAGAAACCTATAAAAACGTATCAACCAGGACAGATTATTTTTGTCAAACATAACAAACGATTAGGATCTAAACTAACAATCCGTTACAAAAAAGAAATAGTCAAAGAGGACAAAAATTCCGTCGTCATTACTGAATCGGGAAAAACTGTCCATAAAACCAACATCAGAAACTAAAATTCAAACCCTTTCTTTTTCATTTCAGATGTGCGTTTCGCTCTGTTTTGGGCGAAGCTCAAATCCTTGACTACTCCCATTCTCAAATCATTGCAATCAATTTGGGAAAGGCCAAAATTCAAGAGGGAAACTTTAAATTAATTCATGTCGTTGATCTTCAGAACTATCAAAATCTTACGGACGAGATGAAATCGATCCTCGATAACGAAATAATCAAAAAACATCTTTTATTTCCATACCTCACACATGAACTTGATCAAGTCGATAGCCTGTTAAAAAACCTAAAACCACATAGGGCTAAAAGATCTTTCAATTTTATTGGTACCGCTTGGAAATGGATCGCGGGGAGCCCTGATCACCAGGATTTTGAAATAATTAAAGATAAAACAAATAATGTATTAAAAAATAACAATAAGCAAGTAATAATCAATCAACTCCACAATGACAGAATTAATAATCTTACCGATATAACTAATAAAATTTTACAAACTATAAGAAAAGATGATAATTTTAATGACAGAATTGCCTTAAGCATCCAGTATAAATTAAAACTGATTAAAGAAGAATTAATTAACATTAGATATGCCATACATTGGGCTAAATTAGAAATCATAAATTCAATGATATTAACAAAATCAGAAGTTAGACTTGCAACGGATATTTTAGATAATGAAAAATTGCCTTATTCAACACCCGAAGAGGCGTTGGATTTCGCAGAAGTAAAAATTATAACAACCAAATTTTGTCTATTTTATATTGTTTACATACCATTGACTACAAATGAAATTTTTTCGAAACTATTGTTAAAACCAATTAAAAGATATCACATAATTAACTCAATCTTATATAATGAAATCTTAAGAAATAATGAGAATATGTTTGGAATTGTAAAAAATTGTAAAAGTTTTAATTCTCTCACAATTTGTAATCAAATTAATTTAGTCAATATAAAAAACTCTACCTGTATTCCAAATCTGTTAAAAAGCCTTAAAGCCACATGCAATATAGTCAACAATCAACACGTACCGACAGTAGACGAAATCTCTCGAGGGGTCCTGTTATTGAATCAATTTTACGGGAACATCAACATTGAACATGTTCCTCATAAGCTTAACGGAACATTCTTAATCAAGTTCCACAACGCAACTGTATCAATCGAAGGGAAGTCCTACAAGTCAAAGGAACAAACATCGTTGCAAATCCTACCTGCCATACTTCAACCGACGACGTACGAAAAGCAATATCGCGAGGTAACATCATTAGAAATGATGAAGGAACTCCAAATTAACAACACCAACCAGATCGACCTATTACACACAGATAAAACCATTCACCAGGTCATCAGCTACAGTTTGATCTCTATAATTTCTATCACACTTTTGATCCTGTTAGTAAAAAATATTTTCGCTGGCAACAGAAAGGAGGATAAAATAATTCCTAAAGGGAAAGCAGAAGAATCGTTCGAACTCAAGGATGGTTTCGTCACCACAACACCACAAAGAGCTAGACGTCCTTCCACCTCAGAAACAGCAGGTTCCTTAGATCAAATACCGCCAGAGAAACCAAGGCGAAAATTTTACGAATTATAATCGAATGAGGACATTCGAAATTAAGAAGGGAAGAGTTAAATATAACGGCATAAAAACTCGCCAACATAAAATTTAACATTCCTGAAACCTCCTATTTCGTACGAGAACTGTAGAACTAAATCGCTCCCACGGAATATGCCGACGATGCGTCTGGCTATTAACGCGCGAGGCACAGGTAGAGCTTGCACACATAATTGTAACGATATGAATAGTTAGTCTAATTTTGTCTTGCAATAAAATACATTCTTTGTTCTGAACTTAACAGAAAATTCAAATTGTTTTTTTTATTACATTTTTTGAAGTGAATTATTAACTTATATAAGATGAATATAAAGTAATATATTTAAGAGGAATATAAAGTAGTATATTTAAGAGGAATATGAAGTAGTATATTTAAGGGGAATATGAAGTAGTATATTTAAGAGGAATATGAAGTGGTATATTTAAGAGGAATATGAAGTAGTATATTTAAGAGGAATATGCAGTAGTATATTTAAGAGGAATATTAAGTATTACATTTAAGATGAATATTAAGTATTATATTTAAGAGTAATATGAAGTAGTATATATAAGAGGAATATGAAGTAGTATATTTAATAGGAATATTAAGTAGTATATTTAAGAGGAATATTAAGTATTATATGTAAGAGGAATATAAAGTAATATATTTAAGAGGAATATGAAGTAGTATATTTAAGAGGAATATGAAGTAGTATATTTAAGAGGAATATGAAATAGTATATTTAAGAGGAATATGAAGTAGTATATTTAAGAGGAATATGCAGTAGTATATTTAAGAGGAATATTAAGTATTATATTTAAGAGGAATATTAAGTATTATATTTAAGAGGAATATTAAGTATTATATTTAAGACGAGTATGAAGTAGTATATTTAAGAAAAATAAGAAGTAGTATATGTAAGAGGAATATGCAGTAGTGTATTTAAGAGGAATATGAAGTAGTATATTTAAGAGGAATATGAAGTAGTATATTTAAGAGGAATATGCAGTAGCATATTTAAGATGAATATGAAGTAGTATATTTAAGAGGAATATGAAGTTGTATATTTAAGAGGAATATGCAGTAGTATATTTAAGAGGAATATTAAGTATTATATTTAAGAGAAATATTATGTATTATATTTAAGAGGAATATTAAGTATTATATTTAAGACGAGTATGAAGTAGTATATTTAAGAGAAATAAGAAGTAGTATATGTAAGAGGAATATGCAGTAGTATATTTAAGAGGAATATGAAGTAGTATATTTAAGAGGAATATGAAGTAGTATATTTAACAGGAATATGCAGTAGTATATTTAAGATGAATATGAATTAGTATATTTAAGAGGAATATGAAGAAGTATATTTAAGAGGAATATGAAGCAGTATATTTAAGAGAAATATGCAGTAGTATATTTAACAGTAATATGAAGTAGTATATTTAAGAGGAATATGAAGTAGTATATTAAGAGAAATATGAAGTAGTATATTTAAGAGGAATATGCAGTAGTATATTTAAGACGAATATTAAGTAGTATATTTAAGAGGAATATGAAGTAGTATAATTAAGAGGAATTTTAAGTAATATATTTAAGAGGAATATTAAGTAGTATATTTAAGAGAAATATGAAGTAGTATATTTAAGAGAAATTTGAAGTAGTATATTTAAGAGGAATATGAAGTAGTATATTTAAGAGAAATATGAAGTAGTATATTTAAGAGGAATATGCAGTAGTATATTTAAGAGGAATATGAAGAAGTATATTTAAGGGGAATATGAAGTAGTATATTTAAGAGGAATATGCAGTAGTATATTTAAGAGGAATATGAAGTAGTATATTTAAGAGGAATATGAAGTAGTATATTTAAGAGGAATATGAAGTAGTATATTTAAGAGGAATATGAAGTAGTATATTTAAGGGAAATATTCAGTAGTATATTTAAGAGGAATAAAAAGTAGTATATTTAAGAGGATTATGAAGTAGTATATTTAAGCGCAATATGCAGTATTATATTTAAGAGAAATATGAAGTAGTATATTTAAGAGGAATATGAAGTAATATATTTAAGAGGAATATGAATTAGTATATTTAAGATGAATATGAAGTAGTATATTTAAGACGAATATGCAGTAGTATATTTAAGAAGAATATTATTTATTATATTGTATTTAAGAGGAATATTAAGTATAATATTTAAGAGGAATATTAAGTATTATATATATGAGGAGTATGAAGTAGTATATTTAAGAGAAATAAGAAGTAGTATATTTAAGAGGAATATGCAGTAGTATATTTAAGTTGAATATGAAGTAGTATATTTAAGAGGAATATGAAGTAGTATATTTAAGAGGAATATGCAGTAGTATATTTAAGAGGAATATGAAGTAGTATATTTAAGAGGAATAGGAAGTAGTATATTTAAGAGGAATATGAAGTAGTATATTTAAGAGGAATATGAATTAGTATATTTAAGAGGAATATTAAGTAGTATATTTAAGAGGAATATTAAGTATTATATTTAAGACGAATATGAAATAGCATATTTAAGAGGAATATGAAGTAGTATATTTAAGAGGAATATGAAGTAGTATATTTAAGAGAAAAATGAAGAAGTATATTTAAGAGGAATATTAAGTATTATATTTAAGACGAATATGAAATAGTATATTTAAGAGGAATATGAAGTAGTATATTTAAGATGAATATGAAGAAGTATTATTAAGAGGAATATGCAGTAGTATATTTAAGAGGAATATGCAGTATATTTAAGAGGAATATTAAGTATTACATTTAAGATGAAGAAAAAGTATTATATGTAAGAGTAATTTGAAGTAGAATATTTAGGAGGAATATGAAGTAGTATATTTAATAGGAATATTAAGTAGTATATTTAAGAGGAATATTAAGTATTATATATAAGAGGAATATAAAGTAATATATTTAAGAGGAATATAAAGTAGTATATTTAAGAGGAATATGAAGTAGTATATTGAAGAGGAATATGAAGTAGTACATTTAAGATGAATATGAAGTAGTATATTTAAGAGAAATAAGAAGTTGTATATTTAATAGGAATATGAAGTAGTATATTTAAGAGAAATATGAAGAAGTATATTTAAGAGGAATATGCAGTAGTATATTTAAGATGAATATGAAGTAGTATATTTAAGAGGAATATTAAGTATTATATTTAAGAGGAGTATCAAGTAGTATATTTAAGAGAAATAAGAAGTAGTATATTTAAGAGGAATATGCAGTAGTATATTTAAGAGGAATATAAAGTAGTATATTTAAGAGGAATATGAAGTAGTATAATTAAGAGGAATATGCAGTAGTATATTTAAGAGGAATATGAAGTAGTATATTTAAGAGGAATATGAAGTAGTATATTTAAGAGGAATATGAAGTAGTATATTTAAGAGGAATATGAAGTAGTATATTTAAGAGGAATATTAAGTAGTACATTTAAGAGGAATATTAAGTATTATATTTAAGACGAATATGAAGTAGTATATTTAAGGGGAGTATGAAGTAGTATATTTAAGTGGAATATGAAATAGTATATTTAAGAGAAATATGAAGAAGTATATTTAAGAGGAATATGCAGTAGTATATTTAAAAGGAATATGAAGTAGTATAATTAAGATGAGTATGAAGTAGTATTATTAAGAGGAATATGCAGTAGTATATTTAACTGGAATATGCAGTGGTATATTTAAGAGGAATATGAAGTAGTATATTTAAGAGGAATATGCAGTAGTATATTTAAGAGAAATATGAAGTAGTATATTTAAGAGGAATATTAAGTATTATATTTAAGTAGAATATGAAGTAGTATATTTAATAGGAATATGAAGTCGAATATTTAAGAGGAATATGTAGTAGTATATTTAAGAAGAATATTATTTATTATATTTAAGAGGAATATTAAGTATTATATTTAAGAGGAATATGCAGTAATATATTTAAGAGAAATATGAGGTAGTATATTTAAGAGGAATATGCTATAGTATATTTAAGAGGAATATGACGTAATATATTAAAGAGAAATATGAAGTAGTATATTTAAGAGGAATATGCAGTAGTATATTTAAGAGGAATATGAAGAAGTATATTTAAGAGGAATATTAAGTATTATATTTAAGAGGAATATGAAGTAGTATATTTAAGAGGCATATGAAGAAGTATATTTAAAGGGAATATAAAATAGTATATTTAAGAGGAATATGAAGTAGTATATTTAAGAGGAATATGAAGTATTATATTTAAGAGGAATATGAAGTAGTATATTTAAGATGAATATTAAGTAGTATATTAATAGGATTATTAAGTATTATATTTAAGAGGAATATGAAGTAGTATATTTAAGAGAAATATGAATTAGTATATTTAAGAGGAATATGAAGTAGTATATTTAAGAGGAATATGAAGTAGTATATTTAAGAGGAATATGAAGTAGTATATTTAAGAGGTATATGAAGTAGTATATTTAAGAGGAATATGAAGTAGAATATTTAAGAGGAATATTAAGTAGTATATTTAAGAGGAATATTAAGTATTATATTTAAGACGGATATGAAGTAGTATATTTAAGAGGAATATGAAGTAGTATATTTAATAGGAATATGAAGTAGTATATTTAAGAGGAATATGTAGTAGTATATTTAAGAGGAATATGAAGTAGTATATTTAAGAGAAATATGAAGTAGTATATTTAAGAGGAATATGCAGTAGTATATTTAAGTGGAATATGAAGTAGTATATGTAAGAGGAATATGCAGTAGTATATTAAAGAGGAATATGCAGTAGTATATTTAAGAGGAATATGAAGTAGTATATATAAGAGGAATATGAAGTTGTATATTTTAGAGGAATATGCAGTAGTATATTTAAGAGGAATATTAAGTATTATATTTAAGAGGAATATGAAGTAGTATATTTAAGAGAAATATGAAGTAGTATATTTAAGAGGAATATGAAGTAGTATATTTAAGGGGAATATGAAATATTGCTCAATATATTTAAGAGGAATATGCAGTAGTATATTTAAGAGGAATATGAAGTAGTATATTTAAGAGGAATATGCAGTAGTATATTTAAGAGGAATATGAAGTAGTATATTTAAGAGGAATATGAAGTAGTATATTCAAAAGGAATATGAAGTAGTATATTTAAGAGGAATATGAAGTAGTATATTTAAGAGGAATATGAAGTAGTATATTAAAGAGGAATAAATAAGTAGTATATTTAAGAGGAATATTAATTATTATATTTAAGAGGAATATGAAGTAGTATATTTAAGAGGAATATGAAGTAGTATATTTAAGAGGAATATGAAGTAGTATATTTAGGAGGAATATGAAGAAGTATATTTAAGAGAAATATGAAGTAGTACTTTTAAGAGGAATATGCAGTAGTATATTTAAGAGAAATATGAATTAGTATATTTAAGAGGATTATGTACTAGTATATTTAAGAGGAATATGCAGTAGTATAATTAAGAGGAATATGAAGTAGTATATTTAAGAGGCATACGCAGTAGCATATTGAAGAGGAATATGAAGTAGTATATTTAAGAGGCATATGAAGTAGTATATTTAAGACGAATATGCATTAATATATTTAAGAGGAATATGAAGTAGTATATGTAAGAGGAATATGCAGTAGTATATTTAAGAGGAATGTGCAGTAGTATATTTAAGAAGAATATGCAGTAGTATATTTAAGAGGAATATGAAGTAGTATTTTTAAGAGGAATATGAAGTTGTATATTTAAGAGGAAAATGCAGAAGTATATTTAAGAGGAATATTAAGTATTATATTTAAGAGGAATATGAAGTAGTATATTTAATAGGAATATGAAGTCGTATATTTAAGAGGAATATGCAGTAGTATATTCAAGAAGAATATTATTTATTATATTTAAGAGGAATATTAAGTATTATGTTTAAGAGGAATATGAAGTAGTATATTTAAGAGAATATAAAGTATTATATTTAAGAGAAATATGAGGTAGTATATTTAAGAGGAATATGAACTAGTATATTGAAGAGGAATGTGAAGCAGTATTGCTCAATATATTTAAGAGGAATATGCAGTAGTACATTTAAGAGGAATATGCAGTAGTATATTTAAAAGTAATATGAAGTAGTATATTTAAGAGGAATATGAAGTAGTATATTTAAGAGGAATATGAAGTAGTATATTGAAGAGGAATATGAAGCAGTATTGCTCAATATATTTAAGAGGAATATGCAGTAGCATATTTAAGAGGAATATGACGTAATATATTTTAGAGAAATATGAAATAGTATATTTAAGAGGAATATGCTGTAGTATATTTAAGAGGAATATGTAGAAGTATATTTAAGAGGAATATTAAGTTTTACATTTAAGATGAATATTAAGTATTATATTTAAGAGAAATATGAATAAGTATATTTAAGGGGAATATGCAGTAGTATATTTAAGAGGAATATGAAGTAGTATATGTAAGAGTAATATGCAGTAGTATATTTAAGAGGAATATGCAGTAGTATATTGAAGAGGAATATGAAGCAGTATTGCTCAATATATTTAAGAGGAATATGCAGTAGTATATTTAAGAGGAATATGAAGTAGTATATTTGAGAGGAATATGAAGTAGTATATTCAACAGGAATATGAAGTAGTATATATAAGAGGAATATGAAGTTGTATATTTAAGAGGAATATGAAGTAGTATATTTAAGAGGAATATGAAGCAGTATTGCTCAATATATTTAAGAGGAATATGCAGTAGTATATTTAAGAGGAATATGAAGTAGTATATTTAAGAGGATTATGAAGTAGTATATTCAACAGGAATATGAAGTAGTATATTTAAGAGGAATATGAAGTAGTATATTTAAGAGGAATATGAAGTCGTATATTTAAGAGGAATAAATAAGTAGTATATTTAAGAGGAATATTAATTATTATATTTAAGAGGAATATGAAGTAGTATATTTAAGAGGAATATGAAATAGTAAATTTAAGAGAAATATGAAGTAGTATATTTAAGAGTAATATAAAGTAGTATATTGAAAAGGAATATGAAGCAGTATTGCTCAATATATTTAAGAGGAATATGCAGTAGTATATTTAAGAGGAATATGAAGTAGTATATTTAAGAGGAATATGCAGTAGTATATTTAAGAGGAATATGAAGAAGTATATTTAAGAGGAATATGAAGTAGTATATTTAAGAGAAATATGAAGTAGTATATTTAAGAGGAATATGAAGTAGTATATTTAAGAGGAATATGAAGTAGTATATTTAGGAGGAATATGAAGTAGTATATTTAAGAAAAATATGAAGTAGTATATTTAAAAGGAATATGAAGTAGTATATTTAGGAGGAATATGAAGTAGTATATTTAAGAGAAATATGAAGTAATATTTTTAAGAGGAATATGCAGTAGTATATTTAAGAGGAATATGAATTAGTATATTTAAGGGGAATATGAAGTAGTATATTTAAGAGGAATATGCAGTAGTATATTAAAGTGGAATATGAAGTAGTATATTTAAGAGGCATATGCAGTAGCATATTGAAGAGGAATATGAAGTAGTTTATTTAAGAGGCATATGAAGTATTATATTTAAGGCGAATATGCAGTAGTATATTTAAGTGGTATATGAAGTAGTATATGTAAGAGGAATATGCAGTAGTATATTTAAGAGGAATATGCAGTAGTATATTTAAGAGGAATATGCAGTAGTATATTTAAGAGGAATATGAAGTAGTATATTTAAGAGGAATATGAAGTTGTATATTTAAGAGGAATATGCAGTAGTATATTTAAGAGGAATATTAAGTATTATATTTTAGAGGAATATGAAGTAGTATATTTAATAGGAATATGAAGTCATATATTTAAGAGGAATATTAAGTTTTACATTTAAGATGAATATTAAGTATTATATTTAAGAGAAATATGAATAAGTATATTTAAGGGGAATATGCAGTAGAATATTTAAGAGGAATATGAAGTAGTATATGTAAGAGTAATATGCAGTAGTATATTTAAGAGGAATATGCAGTAGTATATTGAAGAGGAATATGAAGCAGTATTGCTCAATATATTTAAGAGGAATATGCAGTAGTATATTTAAGAGGAATATGAAGTAGTATATTTGAGAGGAATATGAAGTAGTATATTCAACAGGAATATGAAGTAGTATATATAAGAGGAATATGAAGTTGTATATTTAAGAGGAATATGAAGTAGTGTATTTAAGAGGAATATGAAGCAGTATTGCTCAATATATTTAAGAGGAATATGCAGTAGTATATTTAAGAGGAATATGAAGTAGTATATTTAAGAGGATTATGAAGTAGTATATTCAACAGGAATATGAAGTAGTATATTTAAGAGGAATATGAAGTAGTATATTTAAGAGGAATATGAAGTAGTATATTTAAGAGGAATAAATAAGTAGTATATTTAAGAGGAATATTAATTATTATATTTAAGAGGAATATGAAGTAGTATATTTAAGAGGAATATGAAATAGTAAATTTAAGAGAAATATGAAGTAGTATATTTAAGAGTAATATAAAGTAGTATATTGAAAAGGAATATGAAGCAGTATTGCTCAATATATTTAAGAGGAATATGCAGTAGTATATTTAAGAGGAATATGAAGTAGTATATTTAAGAGGAATATGCAGTAGTATATTTAAGAGGAATATGAAGAAGTATATTTAAGAGGAATATGAAGTAGTATATTTAAGAGAAATATGAAGTAGTATATTTAAGAGGAATATGAAGTAGTATATTTAAGAGGAATATGAAGTAGTATATTTAGGAGGAATATGAAGTAGTATATTTAAGAAAAATATGAAGTAGTATATTTAAAAGGAATATGAAGTAGTATATTTAGGAGGAATATGAAGTAGTATATTTAAGAGAAATATGAAGTAATATTTTTAAGAGGAATATGCAGTAGTATATTTAAGAGGAATATGAATTAGTATATTTAAGGGGAATATGAAGTAGTATATTTAAGAGGAATATGCAGTAGTATATTAAAGTGGAATATGAAGTAGTATATTTAAGAGGCATATGCAGTAGCATATTGAAGAGGAATATGAAGTAGTTTATTTAAGAGGCATATGAAGTATTATATTTAAGGCGAATATGCAGTAGTATATTTAAGTGGTATATGAAGTAGTATATGTAAGAGGAATATGCAGTAGTATATTTAAGAGGAATATGCAGTAGTATATTTAAGAGGAATATGCAGTAGTATATTTAAGAGGAATATGAAGTAGTATATTTAAGAGGAATATGAAGTTGTATATTTAAGAGGAATATGCAGTAGTATATTTAAGAGGAATATTAAGTATTATATTTTAGAGGAATATGAAGTAGTATATTTAATAGGAATATGAAGTCATATATTTAAGAGGAATATGCAGTAGTATATTTAAGAAGAATATTATTTATTATATTTAAGAGGAATATTAAGTATTATATTTAAGAGGAATATGAAGTAGTATATTTAAGAGAATATGAAGTAGTATATTTAAGAGGAATATGACGTAATATATTTTAGAGAAATATGAAGTAGTATATTTAAGAGGAATATGCAGTTGTATATTTAAGAGGAATATGAATTAGTATATTTAAGAGGAATATTAAGTATTATATTTTAGAGGAATATGAACTAGTATATTTAAGAGGCATATGAAGTAGTATATTTAAGGGGAATTTGAAGTAGTACATTTAAGAGGAATATGAAGTAGCATATTTAACAAGAATATGAAGTAGTATATTTAAGAGGAATATGCAGTAGTATATTTAAGACGAATATTAAGTTTTACATTTAAGATGAATATTAAGTATTATATTTAAGAGTAATATGAAGTAGAATATTTAAGAGGAATATGAAGTAGTATATTTAAGAGGAATATGAAGTAGTATATTTAAGATGAATATGAAGCAGTATATTTAAGAGGAATATTAAGTAGTATATTTAATAGGAATATTAAGTATTATATTTAAGAGGAATTTGAAGTAATATATTTAAGAGGAATATGAAGTAGTATATTTAGGATGAATATTAAGTATTATATTTAAGAGTAATATGAAGTGGTATATTTAAGAGGAATATAAAGAAGTATATTTAAGAGGAATATGAAGTAGTATATTTAGGATGAATATTTAGTTTTATATTTAATAGTTATATGAAGTAGTATATTAAAGAGGAATATGAAGTAGTATATTTAAGAGCAATAAGAAGTAGTATTTTTAAGAGGAATATGCAGTAGTATATTAAAGAGAAATATGACTTAGTATATTTAAGAGGAATATGAACTAGTATATTTAAGAGGAATATGCAGTAGTATAATTAAGAGGAATATGAAGTAGTATATTTAAGAGGCATATGCAGTAGCATATTGAAAGGAATATGAAGTAGTATATTTAAGAGGCATATGAAGTAGTATATTTAAGTGGAATATGCAGTAGTATATTTAAGAGGAATATTAAGTATTATATTTTAGAGGAATATGAAGTAGTATATTTAATAGGAATATGAAGTCATATATTTAAGAGGAATATGCAGTAGTATATTTAAGAAGAATATTATTTATTATATTTAAGAGGAATATTAAGTATTATATTTAAGAGGAATATGAAGTAGTATATTTAAGAGAATATGAAGTAGTCTATTTAAGAGGAATATGACGTAATATATTTTAGAGAAATATGAATTAGTATATTTAAGAGGAATATGCAGTTTTATATTTAAGAGGAATATGAAGTAGTATATTTAAGAGGAATATTAAGTATTATATTTTAGAGGAATATGAACTAGTATATTTAAGAGGCATATGAAGTAGTATATTTAAGGGGAATATGAAGTAGTATATTTAAGAGGAATATGAAGTAGCATATTTAACAAGAATATGAAGTAGTATATTTAAGAGGAATATGCAGTAGTATATTTAAGACGAATATTAAGTTTTACATTTAAGATGAATATTAAGTATTATATTTAAGAGTAATATGAAGTAGAATATTTAAGAGGAATATGAAGTAGTATATTTAAGAGGAATATGAAGTAGTATATTTAAGATGAATATGAAGCAGTATATTTAAGAGGAATATTAAGTAGTATATTTAATAGGAATATTAAGTATTATATTTAAGAGGAATTTGAAGTAATATATTTAAGAGGAATATGAAGTAGTATATTTAGGATGAATATTAAGTATTATATTTAAGAGTAATATGAAGTGGTATATTTAAGAGGAATATAAAGAAGTATATTTAAGAGGAATATGAAGTAGTATATTTAGGATGAATATTTAGTATTATATTTAATAGTTATATGAAGTAGTATATTAAAGAGGAATATGAAGTAGTATATTTAAGAGCAATAAGAAGTAGTATTTTTAAGAGGAATATGCAGTAGTATATTTAAGAGAAATATGACTTAGTATATTTAAGAGGAATATGAACTAGTATATTTAAGAGGAATATGCAGTAGTATAATTAAGAGGAATATGAAGTAGTATATTTAAGAGGCATATGCAGTAGCATATTGAAAGGAATATGAAGTAGTATATTTAAGAGGCATATGAAGTAGTATATTTAAAAGGAATATGCAGTAATATATTTAAGAGGATTATGAAGTAGTATATGTAAGAGGAATATGCAGTAGTATATTTAAGAGGAATATGCAGTACTATATTTAAGAGGAATATGACGTAATATATTTGAGAGAAATATGAAGTTGTATATTTAAGAGGAATATGAAGTCGTATATTTAAGAGGAATATGCAGTAGTATATTTAAGAAGAATATTATTTATTATATTTAAGAGGAATATTAAGTATTATATTTAAGAGGAATGTGAAGTAGTATATTTAAGAGAATATGAACTAGTATATTTAAGAGGAATATGAAGTTGTATATTTAAGAGGCATATGCAGTAGCATATTGAGGAGGAATATGAAGTAGTATATTTAAGAGGAATATGAAGTAGTATATTTAAGAGGAATATGAAGTTGTATATTTAAGAGGAATATGCAGTAGTATATTTAAGAGGAATATTAAGTATTATAGTTAAGAGGAATATGAAGTAGTATATTTAATAGAAATATGAAGTCGTATATTTAAGAGGAATATGCAGTAGTATATTTAAGAAGAATATTATTTATTATATTTAAGAGGAATATTAAGTATTATATTTCAGAGGAATGTGAAGTAGTATATTTAAGAGAATATGAAGTAGTATATTTAAGAGGAATATGCAGTATTATATTTAAGAGAAATATGAGGTAGTATATTTAAGAGGAATATGCTGTAGTATATTTGAGGGGAATATGTCGTAATATATTTTAGTGAAATATGAAGTAGTATATTTAAGAGGAATATGCAGTATTATATTTAAGAGGAATAGGAAGTAGTATATTTAAGAGGAATATTAAGAATTATATTTAAGAGGAATATGAAGTAGTATATTTAAGAGCCATATGAAGTAGTATATTTAAGGGGAATATGAAGTAGTATATTTAAGAGGAATATGAAGTAGTATATTTAAGAGGAATATGAAGTAGTATATTTAAGAGGAATATGCAGTAGTATATTTAAGAGGAATATTAAGTTTTACATTTAAGATGAATATTAAGTATTATATTTATGAGAAATATGAAGTAGTATATTTAAGAGGAATAAGCAGTAGTATATTTAAGAGGAATATGAAGTAGTATATGTAAGAGTAATATGTAGTAGTATATTTAAGAGGAATATGCAGTAGTATATTTAAGAGGAATATGCAGTAGTATATTTAAGAGGAATATGAAGTAGTATATATAAGAGGAATATGAAGTTGTATATTTTAGAGGAATATGCAGTAGTATATTTAAGAGGAATATTAAGTATTATATTTAAGAGGAATATGAAGTAGTAAATTTAAGAGAAATATGAAGTAGTATATTTAAGAGTAATATGAAGTAGTATATTGACGAATATGCAGTAGTATATTTAAGAGGAATATGAATTAGAATATTTAAGAGGAATATGAAGTAGTATATTTAAGAGGAATATGCAGTAGTAAATTTAAGAGGAATATGAAGTAGTATATTTAAGAGGCATATGCAGTAGCATATTGAAGAGGAATATGAAGTAGTTTATTTAAGAGGCATATGAAGTAGTATATTTAAGAGGAATATGCAGTAGTATATTTAAGAGGAATATGAAGTAGTATATGTGAGAGGAATATGCAGTAGTATATTTAAGAGGAATATGCAATAGTATATTTAAGAGGAATATGCAGTAGTATATTTAAGAGGAATATGAAGTAGTATATTTAAGAGGAATATGAAGTTGTATATTTAAGAGGAATAAGCAGTAGTATATTTAAGATGAATATTAAGTATTATATTTAAGAGGAATATGAAGTAGTATATTTAATAGGAATATGAAGTCATATATTTAAGAGGAATATGCAGTAGTATATTTAAGAAGAATATTATTTATTATATTTAAGAGGAATATTAAGTATTATATTTAAGAGGAATATGAAGTAGTATATTTAAGAAAATATGAAGTAGTATATTTAAGAGGAATATGCGGTATTATATTTAAGAGAAATATGAGGTAGTATATTTAAGAGGAATATGCTGTAGTATATTTAAGAGGAATATGACGTAATATATTGTAGAGAAATATGAAGTAGTATATTTAAGAGGAATATGCAGTTGTATATTTAAGAGGAATATGAAGTAGTATATTTAAGAGGAATATTAAGTATTATATTTAAGAGGAATATGAAGTAGTATATTTAAGAGGAATATGAAGTAGTATATTTAAGAGAAATATTAAGTAGTATATTTAATAGGAATATTAAGTATTATATTTAAGAGGAATATGAAGTAGTATATTTAAGAGGAATATGAAGTAGTATATTTGAGAGGAATATGAAGTAATATATTTAAGAGGAATATGAAGTAGTATATTTAAGAGGAATATGCAGTGGTATATTTAAGAGGAACATGAAGTAGTATATTTGAGATGAATATGAAGTAGTATATTTAAGAGGAATATGCAGTAGTATATTTAAGAGAAATTTGAAGTAGTATATTTAAGAGGAATATGAAGTAGTATATTTAAGAGGAATATAAAATAGTATATTTAAGAGGAATATAAAGTAGTATATTTAAGAGGAATATGAAATAGTATATTTAAGAGGAATATGCAGTAGTGTATTTAAGAGGAATATGAAGTAGTATATTTAAGAGGAATATGCAGTAGTATATTTAAGATGAATATGAAGTAATATATTTAAGAGAAATATGAAGTAGTATATTTAGGAGGAATATGAAGTAGTATATTTAAGAGGCATATGAAGTAGTATATTTAAGAGGAATATGCAGTAGTATATTTAAGAGGAATATGAAGTAGTATATGTAAGAGGAATATGCAGTAGTATATTTAAGAGGAATATGCTGTAGTATATTTAAGAGGAATATGACTAATATATTTTAGAGAAATATGAAGTAGTATATTTAAGAGGAATATGCAGTAGTATATTTAAGAGGAATATGAAGTAATATATTTATAAGGAATATTAAGTATTATATTTAAGAGCAATATGAAGTAGTATATTTAAGAGGCATATGAAGTAGTATATTTAAGGGGAATATTAAGTAGTATATTTAAGAGGAATATGAAGTAGTATATTTGAGAGGAATATGAAGTAGTATATTTAAGAAGAATATGAAGTAGTATATTTAAGAGGAATATTAAGTATTACATTTAAGATGAATATTAAGTATTATGTTTAAGAGTAATATGAAGTAGAATATTTAAGAGGAATATGAAGTAGTATATTTAAGAGGAATATGAAGTAGTATATTTAAGAGGAATATGAAGTAGTATATTTAAGAGGAATATAAAGTAGTATATTTAATAGGAATATTAAGTATTATATTTAAGAGGAATATGAAGTAATATATTTAAGAGGAATATGAAGTAGTATATTTAGGATGAATATTAAGTATTATATTTAAGAGTAATATGAAGTGGTATATTTAAGAGGAAAATGAAGTAGTATATTTAAGAGGAATATGAAGTAGTATATTTAAGAGGAATATGAAGTAGTATATTTAAGAGAAATATGAAGTAGTATATTTAAGAGGAATATGAAGTAGTATATTTAAGAGGAATATGCAGTAGTATATTTGAGAGGAATATGAAGTAATATATGTAAGAGGAATATGCAGTAGTATATTAAAGAGGAATATGAAGTAGTATATTTAAGAGTAATATGAAGTAGTATATTTAAGAAGAATATGCAGTGGTATATTTAAGAGGAACATGAAGTAGTATATTTAAGAGGAATATGAAGTAGTATATTTAAGAGGAACATGCAGTAGTATATTTAAGAGGAATATGAAGTAGTATATTTAAGAGGAATATGAAGTAGTATATTTAAGAGGAATATGAAATAGTATATTTAAGAGGAATATTAAGTATTATATTTAAGACGGATATGAAGTAGTATATTGAAGAGGAATATGAAGTAGTATATTTAAGAGGAATATGAAGTAGTATATTTAAGAGGAATATGAAGTTGTATATTTAAGAGGAATATGAAGTAGTATATTTAAGAGAAATATGAAGTAGTATATTTAAGAGGAAAATGCAGTAGTGTATTTAAGAGGAATATGAAGTAGTATATTTAAGAGGAATATGAAGTAGTTTATTTAAGAGAAATATGAAGTAGTATATTTAAGAGAAATATGAAGTAGTGTATTTAAGAGGAATATGAAGTAGTATATTTAAGAGGCATATGAAGTAGTATATTTAAGAGGAATATGTAGTAGTGTATTTAAGAGGAATATGAAGTAGTATATGTAAGAGGAATATGCAGTAGTATATTTAAGAGGAATCTTAAGTAGTATATTTAAGAGGAATATGCAGTAGTATATTTAAGAGGAATATGAAGTAGTATATATAAGAGTAATATGAAGTTGTATATTTAAGAGGAATATTAATTATTATATTTAAGTAGAATATTAAGTTTTACATCTAAGAGGAATATGAAGTAGTATATTTAAGAGGAATATGAAGTAGTATATTTAAAAGGAATATGAAGTAGTATATTTAAGACGAATATGAAGTAGTATTGCTCAATATATTTAAGAGGAATATGCAGAAGTATATTTAAGAGGAATATGAAGTAATATATTTACGAGGAATATGCAGTAGTATATTTAAGAGAATTATGAAGTAGAATATTTAAGAGAAATATGAAGTAGTATATTTAAGAGTAATATGAAGTAGTATATTGACGAATATGCAGTAGTATATTTAAGAGGAATATGAATTAGAATATTTAAGAGGAATATGAAGTAGTATATTTAAGAGGAATATGCAGTAGTAAATTTAAGAGGAATATGAAGTAGTATATTTAAGAGGCATATGCAGTAGCATATTGAAGAGGAATATGAAGTAGTTTATTTAAGAGGCATATGAAGTAGTATATTTAAGAGGAATATGCAGTAGTATATTTAAGAGGAATATGAAGTAGTATATGTGAGAGGAATATGCAGTAGTATATTTAAGAGGAATATGCAATAGTATATTTAAGAGGAATATGCAGTAGTATATTTAAGAGGAATATGAAGTAGTATATTTAAGAGGAATATGAAGTTGTATATTTAAGAGGAATAAGCAGTAGTATATTTAAGATGAATATTAAGTATTATATTTAAGAGGAATATGAAGTAGTATATTTAATAGGAATATGAAGTCATATATTTAAGAGGAATATGCAGTAGTATATTTAAGAAGAATATTATTTATTATATTTAAGAGGAATATTAAGTATTATATTTAAGAGGAATATGAAGTAGTATATTTAACAAAATATGAAGTAGTATATTTAAGAGGAATATGCGGTATTATATTTAAGAGAAATATGAGGTAGTATATTTAAGAGGAATATGCTGTAGTATATTTAAGAGGAATATGACGTAATATATTTTAGAGAAATATGAAGTAGTATATTTAAGAGGAATATGCAGTTGTATATTTAAGAGGAATATGAAGTAGTATATTTAAGAGGAATATTAAGTATTATATTTAAGAGGAATATGAAGTAGTATATTTAAGAGGAATATGAAGTTGTATATTTAAGAGAAATATTAAGTAGTATATTTAATAGGAATATTAAGTATTATATTTAAGAGGAATATGAAGTAGTATATTTAAGAGGAATATGAAGTAGTATATTTGAGAGGAATATGAAGTAATATATTTAAGAGGAATATGAAGTAGTATATTTAAGAGGAATATGCAGTGGTATATTTAAGAGGAACATGAAGTAGTATATTTGAGATGAATATGAAGTAGTATATTTAAGAGGAATATGCAGTAGTATATTTAAGAGAAATTTGAAGTAGTATATTTAAGAGGAATATGAAGTAGTATATTTAAGAGGAATATAAAATAGTATATTTAAGAGGAATATAAAGTAGTATATTTAAGAGGAATATGAAATAGTATATTTAAGAGGAATATGCAGTAGTGTATTTAAGAGGAATATGAAGTAGTATATTTAAGAGGAAAATGCAGTAGTATATTTAAGATGAATATGAAGTAATATATTTAAGAGAAATATGAAGTAGTATATTTAGGAGGAATATGAAGTAGTATATTTAAGAGGCATATGAAGTAGTATATTTAAGAGGAATATGCAGTAGTATATTTAAGAGGAATATGAAGTAGTATATGTAAGAGGAATATGCAGTAGTATATTTAAGAGGAATATGCTGTAGTATATTTAAGAGGAATATGACTAATATATTTTAGAGAAATACGAAGTAGTATATTTAAGAGGAATATGCAGTAGTATATTTAAGAGGAATATGAAGTAATATATTTATAAGGAATATTAAGTATTATATTTAAGAGCAATATGAAGTAGTATATTTAAGAGGCATATGAAGTAGTATATTTAAGGGGAATATTAAGTAGTATATTTAAGAGGAATATGAAGTAGTATATTTGAGAGGAATATGAAGTAGTATATTTAAGAGGAATATGAAGTAGTATATTTAAGAGGAATATTAAGTATTACATTTAAGATGAATATTAAGTATTATGTTTAAGAGTAATATGAAGTAGAATATTTAAGAGGAATATGAAGTAGTATATTTAAGAGGAATATGAAGTAGTATATTTAAGAGGAATATGAAGTAGTATATTTAAGAGGAATATAAAGTAGTATATTTAATAGGAATATTAAGTATTATATTTAAGAGGAATATGAAGTAATATATTTAAGAGGAATATGAAGTAGTATATTTAGGATGAATATTAAGTATTATATTTAAGAGTAATATGAAGTGGTATATTTAAGAGGAATATGAAGTAGTATATTTAAGAGGAATATGAAGTAGTATATTTAAGAGGAATATGAAGTAGTATATTTAAGAGAAATATGAAGTAGTATATTTAAGAGGAATATGAAGTAGTATATTTAAGAGGAATATGCAGTAGTATATTTGAGAGGAATATGAAGTAATATATGTAAGAGGAATATGCAGTAGTATATTAAAGAGGAATATGAAGTAGTATATTTAAGAGTAATATGAAGTAGTATATTTAAGAAGAATATGCAGTGGTATATTTAAGAGGAGCATGAAGTAGTATATTTAAGAGGAATATGAAGTAGTATATTTAAGAGGAACATGCAGTAGTATATTTAAGAGGAATATGAAGTAGTATATTTAAGAGGAATATGAAGTAGTATATTTAAGAGGAATATGAAATAGTATATTTAAGAGGAATATTAAGTATTATATTTAAGACGGATATGAAGTAGTATATTGAAGAGGAATATGAAGTAGTATATTTAAGAGGAATATGAAGTAGTATATTTAAGAGGAATATGAAGTAGTATATTTAAGAGGAATATGAAGTAGTATATTTAAGAGAAATATGAAGTAGTATATTTAAGAGAAAAATGCAGTAGTGTATTTAAGAGGAATATGAAGTAGTATATTTAAGAGGAATATGAAGTAGTTTATTTAAGAGAAATATGAAGTAGTATATTTAAGAGAAATATGAAGTAGTGTATTTAAGAGGAATATGAAGTAGTATATTTAAGAGTCATATGAAGTAGTATATTTAAGAGGAATATGAAGTAGTATATTTAAGAGGAATATGAAATAGTATATTTAAGAGGAATCTTAAGTAGTATATTTAAGAGGAATATGCAGTAGTATATTTAAGAGGAATATGAAGTAGTATATATAAGAGTAATATGAAGTTGTATATTTAAGAGGAATATTAATTATTATATTTAAGTAGAATATTAAGTTTTACATCTAAGAGGAATATGAAGTAGTATATTTAAGAGGAATATGAAGTAGTATATTTAAAAGGAATATGAAGTAGTATATTTAAGAGGAATATGAAGTAGTATTGCTCAATATATTTAAGAGGAATATGCAGAAGTATATTTAAGAGGAATATGAAGTAATATATTTACGAGGAATATGCAGTAGTATATTTAAGAGAATTATGAAGTAGAATATTTAAGAGGAATATGAAGTAGTATATTTAGGAGAAATATGAAGTATTATATTTAAGAGGAATATGAAGTAGTTTATGTAAGAGGAATATGCAGTAGTATATTTAAGAGGAATATTAAGTAGTATATTTAAGAGGAATATGCAGTAGTATATTTAAGAGTAATATGAAGTAGAATATTTAAGAGGAATATGAGGTAGTATATTTAAGAGGAATATGAAGTAGTATATTTAAGAGGAATATGAAGTAGTATATTTAAGAGGAATATTAAGTAGTATATTTAATAGGAATATTAAGTATTTTATTTAAGAGGAATATGAAGTAATATATTTAAGAGGAATATGAAGTAGTATATTTAGGATGAATATGAAGTATTATATTTAAGAGTAATATGAAGTGGTAGATTTAAGAGGAATATGAAATAGTATATTTAAGAGGAATATAAAGTAGTATATATAAGAGGAATATGAAGTTGTATATTTAAGAGGAATATGAAGTAGTATATTTAAGAGAAATATAAAGTTGTATATTTAAGAGGAATATGCAGTAGTGTATTTAAGAGGAATATGAGGTAGTATATTTAAGAGGAATATGCAGTAGTATAATTAAGAGGAATATGAAGTAGTATATTTAAGAGAAATATGAAGTAGTATATTTAAGAGGAATATAAAGTAGTATATTTAAGATGCATATGAAGTAGTATATTTAAGAGGAATATGCAGTAGTATTATTAAAAAGAATATGAAGTAGTATATATAAGAGTAATATGAAGTTGTATATTTAAGAGGAATATGCAGTAGTATTTTTAAGAGGAATATTAATTATTATATTTAAGAGTAATATTTGTATTATATTTAAGAGGAATATGAAGTAGTATATTTAAGAGGAATAAGAAGTAGTATTGCTCAATATATTTAAGAGGAATATGCAGTAGTATATTTAAGAGGAATATGCAGTAGTATATTTAAGAGGAATATGAAGTAGAATATTTAAGAGGAATATGAAGTAGTATATTTAAGAAAAATATGAAGTAGTATATTTAAGAGGAATATGAAGTAGTATATTTAAGAGGAATATGAAGTAGTATATTTAAGAGGAATAAATAAGTAGTATATTTAAGAGGAATATTAATTATTATATTTAAGAGGAATATTAATTATTATATTTAAGAGGAATATGAAGTAGAATATTTAAGAGGAATATGAAGTAGTATATTTAAGAGAAATATGCAGTAGTATATTTAAGAGGAATATGAAGTAGTATATTTAAGATTCATATGCAGTAGTGTATTGAAGAGGAATATGAAGTAGTTTATATAAGAGGAATATGAAGTAGTATATTTAAGGGGAATATGCAGCAGTATATTTAAGAGCAATATGAAGTAGTATATGTAAGAGGAATATGCAGTAGAATATTTAAGAGGAATTTGCAGTAGTATATTTAAGAGGAATATGCGGTAGTGTATTTAAGCGGAATATGAAGTAGTATATTTAAGAAGTATATGAAGTAGTATATTTAAGAGGAATTTGAAGTAGTATATTTAAGAGGAATATGAAGTAGTATATTTAAGAAGAATATGAAGTAGTATGTTTAAGAGGAATATGAAGTTGTATATTTAAGAGAAATATGAAGTAGTATATTTAAGAGGAATATGCAGTAGTATATTTAAGAGGAATATGAAGTAGTATATTTAAGAGGAATATGCAGTAGTATATTTAAGAGGAATATGAAGTAGTATATTTAAGAGGAATATGAAGTAGTATTTTAAAGAAGAATATGAAGTAGTATATTTAAGAGGAATATGAAGTTGTATATTTAAGAGAAATATGAAGAAGTATATTTAAGAGGAATATGCAGTAGTATATTTAAGAGGAATATGAAGTAGTATATTTAAGAGGAATATGAAGTAGTATATTTAAGAGGAATATGAAATAGTATATTTAAGAGGAATATTAAGTATTATATTTAAGACGGATATGAAGTAGTATATTGAAGAGGAATATGAAGTAGTATATTTAAGAGGAATATGAAGTAGTATATTTAAGAGGAATATGAAGTAGTATATTTAAGAGGAATATGAAGTAGTATATTTAAGAGAAATATGAAGTAGTATATTTAAGAGGAAAATGCAGTAGTGTATTTAAGAGGAATATGAAGTAGTATATTTAAGAGGAATATGAAGTAGTTTATTTAAGAGAAATATGAAGTAGTATATTTAAGAGAAATATGAAGTAGTGTATTTAAGAGGAATATGAAGTAGTATATTTAAGAGGCATATGAAGTAGTATATTTAAGAGGAATATGTAGTAGTGTATTTAAGAGGAATATGAAGTAGTATATGTAAGAGGAATATGCAGTAGTATATTTAAGAGGAATCTTAAGTAGTATATTTAAGAGGAATATGCAGTATTATATTTAAGAGGAATATGAAGTAGTATATATAAGAGTAATATGAAGTTGTATATTTAAGAGGAATATTAATTATTATATTTAAGTAGAATATTAAGTTTTACATCTAAGAGGAATATGAAGTAGTATATTTAAGAGGAATATGAAGTAGTATATTTAAAAGGAATATGAAGTAGTATATTTAAGAGGAATATGAAGTAGTATTGCTCAATATATTTAAGAGGAATATGCAGAAGTATATTTAAGAGGAATATGAAGTAATATATTTACGAGGAATATGCAGTAGTATATTTAAGAGAATTATGAAGTAGAATATTTAAGAGGAATATGAAGTAGTATATTTAGGAGAAATATGAAGTATTATATTTAAGAGGAATATGAAGTAGTTTATGTAAGAGGAATATGCAGTAGTATATTTAAGAGGAATATTAAGTAGTATATTTAAGAGGAATATGCAGTAGTATATTTAAGAGTAATATGAAGTAGAATATTTAAGAGGAATATGAGGTAGTATATTTAAGAGGAATATGAAGTAGTATATTTAAGAGGAATATGAAGTAGTATATTTAAGAGGAATATTAAGTAGTATATTTAATAGGAATATTAAGTATTTTATTTAAGAGGAATATGAAGTAATATATTTAAGAGGAATATGAAGTAGTATATTTAGGATGAATATGAAGTATTATATTTAAGAGTAATATGAAGTGGTAGATTTAAGAGGAATATGAAATAGTATATTTAAGAGGAATATAAAGTAGTATATTTAAGAGGAATATGAAGTTGTTTATTTAAGAGGAATATGAAGTAGTATATTTAAGAGAAATATAAAGTTGTATATTTAAGAGGAATATGCAGTAGTGTATTTAAGAGGAATATGAGGTAGTATATTTAAGAGGAATATGCAGTAGTATAATTAAGAGGAATATGAAGTAGTATATTTAAGAGAAATATGAAGTAGTATATTTAAGAGGAATATGAAGTAGTATATTTAAGATGCATATGAAGTAGTATATTTAAGAGGAATATGCAGTAGTATATTTAAGAAGAATATGAAGTAGTATATATAAGAGTAATATGAAGTTGTATATTTAAGAGGAATATGCAGTAGTATTTTTAAGAGGAATATTAATTATTATATTTAAGAGTAATATTTGTATTATATTTAAGAGGAATATGAAGTAGTATATTTAAGAGGAATAAGAAGTAGTATTGCTCAATATATTTAAGAGGAATATGCAGTAGTATATTTAAGAGGAATATGCAGTAGTATATTTAAGAGGAATATGAAGTAGAATATTTAAGAGGAATATGAAGTAGTATATTTAAGAAAAATATGAAGTAATATATTTAAGAGGAATATGAAGTAGTATATTTAAGAGGAATATGAAGTAGTATATTTAAGAGGAATAAATAAGTAGTATATTTAAGAGGAATATTAATTATTATATTTAAGAGGAATATTAATTATTATATTTAAGAGGAATATGAAGTAGAATATTTAAGAGGAATATGAAGTAGTATATTTAAGAGAAATATGCAGTAGTATATTTAAGAGGAATATGAAGTAGTATATTTAAGATGCATATGCAGTAGTGTATTGAAGAGGAATATGAAGTAGTTTATATAAGAGGAATATGAAGTAGTATATTTAAGGGGAATATGCAGCAGTATATTTAAGAGCAATATGAAGTAGTATATGTAAGAGGAATATGCAGTAGAATATTTAAGAGGAATTTGCAGTAGTATATTTAAGAGGAATATGCGGTAGTGTATTTAAGCGGAATATGAAGTAGTATATTTAAGAAGTATATGAAGTAGTATATTTAAGAGGAATTTGAAGTAGTATATTTAAGAGGAATATGAAGTAGTATATTTAAGAAGAATATGAAGTAGTATGTTTAAGAGGAATATGAAGTTGTATATTTAAGAGAAATATGAAGTAGTATATTTAAGAGGAATATGCAGTAGTATATTTAAGAGGAATATGAAGTAGTATATTTAAGAGGAATATGCAGTAGTATATTTAAGAGGAATATGAAGTAGTATATTTAAGAGGAATATGAAGTAGTATTTTTAAGAAGAATATGAAGTAGTATATTTAAGAGGAATATGAAGTTGTATATTTAAGAGAAATATGAAGAAGTATATTTAAGAGGAATATGCAGTAGTATATTTAAGAGGAATATGAAGTAGTATTTTTAAGAGGAATATGCAGTAGTATATTTAAGAGGAATATGAAGTAGTATATTTAAGAGAAATATGAAGTAGTATATTTAAGAGGAATATGAAGTAGTATATTTAAGAGGCATATGAAGAAGTATATTTAAGAGGAATATGCAGTAGTATATTTAAGAGGAATATGAAATAGTATATTTAAGAGGAATAAATAAGTAGTATATTTAGGAGGAATATGAAGTAGTATATTTAAGAGAAATATGAAGTAGTATTTTTAAGAGGAATATGCAGTTGTATATTTAAGAGGAATATGAAGTAGTATATTTAAGAGGAATATGAAGTAGTATATTTAAGAGGAATATGAAGTAGTATATTTAAGAGGAATATGAAGTGGTATATTTAAGAGGAATATGAAAAAGTATATTTAAGAGGAATATTAAGTAGTATATTTAAGAGGAATTTGAAGTAGTATATTTAGGAGGAATATGAAGTAGTATATTTAAGAGGCATTTGAAGTAGTATATTTAAGAGGAATATGCAGTAGTACATTTAAGGGGAATGTGAAGTAGTATATGTAAGAGGAATATGCACTAGTATATTTGAGAGGAATTTGCAGTAGTATATTTAAGAGGAATATGCAGTAGTATATTTAAGAGGAATATGAAGTAGTATATATAAGAGGAATATAAAGTGGTATATTTAAGAAGAATATGCAGTGGTATATAAGAGGAATATGAAGTAGTATATTTAAGAGGAATATGAAGTAGTATATTTAAGAGGAATATGCAGTAGTATATTTAAGAGGAATATTAAGTAGTATATTTAAGAGGAATATGAAGTAGTATATTTAAGAGGAATATGAAGTAGTATATTTAAGAGGAATATGAAGTAGTATATTTAAGAGGAATATGAAGTGGTATATTTAAGAGGAATATGAAAAAGTATATTTAAGAGGAATATTAAGTAGTATATTTAAGAGGAATATTAAGTATTATATTTAAGACGGATATGAAGTAGTATATTTAAGAGGAACATGAAGTAGTATATTTAAGAGGAATATGAAGTAGTATATTTAAGAGGAATATGAAGTAGTATATTTAAGAGGAATATGAAGTAGTATATTTAAGAAAAATATGAAGTAGTATATTTAAGAGGAATATGCAGTAGTATATTTAAGAGGAATATGAAATAGTATATGTAAGAGGAATATGCAGTAGTATATTTAAGAGGAATATGCAGTAGTATATTTAAGAGGAATATGCAGTAGTATATTTAAGAGGAATATGAAGTAGTATATTTAAGAGGAATATGAAGTTGTATATTTAAGAGGAATATGCAGTAGTATATTTAAGAGGAATATTAAGTATTATATTTAAGAGGAATATGAAGTAGTATATTTAAGAGGAATATACAGTAGTATATTTAAGAGGAATATGAAGTAGTATATTTAAGATGCATATGCAGTAGTATATTGAAGAGGAATATGAAGTAGTATATTTAAGAGGCATATGAAATAGAATATTTAAGAGGAATATGCAGTAGTATATTTAAGAGGAATATGAAGTAGTATATGTAAGAGGAATATGCAGTAGTATATTTAAGAGGAATTTGCAGTAGTATATTTAAGAGGAATATGCAGTAGTATATTTAAGAGGAATATGAAGTAGTATATTTAAGAGGAATATGAAGTGGTATATTTAGGAGGAAAATGAAGTAGTATATTTAAGAGGAATATGAAGTAGTATATTCAAGAGGAATATTAAGTAGTATATCTAATAGGAATATTAAGTATAATATTTAAGAGGAATATGAAGTAGTATATTTAAGAGGAATATGAAGTTGTATATTTAAGAGGAATATGAAGTAGTTTATTTAAGAGGAATATGAAGTAATATATTTAAGAGGAATATGCAGTGGTATATTTACGAGGAACATGAAGTAGTATATTTAAGAGGAATATGAAGTAGTATATTTAAGAGGAATATGCAGTAGTATATTTAAGAGGAATATGAAGTAGTATATTTAAGAGGAATATGAAGTAGTATATATTAGAGGAATATGAAGTAGTATATTTAAGTAGAATATGAAGTGGTATATTTAAGAGGAATATGAAATAGTATATTAAAGAGGAATATTAAGTAGTATATTTAAGAGGAATATGAAGTAGTATATTTAAGAGAAATATGAAGTAGTATATTTAAGAGGAATATGCAGTAGTATATTTAAGAGGAATATGAAGTAGTATATTTTAGAGGAATAATAAATAGTATATTTAAGAGGAATATGAAGTAGTATATTTAAGAGGAATATGAAGTAGTATATTTAAGAGGAATATGAAGTAGTATATTTAAGAGAAATATGAAGTAGTATATTTAAGAGGACAATGCAGTAGTATATTTAAGAGGAATATGAAATAGTATATTTAAGAGGAATATGCAGTAGTATATTTAAGAGGAATATGAAGTAGTTTATTTAAGGGGAATATGCAGTAGTATATTTAAGAGGAATATGAAGTAGTATATGTAAGAGGAATATGCAGTAGTATATTTAAGAGGAATATGCAGTCGTATATTTAAGAGGAATATGCAGTGGTGTATTTAAGAGGAATATGAAGTAGCATATATAAGAGGAATATGAAGTTGTATATTTAAGAGGAATATGTAGTAGTATATTTAAGAGGAATATTAATTGTTATATTTAAGAAGAATATTAAGTATTATATTTAAGAGGAATATGAAGTAGTATATTTAAGAGAAATATGAAGTAGTATATTTAAGAGGAATATGAAGTAGTATATTTAAGAGGAATAAGAAGTAGTATTGCTCAATATATTTAAGAGAAATATGAAGTAGTATATTTAAGAGGAATATGCAGTAGTATATTTAAGAGGAATATGAAGTAGTATATTTAAGAGGAATATGAAGTAGTATATTGAAGAGTAATATGAAGTGGTATATTTAAGAGGCATATGAAGTAGTATATTTAAGAGGAATATGCAGTAGTATATGTAAGAGGAATATGAAGTAGTATAAGTAAGAGGAATATGCACTAGTATATTTAAGAGGAATATGCAGTAGTATATTTAAGAGGAATATGCAGTAGTATATTTAAGAGGAATATGAAGTAGTATATTTAAGATGAATATGAAGTGGTATATTTAAGAGGAATATGCATTGGTATAATTAAGAGGAATATGAAGTAGTATATTTAAGAGGAATATGAAGTAGTATATTTAAGAGGTATATGCAGTAGTATGTTTAAGAGGAATATGAAATAGTATATTTAAGAGGAATATGATGTAGTATATTTAAGAGGAATATGAAGTAGTATATTTAAGAGGAATATGAAGTAGTATATTTAAGAGGAATATGAAGTAGGATATTTAAGAGGAATATTAAGTAGTATATTTAAGAGGAATATTAAGTATTATATTTAAGACGGATATGAAGTAGTATATTTAAGAGGAATATGAAGTAGTATATTTAAGAGGAATATGAAGGAGTATATTTAAGAGGAATATGAAGTAGTATATTTAAGAGGAATATGAAGAAGTATATTTAAGAAAAATATGAAGTAGTATATTTAAGAGGAATATGCAGTAGTATATTTAAGAGGAATATTAAGTATTATATTTAAGAGGAATATGAAGTAGTATATTTAAGAGGAATATGCAGTAGTATATTTAAGAGGAATATGAAGTATTATATTTAAGATGCATATGCAGTGGTATAATTAAGAGGAATATGAAGTAGTATATTTAAGAGGAATATGAAGTAGTATTTTTAAAGAGGTATATGCAGTAGTATGTTTAAGAGGAATATGCAGTAGTATATTTAAGAGGAATATGAAGTAGTATATTAAAGAGAAATATGAAGTGGTATATTTAGGAGGAAAATGAAGTAGTATATTTAAGAGGAATATGAAGTAGTATATTTAAGAGGAATATTAAGTAGTATATTTAATAGGAATATTAAGTATAATATTTAAGAGGAATATGAAGTAGTATATTTAAGAGGAATATGAAGTTGTATATTAAAGAGGAATATGAAGTAGTATATTTAAGAGGAATATGAAGTAGTATATTTAAGAGGAATATGCAGTGGTATATTTACGAGGAACATGAAGTAGTATATTTAAGAGGAATATGAAGTAGTATATTTAAGAGGAATATGCAGTAGTATATTTAAGAGGAATATGAAGTAGTATATTTGAGAGTAATATGAAGAAGTATATATTAGAGGAATATGAAGTAGTATATTTAAGTAGAATATGAAGTAGTATATTTAAGAGGAATATGAAATAGTATATTAAAGAGGAATATTAAGTAGTATATTTAAGAGGAATATGATGTAGTATATTTAAGAGAAATATGAAGTAGTATATTTAAGAGGAATATGCAGTCGTATATTTAAGAGGAATATGAAGTAGTATATTTTAGAGGAATAATAAATAGTATATTTAAGAGGAATATGAAGTAGTATATTTAAGAGGAATATGAAGTAATATATTTAAGAGGAATATAAAGTAGTATTTTTAAGAGAAATATGAAGTAGTATATTTAAGAGGAATATGCAGTAGTATATTTAAGAGGAATATGAAGTAGTATATTTAAGAGGAATATGCAGTAGTATATTTAAGAGGAATATGAAGTAGTATATTTAAGAGAAATATGAAGTAGTATATTTAAGAGGAATATGAAGTAGTATATTTAAGAGGCATGTGAAGTAGTTTATTTAAGAGGAATATGCAGTAGTATATTTAAGAGGAATATGAAGTAGTATATGTAAGAGGAATATGAAGTTGTATATTTAAAAGGAATATGCAGTAGCATATTTAAGAGGAATATGCAGTAGTGTATTTAAGAGGAATATGAAGTAGTATATATAAGAGGAATATGAAGTTGTATATTTAAGAGGAATATGTAGTAGTATATTTAAGAGGAATATTAATTATTATATTTAAGAGGAACATTAGGTATTATATTTAAGAGGAATATGAAGTAGTATATTTAAGAGAAATATGAAGTAGTATATTTAAGAGGAATATGAAGTAGTATATTTAAGAGGAATAAGAAGTAGTATTGCTCAATATATTTAAGTGAAATATGAAGTAGTATATTTAAGAGGAATATGCAGTAGTATATTTAAGAGGAATATGAAGTAGTATATTTAAGAGGAATATGCAGAAGTATAAATAAGAGGAATATGAAGTAGTATATATAAGAGGAATATGAAGTTGTATATTTAAAAGGAATATGCAGTAGTATATTTAAGAGGAATATGAAGTAGTATATTTAAGAGGAATATGAAGTAGTATATTGAATAGTAATATGAAGTAGTATATTTAAGAGGCATATGAAGTAGTATATTTAAGAGGAATATGCAGTAGTATATGTAAGGGAAATATGAAGTAGTATAAGTAAGAGGAATATGCACTAGTATATTTAAGATGAATATGCAGTAGTATATTTAAGAGGAAATTGCAGTAGTATATTTAAGAGGAATATGAAGTAGTATATTTAAGAGGAATATGAAGTGGTATATTTAAGAGGAATATGCAGTGGTATATTTAAGAGGAATATGAAGTAGTATATTTAAGAGGAATATGAAGTAGTATATTTAAGAGGTATATGCAGTAGTATGTTTAAGAGGCATATGAAGTAGTATGTTTAAGAGGAATATGAAGTAGTATATTTAAGAGGAATATGAAGTAGTATATTTAAGAGGAATATGAAGTAGTATATTTAAGAGGAATATGAAATAGGATATTTAAGATGAATATTAAGTAGTATATTTAAGAGGAATATTAAGTATTATATTTAAGTCGGATATAAAGTAGTATATTTAAGAGGAATATGAAGTAGTATATTTAAGAAGAATAAGAAAGAGTATATTTAAGAGGAATATGAAGTAGTATATTTAAGAGGAATATGAAGTAGTATATTTAAGAAAAATATGAAGTAGTATATTTAAGAGGAAAATGCAGTAGTATATTTAAGAGGAATATGAAGTAGTATATGTAAGAGGAATATGCAGTAGTATATTTAAGAGCAATATGCAGTAGTATATTTAAGAGGAATATGCAGTAGTATAAGAGGCATATGAAGTAGTATATTTAAGAGGAATATGCAGTAGTATATTTAAGAGGAATATGAAGGAGTATATTTAAGAGGAATATGAAGTAGTATATTTAAGAGGAATATGAAGTAGTATATTTAAGAAAAATATGAAGTAGTATATTTAAGAGGAATATGCTGTAGTATATTTAAGAGGAATATGAAGTAGTATATGTAAGAGGAATATGCAGTAGTATATTTAAGAGCAATATGCAGTAGTATATTTAAGAGGAATATGCAGTAGTATAAGAGGCATATGAAGTAGTATATTTAAGAGGAATATGCAGTAGTATATTTTAGAGGAATATGCAGTAGTATATTTAAGAGGAATATGAAGTAGTATATTTAAGAGGAATATGAAGTGGTATATTTAAGAGGAATATGCAGTGGTATATATAGGAGGAATATGAAGTAGTTTATTTAAGAGGAATATGAAGTAGTATATTTAAGAGGAATATGCAGTAGTATATTTAAGAGGAATATGAAGTAGTATATTTAAGAGGAATATGAGGTAGTATATTTAAGAGGAATATGAAGTAGTATATTCAAGAGGAATATGAAGTAGTATATTTAAGAGGAATATGAAATAGTATATTTAAGAAGAATATTAAGTGGTATATTTAGGAGGAATATTAAGTATTATATTTAAGACGGATATGAAGTAGTATATTTAAGAGGAATATGAAATAGTATATTTAAGAGAAATATGAAATAGTATATTTAAGAGGAATATGAAGTAGTATATTTAAGAGGAATATGAAGTAGTATATTTATGCAAAATATGAAGTAGTATATTTAAGAGGAATATGTAGTAGTATATTTAAGAGGAATATGAAGTAGTATATGTAAGAGGAATATGCGGTAGTATATTTAAGAGGAATATGCAGTAGTATATTTAAGAGAAATATGCAGTAGTATATTTAAGAGGAATATAAAGTATTATATTTAAGAGGAATATGAAGTAGTATATTGACAGGAATATGAAGTAGTATATTTAAGAGGAATATGAAGTGGTATATTTAAGAGGAATAAATAAGTAATATATTGAAGAGTAATATGAAGTAGTATATTTAAGAGGCATATGAAGTAGTATATTTAAGAGGAATATGCAGTAGTATATTTAAGAGGAATATGAAGTAGTATATGTAAGAAGAATATGCAGTAGAATAATTAAGAGGAATTTGCAGTAGTATATTTAAGAGGAATATGCAGTAGTATATTTAAGAGGAATATGATGTAGTATATTTAAGAGGAATATGAAGTGGTATATTTAAGAGGAATATGAAGTAGTATATTTAAGAGGAATGTGAAGTAGTATATTTAAGAGGAATATTAAGTAGTATATTTAATAGGAATATTAAGTATTATATTTAAGAGGAATATGAAGTAGTATATTTAAGAGGAATATGAAGTAGTATATTTAAGAGGAATATGAAGTAGTATATTTAAGAGGAATATGCAGTAGTATATTTAAGAGAAATATGAAGTAGTATATTTAAGAGGAATATGAAGTTGTATATTTAAGAGGAATATTAAGTAGTATATTTAAGAGGAATATGAAGTAGTATATTTAAGAGGAATATGAAGTAGTATATTTAAGAGGAATATACAGTAGTATATTTAATAGGAATATGAAGTAGTATATTTAAGAGGCATATGAAGTAGTATATTTAAGAGGAATATGCAGTAGTATATTTAAGAGGTATATGAAGTAGTATATGTAAGAGGAATATGCAGTAGTATATTTAAGAGGAATATGCAGTAGTATATTTAAGAGGAATATGCAGTAGTATATTTAAGAGGAATATGAAGTAGTATATATAAGAGGAATATAAAGTTGTAAATTTAAGAGGAATATGCAGTAGTATATTTAAGAGGTATATTTATTATTATATTTAAGAGGAATATTAAGTATTGTATTTAAGAGGAATATGAAGTAGTATATTTAAGAGAAATATGAAGTAGTATATTTCAGAGGAATATGAAGTAGTATTATTAAGAGGAATATGAAGTAGTATATTTAAGAGGAATAAATAAGTTGTATATTTAAGAGGAATATTAAGTATTAAATTAAAGAGGAATATGAAGTAGTATATTTAAGAGGAATATGCAGATGTATATTTAAGAGGAATATGAAGTTGTATATTTAGGATGCATATGCAGTAGTATATTAAAGAGGAATATGAAGTAGTATATTTAAGAGGAATATGAAACAGTATATTTAAGAGGAATATTAAGTAGTATATTTAGGAGGAATATTAAGTATAATATTTAAGACGGATATGAAGTAGTATATTTAAGAGGAATATGAAGTAGTATATTTAAGAGAAATATGAAGTAGTATATTTAAAAGGAATATGAAGTAGTATATTTAAGAGGAATATGAAGGAGTATATTTAAGAGGAATATGAAGTAGTATATTTAAGAGGAATATGAAGTAGTATATTTAAGAAAAATATGAAGTAGTATATTTAAGAGGAATATGCAGTAGTATATTTAAGAAGAATATGAAGTAGTATATGTAAGAGGAATATGCAGTAGTATATTTAAGAGCAATATGCAGTAGTATATTTAAGAGGAATATGCAGTAGTATAAGAGGCATATGAAGTAGTATATTTAAGAGGAATATGCAGTAGTATATTTAAGAGGAATATGAAGTAGTATATTTAAGAGAAATATGAAGTAGTATATTTAAGAGGAATATGAAGTAGTATATTTAAGAGGAATATGAAGTAGTATATTTAAGAGAAATATGAAGAAGTATATTTAAGAAGAATATGCAGTAGTATATTTAAGAGGAATATGAAGTAGTATATTTAAGAGGAATATGCAGTAGTATATTTAAGAGGAATATGAAGTAGTATATTTAAGAGAAATATGAAGTAGTATATTTAAGAGGAATATGAAATAGTATATTTAATAGGCATATGAAGTAGTATATTTAAGAGGAATATGCAGTAGTATATTTAAGAGGAATATGCAGTAGTATATTTAAGAGGAATATGAAGTAGTATATATAAGAGGAATATGAAGTTGTATATTTAAGAGGAATATGCAGTAGTATATTTAAGAGAAATTTTAATTATTATATTTAAGAGGAATATTAAGTATTATATTTAAGAGGAATATGAAATAGTATATTTAAGAGAAATATGAAGTAGTATATTTAAGAGGAATATAAAGTAGTATATTTGGGAAGAATAAGAAGTAGTATTGCTAAATATATTAAGAGGAATATGCAGTAGTATATTTAAGAGGTATATGAAGTAGTATATTTAAGAGGAATATGCAGTAGTATATTTAAGAGGAATATGAAGTAGTATATTTAAGAGGAATATGAAGTAGTATATTTAAGGGGAATATGAAGTAGTATATTTAAGAGGAATATGAAGTAGTATATTTAAGAGGAATATGAAGTAGTATATTTAAGAGGAATAAATAAGTAGTATATTTAAGAGGAATATTAAGCATTATATTTAAGAGGAATATGAAGTAGTATATTTAAGAGGAATATGAAGTAGTATATTTAAGAGGAATATGCAGTAGTATATTTAAGAGGAATATGAAGTAGTATATGTAAGAGGAATATGCAGTAGTATATTTAAGAAGAATATGCAGAAGTATATTTAAGAGGAATATGCAGTAGTATATTTAAGAGGAATATGAAGTATTATATATAAGAGGAATATGAAGTTGTATATTTAAGAGGAATATGCAGTAGTATATTTAAGAGGAATATTAATTATTATATTTAAGAGGAATATCAAGTTTTATATTTAAGAGAAATATGAAGTAGTATATTTAAGAAAAATATGAAGTAGTATATTTAAGAGGAATATGAACTAGTATATTTAAGAGGAATAAGAAGTAGTATTGCTCAATATATTTAAGAGGAATATGCAGTAGTATATTTAAGAGGAATATAAAATAGTATATTTAAGAGGAATGTGCAGTAGTATATTTAAGAGGAATATGAAGTAGTATATTTAAGAGGAATATGAAGTAGTATATTTAAGAGGAATATGAAGTAGTATATTTAAGAGGAATATGAAGTAGTATATGTAAGAGGAATATGCAGTAGAATATTTAAGAGGATTTTGAAGTAGTATATATAAGAGGAATATGAAGTTGTATATTTAAGAGGAATATGCAGTAGTATATTTAAGAGGAATATTAATTATTATATTTAAGAGGAATATTAAGTATTATATTTAAGAGGAATATGAAGTAGTATTTTTAACAGAAATATGAAGTAGTATATTTAAGAGGAATATGAAGTAGTATATTTAAGAGGAATAAGAAGTAGTATTGCTCAATATATATAAGAGGAATATGCAGTAGTATATTTAAGAGGAATATAAAGTAGTATATTTAAGAGGAATATGAAGTAGTATATTTAAGAGGAATATGAAGTAGTATATTTAAGAGGAATAAATAAGTAGTATATTTAAGAGGAATATTAAGTATTATATTTAAGAGGAATATGAAGTTGTATATTTAAGAGGAATATGAAGTAGTATATTTAAGAGGAATATGCAGTAGTATATTTAAGAGGAATATGAAGTAGTATATGTAAGAGGAATATGCAGTAGTATATTTAAGAGGAATATGCAGTAGTATATTTAAGAGGAATATGCAGTGGTATATTAAAGAGGAATATGAAGTAGTATATATAAGAGGAATATGAAGTTGTATATTTAAGAGGAATATGCAGTAGTATATTTAAGAGGAATATTAATTATTATATTTAAGAGGAATATAAAGTATTATATTTAAGAGGAATATGAAGTAGTATATTTAAGAGAAATATGAAGTAGTATATTTAAGAGGAATATGAAGTAGTATATTTAAGAGGAATAAGAAGAAGTATTGCTCAATATATTTAAGAGGAATATGCAGTAGTATATTTAAGAGGAATATAAAGTAGTATATTTAAGAGGAATATGCAGTAGTATATTTAAGAGGAATATGAAGTACTATATTTAAGAGGAATATGAAGTAGTATATTTAAGGGGAATATGAAGTAGTATATTTAAGAGGAATATAAAGTAGTATATGTAAGAGGAATATGCAGTAGAATATTTAAGAGGAATTTGCAGTAGTATATTTAAGAGGAATATGCAGTAGTATATTTAAGAGGAATATGAAGTAGTATATTTAAGAGGAATATGCAGTAGTATATGTAAGAGGAATATGCAGTAGTATATTTAAGAGGAATATGCAGTAGTATATTTAAGAGAAATATAAAGAAGTATATTTAAGACGAATATGCAGTAGTATATTTAAGAGGAATATGAAGTAGTATATTTAAGAGGAATATGAAGTAGTATATTTAAGAGAAATATGAAGTAGTCTATTTAAGAGGAATATGACTAAGTATATTTAAGAGGCATATGAAGTAGTATATTTAACAGGAATATGCAGTAGTATATTTAAGAGGAATATGAAGTAGTATATGTAAGAGGAATATGCAGTAGTATATTTAAGAGTAATATGCAGTAGTATATTTAAGAGGAATATGCAGTAGTATATTTAAGAGGAATATGAAGTAGTATATATAAGAGGAATATGAAGTTGTATATTTAAGAGGAATATTTATTATTATATTTAAGAGGAATATTAAGTATTATATTTAAGAGGAATATGAAGTAGTATATTTAAAAGAAATATGAAGTAGTGTATTTAAGAGGAATATGAAGTAGTATATTTAAGGGGAATATGAAGTAGTATATTTAAGAGGAATATGAAGTAGTATATTTAAGAGGAATATGAGGTAGTATATTTAAGAGTAATATGAAGTTGTATATTTAAGACGAATATGAAGTAGTATATATAAGAGGAATATGAAGTAGTATATTTAAGGGGAATATGAAGTAGTATATTTAAGAGGAATATAAAGTAGTATATGTAAGAGGAATATGCAGTAGAATATTTAAGAGGAATTTGCAGTAGTATTTTTAAGAGGAATATGCAGTAGTATATTTAAGAGGAATATGAAGTAGTATATTTAAGAGGAATATGCAGTAGTATATGTAAGAGGAATATGCAGTAGTATATTTAAGAGGAATATGCAGTAGTATATTTAAGAGAAATATAAAGAAGTATATTTAAGAGGAATATGCAGTAGTATATTTAAGAGGAATATGAAGTAGTATATTTAAGAGGAATATGCAGTAGTATTATTAAGAGGAATATTAAGTATTATATTTAAGAGGAATATGCAGTAGTATATTTAAGGGGAATATGAAGTAGTATATTTAAGAGGAATATGAAGTAGTATATTTAAGAGGAATATGAAGTAGTCTATTTAAGAGGAATATGACTAAGTATATTTAAGAGGCATATGAAGTAGTATATTTAACAGGAATATGCAGTAGTATATTTAAGAGGAATATGAAGTAGTATATGTAAGAGGAATATGCAGTAGTATATTTAAGAGTAATATGCAGTAGTATATTTAAGAGGAATATGCAGTAGTATATTTAAGAGGAATATGAAGTAGTATATATAAGAGGAATATGAAGTTGTATATTTAAGAGGAATATTTATTATTATATTTAAGAGGAATATTAAGTATTATATTTAAGAGGAATATGAAGTAGTATATTTAAAAGAAATATGAAGTAGTGTATTTAAGAGGAATATGAAGTAGTATATTTAAGAGGAATATGAAGTAGTATATTTAAGAGTAATAAATAAGTAATATATTTAAGAGGAATATTAAGTATTATATTTAAGAGGAATATGAAGTCGTATATTTAAGAGGAATATGCAGATGTATATTTAAGAGGAATATGAAGTTGTATATTTAAGATGCATATGCAGTAGCATATTGAAGAGGAATATGAAGTAGTATATTTAAGAGGAATATGCAGTAGTATATTTAAGAGGAATATGAAGTAGTATAAGTAAGAGGAATATGAACTAGTATATTTAAGAGGAATATGCAGAAGTATATTTAAGAGGAATATGCAGTAGTATATTTAAGAGGAATATGAAGTAGTATATTTAGGAGGAATATGAAGTGGTATAGTTAAGAGGAATATGCAGTGGTATATTTAAGAGGAATATGAAGTAGTATATTTAAGAGGAATATGAAGTAGTATATTTAAGAGGAATATGCAGTAGTATGTTTAAGAGGAATATGAAGTAGTATATTTAAGAGGAATATGAAGTAGTATATTTAAGAGGAATATGAAGTAGTATATTTAAGAGGAATATGAAGTAGTATATTTAAGAGGAATATGAAATAGGATATTTAAGAGGAATATTAAGTAGTATATTTAAGAGGAATATTAAGTATTATATTTAAGACGGATATGAAGTAGTATATTTAAGAGGAATATGAAGTAGTATATTTAAGAGGAATATGAAGGAGTATATTTAAGAGGAATATGAAGTAGTATATTTAAGAGGAAAATGAAGTAGTATATTTAAGAAAAATATGAAGTAGTATATTTAAGAGGAATATGCAGTAGTATATTTAAGAGGAATATGAAGTAGTATATGTAAGAGGAATATGCAGTAGTATATTTAAGAGCAATATGCAGTAGTATATTTAAGAGGAATATGCAGTAGTATAAGAAGCATATGAAGTAGTATATTTAAGAGGAATATGCAGTAGTATATTTAAGAGGATTATGCAGTAGTATATTTAAGAGGAATATGAAGGAGTATATTTAAGAGGAATATGAAGTAGTATATTTAAGAGGATAATGAAGTAGTATATTTAAGAAAAATATGAAGTAGTATATTTAAGAGGAATATGCAGTAGTATATTTAAGAAGAATATGAAGTAGTATATGTAAGAGGAATATGGAGTAGTATATTTAAGAGCAATATGCAGTAGTATATTTAAGAGGAATATGCAGTAGTATAATAGGCATATGAAGTAGTATATTTAAGAGGAATATGCAGTAGTATATTTAAGAGGAATATGCAGTAGTATATTTAAGAGGAATATGAAGTAGTATATTTAAGAGGAATATGAAGTGGTATATTTAAGAGGAATATGCAGTGGTATATATAAGAGGAATATGAAGTAGTATATTTAAGAGGAATATGAAGTAGTATATTTAAGAGGAATATGCAGTAGTATATTTAGGAGGAATATGAAGTAGTATATTTAAGAGGAATATGAAGTAGTATATTTAAGGGGAATATGAAGTAGTATATTTAAGAGGAATATGAAGTAGTATATTTAAGAGGAATATGAAATAGTATATTTAAGAGGAATATTAAGTAGTGTATTTAAGAGGAATATTAAGTATTATTTTTTAGACGGATATGAAGTATAATATTTAATAGGAATATGAAGTAGTATATTTAAGAGAAATATGAAGTAGTATATTTAAGAGGAATATGAAGTAGTATATTTAAGAGGAATATGAAGTAGTATATTTAAGCAAAATATGAAGTAGTATATTTAAGAGGAATATGCAGTAGTATATTTAAGAGGAATATGAAGTAGTATATGTAAGAGGAATATGCAGTAGTATATTTAAGAGGAATATGCAGTAGTATATTTAAGAGGAATATGCAGTAGTATATTTAAGAGGAATATGAAGTAGTATATTTAAGAGGAATATGAAGTTGTATATTTAAGAGGCATATGCAGTAGTATATTTAAGAGGAAAATGAAGAAGTATATTTAAGAGGAATAAATAAGTCGTATATTGAAGAGGAATATGAAGTAGTATATTTAAGAGGCATATGAAGTAGTATATTTAAGAGGAATATGCAGTAGTATATTTAAGAGGAATATGAAGTAGTATATGTAAGAGGAATATGCAGTGGAATAATTAAGAGGAATTTGCAGTAGTATATTTAAGAGGAATATGCAGTAGTATATTTAAGAGGAATATGAAGTAGCATATTTAAGAGGAATGTGAAGTAGTATATTTAAGAGGAATATTAAGTAGTATATTTAATAGGAATATTAAGTATTATATTTAAGAGGAATACGAAGTAGTATATTTAAGAGGAATATGAAGTAGTATATTTAAGAGGAATATGAAGTAGTATATTTAAGAGGAATATGCAGTAGTATATTTAAGAGGAATATGAAGTAGTATATTTAAGAGGAATATGAAGTAGTATATTTAAGAGGAATATGAAGTAGTATATTTAAGAGGAATATGAAGTAGTATATTTAAGAGGAATATGAAGAAGTATATTTAAGAGGAATATGCAGTAGTATATTTAAGATGAATAAGAAGTAGTATATTTAAGAGGAATATGCAGTAGTATATTTAAGAGGAATATGAAGTAGTATATTTAAGAGAAATATGAAGTAGTATATTTAAGAGGAATATGAAATAGTATATTTAAGAGGCATATGAAGTAGTATATTTAAGAGGAATATGCAGTAGTATATTTAAGAGGAATATGAAGTAGTATATGTAAGAGGAATATGCAGTAGAATAATTAAGAGGAATTTGCAGTAGTATATTTAAGAGGAATATGCAGTAGTATATTTAAGAGGAATATTAAGTATTATATTTAAGACGGATATGAAGTAGTATATTTAAGAGGAATATGAAGTAGTATATTTAAGAGGAATATGAAGGAGTATATTTAAGAGGAATATGAAGTAGTATATTTAAGAGGAAAATGAAGTAGTATATTTAAGAAAAATATGAAGTAGTATATTTAAGAGGAATATGCAGTAGTATATTTAAGAGGAATATGAAGTAGTATATGTAAGAGGAATATGCAGTAGTATATTTAAGAGCAATATGCAGTAGTATATTTAAGAGGAATATGCAGTAGTATAAGAGGCATATGAAGTAGTATATTTAAGAGGAATATGCAGTAGTATATTTAAGAGGATAATGAAGTAGTATATTTAAGAAAAATATGAAGTAGTATATTTAAGAGGAATATGCAGTAGTATATTTAAGAGGAATATGAAGTAGTATATGTAAGAGGAATATGCAGTAGTATATTTAAGAGCAATATGCAGTAGTATATTTAAGAGGAATATGCAGTAGTATAAGAGGCATATGAAGTAGTATATTTTAGAGGAATATGCAGTAGTATATTTAAGAGGAATATGCAGTAGTATATTTAAGAGGAATATGAAGTAGTATATTTAAGAGGAATATGAAGTGGTATATTTAAGAGGAATATGCAGTGGTATATATAAGAGGAATATGAAGTAGTATATTTAAGAGGAATATGAAGTAGTATATTTAAGAGGAATATGCAGTAGTATATTTAAGAGGAATATGAAGTAGTATATTTAAGAGGAATATGAAGTAGTATATTTAAGAGGAATATGAAGTAGTATATTTAAGAGGAATATGAAATAGTATATTTAAGAGGAATATTAAGTAGTATATTTAAGAGGAATATTAAGTATTATTTTTTAGACGGATATGAAGTAGTATATTTAATAGGAATATGAAGTAGTATATTTAAGAGAAATATGAAGTAGTATATTTAAGAGGAATATGAAGTAGTATATTTAAGAGGAATATGAAGTAGTATATTTAAGCAAAATATGAAGTAGTATATTTAAGAGGAATATGCAGTAGTATATTTAAGAGGAATATGAAGTAGTATATGTAAGAGGAATATGCAGTAGTATATTTAAGAGGAATATGCAGTAGTATATTTAAGAGGAATATGCAGTAGTATATTTAAGAGGAATATGAAGTAGTATATTTAAGAGGAATATGAAGTTGTATATTTAAGAGGAATATGCAGTAGTATATTTAAGAGGAATATGAAGAAGTATATTTAAGAGGAATAAATAAGTCGTATATTGAAGAGGAATATGAAGTAGTATATTTAAGAGGCATATGAAGTAGTATATTTAAGAGGAATATGCAGTAGTATATTTAAGAGGAATATGAAGTACTATATGTAAGAGGAATATGCAGTAGAATAATTAAGAGGAATTTGCAGTAGTATATTTAAGAAGAATATGCAGTAGTATATTTAAGAGGAATATGAAGTAGCATATTTAAGAGGAATATGAAGTGGTATATTTAAGAGGAATATGAAGTAGTATATTTAAGATGAATGTGAAGTAGTATATTTAAGAGGAATATTAAGTAGTATATTTAATAGGAATATTAAGTATTATATTTAAGAGGAATACGAAGTAGTATATTTAAGAGGAATATGAAGTAGTATATTTAAGAGGAATATGAAGTAGTATATTTAAGAGGAATATGCATTAGTATATTTAAGAGGAATATGAAGTAGTATATTTAAGAGGAATATGAAGTAGTATATTTAAGAGGAATATGAAGTAGTATATTTAAGAGGAATATGAAGTAGTATATTTAAGAGAAATATGAAGAAGTTTATTTAAGAGGAATATGCAGTAGTATATTTAAGAGGAATAAGAAGTAGTATATTTAAGAGGAATATGCAGTAGTATATTTAAGAGGAATATGAAGTAGTATATTTAAGAGAAATATGAAGTAGTATATTTAAGAGGAATATGAAATAGTATATTTAAGAGGCATATGAAGTAGCATATTTAAGAGGAATATGCAGTAGTATATTTAAGAGGAATATGAAGTAGTATATGTAAGAGGAATATGAAATAGTATATTTAAGAGGAATATGCTGTAGTATATTTAAGAGGAATATGCAGTAGTATATTTAAGAGGAATATGAAGTAGTATATATAAGAGGAATATGAAGTTGTATATTTAAGAGGAATATGCAGTAGTATATTTAAGAGGAATATTAATTATTATATTTAAGAGGAATATTAAGTATTATATTTAAGAGGAATATGAAGTAGTATATTTAAGAGAAATATGAAGTAGTATATTTAAGAGGAATATGAAGTAGTATATTTAAGAGGAATAAGAAGTAGTATTGCTAATTATATTTAAGAGGAATATGCAGTAGTATATTTAAGAGGAATACGAAGTAGTATATTTAAGAGGAATATGCAGTAGTATATTTAAGAGGAATATGAAGTAGTATATTTAAGAGGAATATGAAGAAGTATATTTAAGAGGAATATGAAGTAGTATATTTTAGAGGAATATGAAGTAGTATATTTAAGAGGAATATGAAGTAGTATATTTAAGAAGAATAAATAAGTAGTGTATTTAAGAGGAATATTAAGTATTATATTTAAGAGGAATATGAAGTAGTATATTTAAGAGGAATATGAAGTAGTATATTTAGGAGGAATATGCAGTAGTATATTTAAGAGGAATATGAAGTAGTATATGTAAGAGGAATATGCAGTAGTATATTTAAGAGGAATATGCAGTAGTATATTTAAGAGGAATATGAAGTAGTATATATAAGAGGAATATGAAGTTGTATATTTAAGAGGAATATGCAGTAGTATATTTAAGAGGAATATTAATTATTATATTTAAGATGAATATTAAGTATTATATTTAAGAGGAATATGAAGTAGTATATTTAAGAGAAATATGAAGTAGTATATTTAAGAGGAATATGAAGTAGTATATTTAAGAGGAATAAGAAGTAGTATTGCTCAATATATTTAAGAGGAATATGCAGTAGTATATTTAAGAGGAATATGAAGTAGTATATGTAAGAGGAATATGCAGTAGGATATTTAAGAGGAATATGAAGTAGTATATTTAAGAGTAATATGAAGTAGTATATTTAAGAGGAATATGAAGTAGTATATTTAAGAGGAATATGAAGTAGTATATTTAAGAGGAATATGAAATAGGATATTTAAGAGGAATATTAAGTAGTATATTTAAGAGGAATATTAAGTATTATATTTAAGACGGATATGAAGTAGTATATTTAAGAGGAATATGAAGTAGTATATTTAAGAGGAATATGAAGGAGTATATTTAAGAGAAATATGAAGTAGTATATTTAAGAGGAATATGAAGTAGTATATTTAAGAAAAATATGAAGTAGTATATTTAAGAGGAATATGCAGTAGTATATTTAAGAGGAATATGAAGTAGTATATGTAAGAGGAATATGCAGTAGTATATTTAAGAGCAATATGCAGTAGTATATTTAAGAGGAATATGCAGTAGTATAAGAGGCATATGAAGTAGTATATTTAAGAGGAATATGCAGTAGTATATTTAAGAGGATTATGCAGTAGTATATTTAAGAGGAATATGAAGGAGTATATTTAAGAGGAATATGAAGTAGTATATTTAAGAGGAATATGAAGTAGTATATTTAAGAAATATATGAAGTAGTATATTTAAGAGGAATATGCAGTAGTATATTTAAGAGCAATATGAAGTAGTATATGTAAGAGGAATATGCAGTAGTATATTTAAGAGCAATATGCAGTAGTATATTTAAGAGGAATATGCAGTAGTATAAGAGGCATATGAAGTAGTATATTTAAGAGGAATATGCAGTAGTATAAGAGGCATATGAAGTAGTATATTTAAGAGGAATATGCAGTAGTATATTTAAGAGGAATATGCAGTAGTATATTTAAGAGGAATATGAAGTAGTATATTTAAGAGGAATATGAAGTGGTATATTTAAGAGGAATATGCAGTGGTATATATAAGAGGAATATGAAGTAGTATATTTAAGAGAAATATGAAGTAGTATATTTAAGAGGAATATGCAGTAGTATATTTAAGAGGAATATGAAGTAGTATATTTAAGAGGAATATGATGTAGTATATTTAAGAGGAATATGAAGTAGTATATTTAAGAGGAATATGAAGTAGTATATTTAAGAGGAATATGAAATAGTATATTTAAGAGGAATATTAAGTAGTATATTTACGAGGAATATTAAGTATTATATTTAAGACGGATATGAAGTAGTATATTTAATAGGAATATGAAGTAGTATATTTAAGAGAAATATGAAGTAGTATATTTAAGGGAATATGAAGTAGTATATTTAAGAGGAATATGAAGTAGTATATTGAAGCAAAATATGAAGTAGTATATTTAAGAGGAATATGCAGTAGTATATTTAAGAGGAATATGAAGTAGTATATGTAAGAGGAATATGCAGTAGTATATTTAAGAGGAATATGCAGTAGTATATATAAGAGGAATATGCAGTAGTATATTTAAGAGGAATATGAAGTAGTATATTTAAGAGGAATATGAAGTTGTATATTTAAGAGGAATATGCAGTAGTATATTTAAGAGGAATATGAAGAAGTATATTTAAGAGGAATAAATAAGTAGTATATTGAAGAGGAATATGAAGTAGTATATTTAAGAGGCATATGAAGTAGTATATTTAAGAGGAATATGCAGTAGTATATTTAAGAGGAATATGAAGTAGTATATGTAAGAGGAATATGCAGTAGAATAATAAAGAGGAATTTGCAGTAGTATATTTAAGAGGAATATGCAGTAGTATATTTAAGAGGAATATGAAGTAGCATATTTAAGAGGAATATGAAGTGGTATATTTAAGAGGAATATGAAGTAGTATATTTAAGAGGAAAGTGAAGTAGTATATTTAAGAGGAATATGAAGTAGTATATTTAAGATGAATATGCAGTAGTATATTTAAGAGGAATATGAAGTAGTATATTTAAGAGGAATATGAAGTAGTATATTTAAGTGGAATATGAAGTAGTATATTTAAGAGGAATATGAAGTAGTATATTTAAGAGAAATATGAAGAAGTATATTTAAGAGGAATATGCAGTAGTATATTTAAGAGGAATATGAAGTAGTATATTTAAGAGGAATATGCAGTAGTATATTTAAGAGGAATATGAAATAGTATATTTAAGAGAAATATGAAGTAGTATAATCAAGAGGAATATGAAATAGTATATTTAAGAGGCATATGAAGTAGTATATTTAAGAGGAATATGCAGTAGTATATTTAAGAGGAATATGAAGTAGTATATAAGAGGAATATGCAATAGTATATTTAAGAGGAATATGCAGTAGTATATTTAAGAGGAATATGAAGTAGTATATAAGAGGAATATGCAATAGTATATTTAAGAGGAATATGCAGTAGTATATTTAAGAGGAATATGAAGTAGTATATAAGAGGAATATGCAATAGTATATTTAAGAGGAATATGAAGTTGTATATTTAAGAGGAATATGCAGTAGTATAATTAAGAGGAATATTAATTATTATATTTAAGAGGAATATTAAGTATTATATTTAAGAGGAATATGAAGTAGTATATTTAAGAGAAATATGAAGTAGTATATTTAAGAGGAATATGAAGTAGTATATTTAAGAGGAATATGCAGTAATATATTTAAGAGGAATATGAAGTAGTATATTTAAGAGGAATATGCAGTAGTATATTTAAGAGGAATATGAAGTAGTATATTTAAGAGGAATATGAAGTAGTATACTTAAGAGGAATATGAAGTAGTATATTTTAGAGGAATATGAAGTAGTATATTTAAGAGGAATATGAAGTAGTATATTTAAGAGGAATAAATAAGTAGTGTATTTAAGAGGAATATTAAATATTATATTTAAGAGGAATATGAAGTAGTATATTTAAGAGGAATATGAAGTAGTATATTTAAGAGGAATATGCAGTAGTATATTTAAGAGGAATATGAAGTAGTATATGTAAGTGGAATATGCAGTAGTATATTTAAGAGAAATATGCAGTAGTATATTTAAGAGGAATATGAAGTAGTATATATAAGAGGAATATGAAGTTGTATATTTAAGAGGAATATGCAGTAGTATATTTAAGAGGAATATTAATTATTATATTTAAGAGGAATATTAAGTATTATATTTAAGAGGAATATGAAGTAGTATATTTAAGAGAAATATGAAGTAGTATATTTAAGAGGAATATGAAGTAGTATATTTAAGAGGAATATGAAGTAGTATTGCTAAATATATTTAAGAGGAATATGCAGTAGTATATTTAAGAGGAATATGAAGTAGTATATTTAGGAGGAATATGCAGTAGTATATTTAAGAGGAATATGAAGTAGTATATTTAAGAGGAATATGAAGTAGTATATTTAAGAGGAATATGAAGTAGTATATTTAAGAGGAATATGAAGTAGTATATTTAAGAGGAATATGAAGTAGTATGTTTAAGAGGAATATGAAGTAGTATGTTTAAGAGGAAAATGAAGTAGTATGTTTAAGAGGAATATGAAGTAGTATGTTTAAGAGGAATATGAAGTAGTATGTGTAAGAGGAATATGAAGTAGTATGTTGAAGAGGAATATGAAGTAGTATGTTTAAGAGGAATATGAACTAGTATGTTTAAGAGGAATATGAAGTAGTATATTTAAGAGGAATATGCAGAAGTATATTTAAGAGTAATATGAAGTAGTATGTTTAAGAGGAATATGAAGTAGTATATTTAGGAGGAATATGAAGTAGTATGTTTAAGAGGAATATGAAGTAGAATGTTTAAGAGGAATATGAAGTATTATATGTAAGAGGAATATGAAGTAGTATGTTGAAGAGGAATATGAAGTATTATGTTTAAGAGGAATATGAAGTAGTATGTTTAAGAGGAATATGAAGTAGTATATTTAAGAGCAATATGCAGAAGTATATTTAAGAGTAATATAAAGTAGTATGTTTAAGAGGAATATGAAGTAGTATATTTAGCAGGAATATGAAGTAGTATGTTTAAGAGGAATATGAAGTAGAATGTTTAAGAGGAATATGAAGTAGTATGTTTAAGAGGAATATGAAGTAGTATGTTTAAGAGGAATGTGAAGTAGTATGTTTAAGAGGAATATGAAGTAGTCTCTTTAAGAGGAATATGAAGTAGTATTTTTAAGAGGAATATGAAGTAGTATGATTAAGAGCAATATGAAGTAGAATGTTTAAAAGGAATGTAAAGTAGTATGTTTAAGAAGAATATGAAGTAGTATATTTAAGAGGAATATGAAGTAGTATATATAGGAGGAATATGAAGTAGTATGTTTAAGAGGAATATGAAGTAGAATGTTTAAGAGGAATATGAAGAATAATGTTTAAGAGGAATATGAAGTAGTATTGCTAAATATATTTAAGAGGAATATGTAGTAGTATATTTAAGAGGAATATGAAGTAGTATATTTAAGAGGAATATGCAGTAGTATATTTAAGAGGAATATGAAGTAGTATATTTAAAAGGAATATGAAGTAGTATATTTAAGAGGAATATGAAGTAGTATATTTAAGAGGAATATGAAGTAGTATATTTAAGAGGAATATGAAGTAGTATATTTAAGAGGAATATGCAGTAGTATTTTTAAGAGGAATATGAAGTAGTATATGTAAGAGGAATATGCAGTAGTATATTTAAGAGGAATATGCAGTAGTATATTTAAGAGGAATATGAAGTAGTATATATAACAGGAATATGAAGTTGTATATTTAAGAGGAATATGCAGTAGTATATTTAAAAGGAATATTAATTATTATATTTAAGAGGAATATTAAGTATTATATTTAAGAGGAATATGAAGTAGTATATTTAAGAGAAACATGAAGTAGTATATATAAGAGGAATATGAAGTAGTATATTTAAGAGGAATAAGAAGTAGTATTGCTCAATATATTTAAGAGGAATATGCAGTAGTATATTTAAGAGGAATATAAAGTAGTATATTTAAGAGGAATATGCAGTAGTATATTTAAGAGAAATATGAAGTAGTATATGTAAGAAGAATATGCAGTAGGATATTAAAGAGGAATATGAATTAGTATATATAAGAGGAATATGAAGTTGTATATTTAAGAGGAATATGCAGTAGTATATTTAAGAGGAATATTAATTATTATATTTAAGAGGAATATTAAGTATAATATTTAAGAGGAATATGAAGTAGTATATTTAAGAGAAATATGAAGTAGTATATTTAAGAGGAATATGAAGTAGTATATTTAAGAGGAATATGAAGTAGTATATTTAAGATGAATATGCAGTAGTATATTTAAGAGGAATATGAAGTAGTATATTTAAGAGGAATATGAAGTAGTATATTTAAGATGAATATGAAGTTGTATATTTAAGAGGAATATGAAGTAGTATATTTAAGAGGAATATGAAGTAGTATATTTAAGAGGAATAAATAAGTAGTATATTTAAGAGGAATATTAAATATTATATTTAAGAGGAATATAAAGTAGTATATTTAAGAGGAATATGAAGTAGTATATTTAAGAGGAATATGCTGTAGTATATTTAATAGGAATATGAAGTTGTATATTTAAGAGGAATATGCAGTAGTATATTTAAGAGGAATATGAAGAAGTATATTTAAGAGGAATAAATAAGTAGTATATTGAAGAGGAATATGAAGTAGTATATTTAAGAGGCATATGAAGTAGTATATTTAAGAGAAATATGCAGTAGTATATTTAAGAGGAATATGAAGTAGTATATGTAAGAGGAATATGCAGTAGAATAATTAAGAGGAATTTGCAGTAGTATATTTAAGACGAATATGCAGTAGTATATTTAAGAGGAATATGAAGTAGCATATTGAAGAGGAATATGAAGTGGTATATTTAAGAGGAATATGAAGTAGTATATTTAAGAGGAAAGTGAAGTAGTATATTTAAGAGGAATATGAAGTAGTATATTTAAGAGGAATATGCAGTAGTATATTTAAGAGGAATATGAAGTAGTATATTTAAGAGGAATATGAAGTAGTATATTTAAGAGGAATATGAAGTAGTATATTTAAGAGGAATATGAAGTAGTATATTTAAGAGAAATATGAAGAAGTATATTTAAGAGGAATATGCAGTAGTATATTTAAGAGGAATATGAAGTAGTATATTTAAGAGGAATATGCAGTAGTATATTTAAGAGGAATATGAAGTAGTATATTTAAGAGAAATATGAAGTAGTATAATTAAGAGGAATATGAAATAGTATATTTAAGAAGCATATGAAGTAGTATATTTAAGAGGTATATGCAGTAGTATATTTAAGAGGAATATGAAGTAGTATATAAGAGGAATATGCAATAGTATATTTAAGAGGAATATGCAGTAGTATATTTAAGAGGAATATGCAGTAGTATAATTAAGAGGAATATTAATTATTATATTTAAGAGGAATATTAATTATTATATTTAAGAGGAATATGAAGTAGTATATTTAAGAGGAATATGCAGTAGTATATTTAAGAGGAATATGAAGTAGTATATTTAAGAGGAATATGAAGTAGTATATTTAAGAGGAATATGCAGTAGTATAATTAAGAGGAATATTAATTATTATATTTAAGAGGAATATTAATTATTATATTTAAGAGGAATATGAAGTAGTATATTTAAGAGGAATATGCAGTAGTATATTTAAGAGGAATATGAAGTAGTATATTTAAGGGGAATATGAAGTAGTATATTTAAGAGGAATATGAAGTAGTATATTTAAGAGGAATATGAAGTAGTATATTTAAGAGGAATATGAAGTAGTATATTTAAGAGGAATATGCAGTAGTATATTTTAGAGGAATATGAAGTAGTATATGTAAGAGGAATATGCAGTAATATATTTAAGAGGAATATGCAGTAGTATATTTAAGAGGAATATGAAGTAGTATATATAAGAGGAATATGAAGTAGTATATTTAAGAGGAATATGCAGTAGTATATTTAAGAGGAATATGAAGTAGTATATTTAAGAGGAATATGAAGTAGTATATTTAAGAGGAATATGAAGTAGTATATTTTAGAGGAATATGAAGTAGTATATTTAAGAGGAATATGAAGTAGTATATTTAAGAGGAATAAATAAGTAGTGTATTTAAGAGGAATATTAAGTATTATATTTAAGAGGAATATGAAGTAGTATATTTAAGAGGAATATGAAGTAGTATATTTAAGAGGAATATGCAGTAGTATATTTAAGAGAAATATGAAGTAGTATATGTAAGAGGAATATGCAGTAATATATTTAAGAGGAATATGCAGTAGTATATTTAAGAGGAATATGAAGTAGTATATATAAGAGGAATATGAAGTTGTATATTTAAGAGGAATATGCAGTAGTATATTTAAGAGGAATATTAATTATGATATTTAAGAGGAATATTAAGTATTATATTTAAGAGGAATATGAAGTAGTATATTTAAGAGAAATATGAAGTAGTATATTTAAGAGGAATATGAAGTAGTATATTTAAGAAGAATATGAAGTAGTATTGCTAAATATATTTAAGAGGAATATGCAGTAGTATATTTAAGAGGAATATGAAGTAGTATATTTAAGAGGAATATGCAGTAGTATATTTAAGAGGAATATGAAGTAGTATATTTAAGAGGAATATGAAGAAGTATATTTAAGAGGAATATGAAGTAGTATATTTAAGAGGAATATGAAGTTGTATATTTAAGAGGAATATGAAGTAGTATATTTAAGAGGAATAAATAAGTAGTATATTTAAGAGGAATATTAAATATTATATTTAAGAGGAATATGAAGTAGTATATTTAAGAGGAATATGAAGTAGTATATTTAAGAGGAATATGCTGTAGTATATTTAAGAGGAATATGAAGTAGAATATATAAGAGGAATATGAAGTTATATATTTAAGAGGAATATGCGGTAGTATATTTAAGAGGAATATTAATTATTATATTTAAGAGGAATATTAAGTATTATATTTAAGAGGAATTTGAAGTAGTATATTTAAGAGAAATATGAAGTAGTATATTTAAGAGGAATATGAAGTAGTATATTTAAGAAGAATAAGAAGTAGTGTTGCTCAATATATTTAAGAGGAATATGCAGTAGTATATTTAAGAGGAATATAAAGTAGTATATTTAAGAGGAATATGCAGTAGTATATTTAAGAGGAATATGAAGTAGTATTATTAAGAGGAATATGAAGTAGTATATTTAAGAGGAATATGAAGTAGTATATTTAAGAGGAATATGAAGTAGTATATGTAAGAGGAATATGCAGTAGAATATTTAAGAGGAATATGAAGTAGTATATATAAGAGGAATATGAAGTTGTATATTTAAGAGGAATATGCTGTAGTATATTTATGAGGAATATAAAGTAGTATATGTAAGAGGAATATGCAGTAGTATATTTAAGAGGAATATGCAGTAGTATATTTAAGAGGAATATGCAGTAGAATATTTAAGAGGAATATGAAGTAGTATATATAAGAGGAATATGAAGTTGTATATTTAAGAGGAATATGAAGTAGTATATTTAAGAGGAATATGAAGTAGTATATTTAAGAGGAATATGAAGTAGTATAATAAAGAGGAATAAATAAGTAGTGTATTTAAGTGGAATATTAAGTATTATATTTAAGAGGAATATGAAGTAGTATATTTAAGAGGAATATGAAGTAGTATATTTAAGAGGAATATGCAGTAGTATATTTAAGAGGAATATGAAGTAGTATATGTAAGAGGAATATGCAGTAGTATATTTAAGAGGAATATGCAGTAGTATATTTAAGAGGAATATGAAGTAGTATATATAACAGGAATATGAAGTTGTATATTTAAGAGGAATATGCAGTAGTATATTTAAGAGGAATATTAATTATTATATTTAAGAGGAATATTAAGTATTATATTTAAGAGGAATATGAAGTAGTATATTTAAGAGAAACATGAAGTAGTATATATAAGAGGAATATGAAGTAGTATATTTAAGAGGAATAAGAAGTAGTATTGCTCAATATATTTAAGAGGAATAAGCAGTAGTATATTTAAGAGGAATATAAAGTAGTATATTTAAGAGGAATATGCAGTAGTATATTTAAGAGAAATATGAAGTAGTATATGTAAGAAGAATATGCAGTAGGATATTAAAGAGGAATATGAATTAGTATATATAAGAGGAATATGAAGTTGTATATTTAAGAGGAATATGTAGTAGTATATTTAAGAGGAATATTAATAATTATATTTAAGAGGAATATTAAGTATAATATTTAAGAGGAATATGAAGTAGTATATTTAAGAGAAATATGAAGTAGTATATTTAAGAGGAATATTAAGTAGTATATTTAAGAGGAATATGAAGTAGTATTACTAAATATATTTAAGAGGAATATGCAGTAGTATATTTAAGAGGAATATGAAGTAGTATATTTAAGATGAATATGCAGTAGTATATTTAAGAGGAATATGAAGTAGTATATTTAAGAGGAATATGAAGTAGTATATTTAAGAGGAATATGAAGTAGTATATTTAAGAGGAATATGAAGTAGTATATTTAAGAGGAATATGAAGTAGTATATTTAAGAGAAATAAATAAGTAGTATATTTAAGAGGAATATTAAATATTATATTTAAGAGGAATATGAAGTAGTATATTTAAGAGGAATATGAAGTAGTATATTTAAGAGGAATATGCTGTAGTATATTTAATAGGAATATGAAGTAGTATAAGTAAGAGGAATATGCAGTAGTTTATTTAAGAGGAATATGCAGTAGTATATTTAAGAGGAATATGCAGTAGTATATTTAAGAGGAATATGAAGTAGTATATATAAGAGGAATATGAAGTTGTATATTTAAGAGGAATATGCGGTAGTATATTTAAGAGGAATATTAATTATTATATTTAAGAGGAATATTAAGTATTATATTTAAGAGGAATTTGAAGTAGTATATTTAAGAGAAATATGAAGTAGTATATTTAAGAGGAATATGAAGTAGTATATTTAAGAAGAATAAGAAGTAGTGTTGCTCAATATATTTAAGAGGAATATGCAGTAGTATATTTAAGAGGAATATAAAGTAGTATATTTAAGAGGAATATGCCGTAGTATATTTAAGATTAATATGAAGTAGTATATTTAAGAGGAATATGAAGTAGTATATTTAAGAGGAATATGAAATAGTATATTTAAAATGAATATGAAGTAGTATATGTAAGAGTAATATGCAGTAGAATATTTAAGAGGAATATGAAGTAGTATATATAAGAGGAATATGAAGTTGTATATTTAAGAGGAATATGCTGTAGTATATTTAAGAGGAATAGAAAGTAGTATATGTAAGAGGAATACGCAGTAGTATATTTAAGAGGAATATGCAGTAGTATATTTAAGAGGAATATGCAGTAGAATATTTAAGAGGAATATGAAGTATTATATATAAGAGGAATATGAAGTTGTATATTTAAGAGGAATATGAAGTAGTATATTTAAGAGGAATATGAAGTAGTATATTTAAGAGGAATATGAAGTAGTATATTTAAGAGGAATATGAAGTAGTATATTTAAGAGGAATATGAAGTAGTATATGTAAGAGGAATATGCAGTAGAATATTTAAGAGGAATATGCAGTAGTATATATAAGAGGAATATGAAGTTGTATATTTAAGAGGAATATGCAGTAGTATATTTAAGAGGAATAAATAAGTAGTATATTTAAGAGGAATATTAAGTATTATATTTAAGAGGAATATGAAGTAGTATATTTAAGAGGAATATGAAGTAGTATATTTAAGAGGAATACGCAGTAGTATATTTAAGAGGAATATGAAGTAGTATATGTAAGAGGAATATGAAGTAGTATATTTAAGAGGAATATGAAGTAGTATATGTAAGAGGAATATGCAGTAGTATATTTAAGAGGAATATGAAGTAGTATATGTAAGGGGAATATGCAGTAGTATATTTAAGAGGAATATGCAGTAGTATATTTAAGAGGAAATGCAGTAGTATATTTAAGAGGAATATGAAGTAGTATATATAAGAGGAATATGAAGTTGTATATTTAAGAGGAATATGCAGTAGTATATTTAAGAGGAATAAATAAGTAGTATATTTAAGAGGAAAATTAAGTATTATATTTAAGAGGAATATGAAGTAGTATATTTAAGAGGAATATGAAGTAGTATATTTAAGAGGAATATGCAGTAGTATATTTAGGAGGAATATGAAGTAGTATATATAAGAAATATGAAATAGTATATTTAAGAGGAATATGAAGTAGTATATTTAAGAGGAATAAATAAGTAGTATATTTAAGAGGAATATTAAATATTATATTTAAGAGGAATATGAAGTAGTATATTTAAGAGGAATATGAAGTATTATATTTAAGAGGAATATGCAGTAGTATATTTAAGAGGAATATGAAGTAGTATATATAAGAGGAATATGAAGTTGTATATTTAAGAGGAATATGCGGAAGTATATTTAAGAGGAATATTAATTATTATATTTAAGAGGAATATTAAGTATTATATTTAAGAGGAATTTGAAGTAGTATATTTAAGAGAAATATGAAATAGTATATTTAAGAGGAATATGAAGTAGTATATTTAAGAAGAATAAGAAGTAGTGTTGCTCAATATATTTAAGAGGAATATGCAGTAGTATATTTAAGAGGAATATAAAGTAGTATATTTAAGAGGAATATGCAGTAGTATATTTAAGAGGAATATGAAGTAGTATATTTAAGAGGAATATGAAGTAGTATATTTAAGAGGAATATGAAGTAGTATATTTAAGAGGAATATGAAGTAGTATATGTAAGAGGAATATGCAGTAGAATTTTTAAGAGGAATATGAAGTAGTATATATAAGAGGAATATGAAGTTGTATATTTAAGAGGAATATGCTGTAATATATTTAAGAGGAATATAAAGTAGTATATGTAAGAGGAATATGCAGTAGTATATTTAAGAGGAATATGCAGTTGTATATTTAAGAGGAATATGCAGTAGAATATTTAAGAGGAATATGAAGTAGTATATATAAGAGGAATATGAAGTTGTATATTTAAGAGGAATATGAAGTAGTATATTTAAGAGGAATATAAAGTAGTATATTTAAGAGGAATATGAAGTAGTATATTTAAGAGGAATATGAAGTAGTATATTTAAGAGGAATATGAAGTAGTATATGTAAGAGGAATATGCAGTAGAATATTTAAGAGGAATATGTAGTAGTATATATAAGAGGAATATGAAGTTGTATATGTAAGAGGAATATGCAGAAGTATATTTAAGAGGAATAAATAAGTAGTATATTTAAGAGGAATATTAAGTATTATATTGAAGAGGAATATGAAGTAGTATATTTAAGAGGAATATGAAGTAGTATATTTAAGAGGAATATGAAGTAGTATATTTAAGAGGAATATGAAGTAGTATATTTAAGAGGAATATGAAGTAGTATATTTAAGAGGAATATGAAGTAGTATATTTAAGAGGAATATGAAGTAGTATATTTAAGAGGAATATGAAGTAGTATATGTAAGAGGAATATGCAGTAGAATATTTAAGAGGAATATGTAGTAGTATATATAAGAGGAATATGAAGTTGTATATTTAAGAGGAATATGCAGAAGTATATTTAAGAGGAATAAATAAGTAGTATATTTAAGAGGAATATTAAGTATTATATTTAAGAGGAATATGAAGTAGTATATTTAAGAGGAATATGAAGTAGTATATTTAAGAGGAATATGCAGTAGTATATTTAAGAGGAATATGAAGTAGTATATGTAAGAGGAATATGAAGTAGTATATTTAAGAGGAATATGAAGTAGTATATGTAAGAGGAATATGCAGTAGTATATTTAAGAGGAATATGAAGTAGTATATGTAAGAAGAATATGCAGTAGTATATTTAAGAGGAATATGCAGTAGTATATTTAAGAGGAATATGCAGTAGTATATTTAAGAGGAATATGAAGTAGTATATATAAGAGGAATATGAAGTTGTATATTTAAGAGGAATATGCAGTAGTATATTTAAGAGGAATAAATAAGTAGTATATTTAAGAGGAATATTAAGTATTATATTCAAGAGGAATATGAAGTAGTATATTTAAGAGGAATATGAAGTAGTATATTTAAGAGGAATATGCAGTAGTATATTTAAGAGGAATATGAAGTAGTATATATAAGAGGAATATGCAGTAGTATATTTAAGAGGAATATGCAGTAGTATATTTAAGAGGAATATGCAGTAGTATATTTAAGAGGAATATGAAGTAGTATATATAAGAGGAATATGAAGTTGTATATTTAAGAGGAATATGCGGTAGTATATTTAAGAGGAATATTAATTATTATATTTAAGAGGAATATTAAGTATTATATTTAAGAGGAATATGAAGTAGTATATTTAAGAGAAATATGAAGTAGTATATTTAAGAGGAATATGAAGTAGTATATTTAAGAGGAATAAGAAGTAGTATTGCTCAATATATTTAAGAGGAATATGCAGTAGTATATTTAAGAGGAATATAAAGTAGTATATTTAAAAGGAATATGAAGTAGTATATTTAAGAGAAATATGAAGTAGTATATTTAAGAGGAATAGAAATAGTATATTTAAGAGGCATATGAAGTAGTATATTTAAGAGGAATATGCAGTAGTATATTTAAGAGGAATATGAAGTAGTATATGTAAGAGGAATATGCAGTAGTATATTTAAGAGGAATATGAAGTAGTATATATAAGAGTTGTATATTTAAGAGGAATATTATTTATTGTATATTTGAAGTTGTATATTTAAGAGAATATGAAGTTGTATATTTAAGAGGAATATGCAGTAGTATATTTAAGAGGAATATTATTTATTATATTTAAGAGGAATATTAAGTAATATATTTAAGAGGAATATGAAGTAGTATATTTAAGAGAAATATGAAGTAGTATATTTAAGAGGAATATGAAGTAGTATATTTAAGAGGAATATGAAGTAGTATTGCTAAATATATTTAAGAGGAATATGCAGTAGTATATTTAAGAGGAATATGAAGTAGTATATTTAAGAGGAATATGCAGTAGTATATTTAAGAGGAATATGAAGTAGTATATTTAAGAGGAATATGAAGTAGTATATTTAAGATGAATATGAAGTAGTATATTTAAGAGGAATATGAAGTAGTATATTTAAGAGTATAAGAAGTAGTATATTTAAGAGGAATAAATAAGTAGTATATTTAAGAGTTATATTAAATATTATATTTAAGAGGAATATGAAGTAGTATATATAAGAGGAATATGAAGTAGTATATTTAAGAGGAATATGCAGTAGTATATTTAAGAGGAATATGAAGTAGTATATGTAAGAGGAATATGCAGTAGTATATTTAAGAGGAATATGCAGTAGTATATTTAAGAGGAATATGCAGTAGTATATTTAAGAGGAATATGAAGTAGTATATTTAAGAGGAATATGAAGTAGTATATTTAAGAGAAATATGAAGTAGTATATTTAAGAGGAATATGAAGTAGTATATGTAAGAGGAATATGCATTAGAATATTTAAGAGGAATATGAAGTAGTATATTTAAGAGGAATATGCGGTAGTATATTTAAGAGGAATATTAATTATTATATTTAAGAGGAATATTAAGTATTATATTTAAGAGGAATTTGAAGTAGCATATTTAAGAGAAATATGAAGTAGTATATTTAAGAGGAATATGAAGTAGTATATTTAAGAGGAATAAGAAGTAGTGTTGCTCAATATATTTAAGAGGAATATGCAGTAGTATATTTAAGAGGAATATAAAGTAGTATATTTAAGAGGAATATGCAGTAGTATATTTAAGAGGAATATGAAGTAGTATATTTAAGAGGAATATGAAGTAGTATATTTAAGAGAAATATGAAGTAGTATATTTAAGAGGAATATGAAGTAGTATATGTAAGAGGAATATGCATTAGAATATTTAAGAGGAATATGAAGTAGTATATATTAGAGGAATATGAAGTTGTATATTTAAGAGGAATATGCTGTAGTATATTTAAGAGGAATATAAAGTAGTATATTTAAGAGGAATATGCAGTAGTATATTTAAGAGGAATATGCAGTAGTATATTTAAGAGGAATATGCAGTAGAATATTTAAGAGGAATATGAAGTAGTATATATAAGAGGAATATGAAGTTGTATATTTAAGAGGAATATGAAGTAGTACATTTAAGAGGAATAAATAAGTAGTATATTTAAGAGGAATATTAAGTATTATATTTAAGAGGAATATGAAGCAGTATATTTAAGAGGAATATGAAGTAGTATATTTAAGAGGAATATGAAGTAGTATATTTAAGAGGAATATGAAGTAGTATATTTAAGAGGAATATGAAGTAGTATATGTTAGAGGAATATGCAGTAGAATATTTAAGAGGAATATGAAGTAGTATATATAAGAGGAATATGAAGTTGTATATTTAAGAGGAATATGCAGCAGTATATTTAAGAGGAATAAATAAGTAGTATATTTAAGAGGAATATTAAGTATTATATTTAAGAGGAATATGAAGTAGTATATTTAAGAGGAATATGAAGTAGTATATTTTAGAGGAATAAATAAGTATTATATTAAAGAGGAATATTAAGTATTATATTTAAGAGGAATATGAAGTAGTATATTTAAGAGGAATATGAAGTAGTATATTTAAGAGGAATATGCAGTAGTATATTTAAGAGGAATATGAAGTAGTATATGTAAGAGGAATATGCAGTAGTATATTTAAGAGGAATATGCAGTAGTATATTTAAGAGGAATATGCAGTAGTATATTTAAGAGGAATATGAAGTAGTATATATAAGAGGAATATGAAGTTGTATATTTAAGAGGAATATGCTGTAGTATATTTAAGAGGAATATTAATTATTATATTTAAGACGAATATTAAGTATTATATTTAAGAGGAATATGAAGTAGTATATTTAAGAGAAATATGAAGTAGTATATTTAAGAGGAATATGAAGTAGTATATTTAAGAGGAATAAGAAGTAGTATTGCTCAATATATTTAAGAGGAATATGCAGTAGTATATTTAAGAGGAGTTTAAAGTAGTATATTTAAGAGGAATATGCAGTAGTATATTAAAGAGGAATATGAAGTAGTACATTTAAGAGGAATATGAAGTAGTATATTTAAGAGGAATATGAAGTAGTATATTTAAGAGGAATATGAAGTAGTATATGTAAGAGGAATATGCAGTAGAATATTTAAGAGGAATATGAAGTAGTATATATAAGAGGAATATGAAGTTGTATATTTAAGAGGAATATGCAGTAGTATATTTAAGAGGAATATTAATTATTATATTTAAGAGGAATATTAAGTATTATATTTAAGAGGAATATGAAGTAGTATATTTAAGAGGAATAAATAAGTAGTATATTTAAGAGGAATATTAAGTACTATATTTAAGAGGATTATGAAGTAGTATATTTAAGAGGAATATGAAGTAGTATATTTAAGAGGAATATGCAGTAGTATATTTAAGAGGAATATGCAGTAGTATATTTAAGAGGAATATTAATTTGTATATATAAGAGGAATATGAAGTTGTATATTTAAGAGGAATATGCAGTAGTATATTTAAGAGGAATATTAATTATTATATTTAAGAGGAATAAGAAGTAGTATTGCTCAATATATTTAAGAGGAATATGCAGTAGTATATTTAAGAGGAATATAAAGTAGTATAATTAAGAGGAATATGCAGTAGTATATTTAAGAGGAATATGAAGTAGTATATTTAAGACGAATATGAAGTAGTATATTTAAGAGGAATTTGAAGTAGTATATTTAAGAGGAATATGAAGTAGTATATGTAAGAGGAATATGAAGTAGTATATTTAAGAGACATATGAAGTAGTATATTTAGGAGGAATATGAAGGAGTATATTTAAGAGAAATATGAAGTAGTACTTTTAAGAGGAATATGCAGTAATATATTTAAGAGGAATATGATGTAGTATATTTAAGAGGAATATGAAGTAGTATATTTAAGAGGAATATGAAGTAGTATATTTAAGAGACATATGAAGTAGTATATTTAAGAGGAATATGCAGTAGTATATTTAAGAGGAATATGAAGTAGTATATTTAAGAGGAATATGCAGTATTATATTTAAGAGGCATATGAAGTAGTATATTTAAGAGAAATATGAAGTAGTATATTTAACAGGAATATGAAGTATTATATTAAAGAGGAATATGAAGTAGTATATTTAAGAGGAATATGAAATAGTATATTTAAGAGGAATAAATAAGTAGTATATTTAGGAGGAATATTAAGTATTATATTTAAGAGGAATATGAAGTAGCATGTTTAAGAGGAATATGAAGTAGTATATTTAAGAGACATATGAAGTAGTATATTTAGGAGGAATATGAAGGAGTATATTTAAGAGAAATATGAAGTAGTACTTTTAAGAGGAATATGCAGTAATATATTTAAGAGGAATATGAGGTAGTATATTTAAGAGGAATATGAAGTAGTATATTTAAGAGGAGTATGAAGTAGTATATTTAAGAGACATATGAAGTAGTATATTTAAGAGGAATATGCAGTAGTATATTTTAGAGGAATATGAAGTAGTATATTTAAGAGGAATATGCAGTATTATATTTAAGAGGCATATGAAGTAGTATATTTAAGAGAAATATGAAGTACTATATTTAAGAGGAATATAAAGTAGTATATTTAAGAGACATATGAAGTAGTATATTTAAGAGGAATATGCAGTAGTATATTTAAGAGGAATATGAAGTAGTATATGTAAGAGGAATATGCAGTAGTATATTTAAGAGGAATTTGCAGTAGTATATTTAAGAGGAATATGCAGTAGTATATTTAAAAGGAATATAAAGTAGTATATTTAAGAGGAATATGAAGTGGTATATTCAAGAGGAATATGAAGTAGTATATTAAAGAGGAATGTGAAGTAGTATATTTAAGAGAAATATTAGGTAGTATATTAAATAGGAATATTAAGAATTATATTTAAGAGGAATATGAAGTAGTATATTTAAGAGGAATATGAAGTAGTATATTTAAGAGGAATATGAAGTAGTATATTTAAGAGGAATATGCAGTTGTATATTTAAGAGGAATATGAAGTAGTATATTTAAGAGGAATATGAAGTAGTATATTTAAGAGGAATATGAAGTAGTATATTTAAGAGAAATATGAAGAAGTACATTTAAGAGGAATATGCAGTAGTATATTTAATAGGAATATGAAGTATTATATTTAAGAGGAATATGAAGTAGTATATTTAAGAGGAATATGAAGTAGTATATTTAAGAGGAATATGAAGTAGTATATTTAAGAGGAATATGAAATAGTATATTTAAGAGGAATAAATAAGTAGTATATTTAGGAGGAATATTAAGTATTATATTTAAGAGGAATATGAAGTAGTATGTTTAGGAGGAATATGAAGTAGTATATTTAAGAGACATATGAAGTAGTATATTTAGGAGGAATATGAGGGAGTATATTTAAGAGAAATATGAAGTAGTACTTTTAAGAGGAATATGCAGTAATATATTTAAGAGGAATATGAGGTAGTATATTTAAGAGGAATATGAAGTAGTATATGTAAGAGGAATATGCAGTAGTATATTTAAGAGGAATTTGAAGTAGTATATTTAAGAGGAATATGCAGTAGTATATTTAAAAGGAATATAAAGTAGTATATTTAAGAGGAATATGAAGTGGTATATTTAAGAGGAATATGAAGTAGTATATTTAAGAGGAATGTGAAGTAGTATATTTAAGAGGAATATTAGGTAGTATATTTAAGAGGAATATGAAGTAGTATATGTAAGAGGAATGTGAAGTAGTATATTTAAGAGGAATATGAAGTAGTATATTTAAGAGGAATATGCAGTAGTATATTTAAAAGGAATATAAAGTAGTATATTTAAGAGGAATATGAAGTAGTATGTTTAAGAGGAATATGAAGTAGTATATTTAAGAGACATATGAAGTAGTATATTTAGGAGAAATATGAAGGAGTATATTTAAGAGAAATATGAAGTTGTACTTTTAAGAGGAATATGCAGTAATATATTTAAGAGGAATATGAGGTAGTATATTTAAGAGGAATATGAAGTAGTATATTTAAGAGGAATATGAAGTAGTATATTTAAGAGACATATGAAGTAGTATATTTAAGAGGAATATGCAGTAGTATATTTAAGAGGAATATGAAGTAGTATATTTAAGAGGAATATGCAGTATTATATTTAAGAGGCATATGAAGTAGTATATTTAAAAGAAATATGAAGTAGTATATTTAAGAGGAATATGAAGTAGTATATTTAAGAGACATATGAAGTAGTATATTTAAGAGGAATATGCAGTAGTATATTTAAGAGGAATATGAAGTAGTATATGTAAGAGGAATATGCAGTAGTATATTTAAGAGGAATTTGCAGTAGTATATTTAAGAGGAATATGCAGTAGTATATTTAAAAGGAATATAAAGCAGTATATTTAAGAGGAATATGAAGTGGTATATTTAAGAGGAATATGAAGTAGTATATTTAAGAGGAATGTGAAGTAGTATATTTAAGAGGAATATTAGGTAGTATATTAAAAGGTATATTAAGTATTATATTTAAGAGGAATATGAAGTAGTATATTTAAGAAGAATATGAAGTAGTATATTTAAGAGGAATATGAAGTAGTATATTTAAGAGGAATATGCAGTAGTATATTTAAGAGGAATATGAACTAGTATATTTAAGAGGAATATGAAGTAGTATATTTAAGAGGAATATGAAGTAGTATATTTAAGAGAAATATGAAGAAGTACATTTAAGAGGAATATGCAGTAGTATATTTAATAGGAATATGAAGTATTATATTTAGGAGGAATATGAAGTAGTATATTTAAGAGGAATATGAAGTAGTATACTTAAGAGGAATATGAAGTAGTATATTTAAGAGGAATATGAAATAGTATATTTAAGAGGAATAAATAAGTAGTATATTTAGGAGGAATATTAAGTATTATATTTAAGAGGAATATGAAGTAGTATGTTTAAGAGGAATATGAAGTAGTATATTTAAGAGACATATGAAGTAGTTTATTTAGGAGGAATATGAAGGAGTATATTTAAGAGAAATATGAAGTAGTACTTTTAAGAGGAATATGCAGTAATATATTTAAGAGGAATATGAGGTAGTATATTTAAGAGGAATATGAAGTAGTATATTTAAGAGGAATATGAAGTAGTATATTTAAGAGACATATGAAGTAGTATATTTAAGAGGAATATACAGTAGTATATTTAAGAGGAATATGAAGTAGTATATTTAAGAGGAATATGCAGTATTATATTTAAGAGGCATATGAAGTAGTATATTTAAGAGAAATATGAAGTAGTATATTTAAGAGGAATATGAAGTAGTATATTTAAGAGACATATGAAGTAGTATATTTAAGAGGAATATGCAGTAGTATATTTAAGAGGAATATGAAGTAGTATATGTAAGAGGAATATGAAGTAGTATATTTAAGAGGAATTTGCAGTAGTATATTTAAGAGGAATATGCAGTAGTATATTTAGAAGGAATATAAAGTAGTATATTTAAGAGTAATATGAAGTGGTATATTTAAGAGGAATATGAAGTTGTATATTTAAGAGGAATGTGAAGTAGTATATTTAAGAGGAATATTAGGTAGTATATTAAATAGGAATATTAAGTATTATATTTAAGAGGAATATGTAGTAGTATATTTAAGAGGAATATGAAGTAGTATATTTAAGAGGAATATGAAGTAGTATATTTAAGAGGAATATGCAGTAGTATATTTAAGAGGAATATGAAGTAGTATATTTAAGAGGAATATGAAGTAGTACATTTAAGAGGAATATGCAGTAGTATATTTAAGAGGAATATGAAGTAGTATATTTAAGAGGAATATGAAGTAGTATATTTAAGAGGAATATGAAGTAGTATATTTAAGAGAAATATGAAGTAGTATATTTAAGAGGAATATGAAATAGTACATTTAAGAGGCATATGAAGTAGTATATTTAAGAGGAATATACAGTAGTATATTTAAGAGGAATATGAAGTAGTATATGTAAAAGGAATATGCAGTAGTATATTTAAGAGGAATATGCAGTAGTATATTTAAGAGGAATATGCAGTAGTATATTTAAGAGGAATATGAAGTAGTATATATAAGAGGAATATGAAGTTGTATATTTAAGAGGAATATGCAGTAGTATATTTAAGACGAATATTAATTATTATATTTAAGAGGAATATTAAGTATTATATTTAAGAGGAATATGAAGTAGTATATTTATGAGAAATATGAAGTAGTATATTTAAGAGGAATATGAAGTACTATATTTAAGAGGAATAAGAAGTAGTATTGCTCAATATATTTAAGAGGAATATGCAGTAGTATATTTAAGAGGAATATGCAGTAGTATATTTAAGAGAAATATGCAGTAGTATATTTAAGAAGAATATTATTTATTATATTTAAGAGGAATATTAGGTATTATATTTAAGAGGAATATCTAGTTGTATATTTAAGAGAATATGAAGTGGTATATTTAAGAGGAATATGCAGTATTATATTTAACAAAAATATGAGGTAGTATATTTAAGAGGAATATGCTGTAGTATATTTAAGAGGAATATGAAGTAGTATATTTAATAGGAATATTAAGAATTATATTTAAGAGGAATATGAAGTAGTATATTTAAGAGGAATATGAAGTAGTATATTTAAGAGGAATATGAAGTAGTATATTTAAGAGGAAAATGAAGTAGTATATTTAAGTGTTATATGAAATAGTATATTTAAGAGGAATATGCAGTGGTATATTAAAGAGGAATATGAAGTAGTATATTTAAGAGGAATATGAAGTAGTATATTTAAGAGGAATATGCAGTAGTATATTTAAGAGGAATATGAAGTAGTATATGTAAGAGGAAAATGAAGAAGTATATTTAAGAGGAATATGAAGTTGTATATTTAAGAGGAAAATGAAGTAGTATATTTAAGAGGAATATGAAATAGTATATTTTAGAGGAATATTAAGTAGTATATTTAAGAGGAATATTAAGTATTATATTAAAGACGGATATGAAGTAGTATATTTAAGAGGAATATGCAGTAGTATATTTAGGAGGAATATGAAGTAGTATATTCTAGAGGAATATGCAGTAGTATATTTGAGAGGAATATGAAGTAGTATATTTAAGAGGAATATTAAGTATTATATATAAGAGGAATATTAGGTATTATATTTAAGAGGAATATGAAGTAGTATATTATAGAGAAATATGAAGTAGTATATTTAAGAGGAATATGAAGTAGTATATTAAAGAGGAATATGCAGTAGAATATTTAAGAGGAATATGAAGTAGTATATTTAAGAGGCATATGCAGTAGTATATTGAAGAGGAACATGAAGTAGTATATTTAAGAGGCATATGAAGAAGTATATTTAAGAGGAATATGCAGTAGTATATTTAAGAGGAATATGAAGTAGTATATATAAGAGGAATATGCAGTAGTATATTTAAGAGGAATATGCAGTAGTATATTTAAGAGGAATATGCAGTAGTATATTTAGGAGGAATATGAAGTAGTATATTTAAGAGGAATATTAAGTATTATATTTAAGAGGAATATGAAGTAGTATATTTAAGAGAAATATGAAGTAGTATATTTAAGAGGAATATGAAGTAGTATATTTAAGAGGAATATTAAGCAGTATATTTAAGAGGAATATGAAGTAGTATATTTCAGAGGAATATGCAGTAGTATATTTAAGACGAATATGAAGTAGTATATATAAGAGGAATATGAAGTTGTATATTTAAGAGGAATATGCAGTAGTATATTTAAGAGGAATATGAAGTAGTATATTTAAGAGGAATATGAAGTAGTATTGCTCAATATATTTAAGAGGAATATGCAGTAGTATATTTAAGAGGAATATGAAGAAGTATATTTAAGAGGAATATGAAGTTGTATATTTAAGAGGAATATGAAGTAGTATATTTAAGAGGAATATGAAGTAGTATATTTAAGAGGAATATGCAGTAGTATATTTAAGAGGAATATGAAGTAGTATATTTAAGAGGAATATGCAGTAGTATATTTAAGAGGAATATGAAGTAGTATATGTAAGAAAAATATGCAGTAGTATATTTAAGAGGAATATGCAGTAGTATATTTAAGAGGAATATGCAGTAGTATATTAAAGAGGAATATGAAGTTGTATATTTAAGAGGAATATGAAGTTGTATATTTAAGAGGAATATGCAGTAGTATATTTAAGAGGAATATTAAGTATTATATTTACGAGGAATATTAAGTATTATATTTAAGAGGAATATGAAGTGGTATATTTAAGAGAAATATGAAGTAGTATATATAAGAGGAATATGAAGTAGTATATTTAAGAGGAATATGCAGTAGTATTTTTTAAGAGGAAAATGAAGTGGTATATTTAAGAGGAATATGAAGTAGTATATTTAAGAGGAACATATATGTATTATATTTAAGAGGAATATTTAGTATTATATTTAAGAGGAATATGAAGTAATATATTTAGGAGGAATATGAAGACGTATATTTAAGAGAAATATGAAGTAGTATTTTTAAGAGGAATATGCAGTAGTATATTTAAGAGTAATATAAAGTAGTATATTTAAGAGGAATATGAAGTAGTATATTAAAGAAGAATATGCAGTAGTATATTTAAGAGGAATATGAAGTAGTATATTTAAGAGGCATATGCAGTAGTATATTGAAGAGGAACATGAAGTAGTATATTTAAGAGGCATATGAAGTAGTATATTTAAGAGGAATATGCAGTAGTATATTTAAGAGGAATATGAAGTAGTATATATAAGAGGAATATGCAGTAGTATATTTCAGCGGAAAATGAAGTAGTATATTTAAGAGGAATATGAAGTAGTATATTAAAGAGGAATATGCAGTAGAATATTTAAGAGGAATATGAAGTAGTATATTTAAGAGGCATATGCAGTAGTACATTGAAGAGGAACATGAAGTAGTATATTTAAGAGGCATATGAAGAAGTATATTTAAGAGGAATATGCAGTAGTATATTTAAGAGGAATATGAAGTAGTATATATAAGAGGAATATGCAGTAGTATATTTAAGAGGAATATGCAGTAGTATATTTAAGAGGAATATGCAGTAGTATATTTAAGAGGAATATGAAGTAGTATATTTAAGAGGTATATGAAGTTGTATATTTAAAAGGAATATGCAGTAGTATATTTAAGAGGAATATTAAGTATTATATTTAAGAGGAATATTAAGTATTATATTTAAGAGGAATATGAAGTAGTATATTTAAGAGAAATATGTAGTAGTATATTTAAGAGGAATATGAAGTAGTATATTTAAGATGAATATTAAGCAGTATATTTAAGAGGAATATGAAGTAGTATATTTCAGAGGAATATGCAGTAGTATATTTAAGACGAATATGAAGTAGTATATATAAGAGGAATATGAAGTTGTATATTTAAGAGGAATATGCAGTAGTATATTTAAGAGGAATATGAAGTAGTATATTTAAGAGGAATATGAAGTAGTATTGCTCAATATATTTAAGAGGAATATGCAGTAGTATATTTAAGAGGAATATGAAGTAGTATCTTTAAGAGGAATATGCAGTAGTATATTTAAGAGGAATATGCAGTAGTATATTTAAGAGGAATATAAAGTAGTATATGTAAGAAAAATATGCAGTAGTATATTTAAGAGGAATATGCAGTAGTATATTAAAGAGGAATATGAAGTTGTATATTTAAGAGGAATATGAAGTTGTATATTTAAGAGGAATATTAAGTATTATATTTACGAGGAATATTAAGTATTATATTTAAGAGGAATATGAAATGGTATATTTAAGAGAAATATGAAGTAGTATATATAAGAGGAATATGAAGTAGTATATTTATGAGGAATATGCAGTAGTATATTTAAGAGGAATATGAAGTGGTATATTTAAGAGGAATGTGAAGTAGTATATTTAAGAGGAATATGAAGTAGTATTTTTAAGAGGAATATGAAGTAGTATATTTAAGAGGAACATATAAGTATTATATTTAAGAGGAATATTTAGTATTATATTTAAGAGGAATATGAAGTAGTATATTTAGGAGGAATATGAAGACGTATATTTAAGAGAAATATGAAGTAGTATTTTTAAGAGGAATATGCAGTAGTATATTTAAGAGTAATATAAAGTAGTATATTTAAGAGGAATATGAAGTAGTATATTAAAGAAGAATATGCAGTAGTATATTTAAGAGGAATATAAAGTAGTATATGTAAGAAAAATATGCAGTAGTATATTTAAGAGGAATATGCAGTAGTATATTTAAGAGGAATATGCAGTAGTATATTAAAGAGGAATATGAAGTTGTATATTTAAGAGGAATATGAAGTTGTATATTTAAGAGGAATATGCAGTAGTATATTTAAGAGGAATATTAAGTATTATATTTACGAGGAATATTAAGTATTATATTTAAGAGGAATATGAAATGGTATATTTAAGAGAAATATGAAGTAGTATATATAAGAGGAATATGAAGTAGTATATTTAAGAGGAATATGCAGTAGTATATTTAAGAGGAATATGAAGTGGTATATTTAAGAGGAATGTGAAGTAGTATATTTAAGAGGAATATGAAGTAGTATTTTTAAGAGGAATGTGAAGTAGTATATTTAAGAGGAATATGAAGTAGTATATTTAAGAGGAACATATAAGTATTATATTTAAGAGGAATATTTAGTATTATATTTAAGAGGAATATGAAGTAGTATATTTAGGAGGAATATGAAGACATATATTTAAGAGAAATATGAAGTAGTATTTTTAAGAGGAATATGCAGTAGTATATTTAAGAGTAATATAAAGTAGTATATTTAAGAGGAATATGAAGTAGTATATTAAAGAAGAATATGCAGTAGTATATTTAAGAGGAATATGAAGTAGTATATTTAAGAGGAATATGAAGTAGTATATTTAAGAGGTATATGAAGTTGTATATTTAAGAGGAATATGCAGTAGTATATTTAAGAGTAATATTACGTATTATATTTAAGAGGAATATTAAGTATTATATTTAAGAGGAATATGAAGTAGTATATTTAAGAGAAATATGAAGTAGTATATTTAAGAGGAATATGAAGTAGTATATTTAAGAGGAATATGAAGTAGTATATTTAAGAGTAATATGAAGTAGTATATTTCAGAGGAATATGCAGTAGTATATTTAAGACGAATATGAAGTAGTATATATAAGAGGAATATGAAGTTGTATATTTAAGAGGAATATGCAGTAGTATATTTAAGATGAATATGAAGTAGTATATTTAAGAGGAATATGAAGTAGTATTGCTCAATATATTTAAGAAGAATATGCAGTAGTATATTTAAGAGGAATATGAAGTAGTATCTTTAAGAGGAATATGCAGTAGTATATTTAAGAGGAATATGAAGAAGTATATTTAAGAGGAATATGAAGTTGCATATTTAAGAGGAATATGAAGTAGTATATTTAAAAGGAATATGAAGTAGTATATTTAAGAGGAATATGCAGTAGTATATTTAAGAGGAATATTAAGTAGTATATTTAAGAGGAATATGCAGTAGTATATTTAAGAGGAATATGAAGTAGTATATGTAAGAAAAATATGCAGTAGTATATTTAAGAAGAATATGCAGTAGTATATTTAAGAGGAATATGCAGTAGTATATTTAAGAGGAATATGAAGTTGTATATTTAAGAGGAATATGAAGTTGTATATTTAAGAGGAATATGCAGTAGTATATTTAAGAGGAATATTAAGTATTATATTTAGGAGGAATATTAAGTATTATATTTAAGAGGAATATGAAGTGGTATATTTAAGAGAAATATGAAGTAGTATATTTAAGAGGAATATGCAGTAGTATATTTAAGAGGACTATGCGGTAGTATATTTAAGAGGAATATGAAGTAGTATATTTGAGAGGAATATGCAGTAGTATATTTAAGAGGAATATGAAGTAGTATATTTTAAAGGATTATGAAGTAGTATATTTCAGAGGAATACGCAGTAGTATATTTAAGAGGAATATTAAGTATTATATTTAAGAGGAATATTAAGTATTATATTTAAGAGGAATATGAAGTAGTATATTTAAGGGAAATATGAAGTAGTATTTTTAAGAGGAATATTAAGTAGTATATTTAAGAGGAATATGAAGTAGTATATTAAAGAGGAGTATGAAGTTGTATATTTAAGAGAAATATGAAGAAGTATATTTAAGAGGAATAAGCAGTAGTATATTTAAGAGGAATTTGAAGTAGCATATTTAATAGGAATATGAAGTTGTATATTTAAAAGGAATATGCAGTAGTATATTTAAGAGGAATATTAAGTATTATATTTAAGAGGAATATTAAGTATTATCTTTAAGAGGAATATGAAGTAGTATATTTAAGAGGAATATGAAGTAGTATATTTAAGAGGAATATTAAGTAGTATATTTAAGAGGAATATGAAGTAGTATATTTCAGAGGAATATGCAGTAGTATATTTAAGACGAATATGAAGTAGTATATATAAGAGGAAAATGCAGTAGTATATTTAAGAGGAATATGCAGTAGTATATTTAAGAGGACTATGCGGTAGTATATTTAAGAGGAATATGAAGTAGTATATTTGAGAGGAATATGCAGTAGTATATTTAAGAGGAATATGAAGTAGTATATTTTAAAGGAATATGAAGTAGTATATTTCAGAGGAATACGCAGTAGTATATTTAAGAGGAATATTAAGTATTATATTTAAGAGGAATATTAAGTATTATATTTAAGAGGAATATGAAGTAGTATATTTAAGGGAAATATGAAGTAGTATTTTTAAGAGGAATATTAAGTAGTATATTTAAGAGGAATATGAAGTAGTATATTAAAGAGGAATATGAAGTTGTATATTTAAGAGAAATATGAAGAAGTATATTTAAGAGGAATAAGCAGTAGTATATTTAAGAGGAATTTGAAGTAGCATATTTAATAGGAATATGAAGTTGTATATTTAAAAGGAATATGCAGTAGTATATTTAAGAGGAATATTAAGTATTATATTTAAGAGGAATATTAAGTATTATCTTTAAGAGGAATATGAAGTAGTATATTTAAGAGGAATATGAAGTAGTATATTTAAGAGGAATATTAAGTAGTATATTTAAGAGGAATATGAAGTAGTATATTTCAGAGGAATATGCAGTAGTATATTTAAGACGAATATGAAGTAGTATATATAAGAGGAATATGAAGTTGTATATTTAAGAGGAATATGCAGTAGTATATTTAAGAGGAATATGAAGTAGTATATTTAAGAGGAATATGAAGTAGTATTGCTCAATATATTTAAGAGGAATATGCAGTAGTATATTTAAGAGGAATATGAAGTAGTATCTTTAAGAGGAATATGCAGTAGTATATTTAAGAGGAATATGAAGAAGTATATTTAAGAGGAATATGAAGTTGTATATTTAAGAGGAATATGAAGTAGTATATTTAAGAGGAATATGAAGTAGTATATTTAAGAGGAAAATGCAGTAGTATATTTAAGAGGAATATGCAGTAGTATATTTAAGAGGAATATGCGGTAGTATATTTAAGAGGAATATGAAGTAGTATATTTGAGAGGAATATGCAGTAGTATATTTAAGAGGAATATGAAGTAGTATATTTTAAAGGAATATGAAGTAGTATGTTTAAGAGGAATATGAAGTAGTATATTTAAGAGGAATATGAAGTAGTATATTTAAGAGGAATATGAAGTAGTATATTTAAGAGGAATATGAAGTAGTATTTTTAAGAGGAATATTAAGTAGTATATTTAAGAGGAATATGAGGTAGTATATTAAAGAGGAATATGAAGTTGTATATTTAAGAGAAATATGAAGAAGTATATTTAAGAGGAATAAGCAGTAGTATATTTAAGAGGAATTTGAAGTAGCATATTTAATAGGAATATGAAGTTGTATATTTAAAAGGAATATGCAGTAGTATATTTAAGAGGAATATTAAGTATTATATTTAAGAGGAATATTAAGTATTATCTTTAAGAGGAATATGAAGTAGTATATTTAAGAGGAATATGAAGTAGTATATTTAAGAGGAATATTAAGTAGTATATTTAAGAGGAATATGAAGTAGTATATTTCAGAGGAATATGCAGTAGTATATTTAAGACGAATATGAAGTAGTATATATAAGAGGAAAATGCAGTAGTATATTTAAGAGGAATATGCAGTAGTATATTTAAGAGAACTATGCGGTAGTATATTTAAGAGGAATATGAAGTAGTATATTTGAGAGGAATATGCAGTAGTATATTTAAGAGGAATATGAAGTAGTATATTTTAAAGGAATATGAAGTAGTATATTTCAGAGGAATACGCAGTAGTATATTTAAGAGGAATATTAAGTATTATATTTAAGAGGAATATTAAGTATTATATTTAAGAGGAATATGAAGTAGTATATTTAAGGGAAATATGAAGTAGTATTTTTAAGAGGAATATTAAGTAGTATATTTAAGAGGAATATGAAGTAGTATATTAAAGAGGAATATGAAGTTGTATATTTAAGAGAAATATGAAGAAGTATATTTAAGAGGAATAAGCAGTAGTATATTTAAGAGGAATTTGAAGTAGCATATTTAATAGGAATATGAAGTTGTATATTTAAAAGGAATATGCAGTAGTATATTTAAGAGGAATATTAAGTATTATATTTAAGAGGAATATTAAGTATTATCTTTAAGATGAATATGAAGTAGTATATTTAAGAGGAATATGAAGTAGTATATTTAAGAGGAATATTAAGTAGTATATTTAAGAGGAATATGAAGTAGTATATTTCAGAGGAATATGCAGTAGTATATTTAAGACGAATATGAAGTAGTATATATAAGAGGAATATGAAGTTGTATATTTAAGAGGAATATGCAGTAGTATATTTAAGAGGAATATGAAGTAGTATATTTAAGAGGAATATGAAGTAGTATTGCTCAATATATTTAAGAGGAATATGCAGTAGTATATTTAAGAGGAATATGAAGTAGTATCTTTAAGAGGAATATGCAGTAGTATATTTAAGAGGAATATAAAGAAGTATATTTAAGAGGAATATGAAGTTGTATATTTAAGAGGAATATGAAGTAGTATATTTAAGAGGAATATGAAGTAGTATATTTAAGAGGAAAATGCAGTAGTATATTTAAGAGGAATATGCAGTAGTATATTTAAGAGGAATATGCGGTAGTATATTTAAGAGGAATATGAAGTAGTATATTTGAGAGGAATATGCAGTAGTATATTTAAGAGGAATATGAAGTAGTATATTTTAAAGGAATATGAAGTAGTATGTTTAAGAGGAATATGAAGTAGTATATTTAAGAGGAATATGAAGTAGTATATTTAAGAGGAATATGAAGTAGTATATTTAAGAGGAATATGAAGTAGTATATTTAAGAGGTATATGAAGTCGTATATTTAAGAGGAATATTAAGTAGTATATTTAAGAGGAATATTAAGTATTATATTTAAGAGGAATATGAAGTAGTATATTTTAGAGGAATATGAAGTAGTATATTTAAGAGGAATATGAAGTAGTATATTTAAGAGGAATATGAAGTATAATATTTAGGAGGAATATCAAGTAGTATATTTAAGAGAAATATGAAGTAGTATTTTTAAGAGGAATATGCAGTAGTATATTTAAGAGGAATATGGAGTAGTATACTTAAGAGGAATATGAAGTAGTATATTTAAGAGGAATATGCAGTAGTATATTTAAGAGGAATATAAAGTAGTATATTTAAGAGGCATATGGAGTAGTATATTGAAGAGGAATATGAAGTAGTATATTTAAGAGGCATATGAAGTAGTATATTTAAGAAGAATAAGCAGTAGTATATTTAAGAGGAATATGAAGTAGTATATGTAAGAGGAATATGCAGTAGTATATTTAAGAGGAATATGCAGTAGTATATTTAAGAGGAATATGCAGTAGTATATTTAAGGGGAATATGAAATAGTATATTTAAGAGGAATATGAAGTTGTATATTTCAGAGGAATACGCAGTAGTATATTTAAGAGGAATATTAAGTATTATATTTAAGAGGAATATTAAGTATTATATTTAAGAGGAATATGAAGTAGTATATTTAAGGGAAATATGAAGTAGTATTTTTAAGAGGAATATTAAGTAGTATATTTAAGAGGAATATGAAGTAGTATATTAAAGAGGAATATGAAGTTGTATATTTAAGAGAAATATGAAGAAGTATATTTAAGAGGAATAAGCAGTAGTATATTTAAGAGGAATATGAAGTAGCATATTTAAGAGGAATATGAAGTTGTATATTTAAAAGGAATATGCAGTAGTATATTAAAGAGGAATATGAAGTTGTATATTTAAGAGAAATATGAAGAAGTATATTTAAGAGGAATAAGCAGTAGTATATTTAAGAGGAATTTGAAGTAGCATATTTAATAGGAATATGAAGTTGTATATTTAAAAGGAATATGCAGTAGTATATTTAAGAGGAATATTAAGTATTATATTTAAGAGGAATATTAAGTATTATCTTTAAGAGGAATATGAAGTAGTATATTTAAGAGGAATATGAAGTAGTATATTTAAGAGGAATATTAAGTAGTATATTTAAGAGGAATATGAAGTAGTATATTTCAGAGGAATATGCAGTAGTATATTTAAGACGAATATGAAGTAGTATATATAAGAGGAATATGAAGTTGTATATTTAAGAGGAATATGCAGTAGTATATTTAAGAGGAATATGAAGTAGTATATTTAAGAGGAATATGAAGTAGTATTGCTCAATATATTTAAGAGGAATATGCAGTAGTATATTTAAGAGGAATATGAAGTAGTATCTTTAAGAGGAATATGCAGTAGTATATTTAAGAGGAATATGAAGAAGTATATTTAAGAGGAATCTGAAGTTGTATATTTAAGAGGAATATGAAGTAGTATATTTAAGAGGAATATGAAGTAGTATATTTAAGAGGAATATGAAGTAGTATATTTAAGAGGAATATGCAGTAGTATATTTAAGAGGAATATGCGGTAGTATATTTAAGAGGAATATGAAGTAGTATATTTGAGAGGAATATGCAGTAGTATATTTAAGAGGAATATGAAGTAGTATATTTTAAAGGAATATGAAGTAGTATGTTTAAGAGGAATATGAAGTAGTATATTTAAGAGGAATATGAAGTAGTATATTTAAGAGGAATATGAAGTAGTATATTTAAGAGGAATATGAAGTAGTATATTTAAGAGGTATATGAAGTCGTATATTTAAAAGGAATATTAAGTAGTATATTTAAGAGGAATATTAAGTATTATATTTAAGAGGAATATGAAGTAGTATATTTTAGAGGAATATGAAGTAGTATATTTAAGAGGAATATGAAGTAGTATATTTAAGAGGAATATGAAGTATAATATTTAGGAGGAATATCAAGTAGTATATTTAAGAGAAATATGAAGTAGTATTTTTAAGAGGAATATGCAGTAGTATATTTAAGAGGAATATGGAGTAGTATACTTAAGAGGAATATGAAGTAGTATATTTAAGAGGAATATGCAGTAGTATATTTAAGAGGAATATAAAGTAGTATATTTAAGAGGCATATGGAGTAGTATATTGAAGAGGAATATGAAGTAGTATATTTAAGAGGCATATGAAGTAGTATATTTAAGAAGAATAAGCAGTAGTATATTTAAGAGGAATATGAAGTAGTATATGTAAGAGGAATATGCAGTAGTATGTTTAAGAGGAATATGCAGTAGTATATTTAAGAGGAATATGCAGTAGTATATTTAAGGGGAATATGAAATAGTATATTTAAGAGGAATATGAAGTTGTATATTTCAGAGGAATACGCAGTAGTATATTTAAGAGGAATATTAAGTATTATATTTAAGAGGAATATTAAGTATTATATTTAAGAGGCATATGAAGTAGTATATTTAAGGGAAATATGAAGTAGTATTTTTAAGAGGAATATTAAGTAGTATATTTAAGAGGAATATGAAGTAGTATATTAAAGAGGAATATGAAGTTGTATATTTAAGAGAAATATGAAGAAGTATATTTAAGAGGAATAAGCAGTAGTATATTTAAGAGGAATATGAAGTAGCATATTTAAGAGGAATATGAAGTTGTATATTTAAAAGGAATATGCAGTAGTATATTTAAGAGGAATATTAAGTATTATATTTAAGAGGAATATTAAGTATTATATTTAAGAGGAATATGAAGTAGAATATTTAAGAGAAATATGAAGTAGTATATTTAAGAGGAATATGAAGTAGTATATTTAAGAGGAATATTAAGTAGTATATTTAAGAGGAATATGAAGTAGTATATATAAGGGGAATATGAAGTTGTATATTTAAGAGGAATATGCAGTAGTATATTTAAGAGGAATATGAAGTAGTATATTTAAGAGGAATATGAAGTAGTATTGCTCAATATATTTAAGAGGAATATGCAGTAGTATATTTAAGAGGAATATGAAGTAGTATATGTAAGAAATATATGCAGTAGTATATTTAAGAGGAATATGCAGTAGTATATTTAAGAGGAATATGCAGTAGTATATTAAAGAGGAATATGAAGTTGTATATTTAAGAGGAATATGAAGTATAATATTTAGGAGGAATATCAAGTAGTATATTTAAGAGAAATATGAAGTAGTATTTTTAAGAGGAATATGCAGTAGTATATTTAAGAGGAATATGGAGTAGTATACTTAAGAGGAATATGAAGTAGTATATTTAAGAGGAATATGCAGTAGTATATTTAAGAGGAATATAAAGTAGTATATTTAAGAGGCATATGGAGTAGTATATTGAAGAGGAATATGAAGTAGTATATTTAAGAGGCATATGAAGTAGTATATTTAAGAAGAATAAGCAGTAGTATATTTAAGAGGAATATGAAGTAGTATATGTAAGAGGAATATGCAGTAGTATATTTAAGAGGAATATGCAGTAGTATATTTAAGAGGAATATGCAGTAGTATATTTAAGGGGAATATGAAATAGTATATTTAAGAGGAATATGAAGTTGTATATTTCAGAGGAATACGCAGTAGTATATTTAAGAGGAATATTAAGTATTATATTTAAGAGGAATATTAAGTATTATATTTAAGAGGAATATGAAGTAGTATATTTAAGGGAAATATGAAGTAGTATTTTTAAGAGGAATATTAAGTAGTATATTTCAGAGGAATATTTAGTAGTATATTAAAGAGGAATATGAAGTTGTATATTTAAGAGAAATATGAAGAAGTATATTTAAGAGGAATAAGCAGTAGTATATTTAAGAGGAATATGAAGTAGCATATTTAAGAGGAATATGAAGTTGTATATTTAAAAGGAATATGCAGTAGTATATTTAAGAGGAATATTAAGTATTATATTTAAGAGGAATATTAAGTATTATATTTAAGAGGAATATGAAGTGGAATATTTAAGAGAAATATGAAGTAGTATATTTAAGAGGAATATGAAGTAGTATATTTAAGAGGAATATTAAGTAGTATATTTAAGAGGAATATGAAGTAGTATATTTCAGAGGAATATGCAGTAGTATATTTAAGACGAATATGAAGTAGTATATATAAGGGGAATATGAAGTTGTATATTTAAGAGGAATATGCAGTAGTATATTTAAGAGGAATATGAAGTAGTATATTTAAGAGGAATATGAAGTAGTATTGCTCAATATATTTAAGAGGAATATGCAGTAGTATATTTAAGAGGACAATGAAGTAGTATATGTAAGAAATATATGCAGTAGTATATTTAAGAGGAATATGCAGTAGTATATTTAAGAGGAATATGCAGTAGTATATTAAAGAGGAATATGAAGTTGTATATTTAAGAGGAATATGAAGTATAATATTTAGGAGGAATATCAAGTAGTATATTTAAGAGAAATATGAAGTAGTATTTTTAAGAGGAATATGCAGTAGTATATTTAAGAGGAATATGGAGTAGTATACTTAAGAGGAATATGAAGTAGTATATTTAAGAGGAATATGCAGTAGTATATTTAAGAGGAATATAAAGTAGTATATTTAAGAGGCATATGGAGTAGTATATTGAAGAGGAATATGAAGTAGTATATTTAAGAGGCATATGAAGTAGTATATTTAAGAAGAATAAGCAGTAGTATATTTAAGAGGAATATGAAGTAGTATATGTAAGAGGAATATGCAGTAGTATATTTAAGAGGAATATGCAGTAGTATATTTAAGAGGAATATGCAGTAGTATATTTAAGGGGAATATGAAATAGTATATTTAAGAGGAATATGAAGTTGTATATTTCAGAGGAATACGCAGTAGTATATTTAAGAGGAATATTAAGTATTATATTTAAGAGGAATATTAAGTATTATATTTAAGAGGAATATGAAGTAGTATATTTAAGGGAAATATGAAGTAGTATTTTTAAGAGGAATATTAAGTAGTATATTTAAGAGGAATATGAAGTAGTATATTAAAGAGGAATATGAAGTTGTATATTTAAGAGAAATATGAAGAAGTATATTTAAGAGGAATAAGCAGTAGTATATTTAAGAGGAATATGAAGTAGCATATTTAAGAGGAATATGAAGTTGTATATTTAAAAGGAATATGCAGTAGTATATTTAAGAGGAATATTAAGTATTATATTTAAGAGGAATATTAAGTATTATATTTAAGAGGAATATGAAGTAGAATATTTAAGAGAAATATGAAGTAGTATATTTAAGAGGAATATGAAGTAGTATATTTAAGAGGAATATTAAGTAGTATATTTAAGAGGAATATGAAGTAGTATATTTCAGAGGAATATGCAGTAGTATATTTAAGACGAATATGAAGTAGTATATATAAGGGGAATATGAAGTTGTATATTTAAGAGGAATATGCAGTAGTATATTTAAGAGGAATATGAAGTAGTATATTTAAGAGGAATATGAAGTAGTATTGCTCAATATATTTAAGAGGAATATGCAGTAGTATATTTAAGAGGAATATGAAGTAGTATATGTAAGAAATATATGCAGTAGTATATTTAAGAGGAATATGCAGTAGTATATTTAAGAGGAATATGCAGTAGTATATTAAAGAGGAATATGAAGTTGTATATTTAAGAGGAATATGAAGTTGTATATTTAAGAGGAATATGCAGTAGTATATTTAAGAGGAATATTAAGTATTATATTTAAGAGGAATATTAAGTATTATATTTAAGAGGAATATGAAGTGGTATATTTAAGAGAAATATGAAGTAGTATATTTAAGAGGAATATGAAGTAGTATTTTTAAGAGGAATGTGAAGTAGTATATTTAAGAGGAATATGAAGTAGTATATTTCAGAGGAATATGCAGTAGTATATTTAAGACGAATATGAAGTAGTATATATAAGAGGAATATGAAGTTGTATATTTAAGAGGAATATGCAGTAGTATATTTAAGAGGAATATGAAGTAGTATTTTTAAGAAGAATATGAAGTAGTATTGCTCAATATATTTAAGAGGAATATGCAGTAGTATATTTAAGAGGAATATGAAGTAGTATCTTTAAGAGGAATATGCAGTAGTAAATTTAAGAGGAATATGAAGAAGTATATTTAAGAGGAATATGCAGTAGTATATTTAAGAGGAATATGAAGTAGTATATTTAAGAGGAATATGAAGTAGTATTGCTCAATATATTTAAGAGGAATATGCAGTAGTATATTTAAGAGGAATATGAAGTAGTATCTTTAAGAGGAATATGCAGTAGTATATTTAAGAGGCATATGAAGTAGTATATTTAAGAGGAATATGCAGTAGTATATTAAAGAGGAATATGAAGTAATATATGTAAGAGGAATATGCAGTAGTATATTTAAGAGGAATATGAAGTAGTATATTTAAGAGGTATATGAAGTTGTATATTTAAGAGGAATATGCAGTAGTATATTTAAGAGGAATATAAAGTATTATATTTAAGAGGAATATTAAGTATTATATTTAAGAGGAATATGAAGTAGTATATTTAAGAGAAATATGAAGTAGTATATTTAAGAGGAATATGAAGTAGTATATTTAAGAGGAATATGAAGTAGTATATTTAAGAGGAATATAAAGTAGTATATTTCAGAGGAATATGCAGTAGTATATTTAAGACGAATATGAAGTAGTATATATAAGAGGAATATGAAGTTGTATATTTAAGAGGAATATGCAGTAGTATATTTAAGAGGAATATGAAGTAGTATATTTAAGAGGAATATGAAGTAGTATTGCTCAATATATTTAAGAGGAATATGCAGTAGTATATTTAAGAGGAATATGAAGTAGTATCTTTAAGAGGAATATGCAATAGTATATTTAAGAGGAATATGAAGAAGTATATTTAAGAGGAATATGAAGTTGTATATTTAAGAGGAATATAAAGTAGTATATTTAAGAGGAATATGAAGTAGTATATTTAAGAGGAATATGCAGTAGTATATTTAAGAGGAATATGAAGTAGTATATTTAAGAGGAATATGCAGTAGTATATTTAAGAGGAATATGAAGTAGTATATGTAAGAAAAATATGCAGTAGTATATTTAAGAGGAATATGAAGTAGTATATTTTAAAGGAATATGAAGTAGTATGTTTAAGAGGAATATGAAGTAGTATATTTAAGAGGAATATGAAGTAGTATATTTAAGAGGAATATGAAGTAGTATATTTAAGAGGAATATGAAGTAGTATATTTAAGAGGTATATGAAGTCGTATATTTAAGAGGAATATTAAGTAGTATATTTAAGAGGAATATTAAGTATTATATTTAAGAGGAATATGAAGTAGTATATTTTAGAGGAATATGAAGTAGTATATTTAAGAGGAATATGAAGTAGTATATTTAAGAGGAATATGAAGTATAATATTTAGGAGGAATATCAAGTAGTATATTTAAGAGAAATATGAAGTAGTATTTTTAAGAGGAATATGCAGTAGTATATTTAAGAGGAATATGGAGTAGTATATTTAAGAGGAATATGAAGTAGTATATTTAAGAGGAATATGCAGTAGTATATTTAAGAGGAATATAAAGTAGTATATTTAAGAGGCATATGCAGTAGTATATTGAAGAGGGATATGAAGTAGTATATTTAAGAGGCATATGAAGTAGTATATTTAATAAGAATAAGCAGTAGTATATTTAAGAGGAATATGAAGTAGTATATGTAAGAGGAATATGCAGTAGTATATTTAAGAGGAATATGCAGTAGTATATTTAAGAGGACTATGCAGTAGTATATTTAAGGGGAATATGAAATAGTATATTTAAGAGGAATATGAAGTTGTATATTTCAGAGGAATACGCAGTAGTATATTTAAGAGGAATATTAAGTATTATATTTAAGAGGAATATTAAGTATTATATTTAAGAGGAATATGAAGTAGTATATTTAAGGGAAATATGAAGTATTATTTTTAAGAGGAATATTAAGTAGTATGTTTAAGAGGAATATGAAGTAGTATATTAAAGAGGAATATGAAGTTGTATATTTAAGAGAAATATGAAGAAGTATATTTAAGAGAAATAAGCAGTAGTATATTTAAGAGGAATATGAAGTAGCATATTTAAGAGGAATATGAAGTTGTATATTTAAAAGGAATATGCAGTAGTATATTTAAGAGGAATATTAAGTATTATATTTAAGAGGAATATTAAGTATTATATTTAAGAGGAATATGAAGTAGAATATTTAAGAGAAATATGAAGTAGTATATTTAAGAGGAATATGAAGTAGTATATTTAAGAGGAATATTAAGTAGTATATTTAAGAGGAATATGAAGTAGTATATTTCAGAGGAATATGCAGTAGTATATTTAAGACGAATATGAAGAAGTATATATAAGAGGAATATGAAGTTGTATATTTAAGAGGAATATGCAGTAGTATATTTAAGAGGAATATGAAGTAGTATATTTAAGAGGAATATGAAGTAGTATTGCTCAATATATTTAAGAGGAATATGCAGTAGTATATTTAAGAGGAATATGAAGTAGTATATTTAAGAGGAATATGCAGTAGTATATTTAAGAGGAATATGAAGTAGTATATTTAAGAGGAATATGAAGTAGTATTTTTAAGAGGAATGTGAAGTAGTATATTTAAGAGGAATATGAAGTAGTATATTTCAGAGGAATATGCAGTAGTATATTTAAGACGAATATGAAGTAGTATATATAAGAGGAATATGAAGTTGTATATTTAAGAGGAATATGCAGTAGTATATTTAAGAGGAATATGAAGTAGTATTTTTAAGAAGAATATGAAGTAGTATTGCTCAATATATTTAAGAGGAATATGCAGTAGTATATTTAAGAGGAATATGAAGTAGTATCTTTAAGAGGAATATGCAGTAGTAAATTTAAGAGGAATATGAAGAAGTATATTTAAGAGGAATATGCAGTAGTATATTTAAGAGGAATATGAAGTAGTATATTTAAGAGGAATATGAAGTAGTATTGCTCAATATATTTAAGAGGAATATGCAGTAGTATATTTAAGAGGAATATGAAGTAGTATCTTTAAGAGGAATATGCAGTAGTATATTTAAGAGGCATATGAAGTAGTATATTTAAGAGGAATATGCAGTAGTATATTAAAGAGGAATATGAAGTAATATATGTAAGAGGAATATGCAGTAGTATATTTAAGAGGAATATGAAGTAGTATATTTAAGAGGTATATGAAGTTGTATATTTAAGAGGAATATGCAGTAGTATATTTAAGAGGAATATAAAGTATTATATTTAAGAGGAATATTAAGTATTATATTTAAGAGGAATATGAAGTAGTATATTTAAGAGAAATATGAAGTAGTATATTTAAGAGGAATATGAAGTAGTATATTTAAGAGGAATATGAAGTAGTATATTTAAGAGGAATATAAAGTAGTATATTTCAGAGGAATATGCAGTAGTATATTTAAGACGAATATGAAGTAGTATATATAAGAGGAATATGAAGTTGTATATTTAAGAGGAATATGCAGTAGTATATTTAAGAGGAATATGAAGTAGTATATTTAAGAGGAATATGAAGTAGTATTGCTCAATATATTTAAGAGGAATATGCAGTAGTATATTTAAGAGGAATATGAAGTAGTATCTTTAAGAGGAATATGCAGTAGTATATTTAAGAGGAATATGAAGAAGTATATTTAAGAGGAATATGAAGTTGTATATTTAAGAGGAATATAAAGTAGTATATTTAAGAGGAATATGAAGTAGTATATTTAAGAGGAATATGCAGTAGTATATTTAAGAGGAATATGAAGTAGTATATTTAAGAGGAATATGCAGTAGTATATTTAAGAGGAATATGAAGTAGTATATGTAAGAAAAATATGCAGTAGTATATTTAAGAGGAATATGAAGTAGTATATTTTAAAGGAATATGAAGTAGTATGTTTAAGAGGAATATGAAGTAGTATATTTAAGAGGAATATGAAGTAGTATATTTAAGAGGAATATGAAGTAGTATATTTAAGAGGAATATGAAGTAGTATATTTAAGAGGTATATGAAGTCGTATATTTAAGAGGAATATTAAGTAGTATATTTAAGAGGAATATTAAGTATTATATTTAAGAGGAATATGAAGTAGTATATTTTAGAGGAATATGAAGTAGTATATTTAAGAGGAATATGAAGTAGTATATTTAAGAGGAATATGAAGTATAATATTTAGGAGGAATATCAAGTAGTATATTTAAGAGAAATATGAAGTAGTATTTTTAAGAGGAATATGCAGTAGTATATTTAAGAGGAATATGGAGTAGTATATTTAAGAGGAATATGAAGTAGTATATTTAAGAGGAATATGCAGTAGTATATTTAAGAGGAATATAAAGTAGTATATTTAAGAGGCATATGCAGTAGTATATTGAAGAGGGATATGAAGTAGTATATTTAAGAGGCATATGAAGTAGTATATTTAATAAGAATAAGCAGTAGTATATTTAAGAGGAATATGAAGTAGTATATGTAAGAGGAATATGCAGTAGTATATTTAAGAGGAATATGCAGTAGTATATTTAAGAGGACTATGCAGTAGTATATTTAAGGGGAATATGAAATAGTATATTTAAGAGGAATATGAAGTTGTATATTTCAGAGGAATACGCAGTAGTATATTTAAGAGGAATATTAAGTATTATATTTAAGAGGAATATTAAGTATTATATTTAAGAGGAATATGAAGTAGTATATTTAAGGGAAATATGAAGTATTATTTTTAAGAGGAATATTAAGTAGTATGTTTAAGAGGAATATGAAGTAGTATATTAAAGAGGAATATGAAGTTGTATATTTAAGAGAAATATGAAGAAGTATATTTAAGAGGAATAAGCAGTAGTATATTTAAGAGGAATATGAAGTAGCATATTTAAGAGGAATATGAAGTTGTATATTTAAAAGGAATATGCAGTAGTATATTTAAGAGGAATATTAAGTATTATATTTAAGAGGAATATTAAGTATTATATTTAAGAGGAATATGAAGTAGAATATTTAAGAGAAATATGAAGTAGTATATTTAAGAGGAATATGAAGTAGTATATTTAAGAGGAATATTAAGTAGTATATTTAAGAGGAATATGAAGTAGTATATTTCAGAGGAATATGCAGTAGTATATTTAAGACGAATATGAAGAAGTATATATAAGAGGAATATGAAGTTGTATATTTAAGAGGAATATGCAGTAGTATATTTAAGAGGAATATGAAGTAGTATATTTAAGAGGAATATGAAGTAGTATTGCTCAATATATTTAAGAGGAATATGCAGTAGTATATTTAAGAGGAATATGAAGTAGTATCTTTAAGAGGAATATGCAGTAGTATATTTAAGAGGAATATGAAGAAGTATATTTAAGAGGAATATGAAGTTGTATATTTAAAAGGGATATGAAGTAGTATATTTAAGAGGAATATGAAGTAGTATATTTAAGAGGAATATGCAGTAGTATATTTAAGAGGAATATGAAGTAGTATATTTAAGAGGAATATGCAGTAGTATATTTAAGAGGAATATGAAGTAGTATATGTAAGAAATATATGCAGTAGTATATTTAAGAGGAATATGCAGTAGTATATTTAAGAGGAATATGCAGTAGTATATTAAAGAGGAATATGAAGTTGTATATTTAAGAGGAATATGAAGTTGTATATTTAAGAGGAATATGCAGTAGTATATTTAAGAGGAATATTAAGTATTATATTTAAGAGGAATATTAAGTATTATATTTAAGAGGAATATGAAGTGGTATATTTAAGAGAAATATGAAGTAGTATATTTAAGAGGAATATGAAGTAGTATTTTTAAGAGGAATGTGAAGTAGTATATTTAAGAGGAATATGAAGTAGTATATTTCAGAGGAATATGCAGTAGTATATTTAAGACGAATATGAAGTAGTATATATAAGAGGAATATGAAGTTGTATATTTAAGAGGAATATGCAGTAGTATATTTAAGAGGAATATGAAGTAGTATATTTAAGAGGAATATGAAGTAGTATTGCTCAATATATTTTAGAGGAATATGCAGTAGTATATTTAAGAGGAATATGAAGTAGTATCTTTAAGAGGAATATGCAGTAGTATATTTAAGAGGAATATGAAGAAGTATATTTAAGAGGAATATGCAGTAGTATATTTAAGAGGAATATGAAGTAGTATATTTAAGAGGCATATGCAGTAGTATATTGAAGAGGAACATGAAGTAGTATATTTAAGAGGCATATGAAGTAGTATATTTAAGAGGAATATGCAGTAGTATATTAAAGAGGAATATGAAGTAATATATGTAAGAGGAATATGCAGTAGTATATTTAAGAGGAATATGAAGTAGTATATATTAAAGAGGTATATGAAGTTGTATATTTAAGAGGAATATGCAGTAGTATATTTAAGAGGAATATAAAGTATTATATTTAAGAGGAATATTAAGTATTATATTTAAGAGGAATATGAAGTAGTATATTTAAGAGAAATATGAAGTAGTATATTTAAGAGGAATATGAAGTAGTATATTTAAGAGGAATATGAAGTAGTATATTTAAGAGGAATATGAAGTAGTATATTTCAGAGGAATATGCAGTAGTATATTTAAGACGAATATGAAGTAGTATATATAAGAGGAATATGAAGTTGTATATTTAAGAGGAATATGCAGTAGTATATTTAATAGGAATATGAAGTAGTATATTTAAGAGGAATATGAAGTAGTATTGCTCAATATATTTAAGAGGAATATGCAGTAGTATATTTAAGAGGAATATGAAGTAGTATCTTTAAGAGGAATATGCAGTAGTATATTTAAGAGGAATATGAAGAAGTATATTTAAGAGGAATATGAAGTTGTATATTTAAGAGGAATATAAAGTAGTATATTTAAGAGGAATATGAAGTAGTATATTTAAGAGGAATATGCAGTAGTATATTTAAGAGGAATATGAAGTAGTATATTTAAGAGGAATATGCAGTAGTATATTTAAGAGGAATATGAAGTAGTATATGTAAGAAAAATATGCAGTAGTATATTTAAGAGGAATATGCAGTAGTATATTTAAGAGGAATATGCAGTAGTATATTTAAGAGGAATATGAAGTTGTATATTTAAGAGGAATATGAAGTTGTATATTTAAGAGGAATATGCAGTAGTATATTTAAGAGGAATATTAAGTATTATATTTAAGAGGAATATTAAGTATTATATTTAAGAGGAATATGAAGTGGTATATTTAAGAGAAATATGAAGTAGTATATTTAAGAGGAATATGAAGTAGTATATTTTAAAGGAATATGAAGTAGTATGTTTAAGAGGAATATGAAGTAGTATATTTAAGAGGAATATGAAGTAGTATATTTAAGAGGAATATGAAGTAGTATATTTAAGAGGAATATGAAGTAGTATATTTAAGAGGTATATGAAGTCGTATATTTAAGAGGAATATTAAGTAGTATATTTAAGAGGAATATTAAGTATTATATTTAAGAGGAATATGAAGTAGTATATTTTAGAGGAATATGAAGTAGTATATTTAAGAGGAATATGAAGTAGTATATTTAAGAGGAATATGAAGTATAATATTTAGGAGGAATATCAAGTAGTATATTTAAGAGAAATATGAAGTAGTATTTTTAAAAGGAATATGCAGTAGTATATTTAAGAGGAATATGGAGTAGTATATTTAAGAGGAATATGAAGTAGTATATTTAAGAGGAATATGCAGTAGTATATTTAAGAGGAATATAAAGTAGTATATTTAAGAGGCATATGCAGTAGTATATTGAAGAGGAATATGAAGTAGTATATTTAACAGGCATATGAAGTAGTATATTTAAGAAGAATAAGCAGTAGTATATTTAAGAGGAATATAAAGTAGTATATGTAAGAGGAATATGCAGTAGTATATTTAAGAGGAATATGCAGTAGTATATTTAAGAGGAATATGCAGTAGTATATTTAAGGGGAATATGAAGTAGTATATTTAAGAGGAATATGAAGTTGTATATTTCAGAGGAATACGCAGTAGTATATTTAAGAGGAATATTAAGTATTATATTTAAGAGAAATATTAAGTATTATATTTAAGAGGAATATGAAGTAGTATATTTAAGGGAAATATGAAGTAGTATTTTTAAGAGGAATAATAAGTAGTATATTTAAGAGGAATATGAAGTAGTATATTAAAGAGGAATATGAAGTTGTATATTTAAGAGAAATATGAAGAAGTATATTTACGAGGAATAAGCAGTAGTATATTTAAGAGGAATATGAAGTAGCATATTTAAGAGGAATATGAAGTTGTATATTTAAGAGGAATATGAAGTAGTATATTTAAGAGGAATATGAAGTAGTATATTTAAGAGGAATATGCAGTAGTATATTTAAGAGGAATATAAAGTAGTATATTTAAGAGGCATATGCAGTAGTATATTGAAGAGGAATATGAAGTAGTATATTTAAGAGGCATATGAAGTAGTATATTTAAGAGGAATATGCAGTAGTATATTTAAGAGGAATATGAAGTAGTATATATTTAAGAGGAATATGAAGTTGTATATTTAAGAGGAATATGCAGTAGTATATTTAAGAGGAATATTAAGTATTATATTTAAAAGGAATATTAAGTATTATATTTAAGAGGAATATGAAGTAGTATATTTAAGAGAAATATGAAGTAGTATATTTAAGAGGAATATGAAGAAGTATATTTAAGAGGAATATGAAGTAGTATATTTAAGAGAAATATGAAGTAGTATATTTAAGAGGAATATGCAGTAGTATATTTAAGAGGAATATGAAGTAGTATATTTAAGAGGAATATGAAGTAGTATATTTAAGAGGAATATGCAGTAATATATTTAAGAGGAATATGCAGTAGTATATTTAAGAGGAATATGAAGTAGTATATTTTAAAGGAATATGAAGTAGTATGTTTAAGAGGAATATGAAGTAGTATATTTAAGAGGAATATGAAGTAGTATATTTAAGAGGAATATGAAGTAGTATATTTAAGAGGAATATGAAGTAGTATATTTAAGAGGTATATGATGTAGTATATTTAAGAGGAATATGAAGTAGTATATTTAAGAGGAATATGCAGTAATATATTTAAGAGGAATATGCAGTAGTATATTTAAGAGGAATATGAAGTAGTATATTTAAGAGAAATATGAAGTAGTATATTTAAGAGGAATATGGAGTAGTATATTTAAGAGGAATATGAAGTAGTATATTTAAGAGGAATATGCAGTAGTATATTTAAGAGGAATATAAAGTAGTATATTTAAGAGGCATATGCAGTAGTATATTGAAGAGGAATATGAAGTAGTATATTTAAGAGGCATATGAAGTAGTATATTTAAGAAGAATAAGCAGTAGTATATTTAAGAGGAATATAAAGTAGTATATGTAAGAGGAATATGCAGTAGTATATTTAAGAGGAATATGCAGTAGTATATTTAAGAGGAATATGCAGTAGTATATTTAAGGGGAATATGAAGTAGTATATTTAAGAGGAATATGAAGTTGTATATTTCAGAGGAATACGCAGTAGTATATTTAAGAGGAATATTAAGTATTATATTTAAGAGAAATATTAAGTATTATATTTAAGAGGAATATGAGGTAGTATATTTAAGGGAAATATGAAGTAGTATTTTTAAGAGGAATAATAAGTAGTATATTTAAGAGGAATATGAAGTAGTATATTAAAGAGGAATATGAAGTTGTATATTTAAGAGAAATATGAAGAAGTATATTTAAGAGGAATAAGCAGTAGTATATTTAAGAGGAATATGAAGTAGCATATTTAAGAGGAATATGAAGTTGTATATTTAAGAGGAATATGAAGTAGTATATTTAAGAGGAATATGAAGTAGTATATTTAAGAGGAATATGCAGTAGTATATTTAAGAGGAATATGAAGTAGTATATTTAAGAGGCATATGCAGTAGTATATTGAAGAGGAATATGAAGTAGTATATTTAAGAGGCATATGAAGTAGTATATTTAAGAGGAATATGCAGTAGTATATTTTAGAGGAATATGAAGTAGTATATATTTAAGAGGAATATGAAGTTGTATATTTAAGAGGAATATGCAGAAGTATATTTAAGAGGAATATTAAGTATTATATTTAAAAGGAATATTAAGTATTATATTTAAGAGGAATATGAAGTAGTATATTTAAGAGAAATATGAAGTAGTATATTTAAGAGGAATATGAAGTAGTATATTTAAGAGGAATATGAAGTAGTATATTTAAGAGAAATATGAAGTAGTATATTTAAGAGGAATATGCAGTAGTATATTTAAGAGGAATATGAAGTAGTATATTTAAGAGGAATATGAAGTAGTATATTTAAGAGGAATATGCAGTAATATATTTAAGAGGAATATGCAGTAGTATATTTAAGAGGAATATGAAGTAGTATATTTTAAAGGAATATGAAGTAGTATGTTTAAGAGGAATATGAAGTAGTATATTTAAGAGGAATATGAAGTAGTATATTTAAGAGGAATATGAAGTAGTATATTTAAGAGGAATATGAAGTAGTATATTTAAGAGGTATATGAAGTAGTATATTTAAGAGGAATATTAAGTAGTATATTTAAGAGGAATATTAAGTATTATATTTAAGAGAAATATGAAGTAGTATATTTTAGAGGAATATGAAGTAGTATATTTAAGAGCAATATGAAGTAGTATATTTAAGAGGAATATGAAGTATAATATTTAGGAGGAATATCAAGTAGTATATTTAAGAGAAATATGAAGTAGTATTTTTAAGAGGAATATGCAGTAGTATATTTAAGAGGAATATGAAGTAGTATATTTAAGAGGAATATGAAGTAGTATGTTTAAGAGGAATATGCAGTAGTATATTTATGAGGAATATAAAGTAGTATATTTAAGAGGCATATGCAGTAGTATTTTGAAGAGGAATATGAAGTAGTATATTTAAGAGGCATATGAAGTAGTATATATAAGAAGAATAAGCAGTAGTATATTTAAGAGGAATATGAAGTAGTATATGTAAGAGGAATATGCAGTAGTATATTTAAGAGGAATATGCAGTAGTATATTTAAGAGGAATATGCAGTAGTATATTTAAGGGGAATATGAAGTAGTATATTTAAGAGGACTATGAAGTTGTATATTTCAGAGGAATACGCAGTAGTATATTTAAGAGAAATATTAAGTATTATATTTAAGAGGAATATTAAGTATTATATTTAAGAGGAATATGAAGTAGTATATTTAAGGGAAATATGAAGTAGTATTTTTAAGAGGAATATTAAGAAGTATATTTAAGAGGCATATGAAGTAGTATATTAAAGAGGAATATGAAGTTGTATATTTAAGAGAAATATGAAGAAGTATATTTAAGAGGAATAAGCAGTAGTATATTTAAGAGGAATATGAAGTAGCATATTTAAGAGGAATATGAAGTTGTATATTTAAGAGGAATATGAAGTAGTATATTTAAGAGGAATATGAAGTAGTATATTTAAGAGGAATATGCAGTAGTATATTTAAGAGAAATATGAAGTAGTATATTTAAGAGGCATATGCAGTAGTATATTGAAGAGGAATATGAAGTAGTATATTTAAGAGGCACATGAAGTAGTATATTTAAAAGGAATATGCAGTAGTATATTTAAGAGGAATATGAAGTAGTATATTTAAGAGGAATATGATTTTGTATATTTAAGAGGAATATGCAGTAGTATATTTAAGAGGAATATTAAGTATTATATTTAAGAGGAATATTAAGTAATATATTTAAGAGGAATATGAAGTGGTATATTTAAGAGATATATGAAGTAGTATATTTAAGAGGAATATGAAGTAGTATATTTAAGAGGAATATGAAGTAGTATATTTAAGAGAAATATGAAGTAGTATATTTAAGAGGAATATGCAGTAGTATATTTAAGAGGAATATGAAGTAGTATATTTAAGAGAAATATGAAGTAGTATATTTGAGAGGAATATGCAGTAATATATTTAAGAGGAATATGCAGTAGTATATTTAAGAGGAATATGAAGTAGTATATTTAAGAGGAATATGCAGTTGTATATTTAAGAGGAATATGAAGTAGTATATTTAAAACGAATATGAAGTAGTATATTTAAGAGGAATATGAAGTAGTATATTTAAGAGGAATATGAAGTAGTATATTTAAGAGGAATATGAAGTAGTATATTTAAGACGAATATGAAGTAGTATATTTAAGAGGTATATGAAGTAATATATTTAAGAGGAATATGCAGTAGTATATTTAAGAGGAATATAAAGTAGTATATTTAAGAGGCATATGCAGTAGTATATTGAAGAGGAATATGAAGTAGTATATTTAAGAGGCATATGAAGTAGTATATTTAAGAAGAATATGCAGTAGTATATTTAAGAGGAATATGATGTAGTATATGTAAGAGGAATATGCATTAATATATTTAAGAGGAATACGCAGTAGTATATTTAAGAGTAATATTAAGTATTATATTTAAGAGGAATATTAAGTATTATATTTAAGAGTAATATGAAGTAGTATATTTAAGGGAAATATGAAGTAGTATTTTTAAGAGGAATATGAAGTAGTATATTTAAGAGGAATATGAAGTAGTATATTTAAGAGGTATATGAAGTAGTATATTTAAGACGAATATTAAGTAGTATATTTAAGAGGAATATTAAGTATTATATTTAAGAGAAATATGAAGTAGTATATTTTAGAGGAATATGAACTAGTATATTTAAGAGGAATATGAAGTAGTATATTTAAGAGGAATATGAAGTAGTATATTTAAAACGAATATGAAGTAGTATATTTAAGAGGAATATGAAGTAGTATATTTAAAAGGAATATGAAGTAGTATATTTAAGAGGAATATGAAGTAGTATATTTAAGAGGAATATGAAGTAGTATATTTAAGAGGTATATGAAGTAGTATATTTAAGAGGAATATGCAGTAGTATATTTAAGAGGAATATAAAGTAGTATATTTAAGAGGCATATGCAGTAGTATATTGAAGAGGAATATGAAGTAGTATATTTAAGAGGAATATGAAGTAGTATATTTAAGAGGAATATGCAGTAGTATATTTAAGAGAAATATGAAGTAGTATATTTAAGAGGGATATGCAGTAGTATATTGAAGAGGAATATGAAGTAGTATATTTAAGAGGCACATGAAGTAGTATATTTAAGAGGAATATGCAGTAGTATATTTAAGAGGAATATGAAGTAGTATATTTTAAAGGAATATGAAGTAGTATGTTTAAGAGGAATATGAAGTAGTATATTTAAGAGGAATATGAAGTAGTATATTTAAGAGGAATATGAAGTAGTATATTTAAGAGGAATATGAAGTAGTATATTTAAGAGGTATATGAAGTAGTATATTTAAGAGGAATATTAAGTAGTATATTTAAGAGGAATATTAAGTATTATATTTAAGAGAAATATGAAGTAGTATATTTTAAAGGAATATGAAGTAGTATATTTAAGAGCAATATGAAGTAGTATATTTAAGAGGAATATGAAGTATAATATTTAGGAGGAATATCAAGTAGTATATTTAAGAGAAATATGAAGTAGTATTTTTAAGAGGAATATGCAGTAGTATATTTAAGAGGAATATGAAGTAGTATATTTAAGAGGAATATGAAGTAGTATGTTTAAGAGGAATATGCAGTAGTATATTTATGAGGAATATAAAGTAGTATATTTAAGAGGCATATGCAGTAGTATTTTGAAGAGGAATATGAAGTAGTATATTTAAGAGGCATATGAAGTAGTATATATAAGAAGAATAAGCAGTAGTATATTTAAGAGGAATATGAAGTAGTATATGTAAGAGGAATATGCAGTAGTATATTTAAGAGGAATATGCAGTAGTATATTTAAGAGGAATATGCAGTAGTATATTTAAGGGGAATATGAAGTAGTATATTTAAGAGGACTATGAAGTTGTATATTTCAGAGGAATACGCAGTAGTATATTTAAGAGAAATATTAAGTATTATATTTAAGAGGAATATTAAGTATTATATTTAAGAGGAATATGAAGTAGTATATTTAAGGGAAATATGAAGTAGTATTTTTAAGAGGAATATTAAGAAGTATATTTAAGAGGCATATGAAGTAGTATATTAAAGAGGAATATGAAGTTGTATATTTAAGAGAAATATGAAGAAGTATATTTAAGAGGAATAAGCAGTAGTATATTTAAGAGGAATATGAAGTAGCATATTTAAGAGGAATATGAAGTTGTATATTTAAGAGGAATATGAAGTAGTATATTTAAGAGGAATATGAAGTAGTATATTTAAGAGGAATATGCAGTAGTATATTTAAGAGAAATATGAAGTAGTATATTTAAGAGGCATATGCAGTAGTATATTGAAGAGGAATATGAAGTAGTATATTTAAGAGGCACATGAAGTAGTATATTTAAAAGGAATATGCAGTAGTATATTTAAGAGGAATATGAAGTAGTATATTTAAGAGGAATATGATTTTGTATATTTAAGAGGAATATGCAGTAGTATATTTAAGAGGAATATTAAGTATTATATTTAAGAGGAATATTAAGTAATATATTTAAGAGGAATATGAAGTGGTATATTTAAGAGATATATGAAGTAGTATATTTAAGAGGAATATGAAGTAGTATATTTAAGAGGAATATGAAGTAGTATATTTAAGAGAAATATGAAGTAGTATATTTAAGAGGAATATGCAGTAGTATATTTAAGAGGAATATGAAGTAGTATATTTAAGAGAAATATGAAGTAGTATATTTGAGAGGAATATGCAGTAATATATTTAAGAGGAATATGCAGTAGTATATTTAAGAGGAATATGAAGTAGTATATTTAAGAGGAATATGCAGTTGTATATTTAAGAGGAATATGAAGTAGTATATTTAAAACGAATATGAAGTAGTATATTTAAGAGGAATATGAAGTAGTATATTTAAGAGGAATATGAAGTAGTATATTTAAGAGGAATATGAAGTAGTATATTTAAGACGAATATGAAGTAGTATATTTAAGAGGTATATGAAGTAATATATTTAAGAGGAATATGCAGTAGTATATTTAAGAGGAATATAAAGTAGTATATTTAAGAGGCATATGCAGTAGTATATTGAAGAGGAATATGAAGTAGTATATTTAAGAGGCATATGAAGTAGTATATTTAAGAAGAATATGCAGTAGTATATTTAAGAGGAATATGATGTAGTATATGTAAGAGGAATATGCATTAATATATTTAAGAGGAATACGCAGTAGTATATTTAAGAGTAATATTAAGTATTATATTTAAGAGGAATATTAAGTATTATATTTAAGAGTAATATGAAGTAGTATATTTAAGGGAAATATGAAGTAGTATTTTTAAGAGGAATATGAAGTAGTATATTTAAGAAGAATATGAAGTAGTATATTTAAGAGGTATATGAAGTAGTATATTTAAGACGAATATTAAGTAGTATATTTAAGAGGAATATTAAGTATTATATTTAAGAGAAATATGAAGTAGTATATTTTAGAGGAATATGAACTAGTATATTTAAGAGGAATATGAAGTAGTATATTTAAGAGGAATATGAAGTAGTATATTTAAAACGAATATGAAGTAGTATATTTAAGAGGAATATGAAGTAGTATATTTAAAAGGAATATGAAGTAGTATATTTAAGAGGAATATGAAGTAGTATATTTAAGAGGAATATGCAGTAGTATATTTAAGAGAAATATGAAGTAGTATATTTAAGAGGCATATGCAGTAGTATATTGAAGAGGAATATGAAGTAGTATATTTAAGAGGCACATGAAGTAGTATATTTAAGAGGAATATGCAGTAGTATATTTAAGAGGAATATGAAGTAGTATATTTAAGAGGAATATGATTTTGTATATTTAAGAGGAATATGCAGTAGTATATTTAAGAGGAATATTAAGTATTATATTTAAGAGGAATATTAAGTAATATATTTAAGAGGAATATGAAGTAGTATATTTAAGAGATATATGAAGTAGTATATTTAAGAGGAATATGAAGTAGTATATTTAAGAGGAATATGAAGTAGTATATTTAAGAGAAATATGAAGTAGTATATTTAAGAGGAATATGCAGTAGTATATTTAAGAGGAATATGAAGTAGTATATTTAAGAGAAATATGAAGTAGTATATTTAAGAGGAATATGCAGTAATATATTTAAGAGGAATATGCAGTAGTATATTTAAGAGGAATATGAAGTAGTATATTTAAGAGGAATATGCAGTTGTATATTTAAGAGGAATATGAAGTAGTATATTTAAAACGAATATGAAGTAGTATATTTAAGAGGAATATGAAGTAGTATATTTAAGAGGAATATGAAGTAGTATATTTAAGAGGAATATGAAGTAGTATATTTAAGAGGAATTTGAAGTAGTATATTTAAGAGGTATATGAAGTAGTATATTTAAGAGGAATATGCAGTAGTATATTTAAGAGGAATATAAAGTAGTATATTTAAGAGGCATATGCAGTAGTATATTGAAGAGGAATATGAAGTAGTATATTTAAGAGGCATATGAAGTAGTATATTTAAGAAGAATATGCAGTAGTATATTTAAGAGGAATATGATGTAGTATATGTAAGAGGAATATGCATTAATATATTTAAGAGGAATACGCAGTAGTATATTTAAGAGTAATATTAAGTATTATATTTAAGAGGAATATTAAGTATTATATTTACGAGTAATATGAAGTAGTATATTTAAGGGAAATATGAAGTAGTATTTTTAAGAGGAATATGAAGTAGTATATTTAAGAGGAATATGAAGTAGTATATTTAAGAGGTATATGAAGTAGTATATTTAAGACGAATATTAAGTAGTATATTTAAGAGGAATATTAAGTATTATATTTAAGAGAAATATGAAGTAGTATATTTTAGAGGAATATGAACTAGTATATTTAAGAAGAATATGAAGTAGTATATTTAAGAGGAATATGAAGTATAATATATAGGAGGAATATCAAGTAGTATATTTAAGAGAAATATGAAGTAGTATTTTTAAGAGGAATATGCAGTAGTATATTTAAGAGGAATATGAAGTAGTATATTTAAGAGGAATATGAATTAGTATATTTAAGAGGAATATGCAGTAGTATATTTATGAGGAATATGAAGTAGTATATTTAAGAGGCATATGCAGTTGTATATTGAAGAGGAATATGAAGTAGTATATTTAAGAGGCATATGAAGTAGTATATATAAGAAGAATAAGCAGTAGTATATTTAAGAGGAATATGAAGTAGTATATGTAAGAGGAATATGCAATAGTATATTTAAGAGGAATATGCAGTAGTATATTTAAGAGAAATATGCAGTAGTATATTTAAGGGGAATATGAAGTAGTATATTTAATAGGACTATGAAGTTGTATATTTAAGAGAAATATGAAGTAGTATATTTTAAAGGAATATGAAGTAGTATATTTAAGAGCAATATGAAGTAGTATATTTAAGAGGAATATGAAGTATAATATTTAGGAGGAATATCAAGTAGTATATTTAAGAGAAATATGAAGTAGTATTTTTAAGAGGAATATGCAGTAGTATATTTAAGAGGAATATGAAGTAGTATATTTAAGAGGAATATGAAGTAGTATGTTTAAGAGGAATATGCAGTAGTATATTTATGAGGAATATAAAGTAGTATATTTAAGAGGCATATGCAGTAGTATTTTGAAGAGGAATATGAAGTAGTATATTTAAGAGGCATATGAAGTAGTATATATAAGAAGAATAAGCAGTAGTATATTTAAGAGGAATATGAAGTAGTATATGTAAGAGGAATATGCAGTAGTATATTTAAGAGGAATATGCAGTAGTATATTTAAGAGGAATATGCAGTAGTATATTTAAGGGGAATATGAAGTAGTATATTTAAGAGGACTATGAAATTGTATATTTCAGAGGAATACGCAGTAGTATATTTAAGAGAAATATTAAGTATTATATTTAAGAGGAATATTAAGTATTATATTTAAGAGGAATATGAAGTAGTATATTTAAGGGAAATATGAAGTAGTATTTTTAAGAGGAATATTAAGAAGTATATTTAAGAGGCATATGAAGTAGTATATTAAAGAGGAATATGAAGTTGTATATTTAAGAGAAATATGAAGAAGTATATTTAAGAGGAATAAGCAGTAGTATATTTAAGAGGAATATGAAGTAGCATATTTAAGAGGAATATGAAGTTGTATATTTAAGAGGAATATGAAGTAGTATATTTAAGAGGAATATGAAGTAGTATATTTAAGAGGAATATGCAGTAGTATATTTAAGAGAAATATGAAGTAGTATATTTAAGAGGCATATGCAGTAGTATATTGAAGAGGAATATGAAGTAGTATATTTAAGAGGCACATGAAGTAGTATATTTAAAAGGAATATGCAGTAGTATATTTAAGAGGAATATGAAGTAGTATATTTAAGAGGAATATGATTTTGTATATTTAAGAGGAATATGCAGTAGTATATTTAAGAGGAATATTAAGTATTATATTTAAGAGGAATATTAAGTAATATATTTAAGAGGAATATGAAGTGGTATATTTAAGAGATATATGAAGTAGTATATTTAAGAGGAATATGAAGTAGTATATTTAAGAGGAATATGAAGTAGTATATTTAAGAGAAATATGAAGTAGTATATTTAGGAGGAATATGCAGTAGTATATTTAAGAGGAATATGAAGTAGTATATTTAAGAGAAATATGAAGTAGTATATTTGAGAGGAATATGCAGTAATATATTTAAGAGGAATATGCAGTAGTATATTTAAGAGGAATATGAAGTAGTATATTTAAGAGGAATCTGCAGTTGTATATTTAAGAGGAATATGAAGTAGTATATTTAAAACGAATATGAAGTAGTATATTTAAGAGGAATATGAAGTAGTATATTTAAGAGGAATATGAAGTAGTATATTTAAGAGGAATATGAAGTAGTATATTTAAGACGAATATGAAGTAGTATATTTAAGAGGTATATGAAGTAATATATTTAAGAGGAATATGCAGTAGTATATTTAAGAGGAATATAAAGTAGTATATTTAAGAGGCATATGCAGTAGTATATTGAAGAGGAATATGAAGTAGTATATTTAAGAGGCATATGAAGTAGTATATTTAAGAAGAATATGCAGTAGTATATTTAAGAGGAATATGATGTAGTATATGTAAGAGGAATATGCATTAATATATTTAAGAGGAATACGCAGTAGTATATTTAAGAGTAATATTAAGTATTATATTTAAGAGGAATATTAAGTATTATATTTAAGAGTAATATGAAGTAGTATATTTAAGGGAAATATGAAGTAGTATTTTTAAGAGGAATATGAAGTAGTATATTTAAGAGGAATATGAAGTAGTATATTTAAGAGGTATATGAAGTAGTATATTTAAGACGAATATTAAGTAGTATATTTAAGAGGAATATTAAGTATTATATTTAAGAGAAATATGAAGTAGTATATTTTAGAGGAATATGAACTAGTATATTTAAGAGGAATATGAAGTAGTATATTTAAGAGGAATATGAAGTAGTATATTTAAAACGAATATGAAGTAGTATATTTAAGAGGAATATGAAGTAGTATATTTAAAAGGAATATGAAGTAGTATATTTAAGAGGAATATGAAGTAGTATATTTAAGAGGAATATGAAGTAGTATATTTAAGAGGTATATGAAGTAGTATATTTAAGAGGAATATGCAGTAGTATATTTAAGAGGAATATAAAGTAGTATATTTAAGAGGCATATGCAGTAGTATATTGAAGAGGAATATGAAGTAGTATATTTAAGAGGCATATGAAGTAGTATATTTAAGAGGAATATGCAGTAGTATATTTAAGAGAAATATGAAGTAGTATATTTAAGAGGCATATGCAGTAGTATATTGAAGAGGAATATGAAGTAGTATATTTAAGAGGCACATGAAGTAGTATATTTAAGAGGAATATGCAGTAGTATATTTAAGAGGAATATGAAGTAGTATATTTAAGAGGAATATGATTTTGTATATTTAAGAGGAATATGCAGTAGTATATTTAAGAGGAATATTAAGTATTATATTTAAGAGGAATATTAAGTAATATATTTAAGAGGAATATGAAGTAGTATATTTAAGAGATATATGAAGTAGTATATTTAAGAGGAATTTGAAGTAGTATATTTAAGAGGAATATGAAGTAGTATATTTAAGAGAAATATGAAGTAGTATATTTAAGAGGAATATGCAGTAGTATATTTAAGAGGAATATGAAGTAGTATATTTAAGAGAAATATGAAGTAGTATATTTAAGAGGAATATAAAGTAGTATATTTAAGAGGCATATGCAGTAGTATATTGAAGAGGAATATGAAGTAGTATATTTAAGAGGCATATGAAGTAGTATATTTAAGAAGAATATGCAGTAGTATATTTAAGAGGAATATGATGTAGTATATGTAAGAGGAATATGCATTAATATATTTAAGAGAAATACGCAGTAGTATATTTAAGAGTAATATTAAGTATTATATTTAAGAGGAATATTAAGTATTATATTTACGAGTAATATGAAGTAGTATATTTAAGGGAAATATGAAGTAGTATTTTTAAGAGGAATATGAAGTAGTATATTTAAGAGGAATATGAAGTAGTATATTTAAGAGGTATATGAAGTAGTATATTTAAGACGAATATTAAGTAGTATATTTAAGAGGAATATTAAGTATTATATTTAAGAGAAATATGAAGTAGTATATTTTAGAGGAATATGAACTAGTATATTTAAGAGGAATATGAAGTAGTATATTTAAGAGGAATATGAAGTATAATATATAGGAGGAATATCAAGTAGTATATTTAAGAGAAATATGAAGTAGTATTTTTAAGAGGAATATGCAGTAGTATATTTAAGAGGAATATGAAGTAGTATATTTAAGAGGAATATGAATTAGTATATTTAAGAGGAATATGCAGTAGTATATTTATGAGGAATATGAAGTAGTATATTTAAGAGGCATATGCAGTTGTATATTGAAGAGGAATATGAAGTAGTATATTTAAGAGGCATATGAAGTAGTATATATAAGAAGAATAAGCAGTAGTATATTTAAGAGGAATATGAAGTAGTATATGTAAGAGGAATATGCAATAGTATATTTAAGAGGAATATGCAGTAGTATATTTAAGAGAAATATGCAGTAGTATATTTAAGGGGAATATGAAGTAGTATATTTAATAGGACTATGAAGTTGTATATTTCAGAGGAATATGATGTAGTATATGTAAGAGGAATATGCATTAATATATTTAAGAGGAATACGCAGTAGTATATTTAAGAGTAATATTAAGTATTATATTTAAGAGGAATATTAAGTATTATATTTAAGAGTAATATGAAGTAGTATATTTAAGGGAAATATGAAGTAGTATTTTTAAGAGGAATATGAAGTAGTATATTTAAGAGGAATATGAAGTAGTATATTTAAGAGGTATATGAAGTAGTATATTTAAGACGAATATTAAGTAGTATATTTAAGAGGAATATTAAGTATTATATTTAAGAGAAATATGAAGTAGTATATTTTAGAGGAATATGAACTAGTATATTTAAGAGGAATATGAAGTAGTATATTTAAGAGGAATATGAAGTAGTATATTTAAAACGAATATGAAGTAGTATATTTAAGAGGAATATGAAGTAGTATATTTAAAAGGAATATGAAGTAGTATATTTAAGAGGAATATGAAGTAGTATATTTAAGAGGAATATGAAGTAGTATATGTAAGAGGAATATGCAATAGTATATTTAAGAGGAATATGCAGTAGTATATTTAAGAGAAATATGCAGTAGTATATTTAAGGGGAATATGAAGTAGTATATTTAATAGGACTATGAAGTTGTATATTTCAGAGGAATACGCAGTAGTATATTTAAGAGGAATATTAAGTATTATATTTAAGAGGAATATGAAGTAGTATATTTAAGAGGAATATGAAGTAGTATATTTAAGGGAAATATGAAGTAGTATTTTCAAGAGGAATATTAAGTAGTATATTTAAGAGGCATATGAAGTAGTATATTAAAGAGGAATATGAAGTTGTATATTTAAGAGAAATATGAAGAAGTATATTTAAGAGGAATAAGCAGTAGTATATTTAAGAGGAATTGAAGTAGCATATTTAAGAGGAATATGAAGTTGTATATTTAAGAGGAATATGAAGTAGTATATTTGAGGGGAATATGAAGTAGTATATTTAAGAGGAATATGCAGTAGTATATTTAAGAGGAATATGAAGTAGTATATTTAAGAGGCATATGCAGTAGTATATTGAAGAGGAATATGAAGTAGTATATTTAAGAGGCATATGAAGTAGTATATTTAAGAGGAATATGCAGTAGTATATTTAAGAGGAATATGAAGTAGTATATTTAAGAGGAATATGAATTTGTATATTTAAGAGAAATATGCAGTAGTATATTTAAGAGGAATATTAAGTATTATATTTAAGAGGAATATTAAGTATTATATTTAAGAGGAATATGAAGTAGTATATTTAAGAGAAATATGAAGTTGTATATTTAAGAGGAATATGAAGTAGTATATTTAAGAGGAATATGAAGTAGTATATTGAAGAGAAATATGAAGTAGTGTATTTAAGATGAATATGCAGTAGTATATTTAAGAGGAATATGAAGTAGTATATTTAAGAGGAATATGAAGTAGTATATTTAAGAGGAATATGCAGTAATATAATTAAGAGGAATATGCAGTAGTATATTTAAGAGGAATATGAAGTAGTATATTTAAGAGGAATATGAAGTAGTATATTTAAGAGGAATATGAAGTAGTATATTTAAGAGGTATATGAAGTAGTATATTTAAGAGGAATATGCAGTAGTATATTTAAGAGGAATATAAAGTTGTATATTTAAGAGGCATATGCAGTAGTATATTGAAGAGGAATATGAAGTAGTATATTTAAGAGGCATATGAAGTAGTATATTTAAGAAGAATATGCAGTAGTATATTTAAGAGGAATATGAAGTAGTATATGTAAGAGGAATATGCATTAATATATTTAAGAGGAATACGCAGTAGTATATTTAAGAGTAATATTAAGTATTATATTTAAGAGGAATATTAAGTATTATATTTAAGAGTAATATGAAGTAGTATATTTAAGGGAAATATGAAGTAGTATTTTTAAGAGGAATATGAAGTAGTATATTTAAGAGGAATATGAAGTAGTATATTTAAGAGGTATATGAAGTAGTATATTTAAGACGAATATTAAGTAGTATATTTAAGAGGAATATTAAGTATTATATTTAAGAGAAATATGAAGTAGTATATTTTAGAGGAATATGAACTAGTATATTTAAGAGGAATATGAAGTAGTATATTTAAGAGGAATATGAAGTATAATATATAGGAGGAATATCAAGTAGTATATTTAAGAGAAATATGAAGTAGTATTTTTAAGAGGAATATGCAGTAGTATATTTAAGAGGAATATGAAGTAGTATATTTAAGAGGAATATGAATTAGTATATTTAAGAGGAATATGCAGTAGTATATTTATGAGGAATATGAAGTAGTATATTTAAGAGGCATATGCAGTTGTATATTGAAGAGGAATATGAAGTAGTATATTTAAGAGGCATATGAAGTAGTATATATAAGAAGAATAAGCAGTAGTATATTTAAGAGGAATATGAAGTAGTATATGTAAGAGGAATATGCAGTAGTATATTTAAGAGGAATATGCAGTAGTATATTTAAGAGAAATATGCAGTAGTATATTTAAGGGGAATATGAAGTAGTATATTTAATAGGACTATGAAGTTGTATATTTCAGAGGAATACGCAGTAGTATATTTAAGAGGAATATTAAGTATTATATTTAAGAGGAATATGAAGTAGTATATTTAAGAGGAATATGAAGTAGTATATTTAAGGGAAATATGAAGTAGTATTTTTAAGAGGAATATGAAGTAGTATATTTAAGAGGAATATGAAGTAGTATATTTAAGAGGTATATGAAGTAGTATATTTAAGAGGAATATTAAGTAGTATATTTAAGAGGCATATGAAGTAGTATATTAAAGAGGAATATGAAGTTGTATATTTAAGAGAAATATGAAGAAGTATATTTAAGAGGAATAAGCAGTAGTATATTTAAGAGGAATTGAAGTAGCATATTTAAGAGGAATATGAAGTTGTATATTTAAGAGGAATATGAAGTAGTATATTTGAGAGGAATATGAAGTAGTATATTTAAGAGGAATATGCAGTAGTATATTTAAGAGGAATATGAAGTAGTATATTTAAGAGGCATATGCAGTAGTATATTGAAGAGGAATATGAAGTAGTATATTTAAGAGGCATATGAAGTAGTATATTTAAGAGGAATATGCAGTAGTATATTTAAGAGGAATATGAAGTAGTATATTTAAGAGGAATATGAATTTGTATATTTAAGAGAAATATGCAGTAGTATATTTAAGAGGAATATTAAGTATTATATTTAAGAGGAATATTAAGTATTATATTTAAGAGGAATATGAAGTAGTATATTTAAGAGAAATATGAAGTTGTATATTTAAGAGGAATATGAAGTAGTATATTTAAGAGGAATATGAAGTAGTATATTGAAGAGAAATATGAAGTAGTGTATTTAAGATGAATATGCAGTAGTATATTTAAGAGGAATATGAAGTAGTATATTTAAGAGGAATATGAAGTAGTATATTTAAGAGGAATATGCAGTAATATAATTAAGAGGAATATGCAGTAGTATATTTAAGAGGAATATGCATTAATATATTTAAGAGGAATACGCAGTAGTATATTTAAGAGTAATATTAAGTATTATATTTAAGAGGAATATTAAGTATTATATTTAAGAGTAATATGAAGTAGTATATTTAAGGGAAATATGAAGTAGTATTTTTAAGAGGAATATGAAGTAGTATATTTAAGAGGAATATGAAGTAGTATATTTAAGAGGTATATGAAGTAGTATATTTAAGAGGAATATTAAGTAGTATATTTAAGAGGAATATTAAGTATTATATTTAAGAGACATATGAAGTAGTATATTTTAGAGGAATATGAAGTAGTATATTTAAGAGGAATATGAAGTAGTATATTTAAGAGGAATATGAAGTATAATATTTAGGAGGAATATCAAGTAGTATATTTAAGAGAAATATGAAGTAGTATTTTTAAGAGGAATATGCAGTAGTATATTTAAGAGGAATATGAAGTAGTATATTTAAGACGAATATGAATTAGTATATTTAAGAGGAATATGCAGTAGTATATTTATGAGGAATATAAAGTAGTATATTTAAGAGGCATATGCAGTAGTATATTGAAGAGGAATATGAAGTAGTATATTTAAGAGGCATATGAAGTAGTATATATAAGAAGAATAAGCAGTAGTATATTTAAGGGGAATATGAAGTAGTATATGTAAGAGGAATATGAAGTAGTATATTTAAGAGGACTATGAAGTTGTATATTTCAGAGGAATACGCAGTAGTATATTTAAGAGGAATATTAAGTATTATATTTAAGAGGAATATGAAGTAGTATATTTAAGAGGAATATGAAGTAGTATATTTAAGGGAAATATGAAGTAGTATTTTCAAGAGGAATATTAAGTAGTATATTTAAGAGGCATATGAAGTAGTATATTAAAGAGGAATATGAAGTTGTATATTTAAGAGAAATATGAAGAAGTATATTTAAGAGGAATAAGCAGTAGTATATTTAAGAGGAATTGAAGTAGCATATTTAAGAGGAATATGAAGTTGTATATTTAAGAGGAATATGAAGTAGTATATTTAAGAGGAATATGAAGTAGTATATTTAAGAGGAATATGCAGTAGTATATTTAAGAGGAATATGAAGTAGTATATTTAAGAGGCATATGCAGTAGTATAATGAAGAGGAATATGAAGTAGTATATTTAAGAGGCATATGAAGTAGTATATTTAAGAGGAATATGCAGTAGTATATTTAAGAGGAATATGAAGTAGTATATTTAAGAGGAATATGAATTTGTATATTTAAGAGAAATATGCAGTAGTATATTTAAGAGGAATATTAAGTATTATATTTAAGAGGAATATTAAGTATTATATTTAAGAGGAATATGAAGTAGTATATTTAAGAGAAATATGAAGTAGTATATTTAAGAGGAATATGAAGTAGTATATTTAAGAGGAATATGAAGTAGTATATTGAAGAGAAATATGAAATAGTGTATTAAAGATGAATATGCAGTAGTATATTTAAGAGGAATATGAAGTAGTATATTTAAGAGGAATATGAAGTAGTATATTTAAGAGGAATATGCAGTAATATAATTAAGAGGAATATGCAGTAGTATATTTAAGAGGAATATGAAGTAGTATATTTAAGAGGAATATGAAGTAGTATATTTAAGAGGAATATGAAGTAGTATATTTAAGAGGTATATGAAGTAGTATATTTAAGAGGAATATGCAGTAGTATATTTAAGAGGAATATAAAGTAGTATATTTAAGAGGCATATGCAGTAGTATATTGAAGAGGAATATGAAGTAGTATATTTAAGAGGCATATGAAGTAGTATATTTAAGAAGAATATGCAGTAGTATATTTAAGAGGAATATGAAATAGTATATGTAAGAGGAATATGCATTAATATATTTAAGAGGAATACGCAGTAGTATATTTAAGAGGAATATTAAGTATTATATTTAAGAGGAATATTAAGTATTATATTTAAGAGTAATATTAAGTAGTATATTTAAGGGAAATATGAAGCAGTATTTTTAAGAGGAATATGAAGTAGTATATTTAAGAGGAATATGAAGTAGTATATTAAAGAGGAATAAGAAGTAGTTTATTTAAGAGAAATATGAAGTATTATATTTAAGAGGAATATGCAGGAGTATATTTAAGAGGAATATGAAGTAGTATATTTAAGAGGAATATGAAGTAGTATATTTAAGAGGAATATGCAGTAGTATATTTAAGCGAAATATGCAGTAGTATATTTAAGAGGAATATGAAGTAGTATATTTAAGAGGAATATGCAGTAGTAAGAGTATATTTAAGAGGAATATGAAGTAGTATATTTAAATGGAATATGAAGTAGTATATTTAAGAGGAATATGCAGTAGTATATTTAAGAGGAATATAAAGTAGTATATTTAAGAGGAATATGAAGTAGTATATTTAAGAGGAATATGAAGTAGTATATTTAAGAGGAATAAGAAGTAGTATATTTAAGAGAAATATTCAGTTGTATATATAAGAGGAATATGAAGTAGTATATTTAAGAGGAATTTGAAGTAGTATATTTAAGAGGAATATGCAGTATTATATTTAAGAGAAATATGAAATAGTTTATTTAAGAGGAATATGCAGTAGTATATTTAAGAGGAATATGGAGTAGTATATTTAAAAAGAATATGAAGTAGTATATTTAAGAGGAATATGAAGTAGTATATTTAAGAGGAATATGCAGAAGTATATTTAAGAGGAATATGAAGTAGTATATTTAATAGGAATAAAAAGTAGTATATTAAAGAGGAATATGCAGTAGTATATTTAAGAAGAATATTATTTATTATATTTAAGAGGAATATAAAGTATTATATTTAAGAGGAATATGAAGTAGTATATTTAAGAGAATATGAAGTAGTATATTTAAGAGGAATCTGCAGTATTATATTTAAGAGAAATTTGAAGTAGTACATTTAAGAGGAATATGCTGTAGTATATTTAAGAGGAATATGAAGTAGTATATTTAAGAGGAATATGAAGTATATTTAAGAGGAATATGACGTAGTATATTTAAGAGGAATATGAAATAGTATATTTAAGAGGAATATGAAGTAGTATATTTAAGAGGTATATGAAGTATTATATTTAAGAGGTATATGAAGTAGTATATTCAAGAGGAATATGCAGTAGTATATTTAAGAGGAATATGAAGTTGTATATGTAAGAAGAATATGCACTAGTACATTTCAGAGGAATATTAAGTATTACATTTAAGAGGAAAGTTAAGTATTACATTTAAGAGGAATATGCAGTAGTTACATATATGTAAAAGAGATATGAAGTAGTATATTTAAGAGGAATATGAAGTAGTATATTTAAGAGGAATATGAAGTAGTATATTTAAGAGGAATATGAAGTAGTATATTTAAGAGAAATATGAAGTAGTATATTTAAGAGGAATATGCAGTAGTATATTTAAGAAAAATATGAAGTAGTATATTTAAGAGAAATATGAAGTAGTATATTTAAGAGGAATATGCAGTAGTATATTTAAGAGGAATATGCAGTAGTACATTCAAGAGGAATATGAAGTAGTATATTTAAGAGGAATATGCAGTAGTATATTTAAGAGGAATATGAAGTAGTATATTTTAGATCAATATGCAGTAGTATATTTTAGAGGAATATGAAGTAGTATATTTAAGAGGAATATGAAGTAGTTTATTTAAGAGAAATAATAAGTAGTATATTAAAGAGGAATATGCAGTAGTATATTTAAGAGGAATATGAAGTATTATATTTAAGAGGAATATGGAGTATTATATTTAAGAGGAATATGCAGTAGTTTATTTATGAGGAATATGAAGTATTATATTTAAGAGGAAAATGAAGTAGTATATTTAAGGGGAATATGAAGTAGTATATTTAACAGGAATATGAAGTTGTATATTTAAGAGGAATACGCTGTAGTATATTTAAGAGGAATATTAAGTATTATATTTAAGAGGAATATTAAGTATTATATTTAAGAGTAATATATAGTAGTATATTTAAGGGAAATATGAAGTAGTATTTTTAAGAGGAATATGAAGTAGTATATTTAAGAGGAATATGAAGTAGTATATTAAAGAGGAATATGAAGTAGTTTATTTAAGAGAAATATGAAGAAGTATATTTAAGAGGAATATGCAGTAGTATATTTAAGAGGAATATGAAGTAGTATATTTAAGAGGAATATGAAGTAGTATATTTAAGAGGATAATGCAGTAGTATATTTAAGCGGAATATACAGTAGTATATTTAAGAGGAATATGAAGTAGTATATTTAAGAGGAATATGCAGTAGTAAGATTATATTTAAGAGGAATATGAAGTAGTATATTTAAAAGGAATATGAAGTAGTATATTAAAGAGGAATATGAAGTAGTTTATTTAAGAGAAATATGAAGTAGTATATTTAAGAGAAATATGCAGTAGTATATTTAAGAGGAATATAAAGTAGTATATTTAAGAGGAATATGCAGTAGTATATTTAAGCGGAATATGCAGTAGTATATTTAAGAGGAATATGAAGTAGTATATTTAAGAGGAATATGCAGTGGTAAGAGTATATTTAAGAGGAATATGAAGTAGTATATTTAAGAGAAATATGCAGTAGTATATTTAAGAGGAATATTAAGTATTATATTTAAGAGGAATATTAAGTATTATATTTAAGAGGAATATGAAGTAGTATATTTAAGAGAAATATGAAGTAGTATATTTAAGAGGAATATGAAGTAGTATATTTAAGAGGAATATGAAGTAGTATATTGAAGAGAAATATGAAATAGTGTATTAAAGATGAATATGCAGTAGTATATTTAAGAGGAATATGAAGTAGTATATTTAAGAGGAATATGAAGTAGTATATTTAAGAGGAATATGCAGTAATATAATTAAGAGGAATATGCAGTAGTATATTTAAGAGGAATATGAAGTAGTATATTTAAGAGGAATATGAAGTAGTATATTTAAGAGGAATATGAAGTAGTATATTTAAGAGGTATATGAAGTAGTATATTTAAGAGGAATATGCAGTAGTATATTTAAGAGGAATATAAAGTAGTATATTTAAGAGGCATATGCAGTAGTATATTGAAGAGGAATATGAAGTAGTATATTTAAGAGGCATATGAAGTAGTATATTTAAGAAGAATATGCAGTAGTATATTTAAGAGGAATATGAAATAGTATATGTAAGAGGAATATGCATTAATATATTTAAGAGGAATACGCAGTAGTATATTTAAGAGGAATATTAAGTATTATATTTAAGAGGAATATTAAGTATTATATTTAAGAGTAATATTAAGTAGTATATTTAAGGGAAATATGAAGCAGTATTTTTAAGAGGAATATGAAGTAGTATATTTAAGAGGAATATGAAGTAGTATATTAAAGAGGAATAAGAAGTAGTTTATTTAAGAGAAATATGAAGTATTATATTTAAGAGGAATATGCAAGAGTATATTTAAGAGGAATATGAAGTAGTATATTTAAGAGGAATATGAAGTAGTATATTTAAGAGGAATATGCAGTAGTATATTTAAGCGAAATATGCAGTAGTATATTTAAGAGGAATATGAAGTAGTATATTTAAGAGGAATATGCAGTAGTAAGAGTATATTTAAGAGGAATATGAAGTAGTCTATTTAAATGGAATATGAAGTAGTATATTTAAGAGGAATATGCAGTAGTATATTTAAGAGGAATATAAAGTAGTATATTTAAGAGGAATATGAAGTAGTATATTTAAGAGGAATATGAAGTAGTATATTTAAGAGGAATAAGAAGTAGTATATTTAAGAGAAATATTCAGTTGTATATATAAGAGGAATATGAAGTAGTATATTTAAGAGGAATTTGAAGTAGTATATTTAAGAGGAATATGCAGTATTATATTTAAGAGAAATATGAAATAGTTTATTTAAGAGGAATATGCAGTAGTATATTTAAGAGGAATATGGAGTAGTATATTTAAAAAGAATATGAAGTAGTATATTTAAGAGGAATATGAAGTAGTATATTTAAGAGGAATATGCAGAAGTATATTTAAGAGGAATATGAAGTAGTATATTTAATAGGAATAAAAAGTAGTATATTAAAGAGGAATATGCAGTAGTATATTTAAGAAGAATATTATTTATTATATTTAAGAGGAATATAAAGTATTATATTTAAGAGGAATATGAAGTAGTATATTTAAGAGAATATGAAGTAGTATATTTAAGAGGAATCTGCAGTATTATATTTAAGAGAAATTTGAAGTAGTACATTTAAGAGGAATATGCTGTAGTATATTTAAGAGGAATATGAAGTAGTATATTTAAGAGGAATATGAAGTATATTTAAGAGGAATATGACGTAGTATATTTAAGAGGAATATGAAATAGTATATTTAAGAGGAATATGAAGTAGTATATTTAAGAGGTATATGAAGTATTATATTTAAGAGGTATATGAAGTAGTATATTCAAGAGGAATATGCAGTAGTATATTTAAGAGGAATATGAAGTTGTATATGTAAGAAGAATATGCACTAGTACATTTCAGAGGAATATTAAGTATTACATTTAAGAGGAAAGTTAAGTATTACATTTAAGAGGAATATGCAGTAGTTACATATATGTAAAAGAGATATGAAGTAGTATATTTAAGAGGAATATGAAGTAGTATATTTAAGAGGAATATGAAGTAGTATATTTAAGAGGAATATGAAGTAGTATATTTAAGAGAAATATGAAGTAGTATATTTAAGAGGAATATGCAGTAGTATATTTAAGAAAAATATGAAGTAGTATATTTAAGAGAAATATGAAGTAGTATATTTAAGAGGAATATGCAGTAGTATATTTAAGAGGAATATGCAGTAGTACATTCAAGAGGAATATGAAGTAGTATATTTAAGAGGAATATGCAGTAGTATATTTAAGAGGAATATGAAGTAGTATATTTTAGATCAATATGAAGTAGTATATTTTAGAGGAATATGAAGTAGTATATTTAAGAGGAATATGAAGTAGTATATTTAAGAGAAATAATAAGTAGTATATTAAAGAGGAATATGCAGTAGTATATTTAAGAGGAATATGAAGTATTATATTTAAGAGGAATATGGAGTATTATATTTAAGAGGAATATGCAGTAGTTTATTTATGAGGAATATGAAGTATTATATTTAAGAGGAAAATGAAGTAGTATATTTAAGGGGAATATGAAGTAGTATATTTAACAGGAATATGAAGTTGTATATTTAAGAGGAATACGCTGTAGTATATTTAAGAGGAATATTAAGTATTATATTTAAGAGGAATATTAAGTATTATATTTAAGAGTAATATATAGTAGTATATTTAAGGGAAATATGAAGTAGTATTTTTAAGAGGAATATGAAGTAGTATATTTAAGAGGAATATGAAGTAGTATATTAAAGAGGAATATGAAGTAGTTTATTTAAGAGAAATATGAAGAAGTATATTTAAGAGGAATATGCAGTAGTATATTTAAGAGGAATATGAAGTAGTATATTTAAGAGGAATATGAAGTAGTATATTTAAGAGGATAATGCAGTAGTATATTTAAGCGGAATATACAGTAGTATATTTAAGAGGAATATGAAGTAGTATATTTAAGAGGAATATGCAGTAGTAAGATTATATTTAAGAGGAATATGAAGTAGTATATTTAAAAGGAATATGAAGTAGTATATTAAAGAGGAATATGAAGTAGTTTATTTAAGAGAAATATGAAGTAGTATATTTAAGAGAAATATGCAGTAGTATATTTAAGAGGAATATAAAGTAGTATATTTAAGAGGAATATGCAGTAGTATATTTAAGCGGAATATGCAGTAGTATATTTAAGAGGAATATGAAGTAGTATATTTAAGAGGAATATGCAGTAGTAAGAGTATATTTAAGAGGAATATGAAGTAGTATATTTAAAAGGAATATGAAGTAGAATATTTAAGAGGAATATGCAGCAGTATATTTAAGAGGAATATAAAGTAGTATATTTAAGAGGAATATAAAGTAGTATATTTATGATGAATATGAAGTAGTATATTTAAGAGGAATATGAAGTAGTATATTTAAGAGATATATTTAGTTGTATATATAAGAAAAATATGAAGTAGTATATTTAAGAAGAATTTGAAGTAGTACATTTAAGAGGAATATGCATTATTATATTTAAGAGAAATATGAAGTAGTTTATTTAAGAGGAATATGCAGTAGTATATTTAAGAGGAATATGGAGTAGTATATTTAAGAAGAATATGAAGTAGTATATTTAAGAGGAATATGAAGTAGTATATTTAAGAGGAATATGAAAAAGTATATTTAAGAAGAATATGAAGTAGTATATTTAAGACGAATATGAGGTAGTATATTTAAGAAGAATATGAAGTAGAATATTTAAAGGGATTATGAAGTAGTATATTTGAGATTAGTATGAAGTAGTATATTTAAGAGGAATATGCAGTAGTATATTTAAGAGGAATATTAAGTATTATATTTAAGAGGAATATGCAGTAGTGTATTTAAGAGAAATATGAAGTAGTATATTTAAGAGGAATATGAAGTAATATATGTAAGAGTAAAATGAAGTAGTATATTTAAGAGGAATATGCAGAAGTATATTTAAGAGGAATATGAAGTAGTATATTTAATAGGAATAAAAAGTAGTATATTTAAGAGGAATATGCAGTAGTATATTTAAGAAGAATATTAAGTATTATATTTAAGAGTAATATGAAGTATTATATTGAAGAGAAATATGAAGTAGTATATTTAAGAGGAATATGCAGTAGTATATTTAAGAGGAATATGACGTAGTATATTTAAGAGGAATATGCAGTAGTATATTTAAGAGGAATATGAAGTAGTATATTTAAGAGGAATATGAAGTAGTATATTTAAGAGGAAAATGCGGTAGTATATTTAAGAGGAATATGTAGTAGTATATTTAAGAGGAATATGAAGTAGTATATTTAAGAGGTATATGAAGTAGTATATTTAAGAGGCATATGAAGTAGTATATTTAAGAGGAATATGCAGTAGTATATTTAAGAGGAATATGAAGTAGTATATGTAAGAGGAATATGCAGTAGTACATTTCAGAGGAATATTAAGTATTATATTTAAGAGGAATGTTAAGTATTATATTTAAGAGGAATATGCAGTAGTTACATATATGTAAAAGAAATATGAAGTAGTATATTTAAGAGGAATATTAAGTAGTATATTTAAGAGGAATATGAAGTAGTATATTTAAGAGGAATATGAAGTAGTATATTTAAGAGAAATATGAAGTAGTATATTTAAGAGGAATATGAAGTAGTATATTTAAGAGAAATAATAAGTAGTATATTTAAGAGAAATAATAAGTAGTATATTAAAGAGGAATATGCAGTAGTATATTTAAGAGAAATATGAAGTATTATATTTAAGAGGAATTTGGAGTATTATATTTAAGAGGAATATGCAGTAGTATATTTATGAGGAATATGAAGTATTATATTTAAGAGGAAAATGAAGTAGTATATTTAAGAGAAATATGAAGTAGTATATTTAAGAGGAATATGAAGTAATATATTTAAGAGGAATATGAAGTAGTATATTTAAGAGGCATATGAAGTGGTATATTTAAGAAGAATATGCAGTAGTATCTTTAAGAGGAATATGAAGTAGTATATTTAACAGGAATATGAAGTTGTATATTCAAGAGGAATACGCAGTAGTATATTTAAGAGGAATATTAAGTATTATATTTAAGAGGAATATTAAGTATAATATTTAAGAGTAATATGAAGTAGTATATTTAAGGGAAATATGAAGTTGTATTTTTAAGAGGACTATGAAGTAGTATATTTAAGAGGAATATGAAGTAGTATATTAAAGAGGAATATGAAGTAGTTTATTTAAGAAAATATTAAGTAGTATATTTAAGAGGAATATGCAGTAGTATATTTAAGAGGAATATGCAGTAGTAAGATTATATTTAAGAGGAATATGAAGTAGTATATTTAAAAGGAATATGAAGTAGTATATTAAAGAGGAATATGAAGTAGTTTATTTAAGAGAAATATGAAGTAGTATATTTAAGAGAAATATGCAGTAGTATATTTAAGAGGAATATAAAGTAGTATATTTAAGAGGAATATGCAGTAGTATATTTAAGCGGAATATGCAGTAGTATATTTAAGAGGAATATGAAGTAGTATATTTAAGAGGAATATGCAGTAGTAAGAGTATATTTAAGAGGAATATGAAGTAGTATATTTAAAAGGAATATGAAGTAGAATATTTAAGAGGAATATGCAGCAGTATATTTAAGAGGAATATAAAGTAGTATATTTAAGAGGAATATAAAGTAGTATATTTATGATGAATATGAAGTAGTATATTTAAGAGGAATATGAAGTAGTATATTTAAGAGATATATTTAGTTGTATATATAAGAAAAATATGAAGTAGTATATTTAAGAAGAATTTGAAGTAGTACATTTAAGAGGAATATGCATTATTATATTTAAGAGAAATATGAAGTAGTTTATTTAAGAGGAATATGCAGTAGTATATTTAAGAGGAATATGGAGTAGTATATTTAAGAAGAATATGAAGTAGTATATTTAAGAGGAATATGAAGTAGTATATTTAAGAGGAATATGAAAAAGTATATTTAAGAAGAATATGAAGTAGTATATTTAAGACGAATATGAGGTAGTATATTTAAGAAGAATATGAAGTAGAATATTTAAAGGGATTATGAAGTAGTATATTTGAGATTAGTATGAAGTAGTATATTTAAGAGGAATATGCAGTAGTATATTTAAGAGGAATATTAAGTATTATATTTAAGAGGAATATGCAGTAGTGTATTTAAGAGAAATATGAAGTAGTATATTTAAGAGGAATATGAAGTAATATATGTAAGAGTAAAATGAAGTAGTATATTTAAGAGGAATATGCAGAAGTATATTTAAGAGGAATATGAAGTAGTATATTTAATAGGAATAAAAAGTAGTATATTTAAGAGGAATATGCAGTAGTATATTTAAGAAGAATATTAAGTATTATATTTAAGAGTAATATGAAGTATTATATTGAAGAGAAATATGAAGTAGTATATTTAAGAGGAATATGCAGTAGTATATTTAAGAGGAATATGACGTAGTATATTTAAGAGGAATATGCAGTAGTATATTTAAGAGGAATATGAAGTAGTATATTTAAGAGGAATATGAAGTAGTATATTTAAGAGGAAAATGCGGTAGTATATTTAAGAGGAATATGTAGTAGTATATTTAAGAGGAATATGAAGTAGTATATTTAAGAGGTATATGAAGTAGTATATTTAAGAGGCATATGAAGTAGTATATTTAAGAGGAATATGCAGTAGTATATTTAAGAGGAATATGAAGTAGTATATGTAAGAGGAATATGCAGTAGTACATTTCAGAGGAATATTAAGTATTATATTTAAGAGGAATGTTAAGTATTATATTTAAGAGGAATATGCAGTAGTTACATATATGTAAAAGAAATATGAAGTAGTATATTTAAGAGGAATATTAAGTAGTATATTTAAGAGGAATATGAAGTAGTATATTTAAGAGGAATATGAAGTAGTATATTTAAGAGAAATATGAAGTAGTATATTTAAGAGGAATATGAAGTAGTATATTTAAGAGAAATAATAAGTAGTATATTTAAGAGAAATAATAAGTAGTATATTAAAGAGGAATATGCAGTAGTATATTTAAGAGAAATATGAAGTATTATATTTAAGAGGAATTTGGAGTATTATATTTAAGAGGAATATGCAGTAGTATATTTATGAGGAATATGAAGTATTATATTTAAGAGGAAAATGAAGTAGTATATTTAAGAGAAATATGAAGTAGTATATTTAAGAGGAATATGAAGTAATATATTTAAGAGGAATATGAAGTAGTATATTTAAGAGGCATATGAAGTGGTATATTTAAGAAGAATATGCAGTAGTATCTTTAAGAGGAATATGAAGTAGTATATTTAACAGGAATATGAAGTTGTATATTCAAGAGGAATACGCAGTAGTATATTTAAGAGGAATATTAAGTATTATATTTAAGAGGAATATTAAGTATAATATTTAAGAGTAATATGAAGTAGTATATTTAAGGGAAATATGAAGTTGTATTTTTAAGAGGACTATGAAGTAGTATATTTAAGAGGAATATGAAGTAGTATATTAAAGAGGAATATGAAGTAGTTTATTTAAGAAAATATTAAGTAGTATATTTAAGAGGAATATGCAGTAGTATATTTAAGAGGAATATGAAGTAGTATATTTAAGAGGAAAATGCAGTAGTATATTTAAGAGGAATATGAAGTAGTATATTGAAGAGGAATATTAAATATTATAATTAAGAGGAATGTTAAGTATTATATTTAAGAGGAATATGCAGTAGTATATTTAAGAAGAATATGAAGTAGTATATTTAAGAGAAATATGAAGTAGTATATTTAAGAGGAATATGCAGTAGTATATTTAAGAGGAATATGCAGTAGTACATTTAAGAGGAATATGAAGTAGTATATTTAAGAGGAATATACAGTAGTATATTTAAGAGGTATATGAATTAGTATATTTAAGATCAATATGAAGTAGTATATTTAAGAGAAATATGAAGTAGTATATTTAAGAGGAATATGGAGTTGTATATTTAAGAGAAATAATAAGTAGTATATTAAAGAGGAATATGCAGTAGTATATTTAAGAGGAATATGAAGTATTATATTTAAGAGGAATATGGAGTATTATATTTAAGAGGAATATGCAGTAGTATATTTATAAGGAATATGAAGTATTATATTTAAGAGGAAAATGAAGTAGTATATTTAAGAGAAATATGAAGTAGTATATTTAAGAGTAATATGAAGTAGTATATTTAAGGGAAATATGAAGTAGTATTTTTAAGAGGAATATGAAGTAGTATATTTAAGAGGAATATGAAGTAGTATATTAAAGAGGAATATGAAGTAGTTTATTTAAGAGAAATGTGAAGTAGTATATTTAAGAAGAATATGCAGTAGTATATTTAAGAGGAATATGAAGTAGTATATTTAAGAGGAATATGAAGTAGTATATTTAAGAGGAATATGCAGTAGTTTATTTAAGCGGAATATGCAGTAGTATATTTAAGAGGAATATGAAGTAGTATATTTAAGAGGAATATGCAGTAGTAAGAGTATATTTAAGAGGAATATGAAGTAGTATATTTAAAAGGAATATGAAGTAGTATATTTAAGAGGAATATGCAGTAGTATATTTAAGAGGAATATAAAGTAGTATATTTAAGAGGAATATGAAGTAGTATATTTAAGAGGAATATGAAGTAGTATATTTAAGAGGAATATGAAGTAGTATATTTAAGAGAAATATTCAGTTGTATATATAAGAGGAATATGAAATAGTATATTTAAGAGGAATTTGAAGTAGTATATTTAAGAGGAATATGCAGTATTATATTTAAGGGAAATATGAAGTAGTTTATTAAAGAGGAATATGCAGTAGTATATTTAAGACGAATATGAAGTAGTATATTTAAGAGGAATATGAAGTAGAATATTTAAAGGGATAATGAAGTAGTATATTTGAGATTAATATCAAGTAGTATATTTAAGAGGAATATGCAGTAGTATATTTAAGAGGAATATTAAGTATTATATTTAAGAGGAATATGCAGTAGTATATTTAAGAGAAATATGAAGTAGTATATTTAAGAGGAATATGAAGTAGTATATTTAAGAGGAATATGCAGAAGTATATTTAAGAGGAATATGAAGTAGTATAGTTAATAGGAATAAAAAGTAGTATATTTAAGAGGAATATGCAGTAGTATATTTAAGAAGAATATTATTTATTATATTTAAGAGGAATATTAAGTATTATATTTAAGAGGAATATGAAGTAGTATATTTAAGAGAATATGAAGTAGTATATTTAAGAGGAATCTGCAGTATTATATTTAAGAGAAATTTGAAGTAGTATATTTAAGAGGAATATGCTGTAGTATATTTAAGAGGAATATGAAGTAGTATATTGAAGAGAAATATGAAGTAGTATATTGAAGAGAAATATGAAGTAGTATATTTAAGAGGAATATGAAGTAGTATGTTTAAGAGTAATATGAAGTAGTATATTTAAGAGGAATATGCAGAAGTATATTTAAGAGGAATATGAAGTAGTATAGTTAATAGGAATAAAAAGTAGTATATTTAAGAGGAATATGAATTAGTATATTTAAGAAGAATATTATTTATTATATTTAAGAGGAATATTAAGTATTATATTTAGGAGGAATATGAAGTAGTATATTTAAGAGAATATGAAGTAGTATATTTAAGAGGAATCTGCAGTATTATATTTAAGAGAAATTTGAAGTAGTATATTTAAGAGGAATATGCTGTAGTATATTTAAGAGGAATATGAAGTAGTATATTGAAGAGAAATATGAAGTAGTGTATTGAAGAGAAATATGAAGTAGTATATTTAAGAGGAATATGCAGTAGTATATTTAAGAGAAATATGAAGTAGTATATTTAAGAGGAATATGAAGTAATATATTTAAGAGAAATATGAAGTAGTATATTTAAGAGGAATATGAAGTAATATATTTAAGAGGAATATGCAGTAGTATATTTAAGAGGAATATGAAGTAGTATATTTAAGAGGAATATGAAGAGGTATATTTAAGAGGAATATGAACTAGTATATTTAAGGGGAATATGGCGTAGTATATTTAAGAGGAATATGAAGTAGTATATTTAAGAGAAATATGAAGTAGAATATTTAATAGGAATATGCAGTAGTATATTTAAGAGGAATATGAAGTAGTATATTAAAGAGGAATATGAAGTAGTATATTTAAGAGGAATATGCAGTAGTATATTTTAGAGGAATCTTAAGTATTACATTTATGATGAATATTAAGTAAAATATTTAAGAGTAATATGAAGTATTATATTTAAGAGGAATATGAAGTAGTATATTTAAGAGGAATATGCAGTAATATATTTAAGAGGAATATGACGTAGTATATTTAAGAGGAATATGAAGTAGTATATTTAAGAGAAATATGAAGTAGAATATATAAGAGGAATATGCAGTAGTATATTTAAGAGGAATATGAAGTAGTATATTTAAGAGGAATATGAAGTAGTATATTTAAGAAGAAAATGCAGTAGTATATTTAAGAGGAATATGAAGTAGTATATTTAAGAGGAATATGAAGTAGTTTATTTAAGAGGTATATGAAGTAGTATATTTAAGAGGCATATGAAGTAGTATATTTAAGAGGAATATGCAGTAGTATATTTAAGAGGAATATGAAGTGGTATATGGAAGAGGAATATGCAGTAGTACATTTCAGAGGAATATTAAGTATTATATTTAAGAGGAATGTTAAGTATTATATTTAAGACGAATATGCAGTAGTTACATACATATATGTAAAAGAAATATGAAATAGTATATTTAAGAGGAATATGAAGTAGTATATTTAAGAGGAATATGAAGTAGTATATTTAAGAGGAATATGAAGTAGTATATTTAAGAGAATTATGAAGTAGTATATTTAAGAGGAATATGCAGTAGTATATTTAAGAAGAATATGAAGTAGTATATTTAAGAGAAATATGAAGTACTATATTTAAGAGGAATATGCAGTATTATGTTTAAGAGGAATATGCAGTAGTACATTTAAGAGGAATATGAAGTAGTATATTTAAGATCAATATGAAGTAGTATATTTAAGAGGAATATGAAGTAGTATATTTAAGAGGAATATGAAGTAGTATATTTAAGAGGAATATGAAGTAGTATATATAAGAAGAATATGAAGTAGTATATTTAAGACGAATATGAAGTAGTATATTTAAGAGGAATATGAAGTAGAATATTTAAAGGGATTATGAAGTAGTATATTTGAGATTAATATCAAGTAGTATATTTAAGAGGAATATGCAGGAGTTTATTTAAGAGGAATATTAAGTATTATATTATAGAGGAATATGCAGTAGTATATTTAAGAGAAATATGAAGTAGTATATTTAAGAGGAATATGAAGTAGTATATTTAAGAGTAATATGAAGTAGTATATTTAAGAGGAATATGTAGAAGTATATTTAAGGGGAATATGAAGTAGTATATTTAATAGGAATAGAAAAAAGTATATTTAAGAGTAATATGCAGTAGTATATTTAAGAAGAATATTATTTATTATATTTAAGAGGAATATTAAGTATAATATTTAAGAGGAATATGAAGTAGTATATTTCAGAGAATATGAAGTAGTATATTTAAGAGAAATCTGCAGTATTATATTTAAGAGAAATTTGAAGTAGTATATTTAAGAGGAATATGCTGTAGTATATTTAAGAGGAATATGAAGTAGTATATTGAAGAGAAATATGAAGTAGTATATTGAAGAGAAATATGAAGTAGTATATTTAAGAGGAATATGAAGTAGTATATTTAAGAGTAATATGAAGTAGTATATTTAAGAGGAATATGCAGAAGTATATTTAAGAGGAATATGAAGTAATATATTTAATAGGAATAAAAAGTAGTATATTTAAGAGGAATATGCAGTAGTATATTTAAGAAGAATATTATTTATTATATTTAAGAGGAATATTAAGTATTATATTTAAGAGGAATATGAAGTAGTATATTTAAGAGAATATGAAGTAGTATATTTAAGAGGAATCTGCAGTTTTATATTTAAGAGAAATTTGAAGTAGTATATTTAAGAGGAATATGCTGTAGTATATTTAAGAGGAATATGAAGTAGTATATTAAAGAGAAATGTGAAGTAGTATATTGAAGAGAAATATGAAGTAGTATATTTAAGAGGAATATGCAGTAGTATATTTAAGAGAAATATGAAGTAGTATATTTAAGAGGAATATGAAGTAATATATTTAAGAGGAATATGCAGTACTATATTTAAGAGGAATATGAAGTAGTATATTTAAGAGGAATATGAAGAGGTATATTTAAGAGGAATATGAAGTAGTATATTTAAGAGGAATATGACGTAGTATATTTAAGAGGAATATGAAGTAGTATATTTAAGAGAAATATGAAGTAGAATATTTAATAGGAATATGCAGTAGTATATTTAAGAGGAATATGAAGTAGTATATTTAAGTAGAATATGAAGTAGTATATTTAAGAGGAATATGCAGTAGTATATTTTTGAGGAATCTTAAGTATTACATTTATGATGAATATTAAGTATTATATTTAAGAGTAATATGAAATATTATATTTAAGAGGAATATGAAGTAGTATATTTAAGAGGAATATGCAGTAGTATATTTAAGAGGAATATGACGTAGTATATTTAAGAGGAATATGAAGTAGTATATTTAAGAGAAATATGAAGTAGAATATTTAAGAGGAATATGCAGTAGTATATTTAAGAGGAATATGAAGTAGTATATTTAAGAGGAATATGAACTAGTATATTTAAGAGGAAAATGCAGTAGTATATTTAAGAGGAATATGAAGTAGTATATTTAAGAGAAATATGAAGTAGTATATTTAAGAGGTATATGAAGTATTATATTTAAGAGGCATATGAAGTAGTATATTTAAGAGGAATATGCAGTAGTATATTTAAGAGGAATATGAAGTAGTATATGTAAGAGGAATATGCAGTAGTTCATTTCAGAGGAATATTAAGTATTATATTTAAGAGGAATGTTAAGTATTATATTTAAGAGGAATATGCAGTATTTACATATATGTAAAAGAAATATGAAGTAGTATATTTAAGAGGAATATAAAGTAGTATATTTAAGAGGAATATGAAGTAGTATACTTAAGAGGAATATGAAGTAGTATATTTAAGAGAAATATGATGTAGTATATTTAAGAGGAATATGCAGTAGTATATTTAAGAAGAATATGAAGTAGTATATTTAAGAGAAATATGAAGTAGTATATTTAAGAGGAATATGCAGTAGTATATTTAAGAGGAATATGCAGTAGTACATTTAAGAGGAATATGAAGTTTTATATTTAAGAGGAATATGCAGTAGTATATTTAAGAGGAATATGAAGTAGTATATTTAAGATTAATATGAAGTAGTATATTTAAGAGGAATATGAAGTAGTATATTTAAGAGGAATATGAAGTAGTATATTTAAGAGAAATAATAAGTAGTATATTAAAGAGGAATATGCAGTAGTATATTTAAGAGGAATATGAAGTATTATATTTAAGAGGAATATGGAGTTGTATATTTAAGAGGAATATGAAGTTTTATATTTAAGAGAATATGAAGTAGTATATTTAAGAGGAATATGCAGTATTATATTTTAGAGGAATATTTAGTATTATATTTAAGAGGAATATTAAGTATTATAATTTAGAGGAATATGAAGTAATATATTTAAGAGAAATATGAAGTAGTATATTTAAGAGGAATATGAAGTAGTATATTTAAGAGGAATATGAAGTAGTATATTTAAGAGGAATATGAAGTAGTATATTTAAGAGAAATATGAAGTAGTATATTTAAGAGGAATATGCAGAAGTATATTTAAGAGGAATATGAAGTAGTATATATAAGAGGAATATGAAGTTGTATATTTAAGAGGAATATGCAGTAGTATATTTAAGAGGAATATTAAGTAGTATATTTAAGAGGAATATGAAGTAGTATATTTAAGAGTAATATGAAGTAGTATATTTAAGAGGAATATGCAGAAGTATATTTAAGAGGAATATGAAGTAATATATTTAATAGGAATAAAAATTAGTATATTTAAGAGGAATATGCAGTAGTATATTTAAGAAGAATATTATTTATTATATTTAAGAGGAATATTAAGTATTATATTTAAGAGGAATATGAAGTAGTATATTTAAGAGAATATGAAGTAGTATATTTAAGAGGAATCTGCAGTTTTATATTTAAGAGAAATTTGAAGTAGTATATTTAAGAGGAATATGCTGTAGTATATTTAAGAGGAATATGAAGTAGTATATTAAAGACAAATGTGAAGTAGTATATTGAAGAGAAATATGAAGTAGTATATTTAAGAGGAATATGCAGTAGTATATTTAAGAGAAATATGAAGTAGTATATTTAAGAGGAATATGAAGTAATATATTTAAGAGGAATATGCAGTAGTATATTTAAGAGGAATATGAAGTAGTATATTTAAGAGGAATATGAAGAGGTATATTTAAGAGGAATATGAAGTAGTATATTTAAGAGGAATATGACGTAGTATATTTAAGAGGAATATGAAGTAGTATATTTAAGAGAAATATGAAGTAGAATATTTAATAGGAATATGCAGTAGTATATTTAAGAGGAATATGAAGTAGTATATTTAAGTAGAATATGAAGTAGTATATTTAAGAGGAATATGCAGTAGTATATTTTAGAGGAATCTTAAGTATTACATTTATGATGAATATTAAGTATTATATTTAAGAGTAATATGAAATATTATGTTTAAGAGGAATATGAAGTAGTATATTTAAGAGGAATATGCAGTAGTATATTTAAGAGGAATATGACGTAGTATATTTAAGAGGAATATGAAGTAGTATATTTAAGAGAAATATGAAGTAGAATATTTAAGAGGAATATGCAGTAGTATATTTAAGAGGAATATGAAGTAGTATATTTAAGAGGAATATGAACTAGTATATTTAAGAGGAAAATGCAGTAGTATATTTAAGAGGAATATGAAGTAGTATATTTAAGAGAAATATGAAGTAGTATATTTAAGAGGTATATGAAGTATTATATTTAAGAGGCATATGAAGTAGTATATTTAAGAGGAATATGCAGTAGTATATTTAAGAGGAATATGAAGTAGTATATGTAAGAGGAATATGCAGTAGTTCATTTCAGAGGAATATTAAATATTATATTTAAGAGGAATGTTAAGTATTATATTTAAGAGGAATATGCAGTATTTACATATATGTAAAAGAAATATGAAGTAGTATATTTAAGAGGAATATAAAGTAGTATATTTAAGAGGAATATGAAGTAGTATACTTAAGAGGAATATGAAGTAGTATATTTAAGAGAAATATGATGTAGTATATTTAAGAGGAATATGCAGTAGTATATTTAAGAAGAATATGAAGTAGTATATTTAAGAGAAATATGAAGTAGTATATTTAAGAGGAATATGCAGTAGTATATTTAAGAGGAATATGCAGTAGTACATTTAAGAGGAATATGAAGTTTTATATTTAAGAGGAATATGCAGTAGTATATTTAAGAGGAATATGAAGTAGTATATTTAAGATTAATATGAAGTAGTATATTTAAGAGGAATATGAAGTAGTATATTTAAGAGGAATATGAAGTAGTATATTTAAGAGAAATAATAAGTAGTATATTAAAGAGGAATATGCAGTAGTATATTTAAGAGGAATATGAAGTATTATATTTAAGAGGAATATGGAGTTGTATATTTAAGAGGAATATGAAGTTTTATATTTAAGAGAATATGAAGTAGTATATTTAAGAGGAATATGCAGTATTATATTTTAGAGGAATATTTAGTATTATATTTAAGAGGAATATTAAGTATTATAATTTAGAGGAATATGAAGTAATATATTTAAGAGAAATATGAAGTAGTATATTTTAGAGGAATATGAAGTAGTATATTTAAGAGGAATATGAAGTAGTATATTTAAGAGGAATATGAAGTAGTATATTTAAGAGAAATATGAAGTAGTATATTTAAGAGGAATATGCAGAAGTATATTTAAGAGGAATATGAAGTAGTATATATAAGAGGAATATGAAGTTGTATATTTAAGAGGAATATGCAGTAGTATATTTAAGAGGAATATGAAGAAGTATATTTAAGAGGAATATGAAGTAGTATATTTAAGAGGAATATAAAGTAGTATATTTAAGAGGAATATGCAGTTGTATATTTAAGAGGAATATGAAGTAGTATATTTAAGAGGAATATGAGGTAGTATATTTAAGAGGAATATGCAGTAGTATATTTAAGAGGAATATGAAGTAGTATATTTAAGAGGTATACGAAGTAGTATATTTAAGAGGAATATGCAGTAGTATATGTAAGAGGAATATGAAGTAGTATATTTAAGAGGAATATGCAGTTGTATATTTAAGAGGAATATGAAGTAGTATATTTAAAAGGAATATGAAGTAGTATATTTAAGAGGAATATGAAGTAGTATATTTAAGAGGAATATGAAGTAGTATATTTAAGAGTAATATGAAGTAGTATATTTAAGAGGAATATGAAGTAGTATATTTAAGAGGTATATGAAGTAGTATATTTAAGAGGAATATGCAGTAGTATATTTAAGAGGAATATAAAGTAGTATATTTAAGAGGCATATGCAGTAGTATATTGAAGAGGAATATGAAGTAGTATATTTAAGAGGCATATGAAGTAGTATATTTATGAGGAATATGAAGTATTATATTTAAGAGGAAAATGAAGTAGTATATTTAAGAGAAATATGAAGTAGTATATTTAAGAGGAATATGAAGTAGTATATTTAAGAGGAATATGCAGTTGTATATTTAAGAGGAATATGAAGTAGTATATTTAAAAGGAATTTGAAGTAGTATATTTAAGAGGAATATGAAGTAGTATATTTAAGAGGAATATGAAGTAGTATATTTAAGAGGTATATGAAGTAGTATATTTAAGAGGAATATGCAGTAGTATATTTAAGAGGAATATGCATTAGTATATTTAAGAGGAATATGAAGTAGTATATGTAAGAGGAATATGAAGTAGTATATTTATGAGGAATATGAAGTAGTATATTTGAGAGGTATACGAAGTAGTATATTTAAGAGGAATATGCAGTAGTATATTTAAGAGGAATATGAAGTAGTATATTTAAGAGGAATATGCAGTTGTATATTTAAGAGGAATATGAAGTAGTATATTTAAAAGGAATATGAAGTAGTATATTTAAGAGGTATATGAAGTAGTATATTTAAGAGGAATATGCAGTAGTATATTTAAGAGGAATATAAAGTAGTATATTTAAGAGGCATATGCAGTAGTATATTGAAGAGGAATATGAAGTAGTATATTTAAGAGGCATATGAAGTAGTATATTTAAGAAGAATATGCATTAGTATATTTAAGAGAAATATGAAGTAGTATATGTAAGAGGAATATGAAGTAGTATATTTATGAGGAATATGAAGTATTATATTTAAGAGTCATATGCAGTAGTATATTGAAGAGGAATATGAAGTAGTATATTTAAGAGGCATATGAAGTAGTATATTTAAGAAGAATACGCATTAGTATATTTAAGAGGAATATGAAGTAGTATATGTAAGAGGAATATGAATTTGTATATTTAAGAGGAATATGAAGTATTATATATAAGAGAATATGAAGTAGTATATTTAAGAGGAATATGCAGTATTATATTTTAGAGGAATATTAAGTATTATATTTAAGAGGAATATTAAGTATTATAATTTAGAGGAATATGAAGTAGTATATTTAAGAGGAATATGAAGTAGTATATTTAAGAAGAATATGAAGTAGTATATATAAGAGAAATATAAAGTAGTATATTTAAGAGGAATATGCAGAAGTATATTTAAGAGGAATATGAAGTAGTATATATAAGAGGAATATGAAGTTGTATATTTAAGAGGAATATGCAGTAGTATATTTAAGAGGAATATTAAGTAGTATATTTAAGTAGAATATGAAGTAGTATATTTAAGAGGAATATGCAGTAGTATATTTTAGAGGAATCTTAAGTATTACATTTATGATGAATATTAAGTATTATATTTAAGAGTAATATGAAATATTATATTTAAGAGGAATATGAAGTAGTATATTTAAGAGGAATATGCAGTAGTATATTTAAGAGGAATATGACGTAGTATATTTAAGAGGAATATGAAGTAGTATATTTAAGAGAAATATGAAGTAGAATATTTAAGAGGAATATGCAGTAGTATATTTAAGAGGAATATGAAGTAGTATATTTAAGAGGAATATGAACTAGTATATTTAAGAGGAAAATGCAGTAGTATATTTAAGAGGAATATGAAGTAGTATATTTAAGAGAAATATGAAGTAGTATATTTAAGAGGTATATGAAGTATTATATTTAAGAGGCATATGAAGTAGTATATTTAAGAGGAATATGCAGTAGTATATTTAAGAGGAATATGAAGTAGTATATGTAAGAGGAATATGCAGTAGTTCATTTCAGAGGAATATTAAATATTATATTTAAGAGGAATGTTAAGTATTATATTTAAGAGGAATATGCAGTATTTACATAAATGTAAAAGAAATATGAAGTAGTATATTTAAGAGGAATATAAAGTAGTATATTTAAGAGGAATATGAAGTAGTATACTTAAGAGGAATATGAAGTAGTATATTTAAGAGAAATATGATGTAGTATATTTAAGAGGAATATGCAGTAGTATATTTAAGAAGAATATGAAGTAGTATATTTAAGAGAAATATGAAGTAGTATATTTAAGAGGAATATGCAGTAGTATATTTAAGAGGAATATGCAGTAGTACATTTAAGAGGAATATGAAGTTTTATATTTAAGAGGAATATGCAGTAGTATATTTAAGAGGAATATGAAGTAGTATATTTAAGATTAATATGAAGTAGTATATTTAAGAGGAATATGAAGTAGTATATTTAAGAGGAATATGAAGTAGTATATTTAAGAGAAATAATAAGTAGTATATTAAAGAGGAATATGCAGTAGTATATTTAAGAGGAATATGAAGTATTATATTTAAGAGGAATATGGAGTTGTATATTTAAGAGGAATATGAAGTTTTATATTTAAGAGAATATGAAGTAGTATATTTAAGAGGAATATGCAGTATTATATTTTAGAGGAATATTTAGTATTATATTTAAGAGGAATATTAAGTATTATAATTTAGAGGAATATGAAGTAATATATTTAAGAGAAATATGAAGTAGTATATTTAAGAGGAATATGAAGTAGTATATTTAAGAGGAATATGAAGTAGTATATTTAAGAGGAATATGAAGTAGTATATTTAAGAGAAATATGAAGTAGTATATTTAAGAGGAATATGCAGAAGTATATTTAAGAGGAATATGCTGTAGTATATTTAAGAGGAATATGAAGTAGTATATTAAAGACAAATGTGAAGTAGTATATTGAAGAGAAATATGAAGTAGTATATTTAAGAGGAATATGCAGTAGTATATTTAAGAGAAATATGAAGTAGTATATTTAAGAGGAATATGAAGTAATATATTTAAGAGGAATATGCAGTAGTATATTTAAGAGGAATATGAAGTAGTATATTTAAGAGGAATATGAAGAGGTATATTTAAGAGGAATATGAAGTAGTATATTTAAGAGGAATATGACGTAGTATATTTAAGAGGAATATGAAGTAGTATATTTAAGAGAAATATGAAGTAGAATATTTAATAGGAATATGCAGTAGTATATTTAAGAGGAATATGAAGTAGTATATTTAAGTAGAATATGAAGTAGTATATTTAAGAGGAATATGCAGTAGTATATTTTAGAGGAATCTTAAGTATTACATTTATGATGAATATTAAGTATTATATTTAAGAGTAATATGAAATATTATATTTAAGAGGAATATGAAGTAGTATATTTAAGAGGAATATGCAGTAGTATATTTAAGAGGAATATGACGTAGTATATTTAAGAGGAATATGAAGTAGTATATTTAAGAGAAATATGAAGTAGAATATTTAAGAGGAATATGCAGTAGTATATTTAAGAGGAATATGAAGTAGTATATTTAAGAGGAATATGAACTAGTATATTTAAGAGGAAAATGCAGTAGTATATTTAAGAGGAATATGAAGTAGTATATTTAAGGGAAATATGAAGTAGTATATTTAAGAGGTATATGAAGTATTATATTTAAGAGGCATATGAAGTAGTATATTTAAGAGGAATATGCAGTAGTATATTTAAGAGGAATATGAAGTAGTATATGTAAGAGGAATATGCAGTAGTTCATTTCAGAGGAATATTAAATATTATATTTAAGAGGAATGTTAAGTATTATATTTAAGAGGAATATGCAGTATTTACATATATGTAAAAGAAATATGAAGTAGTATATTTAAGAGGAATATAAAGTAGTATATTTAAGAGGAATATGAAGTAGTATACTTAAGAGGAATATGAAGTAGTATATTTAAGAGAAATATGATGTAGTATATTTAAGAGGAATATGCAGTAGTATATTTAAGAAGAATATGAAGTAGTATATTTAAGAGAAATATGAAGTAGTATATTTAAGAGGAATATGCAGTAGTATATTTAAGAGGAATATGCAGTAGTACATTTAAGAGGAATATGAAGTTTTATATTTAAGAGGAATATGCAGTAGTATATTTAAGAGGAATATGAAGTAGTATATTTAAGATTAATATGAAGTAGTATATTTAAGAGGAATATGAAGTAGTATATTTAAGAGGAATATGAAGTAGTATATTTAAGAGAAATAATAAGTAGTATATTAAAGAGGAATATGCAGTAGTATATTTAAGAGGAATATGAAGTATTATATTTAAGAGGAATATGGAGTTGTATATTTAAGAGGAATATGAAGTTTTATATTTAAGAGAATATGAAGTAGTATATTTAAGAGGAATATGCAGTATTATATTTTAGAGGAATATTTAGTATTATATTTAAGAGGAATATTAAGTATTATAATTTAGAGGAATATGAAGTAATATATTTAAGAGAAATATGAAGTAGTATATTTAAGAGGAATATGAAGTAGTATATTTAAGAGGAATATGAAGTAGTATATTTAAGAGGAATATGAAGTAGTATATTTAAGAGAAATATGAAGTAGTATATTTAAGAGGAATATGCAGAAGTATATTTAAGAGGAATATGAAGTAGTATATATAAGAGGAATATGAAGTTGTATATTTAAGAGGAATATGCAGTAGTATATTTAAGAGGAATATTAAGTAGTATATTTAAGAGGAATATGAAGAAGTATATTTAAGAGGAATATGAAGTAGTATATTTAAGAGGAATATGCAGTAGTATTGTTCAATATATTTAAGAGGAATATGCAGTAGTATATTTAAGAGGAATATAAAGTAGTATATTTAAGAGGAATATGCAGTTGTATATTTAAGAGGAATATGAAGTAGTATATTTAAGAGGAATATGAGGTAGTATATTTAAGAGGAATATGCAGTAGTATATTTAAGAGGAATATGAAGTAGTATATTTAAGAGGTATACGAAGTAGTATATTTAAGAGGAATATGCAGTAGTATATGTAAGAGGAATATGAAGTAGTATATTTAAGAGGAATATGCAGTTGTATATTTAAGAGGAATATGAAGTAGTATATTTAAAAGGAATATGAAGTAGTATATTTAAGAGGAATATGAAGTAGTATATTTAAGAGGAATATGAAGTAGTATATTTAAGAGTAATATGAAGTAGTATATTTAAGAGGAATATGAAGTAGTATATTTAAGAGGTATATGAAGTAGTATATTTAAGAGGAATATGCAGTAGTATATTTAAGAGGAATATAAAGTAGTATATTTAAGAGGCATATGCAGTAGTATATTGAAGAGGAATATGAAGTAGTATATTTAAGAGGCATATGAAGTAGTATATTTATGAGGAATATGAAGTATTATATTTAAGAGGAAAATGAAGTAGTATATTTAAGAGAAATATGAAGTAGTATATTTAAGAGGAATATGAAGTAGTATATTTAAGAGGAATATGCAGTTGTATATTTAAGAGGAATATGAAGTAGTATATTTAAAAGGAATTTGAAGTAGTATATTTAAGAGGAATATGAAGTAGTATATTTAAGAGGAATATGAAGTAGTATATTTAAGAGGTATATGAAGTAGTATATTTAAGAGGAATATGCAGTAGTATATTTAAGAGGAATATGCATTAGTATATTTAAGAGGAATATGAAGTAGTATATGTAAGAGGAATATGAAGTAGTATATTTATGAGGAATATGAAGTAGTATATTTGAGAGGTATACGAAGTAGTATATTTAAGAGGAATATGCAGTAGTATATTTAAGAGGAATATGAAGTAGTATATTTAAGAGGAATATGCAGTTGTATATTTAAGAGGAATATGAAGTAGTATATTTAAAAGGAATATGAAGTAGTATATTTAAGAGGTATATGAAGTAGTATATTTAAGAGGAATATGCAGTAGTATATTTAAGAGGAATATAAAGTAGTATATTTAAGAGGCATATGCAGTAGTATATTGAAGAGGAATATGAAGTAGTATATTTAAGAGGCATATGAAGTAGTATATTTAAGAAGAATATGCATTAGTATATTTAAGAGAAATATGAAGTAGTATATGTAAGAGGAATATGAAGTAGTATATTTATGAGGAATATGAAGTATTATATTTAAGAGTCATATGCAGTAGTATATTGAAGAGGAATATGAAGTAGTATATTTAAGAGGCATATGAAGTAGTATATTTAAGAAGAATACGCATTAGTATATTTAAGAGGAATATGAAGTAGTATATGTAAGAGGAATATGAATTTGTATATTTAAGAGGAATATGAAGTATTATATATAAGAGAATATGAAGTAGTATATTTAAGAGGAATATGCAGTATTATATTTTAGAGGAATATTAAGTATTATATTTAAGAGGAATATTAAGTATTATAATTTAGAGGAATATGAAGTAGTATATTTAAGAGGAATATGAAGTAGTATATTTAAGAAGAATATGAAGTAGTATATTTAAGAGAAATATAAAGTAGTATATTTAAGAGGAATATGCAGAAGTATATTTAAGAGGAATATGAAGTAGTATATATAAGAGGAATATGAAGTTGTATATTTAAGAGGAATATGCAGTAGTATATTTAAGAGGAATATTAAGTAGTATATTTAAGTAGAATATGAAGTAGTATATTTAAGAGGAATATGCAGTAGTATATTTTAGAGGAATCTTAAGTATTACATTTATGATGAATATTAAGTATTATATTTAAGAGTAATATGAAATATTATATTTAAGAGGAATATGAAGTAGTATATTTAAGAGGAATATGCAGTAGTATATTTAAGAGGAATATGACGTAGTATATTTAAGAGGAATATGAAGTAGTATATTTAAGAGAAATATGAAGTAGAATATTTAAGAGGAATATGCAGTAGTATATTTAAGAGGAATATGAAGTAGTATATTTAAGAGGAATATGAACTAGTATATTTAAGAGGAAAATGCAGTAGTATATTTAAGAGGAATATGAAGTAGTATATTTAAGAGAAATATGAAGTAGTATATTTAAGAGGTATATGAAGTATTATATTTAAGAGGCATATGAAGTAGTATATTTAAGAGGAATATGCAGTAGTATATTTAAGAGGAATATGAAGTAGTATATGTAAGAGGAATATGCAGTAGTTCATTTCAGAGGAATATTAAATATTATATTTAAGAGGAATGTTAAGTATTATATTTAAGAGGAATATGCAGTATTTACATAAATGTAAAAGAAATATGAAGTAGTATATTTAAGAGGAATATAAAGTAGTATATTTAAGAGGAATATGAAGTAGTATACTTAAGAGGAATATGAAGTAGTATATTTAAGAGAAATATGATGTAGTATATTTAAGAGGAATATGCAGTAGTATATTTAAGAAGAATATGAAGTAGTATATTTAAGAGAAATATGAAGTAGTATATTTAAGAGGAATATGCAGTAGTATATTTAAGAGGAATATGCAGTAGTACATTTAAGAGGAATATGAAGTTTTATATTTAAGAGGAATATGCAGTAGTATATTTAAGAGGAATATGAAGTAGTATATTTAAGATTAATATGAAGTAGTATATTTAAGAGGAATATGAAGTAGTATATTTAAGAGGAATATGAAGTAGTATATTTAAGAGAAATAATAAGTAGTATATTAAAGAGGAATATGCAGTAGTATATTTAAGAGGAATATGAAGTATTATATTTAAGAGGAATATGGAGTTGTATATTTAAGAGGAATATGAAGTTTTATATTTAAGAGAATATGAAGTAGTATATTTAAGAGGAATATGCAGTATTATATTTTAGAGGAATATTTAGTATTATATTTAAGAGGAATATTAAGTATTATAATTTAGAGGAATATGAAGTAATATATTTAAGAGAAATATGAAATAGTATATTTAAGAGGAATATGAAGTAGTATATTTAAGAGGAATATGAAGTAGTATATTTAAGAGGAATATGAAGTAGTATATTTAAGAGAAATATGAAGTAGTATATTTAAGAGGAATATGCAGAAGTATATTTAAGAGGAATATGAAGTAGTATATATAAGAGGAATATGAAGTTGTATATTTAAGAGGAATATGCAGTAGTATATTTAAGAGGAATATTAAGTAGTATATTTAAGAGGAATATGAAGAAGTATATTTAAGAGGAATATGAAGTAGTATATTTAAGAGGAATATGCAGTAGTATTGTTCAATATATTTAAGAGGAATATGCAGTAGTATATTTAAGAGGAATATAAAGTAGTATATTTAGGAGGAATATGCAGTTGTATATTTAAGAGGAATATGAAGTAGTATATTTAAGAGGAATATGAGGTAGTATATTTAAGAGGAATATGCAGTAGTATATTTAAGAGGAATATGAAGTAGTATATTTAAGAGGTATACGAAGTAGTATATTTAAGAGGAATATGCAGTAGTATATGTAAGAGGAATATGAAGTAGTATATTTAAGAGGAATATGCAGTTGTATATTTAAGAGGAATATGAAGTAGTATATTTAAAAGGAATATGAAGTAGTATATTTAAGAGGAATATGAAGTAGTATATTTAAGAGGAATATGAAGTAGTATATTTAAGAGTAATATGAAGTAGTATATTTAAGAGGAATATGAAGTAGTATATTTAAGAGGTATATGAAGTAGTATATTTAAGAGGAATATGCAGTAGTATATTTAAGAGGAATATAAAGTAGTATATTTAAGAGGCATATGCAGTAGTATATTGAAGAGGAATATGAAGTAGTATATTTAAGAGGCATATGAAGTAGTATATTTATGAGGAATATGAAGTATTATATTTAAGAGGAAAATGAAGTAGTATATTTAAGAGAAATATGAAGTAGTATATTTAAGAGGAATATGAAGTAGTATATTTAAGAGGAATATGCAGTTGTATATTTAAGAGGAATATGAAGTAGTATATTTAAAAGGAATTTGAAGTAGTATATTTAAGAGGAATATGAAGTAGTATATAAGAGGAATATGAAGTAGTATATTTAAGAGGTATATGAAGTAGTATATTTAAGATGAATATGCAGTAGTATATTTAAGAGGAATATGCATTAGTATATTTAAGAGGAATATGAAGTAGTATATGTAAGAGGAATATGAAGTAGTATATTTATGAGGAATATGAAGTAGTATATTTGAGAGGTATACGAAGTAGTATATTTAAGAGGAATATGCAGTAGTATATTTAAGAGGAATATGAAGTAGTATATTTAAGAGGAATATGCAGTTGTATATTTAAGAGGAATATGAAGTAGTATATTTAAAAGGAATATGAAGTAGTATATTTAAGAGGTATATGAAGTAGTATATTTAAGAGGAATATGCAGTAGTATATTTAAGAGGAATATAAAGTAGTATATTTAAGAGGCATATGCAGTAGTATATTGAAGAGGAATATGAAGTAGTATATTTAAGAGGCATATGAAGTAGTATATTTAAGAAGAATATGCATTAGTATATTTAAGAGAAATATGAAGTAGTATATGTAAGAGGAATATGAAGTAGTATATTTATGAGGAATATGAAGTATTATATTTAAGAGTCATATGCAGTAGTATATTGAAGAGGAATATGAAGTAGTATATTTAAGAGGCATATGAAGTAGTATATTTAAGAAGAATACGCATTAGTATATTTAAGAGGAATATGAAGTAGTATATGTAAGAGGAATATGAATTTGTATATTTAAGAGGAATATGAAGTATTATATATAAGAGAATATGAAGTAGTATATTTAAGAGGAATATGCAGTATTATATTTTAGAGGAATATTAAGTATTATATTTAAGAGGAATATTAAGTATTATAATTTAGAGGAATATGAAGTAGTATATTTAAGAGGAATATGAAGTAGTATATTTAAGAAGAATATGAAGTAGTATATTTAAGAGAAATATAAAGTAGTATATTTAAGAGGAATATGCAGAAGTATATTTTAGAGGAATATGAAGTAGTATATATAAGAGGAATATGAAGTTGTATATTTAAGAGGAATATGCAGTAGTATATTTAAGAGGAATATTAAGTAGTATATTTAAGAGGAATATGAAGTAGTATATTTAAGAGGACTGTGAAGTAGTATATTTAAGAGGAATATGCAGTAGTATTGCTCAATATATTTAAGAGGAATATGCAGTAGTATATTTAAGAGGAATATGAAGTAGTATATTTAGGAGGAATATGCAGTTGTATATTTAAGAAGAATATGAAGTAGTATATTTAAGAGGAATATGAAGTAGTATATTTAAGAGGAATATGCAGTAGTATATTTAAGAGGAATATAAAGTAGTATATTAAAGAGGAATATGCAGTAGTATATTTAAGAGGAATATGAAGTATTATATTTAAGAAAAATATGGAGTATTATATTTAAGAGAAATATGAAGTAGTATATTTAAAAGGAATATGAAGTAGTATATTTAAGAGGAATATGAAGTAGTATATTTAAGAGGAATATGAAGTAGTATATTTAAGAGAAATATGAAGTAGTATATTTAAGAGGAATATGCAGAAGTATATTTAAGAGGAATATGAAGTAGTATATATAAGAGGAATATGAAGTTGTATATTTAAGAGGAATATGCAGTAGTATATTTAAGAGGAATATTAAGTAGTATATTAAAGAGGAATATGAAGTAGTATATTTAAGAGTAATGTGAAGTAGTATATTTAAGAGGAATATGCAGTAGTATTGCTCAATATATTTAAGAGGAATATGCAGTAGTATATTTAAGAGGAATATGAAGTAGTATATTTAAGAGGAATATGCAGTTGTATATTTAAGAGGAATATGAAGTATTATATTTAAGAAGAATATGGAGTATTATATTTAAGAGGAATATGCAGTAGTATATTTATGAGGAATATGAAGTATTATATTTAAGAGGAAAATGAAGTAGTATATTTAAGAGAAATATGAAATAGTATATTTAAGAGGAATATGAAGTTGTATTCTTAAGAGGAATATGAAGTATTATATTTAAGAGAATATGAAGCAGTATATTTAAGAGGAATATGCAGTATTATATTTTAGAGGAATATTAAGTATTATATTTAAGAGGAATATTAAGTATTATAATTTAGAGGAATATGAAATAATATATTTAAGAAAAATATGAAGTAGTATATTTAAGAGGATTATGAAGTAGTATATTTAAGAGGAATATGAAGTAGTATATTTAAGAGGAATATGAAGTAGTATATTTAAGAGAAATATGAAGTAGTATATTTAAGAGGAATATGCAGAAGTATATTTAAGAGGAATATGAAGTAGTATATATAAGAGGAATATGAAGTTGTATATTTAAGAGGAATATGAAGTAGTATATTTAAAAGGAATATGAAGTAGTATATTTAAGAGGAATATGAAGTAGTATATTTAAGAGGAATATGAAGTAGTATATTTAAGAGGAATATGAAGTAGTATATTTAAGAGGAATATAAAGTAGTATATTTAAGAGGTATATGAAGTAGTATTTTTAAGAGGAATATGCAGTAGTATATTTAAGAGGAATATAAAGTAGTATATTTAAGAGGCATATGCAGTAGTATATTGAAGAGGAATATGAAGTAGTATATTTAAGAGGCATATGAAGTAGTATATTTAAGAAGAATATGCATTAGTATATTTAAGAGGAATATGAAGTAGTATATGTAAGAGGAATATGAAGTAGTATATTTAAGAGAAATATGAAGTATTATATTTAAGAGGAATATGAAGTAGTATATTTAAAAGGAATATGAAGTAGTATATTTAAGAGGAATATGAAGTAGTATATTTAAGAGGAATATGAAGTAGTATATTTAAGAGGAATATGAAGTAGTATATTTAAGAGGAATATGAAGTAGTATATTTAAGAGGTATATGAAGTAGTATATTTAAGAGGAATATGCAGTAGTATATTTAAGAGGAATATAAAGTAGTATATTTAAGAGGCATATGCAGTAGTATATTGAAGAGGAATATGAAGTAGTATATTTAAGAGGCATATGAAGTAGTATATTTAAGAAGGATATGCATTATTATATTTAAGAGGAATATGAAGTAGTATATGTAAGAGGAATATGAAGTGGTATATTTATGAGGAATATGAAGTATTATATTTAAGAGGAAAATGAAGTAGTATATTTAAGAGAAATATGAAGTAGTATATTTAAGAGGAATATGAAGTTGTATATTTAAGAGGAATATGAAGTATTATATTTAAGAGAATATGAAGTAGTATATTTAAGAGGAAATGCAGTATTATATTTTAGAGGAATATTAAGTATTATATTTAAAAGGAATATTAAGTATTATAATTTAGAGGAATATGAAGTAATATATTTAAGAGAAATATGAAGTAGTATATTTAAGAGGAATATGAAGTAGTATATTTAAGAGGAATATGAAGTAGTATATTTAAGCGGAATATGAAGTAGTATATTTAAGAGAAATATGAAGTAGTATATTTAAGAGGAATATGCAGAAGTATATTTAAGAGGAATATGAAGTAGTATATATAAGAGGAATATGAAGTTGTATATTTAAGAGGAATATGCAGTAGTATATTTAAGAGGAATATTAAGAAGTATATTTAAGAGGAATATGAAGTAGTATATTTAAGAGGAATGTGAAGTAGTATATTTAAGAGGAATATGCAGTAGTATTGCTCAATATATTTAAGAGGAATATGCAGTAGTATATTTAAGAGGAATATGAAGTAGTATATTTAAGAGGAATATGCAGTTGTATATTTAAGAAGAATATGAAGTAGTATATTTAAGAGGAATATGAAGTAGTATATTTAAGAGGAATATGCAGTAGTATATTTAAGAGGAATATAAAGTAGTATATTAAAGAGGAATATGCAGTAGTATATTTAAGAGGAATATGAAGTATTATATTTAAGAAGAATATGGAGTATTATATTTAAGAGGAATATGCAGTAGTATATTTATGAGGAATATGAAGTATTATATTTAAGAGGAAAATGAAATAGTATATTTAAGAGAAATATGAAGTAGTATATTTAAGAGGAATATGAAGTTGTATACTTAAGAGGAATATGAAGTATTATATTTAAGAGAATATGAAGCAGTATATTTAAGAGGAATATGCATTATTATATTTTAGAGGAATATTAAGTATTATATTTAAGAGGAATATTAAGTATTATAATTTAGAGGAATATGAAGTAATATATTTAAGAGAAATATGAAGCAGTATATTTAAGAGGATTATGAAGTAGTATATTTAAGAGGAATATGAAGTAGTATATTTAAGAGGAATATGAAGTAGTATATTTAAGAGAACTATGAAGTAGTATATTTAAGAGCAATATGCAGAAGTATATTTAAGAGGAATATGAAGTAGTATATATAAGAGGAATATGAAGTTGTATATTTAAGAGGAATATGCAGTAGTATATTTAAGAGAAATATTAAGTAGTATATTTAAGAGGAATATGAAGTAGTATATTTAAGAGGAATGTGAAATAGTATATTTAAGAGGAATATGCAGTAGTATTGCTCAATATATTTAAGAGGAATATGCAGTAATATATTTAAGAGGAATATGAAGTACTATATTTAAGAGGAATATGCAGTTGTTAATTTAAGAGGAATATGAAGTAGTATATTTAAGAGGAATATGAAGTAGTATATTTAAGAGAAATATGCAGTAGTATATTTAAGAGGAATATAAAGTAGTATATTAAAGAGGAATAAGCAGTAGTATATTTAAGAGGAATATGAAGTATTATATTTAAGAAGAATATGGAGTATTATATTTAAGAGGAATATGCAGTAGTATATTTATGAGGAATATGAAGTATTATATTAAAGAGGAAAATGAAGTAGTATATTTAAGAGAAATATGAAGTAGTATATTTAAGAGGAATATGAAGTTGTATACTTAAGAGGAATATGAAGTATTATATTTAAGAGAATATGAAGCAGTATATTTAAGAGGAATATGCAGTATTATATTTTAGAGGAATATTAAGTATTATATTTAAGAGGAATATTAAGTATTATAATTTAGAGGAATATGAAGTAATATATTTAAGAGAAATATGAAGTAGTATATTTAAGAGGATTATGAAGTAGTATATTTAAGAGGAATATGAAGTAGTATATTTAAGAGGAATATGAAGTAGTATATTTAAGAGAAATATGAAGTAGTATATTTAAGAGGAATATGCAGAAGTATATTTAAGAGGAAAATGAAGTAGTATATTTAAGAGAAATATGAAGTTGTATATTTAAGAGGAATATGAAGTTGTATACTTAAGAGGAATATGAAGTATTATATTTAAGAGAATATGAAGCAGTATATTTAAGAGGAATATGCAGTATTATATTTTAGAGGAATATTAAGTATTATATTTAAGAGGAATATTAAGTATTATAATTTAGAGGAATATGAAGTAGTATATTTAAGAGGAATATGAAGTAGTATATCTAAGAGGAATATGAAGTAGTATATTTAAGAGAAATATGAAGTCGTATATTTAAGAGGAATATGCAGAAGTATATTTAAGAGGAATATGAAGTAGTATATTTAAGAGGAATATGAAATAGTATATTTAAGAGGAATATACAGTAGTATTGCTCAATATATTTAAGAGGAATATGCAGTAGTATATTTAAGAGGAATATGAAGTAGTATATTTAAGATGAATATGCAGTTGTATATTTAAGAGGAATATGAAGTAGTATATTTAAGAGGAATATGAAGTAGTATATTTAAGAGGAATATGCAGTAGTATATTTAAGAGGTATATGAAGTAGTATATTTAAGAGGAATATGCAGTAGTATATTTAAGAGGAATATAAAGTAGTATATTTAAGAGGCATATGCAGTAGTATATTGAAGAGGAATATGAAGTAGTATATTTAAGAGGCATATGAAGTAGTATATTTAAGAAGAATATGAAGTAGTATATTTAAGAGGTATATGAAGTAGTATATTTAAGAGGAATATGTAGTAGTATATTTAAGAGGAATATAAAGTAGTATATTTAAGAGGCATATGCGGTAGTATATTGAAGAGGAATATGAAGTAGTATATTTAAGAGGCATATAAAGTAGTATATTTAAGAAGAATATGCAGTAGTATATTTAAGAAGAATATGAAGTAGTATATGTAAGAGGAATATGCAGTAGTATATTTAAGAGGAATATTAAGTATTATATTTAAGAGTAATATGAAGTAGTATATTTAAGGAAAATATGAAGTAGTATTTTTAAGAGGAATATGAAGTAGTATATTTAAGAGGAATATGAAGTAGTATATTAAAGAGGAATATGAAGTAGTTTATTTAAGAGAAATATGAAGTAGTATATTTAAGAGGAATATCCAGTAGTATATTTAAGAGGAATATGAAGTAGTATATTTAAGAGGAATATGAAGTAGTATATTTGAGAGGAATATGCGGTAGTATATTTAAGCGGAATATGCAGTAGTATATTTAAGAGGAATATGAATTAGTATATTTAAGAGGAATATGCAGTAGTAAGAGTATATTTAAGAGGAATATGAAGTAGTATATTTAAAAGGAATACGAAGTAGTATATTTAAGTGTAATATGCAGTAGTATATATAAGAGGAATATAAAGTAGTATATTTGAGAGAAATATGAAGTAATATATTTAAGAGGAATATGAAGTAGTATATTTAAGAGGAATATGAAATAGTATATTTAAGAGAAATATTCAGTTGTATATATAAACGGAATATGAAGTAGTATGTTTAAGAGGAATTTGAAGTAGTATATTTAAGAGGAATATGCAGTATTATATTTAAGAGGAATATGGAGTAGTATATTTAAGAGGAATATTAAGTATTATAATTTAGAGGAATATGAAGTAATATATTTAAGAGAAATATGAAGTAGTATATTTAAGAGGAATATGAAGTAGTATATTTAAGAGGAATATGAAGTAGTATATTTAAGCGGAATATGAAGTAGTATATTTAAGAGAAATATGAAGTAGTATATTTAAGAGGAATATGCAGAAGTATATTTAAGAGGAATATGAAGTAGTATATATAAGAGGAATATGAAGTTGTATATTTAAGAGGAATATGCAGTAGTATATTTAAGAGGAATATTAAGTAGTATATTTAAGAGGAATATGAAGTAGTATATTTAAGAGGAATGTGAAGTAGTATATTTAAGAGGAATATGCAGTAGTATTGCTCAATATATTTAAGAGGAATATGCAGTAGTATATTTAAGAGGAATATGAAGTAGTATATTTAAAAGGAATATGCAGTTGTATATTTAAGAAGAATATGAAGTAGTATATTTAAGAGGAATATGAAGTAGTATATTTAAGAGGAATATGCAGTAGTATATTTAAGAGGAATATAAAGTAGTATATTAAAGAGGAATATGCAGTAGTATATTTAAGAGGAATATGAAGTATTACATTTAAGAAGAATATGGAGTATTATATTTAAGAGGAATATGCAGTAGTATATTTATGAGGAATATGAAGTATTATATTTAAGAGGAAAATGAAGTAGTATATTTAAGAGATATATGAAGTAGTATATTTAAGAGGAATATGAAGTTGTATACTTAAGAGGAATATGAAGTATTATATTTAAGAGAATATGAAGCAGTATATTTAAGAGGAATATGCATTATTATATTTTAGAGGAATATTAAGTATTATATTTAAGAGGAATATTAAGTATTATAATTTAGAGGAATATGAAGTAATATATTTAAGAGAAATATGAAGTAGTATATTTAAGAGGATTATGAAGTAGTATATTTAAGAGGAATATGAAGTAGTATATTTAAGAGGAATATGAAGTAGTATATTTAAGAGAAATATGAAGTAGTATATTTAAGAGGAATATGCAGAAGTATATTTAAGAGGAATATGAAGTAGTATATATAAGAGGAATATGAAGTTGTATATTTAAGAGGAATATGCAGTAGTATATTTAAGAGAAATATTAAGTAGTATATTTAAGAGGAATATGAAGTAGTATATTTAAGAGGAATGTGAAGTAGTATATTTAAGAGGAATATGCAGTAGTATTGCTCAATATATTTAAGAGGAATATGCAGTAGTATATTTAAGAGGAATATGAGGTACTATATTTAAGAGGAATATGCAGTTGTATATTTAAGAGGAATATGAAGTAGTATATTTAAGAGGAATATGAAGTAGTATATTTGAGAGGAATATGCAGTAGTATATTTAAGAGGAATATAAAGTAGTATATTAAAGAGGAATATGCAGTAGTATATTTAAGAGGAATATGAAGTATTATATTTAAGAAGAATATGGAGTATTATATTTAAGAGGAATATGCAGTAGTATATTTATGAGGAATATGAAGTATTATATTTAAGAGGAAAATGAAGTAGTATATTTAAGAGAAATATGAAGTACTATATTTAAGAGGAATATGAAGTTGGATACTTAAAAGGAATATGAAGTATTATATTTAAGAGAATATGAGGCAGTATATTTAAGAGGAATATGCAGTATTATATTTTAGAGGAATATTAAGTATTATATTTAAGAGGAATATTAAGTATTATAATTTAGAGGAATATAAAGTAATATATTTAAGAGAAATATGAAGTAGTATATTTAAGAGGATTATGAAGTTTTATATTTAAGAGGAATATGAAGTAGTATATTTAAGAGGAATATGAAGTAGTATATTTAAGAGAAATATGAAGTAGTATATTTAAGAGGAATATGCAGAAGTATATTTAAGAGGAATATGAAGTAGTATATATAAGAGGAATATGAAGTTGTATATTTAAGAGGAATATGCAGTAGTATATTTAAGAGAAATATTAAGTAGTATATTTAAGAGGAATATGAAGTAGTATATTTAAGAGGAATATGAAATAGTATATTTAAGAGGAATATGAAGTAGTATATTTAAGAGGAATATGAAGTAGTATATTTAAGAGGAATATGCAGTAGTATATTTAAGAGGTATATGAAGTAGTATATTTAAGAGTAATTTGCAGTAGTATATTTAAGAGGAATATAAAGTAGTATATTTAAGAGGAATATGCAGTAGTATATTGAAGAGGAATATGAAGTAGTATATTTAAGAGACATATGAAGTAGTATATTTAAGAAGAATATGAAATAGTATATTTAAGAGGTATATGAAGTAGTATATTTAAGAGGAATATGCAGTAGTATATTTAAGAGGAATATAAAGTAGTATATTTAAGAGGCATATGCAGTAGTTTATTGAAGAGGAATATGAAGTAGTATATTTAAGAGGCATATGAAGTAATATATTTAAGAAGAATATGCAGTAGTATATTTAAGAAGAATATGAAGTAGTATATGTAAGAGGAATATGCAGTAGTATATTTAAGAGGAATATTAAGTATTATATTTAAGAGTAATATGAAGTAGTATATTTAAGGGAAATATGAAGTAGTATTTTTAAGAGGAATATGAAGTAGTATATTTAAGAGGAATATGAAGTAGTATATTAAAGAGGAATATGAAGTAGTTTATTTAAGAGAAATATGAAGTAGTATATTTAAGAGGAATATGCAGTAGTATATTTAAGAGGAATATGAAATAGTATATTTAAGAGGAATATGAAGTAGTATATTTGAGAGGAATATGCGGTAGTATATTTAAGCGGAATATGCAGTAGTATATTTAAGAGGAATATGAATTAGTATATTTACGAGGAATATGCAGTAGTAAGAGTAATATTAAGAGGAATATGAAGTAGTATATTTAAAAGGAATATGAAGTAGTATATTTAAGAGGAATATGCAGTAGTATATATAAGAGGAATATAAAGAAGTATATTTAAGAGAAATATGAAGTAATATATTTAAGAGGAATATGAAGTAGTATATTTAAGAGGAATATGAAGTAGTATATTTAAGAGAAATATTCAGTTGTATATATAAACGGAATATGAAGTAGTATATTTAAGAGGAATTTGAAGTAGTATATTTAAGAGGAATATGCAGTATTATATTTAAGAGGAATATGGAGTAGTATATTTAAGAAGAATATGAAGTAGTATATTTAAGAGGAATATGAAGTAGTATATTTAAGAGGAATATGAAGTAGTATATTTAAGAAGAATATGAAGTAGTATATTTAAGACGAATATGAAGTAGTATATTTAAGAGGAATATGAAGTAGAATATTTAAAGGGATTATGAAGTAGTATCATTGGGATTAATATGAAGTATTATATTTAAGAGGAATATGCAGTAGTATATTTAAGAGGAATATTAAGTATTATATTTAAGAGTAATATGAAATAGTATATTTAAGAGGAATATGCAGAAGTATATTTAAGAAAAATATGAAGTAGTATATTTAATAGGAATAAAAAGTAGTATATTTAAGAAGAATATGCAGTAGTATATTTAAGAAGAATATTATTTATTATATTTAAGAGAAATTTGAAGTAGTATATTTAAGAGGAATATGCTGTAGTATATTTAAGAGGAATATGAAGTAGTATATTGAAGAGAAATATGAAGTAGTATATTTAAGAGGAATATGCAGTAGTATATTTAAGAGAAATATGAAGTAGTATATTTAAGAGGAATATGAAGTAGTATATTGAAGAGAAATATGAAGTAGTATATTTAAGAGGAATATGCAGTAGTATATTTAAGAGAAATTTGAAGTAGTATATTTAAGAGGAATATGAAGTAATATAATTAAGAGGAATATGCAGCAGTATATTTAAGAAGAATATGAAGGAGTATAATTAAGAGGAATATGAAGTAGTATATTTAAGAGGAATATGAAGTAGTATATTTAAGAGGAATATGAAGTAGTATATTTAAGAGGAATATGAAGTAGTATATTTAATAGGAATATGCAGTAGTATATTTAAGAGGAATATGAAGTAGTATATTTAAGAGGAATATGAAGTAGTATATTTAAGAGGAAAATGCAGTAGTATATTTAAGAGGAATATGAAGTAGTATATGTAAGAGGAATATGCAGTAGTACATTTCAGAGGAATATTAAGTATCATATTTAAGAGGAATGTTAAGTATTATATTTAAGAGGTATATGCAGTAGTTACATATATGTAAAAGAAATATGAAGAAGTATATTTAAGAGGAATATGAAGTAGTATATTTAAGAGGAATATGAAGTAGTATATTTAAGAGAAATATGAAGTAGTATATTTAAGAGTAATATGCAGTAGTATATTTAAGAAGAATATGAAGTAGTACATTTAAGAGAAATATGAAGTAGTATATTTAAGAGGAATATGCAGTAGTATATTTAAGAGGTATATGCAGTAGTACATTTAAGAGGAATATGAAGTAGTATATTTAAGAGGAATATGCAGTAGTATATTTAAGAGGAATATGAAGTAGTATATTTAAGATCAATATGAAGTAGTATATTTAAGAGGAATATGAAGTAGTATATTTAAGAGGAATATGAAGTAGTACATTTAAGAGAAATAATATGTAGTATATTAAAGAGGAATATGCAGTAGTATATTTAAGAGGAATATGAAGTATTATATTTAAGAGGAATATAGAGTATTATATTTAAGAGGAATATGCAGTAGTATATTTATGAGGAATATAAAGAATTATATTTAAGAGGTAAATGAAGTAGTATATTTAAGAGGAATATGCAGTATTATATTTAAGAGGAATATTAAGTATTATAGTTAAGAGGAATATTAAGTATTATATTTTAGAGGAATATGAAGTAGTATATTAAAGAGGAATATGCAGTTGTATATTTAAAAGGAATATGAGGTAGTATATTTAAGAGGAATATGAAGTAGTATATTTAAGAGGAATATGCAGTAGTATATTTAAGAGGAATATGAAGTAGTATATTTAAGAGGAATATGAAGTAGTATATTTAAGAGGAAAATGCAGTAGTATATTTAAGAGGAATATGAAGTAGTATATGTAAGAGGAATATGCAGTAGTACATTTCAGAGGAATATTAAGTATCATATTTAAGAGGAATGTTAAGTATTATATTTAAGAGGTATATGCAGTAGTTACATATATGTAAAAGAAATATGAAGAAGTATATTTAAGAGGAATATGAAGTAGTATATTTAAGAGGAATATGAAGTAGTATATTTAAGAGAAATATGAAGTAGTATATTTAAGAGTAATATGCAGTAGTATATTTAAGAAGAATATGAAGTAGTACATTTAAGAGAAATATGAAGTAGTATATTTAAGAGGAATATGCAGTAGTATATTTAAGAGGTATATGCAGTAGTACATTTAAGAGGAATATGAAGTAGTATATTTAAGAGGAATATGCAGTAGTATATTTAAGAGGAATATGAAGTAGTATATTTAAGATCAATATGAAGTAGTATATTTAAGAGGAATATGAAGTAGTATATTTAAGAGGAATATGAAGTAGTACATTTAAGAGAAATAATATGTAGTATATTAAAGAGGAATATGCAGTAGTATATTTAAGAGGAATATGAAGTATTATATTTAAGAGGAATATAGAGTATTATATTTAAGAGGAATATGCAGTAGTATATTTATGAGGAATATAAAGAATTATATTTAAGAGGTAAATGAAGTAGTATATTTAAGAGGAATATGCAGTATTATATTTAAGAGGAATATTAAGTATTATAGTTAAGAGGAATATTAAGTATTATATTTTAGAGGAATATGAAGTAGTATATTAAAGAGGAATATGCAGTTGTATATTTAAAAGGAATATGAGGTAGTATATTTAAGAGGAATATGAAGTAGTATATTTAAGAGGAATATGCAGTAGTATATTTAAGAGGAATATGAAGTACTATATTTAAGAGGCATATGCAGTAGTATATTGAAGAGGAATATGAAGTAGTATATTTAAGAGGAAATGAAGTAGTATATTTAAGAGGAATATGCAGTAGTTTATTTAAGAGGTATATGAAGTAGTATATTTAAGAGGCATATGAAGTAATATATTTAAGAGGAATATGCATTAGTATATTTACGAGGAATATGAAGTAGTATATTTAAGAGGAATATGCAGTAGTACATTTCAGAGGAATATGCAGTAGTATATTTAAGAGGAATATGCTGAAGTATATTTAAGAGGAATATGAAGTAGTATATTTAAGAGGAATATAAAGTTGTATATTTAAGAGGAATATGCAGTAGTATATTTAAAAGAAATATTAAGTATTATATTTAAGAGGAATATTAAGTATTGTATTTAAGAGGAATATGCGGTAGTTACATATATGTAAAAGAAATATGAAGTAGTATATTTAAGAGGAATATGAAGTAGTATATTTAAGAGGAATATGAAGTAGTATATTTAAGCGGAATATGAAGTAGTATATTTAAGAGAAATATGAAGTAGTATATTTAAGAGGAATATGCAGTAGTATATTTAAGAGGAATATGAAGTAGTATATTTAAGAGGAATATGCAGTAGTATATTTAAGCGGAATATGCAGTAGTATATTTAAGAGGAATATGAAGTAGTATATTTAAGAGGAATATGCAGTAGTAAGAGTATATTTAAGAGGAATATGAAGTAGTATATTTAAAAGGAATATGAAGTGGTATATTTAAGAGGAATATGCAGTAGTATATTTAAGAGGAATATGAAGTAGTATATTTAAGAGGAATATGAAGTAGTATATTTAAGAGAAATATGAAGTAGTATATTTAAGAGGAATATGCAGAAGTATATTTAAGAGGAATATGAAATAATATATATAAGAGGAATATGAAGTTGTATATTTAAGAGGAATATGCAGTAGTATATTTAAGAGGAATATTAAGTAGTATATTTAAGAGCAATATGAAGTAGTATATTTAAGAGGAATGTGAAGTAGTATATTTAAGAGGAATATGCAGTAGTATTGCTCAATATATTTAAGAGGAATATGCAGTAGTATATTTAAGAGGAATATGAAGTAGTATATTTAAGAGGAATATGCAGTTGTATATTTAAGAGGAATATGAAGTAGTATATTTAAGAGGAATATGAAGTAGTATATTTAAGAGGAATATGCAGTAGTATATTTAAGAGGAATATAAAGTAGTATATTAAAGAGGAATATGCAGTAGTATATTTAAGAGGAATATGAAGTATTATATTTAAGAAGAATATGGAGTATTATATTTAAGAGGAATATGCAGTAGTATATTTATGAGGAATATGAAGTATTATATTTAAGAGGAAAATGAAGTAGTATATTTAAGAGAAATATGAAGTAGTATATTTAAGAGGAATATGAAGTTGTATATATAAGAGGAATATGAAGTATTATATTTTAGAGAATATGAAGCAGTATATTTAAGAGGAATATGCAGTATTATATTTTAGAGGAATATTAAGTATTATATTTAAGAGGAATATTAAGTATTATAATTTAGAGGAATATGAAGTAATATATATAAGAGAAATATGAAGTAGTATATTTCAGAGGATTATGAAGTAGTATATTTAAGAGGAATATGAAGTAGTATATTTAAGAGGAATATGAAGTGGTATATTTAAGAGAAATATGAAGTAGTATATTTAAGAGGAATATGCAGAAGTATATTTAAGAGGAATATGAAGTAGTATATATAAGAGGAATATGAAGTTGTATATTTAAGAGGAATATGCAGTAGTATATTTAAGAGAAATATTAAGTAGTATATTTAAGAGGAATATAAAGTAGTATATTTAAGAGGAATATGAAATAGTATATTTAAAAGGAATATGCAGTAGTATTGCTCAATATATTTAAGAGGAATATGCAGTAGTATATTTAAGAGGAATATGAAGTAGTATATTTAAGATGAATATGCATTTGTATATTTAAGAGGAATATGAAGTAGTATATTTAAGAGGAATATGAAGTAGTATATTTAAGAGGAATATGCAGTAGTATATTTAAGAGGTATATGAAGTAGTATATTTAAGAGGAATATGCAGTAGTATATTTAAGAGGAATATAAAGTAGTATATTTAAACGGCATATGCAGTAGTATATTGAAGAGGAATATATAGTAGTATATTTAAGAGGCATATGAAGTAGTATATTTAAGAAGAATATGAAGTAGTATATTTAAGAGGTATATGAAGTAGTATATTTAAGAGGAATATGCAGTAGTATATTTAAGAGGAATATAAAGTAGTATATTTAAGAGGCATATGCAGTAGTATATTGAAGAGGAATATGAAGTAGTATATTTAAGAGGCATATGAAGTAGTATATTTAAGAAGAATATGCAGTAGTATATTTAAGAAGAATATGAAGTAGTATATGTAAGAGGAATATGCAGTAGTATATTTAAGAGGAATATTAAGTATTATATTTAAGAGTAATATGAAGTAGTATATTTAAGGGAAATATGAAGTAGTATTTTTAAGAGGAATATGAAGTAGTATATTTAAGAGGAATATGAAGTAGTATATTTAAGAGGAAAATGCAGTAGTATATTTAAGAGGAATATGAAGTAGTATATTTAAGAGGAATATGAAGTGGTATATTTAAGAGGAATATGAAGTAGTATATTTAAGAGGAATATGAAGTAGTATATTTGAGAGGAATATGCAGTAGTATATTTAAGCGGAATATGCAGTAGTATATTTAAGAGGAATATGAAGTAGTATATTTAAGAGGAATATGCAGTAGTAAGAGTATATTTAAGAGGAATATGAAATAGTATATTTAAAAGGAATATGAAGTAGTATATTTAAGAGGAATATGCAGTAGTATATTTAAGAGGAATATAAAGTAGTATATTTAAGAGAAATATGAAGTAATATATTTAAGAGAAATATTCAGTTGTATATATAAACGGAATATGAAGTAGTATATTTAAGAGGAATTTGAAGTAGTATATTTAAGAGGAATATGCAGTATTATATTTAAGAGGAATATGGAGTAGTATATTTAAGAAGAATATGAAGTAGTATATTTAAGAGGAATATGAAGTAGTATATTTAAGAGGAATATGAAGTAGTATATGTAAGATCAATATGAAGTAGTATATTTAAGACGAATATGAAGTAGTATATTTAAGACGAATATGAAGTAGAATATTTAAAGGGATTATGAAGTAGTATATTTGGGATTAATATGAAGTAGTATATTTAAGAGGAATATGCAGTAGTATATTTAAGAGGAATATTAAGTATTATATTTAAGAGGAATATGCAGTAGTATATTTAAGAGGAATATGAAGTAGTATATTTAAGAGGAATATGAAGTAGTATATAAGAGTAATATGAAATAGTATATTTAAGAGGAATATGCAGAAGTATATTTAAGAAAAATATGAAGTAGTATATTTAATAGGAATAAAAAGTAGTATATTTAAGAGGAATATGCAGTAGTATATTTAAGAAGAATATTATTTATTATATTTAAGAGGAATATTAAGTATTATATTTAAGAGGAATATGAAGTAGTATATTTAAGAGAATATGAAGTAGTATATTTTAGAGGAATCTGCAGTATTATATTTAAGAGAAATTTGAAGTAGTATATTTAAGAGGAATATGCTGTAGTATATTTAAGAGGAATATGAAGTAGTATATTGAAGAGACATATGAAGTAGTATATTTAAGAGGAATATGCAGTAGTATATTTAAGAGAAATATGAAGTAGTATATTTAAGAGGAAAATGAAGTAGTATATTGAAGAGAAATATGAAGTAGTATATTTAAGAGGAATATGCAGTAGTATATTTAAGAGAAATTTGAAGTAGTATATTTAAGAGGAATATGAAGTAATATAATTAAGAGGAATATGAAGTAGTATATTTAAGAGAAATATTAAGTAGAATATTTAATAGGAATATGCAATAGTATATTTAAGAGGAATATGAAGTAGTATATTTAAGAGGAATATGAAGTTGTATATTTAAGAGGAAAATGCAGTAGTATATTTAAGAGGAATATGAAGTAGTATAGTTAAGAGGAATATGATGTAGTATATTTAAGAGGTATATGAAGTAGTATATTTAAGAGGCATATGAAGTAGTATATTTAAGAGAAATATGCAGTAGTATATTTAAGAGGAATATGAAGTAGTATATGTAAGAGGAATATGCAGTAGTACATTTCAGAGGAATATTAAGTATCATATTTAAGAGGAATGTTAAGTATAATATTTAAGAGGTATATGCAGTAGTTACATATATGTAAAAGAAATATGAAGAAGTATATGTAAGAGGAATATGAGGTAGTATATTTAAGAGGAATATGAAGTAGTATATTTAAGATCAATATGAAGTAGTATATTTAAGAGGAATATGAAGTAGTATATTTAAGAGGAATATGAAGTAGTATATTTAAGAGGAATATGAAGTAGTATATTAAAGAGGAATATGCAGTAGTATATTTAAGAGGAATATGAAGTATTATATTTAAGAGGAATATAGAGTATTATATTTAAGAGGAATATGCAGTAGTATATTTATGAGGAATATTAAGTATTATACTTAAGAGGAATATGCGGTAGTTACATATATGTAAAAGAAATATGAAGTAGTATATTTAAGAGGAATATGAAGTAGTATATTTAAGAGGAATATGAAGTAGTATATTTAAGCGGAATATGAAGTAGTATATTTAAAAGAAATATGAAGTAGTATATTTAAGAGGAATATGCAGTAGTATATTTAAGAGGAATATGAAGTAGTATATTTAAGAGGAATATGCAGTAGTATATTTAAGCGGAATATGCAGTAGTATATTTAAGAGGAATATGAAGTAGTATATTTAAGAGGAATATGCAGTAGTAAGAGTATATTTAAGAGGAATATGAAGTAGTATATTAAAAAGGAATATGAAGTAGTATATTTAAGAGGAATATGCAGTAGTATATTTAAGAGGAATGTAAATTAGTATATTTGAGAGGAATATGAAGTAGTATATTAAGAGGAATATGAAGTAGTATATTTAAGAAGAATATGAAGTAGTATATTTAAGACGAATATGAAGTGGTATATTTAAGAGGAATATGAAGTAGAATATTTAAAGGGATTATGAAGTAGTATATTTGAGATTAATATGAAGTAGTATATTTAAGAGAAATATGAAGTAGTATATTTAAGAGGAATATTAAGTATTATATTTAAGAGGAATATGCAGCAGTATATTTAAGAGAAATATGAAGTAGTATATTTTAGAGGAATATGAAGTAGTATATTTAAGAGGAATATGCAGTAGTATATTTAAGAGGAATATGAAGTACTATATTTAAGAGGCATATGCAGTAGTATATTGAAGAGGGATATGAAGTAGTATATTTAAGAGGAAATGAAGTAGTATATTTAAGAGGAATATGCAGTAGTTTATTTAAGAGGTATATGAAGTAGTATATTTAAGAGAAATATTAAGTAGAATATTTAATAGGAATATGCAGTAGTATATTTAAGAGGAATATGAAGTAGTATATTTAAGAGGAATATGAAGTAGTATATTTAAGAGGAAAATGCAGTAGTATATTTAAGAGGAATATGAAGTAGTATATTTAAGAGGAATATGAAGTAGTATATTTAAGAGGTATATGAAGTAGTATATTTAAGAGGCATATGAAGTAGTATATTTAAGAGAAATATGCAGTAGTATATTTAAGAGGAATATGAAGTAGTATATGTAAGAGGAATATGCAGTAGTACATTTCAGAGGAATATTAAGTATCATATTTAAGAGGAATGTTAAGTATTATATTTAAGAGGTATATGCAGTAGTTACATATATGTAAAAGAAATATGAAGAAGTATATTTAAGAGGAATATGAGGTAGTATATTTAAGAGGAATATGAAGTAGTATATTTAAGATCAATATGAAGTAGTATATTTAAGAGGAATATGAAGTAGTATATTTAAGAGGAATATGAAGTAGTATATTTAAGAGAAATAATAAGTAGTATATTAAAGAGGAATATGCAGTAGTATATTTATGAGGAATATAAAGTATTATATTTAAGAGGTAAATGAAGTAGTATATTTAAGAGGAATATGCAGTATTATTATTAAGAGGAATATTAAGTATTATATTTAAGAGGAATATTAAGTATTATATTTTAGAGGAATATGAAGTAGTATATTTAAGAGGAATATGCAGTTGTATATTTAAAAGGAATATGAAGTAGTATATTTTAGAGGAATATGAAGTAGTATATTTAAGAGGAATATGCAGTAGTATATTTAAGAGGAATATGAAGTACTATATTTAAGAGGCATATGCAGTAGTATATTGAAGAGGAATATGAAGTAGTATATTTAAGAGGAAATGAAGTAGTATATTTAAGAGGAATATGCAGTAGTTTATTTAAGAGGTATATGAAGTAGTATATTTAAGAGGCATATGAAGTATTATATTTAAGAGGAATATGCATTAGTATATTTAAGAGGAATATGAAGTAGTATATTTAAGAGGAATATGCAGTAGTACATTTCAGAGGAATATGCAGTAGTATATTTAAGAGGAATATGCAGTAGTATATTTAAGAGGAATATGAAGTAGTATATTTAAGAGGAATATGAAGTTGTATATTTAAGAGGAATATGCAGTAGTATATTTAAGAGAAATATTAAGTATTATATTTAAGAGGAATATTAAGTATTATATTTAAGAGGAATATGCGGTAGTTATATATATGTAAAGAAATATGAAGTAGTATATTTAAGAGGAATATGAAGTAGTATATTTAAGAGGAATATGAAGTAGTATATTTAAGCGGAATATGAAGTAGTATATTTAAAAGAAATATGAAGTAGTATATTTAAGAGGAATATGCAGTAGTATATTTAAGAGGAATATGAAGTAGTATATTTAAGAGGAATATGCAGTAGTATATTTAAGCGGAATATGCAGTAGTATATTTAAGAGGAATATGAAGTAGTATATTTAAGAGGAATATGCAGTAGTAAGAGTATATTTAAGAGGAATATGAAGTAGTATATTTAAAAGGAATATGAAGTAGTATATTTAAGAGGAATATGCAGTAGTATATTTAAGAGGAATATAAATTAGTATATTTGAGAGGAATATGAAGTAGTATATTTAAGAGGAATATGAAGTAGTATATTTAAGAAGAATATGAAGTAGTATATTTAAGACGAATATGAAGTGGTATATTTAAGAGGAATATGAAGTAGAATATTTAAAGGGATTATGAAGTAGTATATTTGAGATTAATATGAAGTAGTATATTTAAGAGAAATATGAAGTAGTATATTTAAGAGGAATATTAAGTATTATATTTAAGAGGAATATGCAGCAGTATATTTAAGAGAAATATGAAGTAGTATATTTAAGAGGAATATGAAGTAGTATATTTAAGAGTAATATGAAGTAGTATATTTAAGAGGAATATGCAGAAGTATATTTAAGAGGAATATGAAATAGTATATTTAATAGGAATAAAAAGTAGTGTTTTTAAGAGGAATATGCAGTAGTATATTTAAGAAGAATATTATTTATTATATTTGAGAGGAATATTATGTATTATATTTAAGAGGAATATGAAGTAGTATATTTAAGAGATTATGAAGTAGTATATTTAAGAGGAATCTGCAGTATTATATTTAAGAGAATTTTGAAGTAGTATATTTAAGAGGAATATGCTGTAGTATATTTAAGAGGAATATGAAGTAGTATATTGAAGAGAAATATGAAGTAGTATATTTAAGAGGAATATGCAGTAGTATATTTAAAAGAAATATGAAGTAGTATATTTAAGAGGAATATGAAGTAGTATATTGAAGAGAAATATGAAGTAGTATATTTAAGAGGAATATGCAGCAGTATATTTAAGAAAAATATGAAGTAGTATATTTAAGAGGAATATGAAGTAATATATTTAAGAGGAATATGAAGTAGTATATTTAAGAGGAATATGAAGTAGTATATTTAAGAGAAATATGAAGTAGTATATTTAAGAGGAATATGAACTAGTATATTTAAGAGGAATATGACGTAGTATATTTAAGAGGAATATGAAGTAGTATATTTAAGAGAAATATGAAGTAGAATATTTAATAGGAATATGCAGTAGTATATTTTAGAGGAATATTAAGTATTACATTTAAGATGAATATTAATTATTATATTTAAGAGTAATATGAAGTATTATATTGAAGAGGAATATGAAGTAGTATATTTAAGAGGAATATACAGTAGTATATTTAAGAGGAATATGACGTAGTATATTTAAGAGGAATATGAAGTAGTATATTTAAGAGAAATATGAAGTAGAATACTTAAGAGGAATATGCAGTAGTATATTTAAGAGGAATATGAAGTAGTATATTTAAGAGGAATATGAAGTAGTATATTTAAGAGGAAAATGCAGTAGTATATTTAAGAGGAATATGAAGTAGTATATTTAAGAGGAATATGAAGTAGTATATTTAAGAGGTATATGAAGTAGTATATTTAAGAGGCATATGAAGTAGTATATTTAGGAGGAATATGCAGTAGTATATTTAAGAGGAATATGAAGTATTATATGTAAGAGGAATATGCAGTAGTACATTTCAGAGGAATAATAAATATTATATTTAAGAGGAATGTTAAGTATTATATTTAAAAGGAATATGCAGTAGTTACATATATGTAAAAGAAATATGAAGTAGTATATTTAAGAGGAATATGAAGTAGTATATTTAAGAGGAATATGAAGTAGTATATTTAAGAGGAATATGAAGTTGTATATTTAAGAGAAATATGAAGTAGTATATTTAAGAGGAATATGCAGTAGTATAATTAAGAAGAATATGAAGTAGTATATTTAAGAGAAATATGAAGTAGTATATTTAAGAGGAATATGCAGTAGTATATTTCAGAGGAATATGCAGTAGTACATTTAAGAGGAATATGAAGTAGTATATTTAAGAGGAATATGCAGTAGTATATTTAAGAGGAATATGAAGTAGTATATTTAAGATCAATATGAAGTAGTATATTTAAGAGGAATATGAAGTAGTATATTTAAGAGGAATATGAAGTTTATATTTAAGAGGAATATGGAGTATTATATTTAAGAGGAATATGCAGTAGTATATTTATGAGGAATATGAAGTATTATATTTAAAAGGAAAATGAAGTAGTATATTTAAGAGAAATATAAAGTAGTATAGTTAAGAGGAATATGGAGTTGTATATATAAGAGGAATATGAAGTAGTATATTTAATAGGAATAAAAAGTAGTATATTTAAGAGGAATATGCAGTAGTATATTTAAGAAGAATATTATTTATTATATTTGAGAGGAATATTAAGTATTATATTTAAGAGGAATATGAAGTAGTATATTGAAAAGAATATGAAGTAGTATATTTAAGAGGAATCTGCAGTATTATATTTAAGAGAAATTTGAAGTAGTATATTTAAGAGGAATATGCTGTAGTATATTTAAGAGGAATTTGAAGTAGTATATGAAGAGAAATATGAAGTAGTATATTTAAGAGGAATATACAGTAGTATATTTAAGAGAAATATGAAGTAGTGTATTTAAGAGGAATATGAAGTAGTATATTGAAGAGAAATATGAAGTAGTATATTTAAGAGGAATTTGCAGTAGTATAGTTAACAGGAATATGAAGTTGTATATTTAAGAGGAATATGAAGTAGTATATTTAATAGGAATAAAAATTAGTATATTTAAGAGGAATATGCAGTAGTATATTTAAGAAGAATATTATTTATTATATTTGAGAGGAATATTAAGTATTATATTTAAGAGGAATATGAAGTAGTATATTTAAGAGAATGTGAAGTAGTATATTTAAGAGGAATCTGCAGTATTATATTTAAGAGAAATTTGAAGTAGTATATTTAAGAGGAATATGCTGTAGTATATTTAAGAGGAATATGAAGTAGTATATTGAAGAGAAATATGAAGTAGTATATTTAAGAGGAATATGCAGTAGTATATTTAAGAGAAATATGAAGTAGTATATTTAAGAGGAATTTGAAGTAGTATATTGAAGGGAAATATGAAGTAGTATATTTAAGAGGAATATGCAGTAGTATATTTAAGAGAAATATGAAGTAGTATATTTAAGAGGAATATGAAGTAATATATTTAAGAGGAATATGCAGTAGTATATTTAAGAGAAATATGAAGAAGTATATTTAAGAGGAATATGAAGTAGTATATTTAAGAGGAATATGCAGTAGTATATTTTAGAGGAATCTTAAGTATTACATTTAAGATGAATATTAAGTATTATATTTAAGAGTATTATGAAGTATTATATTTAAGAGAAATATGAAGTAGTATGTTTAAGAGGAATATGAACTAGTATATTTAAGAGGAAAATGCAGTAGTATATTTACGAGGAATATGAAGTAGTATATTTAAGAGGAATATGAAGTAGTATATTTAAGAGGTATATGAAGTAATATATTTAAGAGGCATATGAAGTTGTATATTTAAGAGGAATATGCAGTAGTATATTTAAGAGGAATATGAAGTAGTATATGTAAGAGGAATATGCAGTAGTACATTTCAGAGGAATATTAAGTATTCCTTAATTACTTCAGAGGAATATTAAGTAATATATTTAAGAGGAACATGCAATACTTACATATATGTAAAAGAAATATGAAGTAGTATATTTAAGAGGAATATGAAGTAGTACATTTAAGAGGAATATGAAGTAGTATATTTAAGGGGAATATGAAGTAGTATATTTAAGAGAAATATGAAGTAGTATATTTAAGAGGAATATGCAGTAGTATAAGAGGAATATGAAGTAGTATATTTAAGAGGAATATGCAGTAGTATATTTAAGAGGAATATGAAGTAATATATTTAAGATCAATATGAAGTAGTATATTTAAGAGGAATATGAAGTAGTATATTTAAGAGGAATATGAAGTAGTATATTTAAGAGAAATAATAAGTGGTATATTAAAGAGGAATATGCAGTAGTATATTTAAGAGGAATATGAAGTATTATATTTAAGAGGAATATGGAGTATTATATTTAAGAGGAATATGCAGTAGTATATTTATGAGGAATATGAAGTATTATATTTAAGAGGAAAATGAAGTTGTATATTTAAGAGAAATATGAAGTAGTATAGTTAAGAGGAATATGGAGTTGTATATTTAAGAGGAATATGAAGTATTATATTTAAGAGAATATGAAGTAGTATATTTAGGAGAAATATGCAGTATTATATTTAAGAGGAATATTAAGTATTATATTTAAGAGGAATATTAAGTATTATATTTTAGAGGAATATGAAGTAGTATATTTAAGAGAAATATGAAGTAGTATATTTAAGAGGAATATGAAGTAGTATATTTAAGAGGAATATGAATTAGTACATTTAAGAGGAATATGAAGTAGTATATTTAAGAGAAATATGAAGTAGTATATTTAAGAGAAATATGCAGAAGTATATTTAAAAGGAATATGAAGTAGTATATATAAGAGGAATATGAACTTGTATATTTAAGAGGAATATGCAGTAGTATATTTAAGAGGAATATTAAGTAGTATATTTAAGAGGAATATTAAGTAGTATATTTAAGAGGAATATGAAGTAGTATATTTAAGAGGAATATGAAGTACTATATTTAAGAGGCATATGCAGAACTATATTTAAGAGGCATATGCAGTAGTATATTTAAGAGGAATATGCAGTAGGAAATTTAAGAGGAATATGAAGTAGTATATTTAAGAGGAATATGAAGTTGTATATTTAAGAGGAATATGCAGTAGTATATTTAAGAGAAATATTACGTATTATATTTAAGAGGAATATTAAGTATTATATTTAAGAGGAATATGCAATAGTTACATATATGTAAAAGAAATATGAAGTAGTATATTTAAGAGGAATATAAAGTAGTATATTTAAGAGGAATATGAAGTAGTATATTTAAGAGGAATATGAAGCAGTATATTTAAGAGGAATATGAAGTAGTATATTTAAAGGAATATGCAGTAGTATATTTAAGAGGAATATGAAGTAGTATATTGAAGAGAAATATGAGGTAGTATATTTAAGAGGAATATGCAGTAGTATATGTAAGAGGAATATGCAGTAGTATATTTAAGAGGAATATGAAGTAGTATATTTAAGAGGAATATGCAATAGTATATTTAAGAGGAATATGAGGTAGTATATTTAAGATCAATATGAAGTAGTATACTTAAGAGGAATATGAAGTAGTATATTTAAGAGGAATATGAAGTAGTATATTTAATAGAAATAATAAGTAGTATATTAAAGAGGAATATGCAGTAATATATTTAAGAGGAATATTAAGTATTATATTAAAGAGGAATATTAAGTATTATATTTAAGAGGAATATGCAGTAGTTACATATATATAAAAGAAATATGAAGTAGTATATTTAAGAGGAAAATGAAGTAGTATATTTAAGAGGAATATGAAGTAGTATATTTAAGAGGAATATGAAGTAGTATATTTAAGAGGAATATGAAGTAGTATATTTAAGAGGAATATGAAGCAGTATATTTAAGAGGAATAAGAAGTAGTATATTTAAGAGGAATATGCAGTAGTATATTTAAGAGGAATATGAGGTAGTATATTTAAGATCAATATGAAGTAGTATACTTAAGAGGAATATGAAGTAGTATATTTAAGAGGAATATGAAGTAGTATATTTAATAGAAATAATAAGTAGTATATTAAAGAGGAATATGCAGTAGTATATTTAAGAGGAATATTAAGTATTATATTTAAGAGGAATATTAAGTATTATATTTAAGAGGAATATGCAGTAGTTACATATATGTAAAAGAAATATGAAGTAGTATATTTAAGAGGAATATGAAGTAATATATTTAAGAGGAATATGAAGTAGTATATTTAAGAGGAATATGAAGTAGTATATTTAAGAGGAATATGAAGTAGTATATTTAAGAGGAATATGAAGTAGTATATTTAAGAGGAATATGCAGTAGTATATTTAAGAGGAATATACAGTAGTACATTTAAGAGGAATATGAAGTAGTATATTTTAGAGGAATATGCAGTAGTATATTTAAGAGGAATATGAAGTAGTATATTTAAGATCAATATGAATTAGTATATTTAAGAGGAATATGAAGTAGAATATTTAAGAGGAATGTGAAGTAGTATATTTAAGATTAATAATAAGTAGTATATTAAAGAGGAATATGCAGTAGTATATTTAAGAGGAATATGAAGTTTTATATTTAAGAGGAATATAGAGTATTATATTTAAGAGGAATATGCAGTAGTATATTTATGAGGAATATTAAGTATTATATTTAAGAGGAATATGCAGTAGTTACATATATGTAAAAGAAATATGAAGTAGTATATTTAAGAGGAATATGAAGTAGTATATACAAGAGGAATATGAAGTAGTATATTTAAGAGGTATATGAAGTAGTATATTTAAGAGGAATATGCAGTAGTATATTTAAGAGGAATATGAAGTAGTATATTTAAGAGGAATATGCAGTAGTATATTTATGAGGAATATGCAGTAGTATATTTAAGAGGAATATGCAGTAGGATATTTAAGAGGAATATGAAGTAGTATATTTAAGAGGAATATTAAGTTGTATATTTAAGAGGAATATGCAGTAGTATATTTAAGAGAAATATTAAGTATTATTTTTAAGAGGAATATTAAGTATTATATTTAAGAGGAATATGCAGTAGTTATATATATGTAAAAGAAATATGAAGTAGTATATTTAAGATCAATATGAAGTAGTATACTTAAGAGGAATATGAAGTAGTATATTTAAGACGAATATGAAGTAGTATATTTAATAGAAATAATAAGTAGTATATTAAAGAGGCTTATGCAGTAGTATATTTAAGAGGAATATGAAGTATTATATTTAAGAGGAATATGGAGTATTATATTTAAGAGGAATATGCAGTAGTATATTTATGAGGAATATGAAGTATAATATTTAAGAGGAATATGAAGTAGTATATTTAAGAGGAAAATGAAGTAGTATATTTAGGAGGACTATGAAGTAGTATATTTAGGAGGAATATGAAGTAGTATATTTAAGAGAAATATGAAGTAGTATATTTAAGAGGAATATGAAGTTGTATATTTAAGAGAAATATGAAGTATTATATTTAAGAGAATATGAAGAAGTATATTTAAGAGGAATATGAAGTATTATATTTAAGAGGAATATTAAGTATTATATTTAAGAGGAATATTAAGTATTATATTTAAGAGGAATATGAAGTAGTATATTTAGAGAAATATGAAGTAGATAATAAGAGGAATATGCAGTAGTATATTTAAGAGGAATATGAAGTAGTATATTTAAGAGGAATATGAAGTAGTATATTTATGAGGAAAATGCAGTAGTATATTTAAGAGCAATATGAGGTGGTATATTTAAGAGGAATATGCATTGGTATTGCTCAATATATTTAAGAGAAATATGCAGTAGTATATTTAAGAGGAATATAAAGTAGTATATTTAAGAGGAATATGCAGTTGTATATTTAAGAGGAATATGAAGTAGTATATTTAAGAGGAATATGAAGTAGTATATTTAAGAGGAATATGAATTAGTATATTTAAGAGGAATATGAAGTAGTATATGTAAGAGGAATATGCAGTAGTACATTTCAGAGGAATATGCAGTAGGATATTTAAGAGGAATATGAAGTAGTATATTTAAGAGGAATATGAAGTAGTATATTTAAGAGGAATATGAAGTAGTATATTTAAGAGGAATATGAAGTAGTATATTTAAGAGGAATATGAAGTAGTATATTTAAGAGGAATATGCAGTAGTATATTTAAGAGGAATATACAGTAGTACATTTAAGAGGAATATGAAGTAGTATATTTTAGAGGAAAATGCAGTAGTATATTTAAGAGGAATATGAAGTAGTATATTTAAGATCAATATGAATTAGTATATTTAAGAGGAATATGAAGTAGTATATTTAAGAGGAATGTGAAGTAGTATATTTAAGATAAATAATAAGTAGTATATTAAAGAGGAATATGCAGTAGTATATTTAAGAGGAATATGAAGTTTTATATTTAAGAGGAATATAGAGTATTATATTTAAGAGGAATATGCAGTAGTATATTTATGAGGAATATGAAGTATTATATTTAAGAGGTATATGAAGTAGTATATTTAAGAGAAATATGAAGTAGTATATTTAAGAGGAATATGCATTAGTATATTTAAGAGGAATATGAAGTAGTATATGTAAGAGGAATATGCAGTAGTACATTTCAGAGGAATATGCAGTAGGATATTTAAGAGGAATATGAAGTAGTATATTTAAGAGGAATATGCAGTAGTATATTTAAGAGAAATATTAAGTATTATTTTTAAGAGGAATATTAAGTATTATATTTAAGAGGAATATGCAGTAGTTACATATATGTAAAAGAAATATGAAGTAGTATATTTAAGAGGAATATGAAGTAGTATATACAAGAGGAATATGAAGTAGTATATTTAAGAGGTATATGAAGTAGTATATTTAAGAGGAATATGCAGTAGTATATTTAAGAGGAATATGAAGTAGTATATTTAAGAGGAATATGCAGTAGTATATTTATGAGGAATATGCAGTAGTATATTTAAGAGGAATATGCAGTAGGATATTTAAGAGGAATATGAAGTAGTATATTGAAGAGGAATATGAAGTTGTATATTTAAGAGGAATATGCAGTAGTATATTTAAGAGAAATATTAAGTATTATTTTTAAGAGGAATATTAAGTATTATATTTAAGAGGAATATGCAGTAGTTACATATATGTAAAAGAAATATGAAGTAGTATATTTAAGATCAATATGAAGTAGTATACTTAAGAGGAATATGAAGTAGTATATTTAAGACGAATATGAAGTAGTATATTTAATAGAAATAATAAGTAGTATATTAAAGAGGCTTATGCAGTAGTATATTTAAGAGGAATATGAAGTATTATATTTAAGAGGAATATGGAGTATTATATTTAAGAGGAATATGCAGTAGTATATTTATGAGGAATATGAAGTATAATATTTAAGAGGAATATGAAGTAGTATATTTAAGAGGAATATGAAGTAGTATATTTAGGAGGACTATGAAGTAGTATATTTAGGAGGAATATGAAGTAGTATATTTAAGAGAAATATGAAGTAGTATATTTAAGAGGAATATGAAGTTGTATATTTAAGAGGAATATGAAGTATTATATTTAAGAGAATATGAAGAAGTATATTTAAGAGGAATATGAAGTATTATATTTAAGAGGAATATTAAGTATTATATTTAAGAGGAATATTAAGTATTATATTTAAGAGGAATATTAAGTAGTAGATTTAGAGAAATATGAAGTAGATAATAAGAGGAATATGCAGTAATATATTTAAGAGGAATATGAAGTAGTATATTTAAGAGGAATATGAAGTAGTATATTTATGAGGAAAATGCAGTAGTATATTTAAGAGCAATATGAGGTAGTATATTTAAGAGGAATATGCATTGGTATTGCTCAATATATTTAAGAGAAATATGCTGTAGTATATTTAAGAGGAATATAAAGTAGTATATTTAAGAGGAATATGCAGTTGTATATTTAAGAGGAATATGAAGTAGTATATTTAAGAGGAATATGAAGTAGTATATTTAAGAGGAATATGCAGTAGTATATTTAAGAGGAATATGAAGTACTATATTTAAGAGGCATATGCAGTAGTATAATTAAGAGGTATATGAAGTAGTATATTTAAGAGGCATATGAAGTAGTATATTTAAGAGAAATATGCATTAGTATATTTAAGAGGAAAATGAAGTAGTATATGTAAGAGGAATATGCAGTAGTACATTTCAGAGGAATATGAAGTTGCATATTTAAGAGGAATATGCAGTAGTATATTTAAGAGAAATATTAAGTATTATATTTAAGAGGAATATTAAGTATTATATTTAAGAGGAATATGAAGTTGTATATTTAAGAGGAATATGCAGTAGTATATTTAAGAGGAATATTAAGTAGTATATTTAAGAGGAATATTAAGTAGTATAATTAAGAGGAATATGAAGTAGTATATTTAAGAGGAATATGCAGTAGTATATTTAAGAGAAATATGAAGTAGTGTATTTAAGAGGAATATGAAGTAGTATATTGAAGAGAAATATGAAATAGTATATTTAAGAGGAATATGCAGTAGTATATTTAAGAGAAATATGAAGTAGTATATTTAAGAGGAATATGAAGTAATATATTTAAGAGAAATATGCAGTAGTATATTTAAGAGAAATATGAAGTAGTATAGTTAAGAGGAATAAAAAGTAGTATATTTAAGAGGAATATGCAGTAGTATATTTAAGAAGAATATTATTTATTATATTTGAGAGGAATATTAAGTATTATATTTAAGAGGAATATGAAGTAGTATATTTAAGAGAATGTTAAGTAGTATATTTAAGAGGAATCTTCAGTATTATATTTAAGAGAAATTTGAAGTAGTATATTTAGGAGGAATATGCTGTAGTATATTTAAGAGGAATATGAAGTAGTATATTGAAGAGAAATTTGAAGTAGTATATTTAAGAGGAATATGCAGTAGTATATTTAAGAGAAATATGAAGTAGTATATTTAAGAGGAATTTGAAGTAGTATATTGAAGGGAAATATGAAGTAGTATATTTAAGAGGAATATGCAGTAGTATATTTAAGAGAAATATGAAGTAGTATATTTAAGAGGAATATGAAGTAATATATTTAAGAGGATTATGCAGTAGTATATTTAAGAGGAATATGAAGTAGTATATTTAAGAGGAATATGAAGTAGTATATATAAGAGGAATATGAAGTAGTATATTTAAGAGGAATATGACGTAGTATATTTGAGAGAAATATGAAGTAGTATATTTAAGAGAAATATGAAGTAGAATATTTAATAGGAATATGCAGTAGTATATTTAAGAGGAATCTTAAGTATTACATTTAAGATGAATATTAAGTATTATATTTAAGAGTAATATGAAGTATTATATTTAAGAGGAACATGAAGTAGTATATTTAAGAGGAATATGCAGTAGTATATTTAAGAGGAATATGACGTTGTATATTTAAGAGGAATATGAAGTAGTGAATTTAAGAGAAATATGAAGTAGAATATTTAAGAGGAATATGCAGTAGTATATTTAAGAGGAATATGAAGTAGTATATTTAAGAGGAATATGAACTAGTATATTTAAGAGGAAAATGCAGTAGTATATATAAGAGGAATATGAAGTAGTATATTTAAGAGGAATATGAAGTAGTATATTTAAGAGGTATATGAAGTAATATATTTAAGAGGCATATGAAGTAGTATATTTAAGAGGAATATGCAGTAGTATATTTAAGAGGAATATGAAGTAGTATATGTAAGAGGAATATGCAGTAGTACATTTCAGAGGAATATTAAGTATTATATTTAAAAGGAATGTTAAGTATTATATTTAAGAGGAACATGCAGTAGTTACATATATGTAAAAGAAATATGAAGTAGTATATTTAAGAGGAATATGAAGTAGTATATTTAAGAGGAATATGAAGTAGTATATTTAAGAGGAATATGAAGTAGTATATTTAAGAGAAATATGAAGTAGTATATTTAAGAGGAATATGCAGTAGTATATTTAAGCAGAATATGAAGTGGTATATTTAAGAGAAATATGAAGTAGTATATTTAAGAGGAATATGCAGTAGTATATTTAAGAGGAATATGCAGTAGTACATTTAAGAGGAATATGAAGTAGTATATTTAAGAGAAATAATTAGTGGTATATTAAAGAGGAATATGCAGTAGTATATTTAAGAGGAATATGAAGTATTATATTTAAGAGGAATATGGAGTATTATATTTAAGAGGAATATGCAGTAGTATATTTATGAGGAATATGAAGTATTATATTTAAGAGGAATATGAAGTTGTATATTTAAGAGGAATATGCCGTAGTATATTTAAGAGAAATATTAAGTATTATTTTTAAGAGGAATATTAAGTATTATATTCAAGAGGAATATGCAGTAGTTACATATATGTAAAAGAAATATGAAGTAGTATATTTTAGAGGAATATGCATTAGTATATTTAAGAGGAATATGAAGTAGTATATGTAAGAGGAATATGCAGTAGTACATTTCAGAGGAATATGCAGTAGGATATTTAAGAGGAATATGAAGTAGTATATTTAAGAGGAATATGAAGTTGTATATTTAAGAGGAATATGCAGTAGTATATTTAAGAGAAATATTAAGTATTATTTTTAAGAGGAATATTAAGTATTATATTTAAGAGGAATATGCAGTAGTTACATATATGTTAAAGAAATATGAAGTAGTATATTTAAGAGGAATATGAAGTAGTATATTTAAGAGGAATATGAAGTAGTATATTTAAGAGGTATATGAAGTAGTATATTTAAGAGGAATATGCAGTAGTATATTTAAGAGGAATATGAAGTAGTATATTTAAGAGGAATATGCAGTAGTATATTTATGAGGAATATGCAGTAGTATATTTAAGAGGAATATGCAGTAGGATATTTAAGAGGAATATGAAGTAGTATATTTAAGAGGAATATGAAGTTGTATATTTAAGAGGAATATGCAGTAGTATATTTAAGAGAAATATTAAGTATTATTTTTAAGAGGAATATTAAGTATTATATTTAAGAGGAATATGCAGTAGTTACATATATGTAAAAGAAATATGAAGTAGTATATTTAAGATCAATATGAAGTAGTATACTTAAGAGGAATATGAAGTAGTATATTTAAGACGAATATGAAGTAGTATATTTAATAGAAATAATAAGTAGTATATTAAAGAGGCTTATGCAGTAGTATATTTAAGAGGAATATGAAGTATTATATTTAAGAGGAATATGGAGTATTATATTTAAGAGGAATATGCAGTAGTATATTTATGAGGAATATGAAGTGTAATATTTAAGAGGAATATGAAGTAGTATATTTAAGAGGAATATGAAGTAGTATATTTAGGAGGACTATGAAGTAGTATATTTAGGAGGAATATGAAGTAGTATATTTAAGAGAAATATGAAGTAGTATATTTAAGAGGAATATGAAGTTGTATATTTAAGAGGAATATGAAGTATTATATTTAAGAGAATATGAAGAAGTATATTTAAGAGGAATATGAAGTATTATATTTAAGAGGAATATTAAGTATTATATTTAAGAGGAATATTAAGTATTATATTTAAGAGGAATATGAAGTAGTATATTTAAAGAAATATGAAGTAGATAATAAGAGGAATATGCAGTAGTATATTTAAGAGGAATATGAAGTAGTATATTTAAGAGGAATATGAAGTAGTATATTTATGAGGAAAATGCAGTAGTATATTTAAGAGCAATATGAGGTAGTATATTTAAGAGGAATATGCATTGGTATTGCTCAATATATTTAAGAGAAATATGCAGTAGTATATTTAAGAGGAATATAAAGTAGTATATTTAAGAGGAATATGCAGTTGTATATTTAAGAGGAATATGAAGTAGTATATTTAAGAGGAATATGAAGTAGTATATTTAAGAGGAATATGCAGTAGTATATTTAAGAGGAATATGAAGTACTATATTTAAGAGACATATGCAGTAGTATAATTAAGAGGTATATGAAGTAGTATATTTAAGAGGCATATGAAGTAGTATATTTAAGAGAAATATGCATTAGTATATTTAAGAGGAAAATGAAGTAGTATATGTAAGAGGAATATGCAGTAGTACATTTCAGAGGAATATGCAGTAGTATATTTAAGAGGAATATGCAGTTGGATATTTAAGAGGAATGTGAAGTAGTATATTTAAGAGGAATATGAAGTTGCATATTTAAGAGGAATATGCAGTAGTATATTTAAGAGAAATATTAAGTATTATATTTAAGAGGAATATTAAGTATTATATTTAAGAGGAATATGAAGTTGTATATTTAAGAGGAATATGCAGTAGTATATTTAAGAGGAATATTAAGTAGTATATTTAAGAGGAATATTAAGTAGTATATTTAAGAGGAATATGAAGTAGTATATTTAAGAGGAATATGCAGTAGTATATTTAAGAGAAATATGAAGTAGTGTATTTAAGAGGAATATGAAGTAGTATATTGAAGAGAAATATGAAATAGTATATTTAAGAGGAATATGCAGTAGTATATTTAAGAGAAATATGAAGTAGTATATTTAAGAGGAATATGAAGTAATATATTAAAGAGAAATATGCAGTAGTATATTTAAGAGAAATATGAAGTAGTATAGTTAAGAGGAATAAAAAGTAGTATATTTAAGAGGAATATGCAGTAGTATATTTAAGAAGAATATTATTTATTATATTTGAGAGGAATATTAAGTATTATATTTAAGAGGAATATGAAGTAGTATATTTAAGAGAATGTGAAGTAGTATATTTAAGAGGAATCTTCAGTATTATATTTAAGAGAAATTTGAAGTAGTATATTTAAGAGGAATATGCTGTAGTATATTTAAGAGGAATATGAAGTAGTATATTGAAGAGAAATTTGAAGTAGTATATTTAAGAGGAATATGCAGTAGTATATTTAAGAGAAATATGAAGTAGTATATTTAAGAGGAATTTGAAGTAGTATATAGAAGGGAAATATGAAGTAGTATATTTAAGAGGAATATGCAGTAGTATATTTAAGAGAAATATGAAGTAGTATATTTAAGAGGAATATGAAGTAATATATTTAAGAGGAATATGCAGTAGTATATTTAAGAGGAATATGAAGTAGTATATTTAAGAGGAAGATGAAGTAGTATATTTAAGAGGAATATGAAGTAGTATATTTAAGAGGAATATGACGTAGTATATTTGAGAGAAATATGAAGTAGTATATTTAAGAGAAATATGAAGTAGAATATTTAATAGGAATATGCAGTAGTATATTTAAGAGGAATCTTAAGTATTACATTTAAGATGAATATTAAGTATTATATTTAAGAGTAATATGAAGTATTATATTTAAGAGGAACATGAAGTAGTTTATTTAAGAGGAATATGCAGTAGTATATTTAAGAGGAATATGACGTTGTATATTTAAGAGGAATATGAAGTAGTGAATTTAAGAGAAATATGAAGTAGAATATTTAAGAGGAATATGCAGTAGTATATTTAAGAGGAATATGAAGTAGTATATTTAAGAGGATTATGAACTAGTATATTTAAGAGGAAAATGCAGTAGTATATATAAGAGGAATATGAAGTAGTATATTTAAGAGGAATATGAAGTAGTATATTTAAGAGGTATATGAAGTAATATATTTAAGAGGCATATGAAGTAGTATATTTAAGAGGAATGTGCAGTAGTATATTTAAGAGGAATATGAAGTAGTATATGTAAGAGGAATATGCAGTAGTACATTTCAGAGGAATATTAAGTATTATATTTAAAAGGAATGTTAAGTATTATATTTAAGAGGAACATGCAGTAGTTACATATATGTAAAAGAAATATGAAGTAGTATATTTAAGAGGAATATGAAGTAGTATATTTAAGAGGAATATGAAGTAGTATATTTAAGAGGAATATGAAGTAGTATATTTAAGAGAAATATGAAGTAGTATATTTAAGAGGAATATGCAGTAGTATATTTAAGCAGAATATGAAGTGGTATATTTAAGAGAAATATGAAGTAGTATATTTAAGAGGAATATGCAGTAGTATATTTAAGAGGAATATGCAGTAGTACATTTAAGAGGAATATGAAGTAGTATATTTAAGAGAAATAATTAGTGGTATATTAAAGAGGAATATGCAGTAGTATATTTAAGAGGAATATGAAGTATTATATTTAAGAGGAATATGGAGTATTATATTTAAGAGGAATATGCAGTAGTATATTTATGAGGAATATGAAGTATTATATTTAAGAGGAATATGAAGTTGTATATTTAAGAGGAATATGCCGTAGTATATTTAAGAGAAATATTAAGTATTATTTTTAAGAGGAATATTAAGTATTATATTTAAGAGGAATATGCAGTAGTTACATATATGTAAAAGAAATATGAAGTAGTATATTTAAGAGGAATATGAAGTAGTATATTTAAGAGGAATATGAAGTAGTATATTTAAGAGGTATATGAAGTAGTATATTTAAGAGGAATATGCAGTAGTATATTTAAGAGGAATATGAAGTAGTATATTTAAGAGGAATATGCAGTAGTATATTTATGAGGAATATGCAGTAGTATATTTAAGAGGAATATGCAGTAGGATATTAAAGAGGAATATGAAGTAGTATATTTAAGAGGAATATGAAGTTGTATATTTAAGAGGAATATGCAGTAGTATATTTAAGAGAAATATTAAGTATTATTTTTAAGAGGAATATTAAGTATTATATTTAAGAGGAATATGCAGTAGTTACATATATGTAAAAGAAATATGAAGTAGTATATTTAAGATCAATATGAAGTAGTATACTTAAGAGGAATATGAAGTAGTATATTTAAGAGGAATATGAAGTAGTATATTTAATAGAAATAATAAGTAGTATATTAAAGAGGCTTATGCAGTAGTATATTTAAGAGGAATATGAAGTAGTATATTTAAGAGGAATATGAAGTAGTATATTTAGGAGGACTATGAAGTAGTATATTTAGGAGGAATATGAAGTAGTATATTTAAGAGAAATATGAAGTTGTATATTTAAGATGAATATGAAGTTGTATATTTAAGAGGAATATGAAGTATTATATTTAAGAGAATATGAAGAAGTAGATTTAAGAGGAATATGAAGTAGTATATTTAAGAGGAATATTAAGTATTATATTTAAGAGGAATATTAAGTATTATATTTAAGAGGAATATGAAGTAGTATATTTAGAGAAATATGAAGTAGATAATAAGAGGAATATGCAGTAGTATATTTAAGAGGAATATGAAGTAGTATATTTAAGAGGAATATGAAGTAGTATATTTATGAGGAAAATGCAGTAGTATATTTAAGAGTAATATGAAGTAGTATATTTAAGAGGAATATGCAGTGGTATTGCTCAATATATTTAAGAGGAATATGCAGTAGTATATTTAAGAGGAATATAAAGTAGTATATTTAAGAGGAATATGCAGTTTTATATTTAAGAGGAATATGAAGTAGTATATTTAAGAGGAATATGAAGTAGTATATTTAAGAGGAATATGCAGTAGTATATTTAAGAGGAATATGAAGTACTATATTTAAGAGGCATATGCAGTAGTATAATTAAGAGGTATATGAAGTAGTATATTTAAGAGGCATATGAAGTAGTATATTTAAGAGAAATATGTATTAGTATATTTAAGAGGAATATGAAGTAGTATATGTAAGAGGAATATGTAGTAGTACATTTCAGAGGAATATGCAGTAGTATATATAAGAGGAATATGCAGTAGGATATTTAAGATGAATATGAAGTAGTATATTTAAGAGGAATATGAAGTTGCTTATTTAAGAGGAATATGCAGTAGTATATTTAAGAGAAATATTAAGTATTATATTTAAGAGGAATATTAAGTATTATATTTAAGAGGAATATGCAGTAGTTACATATATGTAAAAGAAATATGAAGTAGTATATTTAAGAGGAATATGAAGTAGTATATTTAAGAGGAATATGAAGTAGTATATTTAAGAGGAATATGAAGTAGTATATTTAAGAGAAATATGAAGTAGTATATTTAAGAGGAATATGCAGTAGTATATTTAAGAGGAATATGAAGTAGTATATTTAAGAGAAATATGAAGTAGTATATTTAAGAGGAATATGCAGTAGTATCTTTAAGAGGAATATGCAGTAGTATATTTAAGAGGCATATGAAGTTGTATATTTAATAGAATTAATAAGTAGTATATTAAAGAGGAACATGCAGTAGTATATTTAAGAGGAATTTGAAGTATTATATTTAAGAAGAATATGGAGTATTATATTTAAGAGGAATATGCAGTAGTATATTTATGAGGAATATGAAGTATAATATTTAAGAGGAATATGAAGTAGTATATTTAAGGGGAATATGAAGTAGTATATTTAAGAGGACTATGAAGTAGTATATTTAAGAGGAATATGAAGTAGTATATTTAAGAGGAATATGAAGTGGTATATGTAAGACGAATATGAAGAATTATATTTAAGAGAAATATGAAGTAGTATATTCAAGAGGAATATGCAGTAGTATATTTAAGAGGAATATGAAGTAGTATATTTAAGAGAAATATGAAGTAGTATATTTAAGAGGAATATGCAGTAGTATATTTAAGAGGAATATGCAGTAGTATATTTAAGAGGCATATGAAGTAGTATATTTAATAGAAATAATAAGTAGTATATTTAAGAGGAATATGCAGTAGTATATTTATGAGGAATATGCAGTAGTATATTTAAGAGGAATATGCAGTAGGATATTTAAGAGGAATATGAAGTAGTATATTTAAGAGGAATATGAAGTTGTATATTTAAGAGGAATATGCAGTAGTATATTTAAGAGAAATATTAAGTATTATTTTTAAGAGGAATATTAAGTATTATATTTAAGAGGAATATGCAGTAGTTACATATATGTAAAAGAAATATGAAGTAGTATATTTAAGATCAATATGAAGTAGTATACTTAAGAGGAATATGAAGTAGTATATTTAAGAGGAATATGAAGTAGTATATTTAATAGAAATAATAAGTAGTATATTAAAGAGGCTTATGCAGTTGTATATTTAAGAGGAATATGAAGTATTATATTTAAGAGGAATATGGAGTATTATATTTAAGAGGAATATGCAGTAGTATATTTATGAGGAATATGAAGTATAATATTTAAGAGGAACATGAATTAGTATATTTAAGAGGAATATGAAGTAGTATATTTAGGAGGACTATGAAGTAGTATATTTAGGAGGAATATGAAGTAGTATATTTAAGAGAAATATGAAGTAGTATATTTAAGAGGAATATAAAGTTGTATATTTAAGAGGAATATGAAGTATTATATTTAAGAGAATATGAAGAAGTATATTTAAGAGGAATATGAAGTATTATATTTAAGAGGAATATTAAGTATTATATTTAAGAGGAATATTAAGTATTATATTTAAGAGGAATATGAAGTAGTATATTTAGAGAAATATGAAGTAGATAATAAGAGGAATATGCAGTAGTATATTTAAGAGGAATATGAAGTAGTATATTTAAGAGTAATATGAAGTAGTATATTTATGAGGAAAATGCAGTAGTATATTTAAGAGCAATATGAAGTAGTATATTTAAGAGGAATATGCAGTGGTATTGCTCAATATATTTAAGAGGAATATGCAGTAGTATATTTAAGAGGAATATAAAGTAGTATATTTAAGAGGAATATGCAGTTGTATATTTAAGAGGAATATGAAGTAGTATATGTAAGAGGAATATGAAGTAGTATATTTAAGAGGAATATGCAGTAGTATATTTAAGAGGAATATGAAGTACTATATTTAAGAGGCATATGCAGTAGTATAATTAAGAGGTATATGAAGCAGTATATTTAAGAGGCATATGAAGTAGTATATTTAAGAGGAATATGAAGTAGTATATTTAAGAGGAATATGCAGTAGGATATTTAAGAGGTATATGAAGTAGTATATTTAAGAGGAATATGAAGTTGCATATTTAAGAGGAATATGCAGTAGTATATTTAAGAGAAATATTAAGTATTATATTTAAGAGGAATATTAAGTATTATATTTAAGAGGAATATGCAGTAGTTACATATATGTAAAAGAAATATGAAGTAGTATATTTAAGAGGTATATGAAGTAGTATATTTAAGAGGAATATGAAGTAGTATATTTAAGAGGAATATGAAGTAGTATATTTAAGAGAAATATGAAGTAGTATACTTTAGAGGAATATGCAGTAGTATATTTAAGAGGAATATGAAGTAGTATATTTAAGAGAAATATGAAGTAGTATATTTAAGAGGAATATGCAGTAGTATATTTAAGAGGAATATGCAGTAGTATATTTAAGAGGCATATGAAGTAGTATATTTAATAGAAATAATAAGTAGTATATTAAAGAGGAACATGCAGTAGTATATTTAAGAGGAATATGAAGTATTATATTTAAGAGGAATATGGAGTATTATATTTAAGAGGAAAATGCAGTAGTATATTTATGAGGAATATGAAGTATAATATTTAAGAGGAATATGAAGTAGTATATTTAAGGGGAATATGAAGAAATATATTTAAGAGGACTATGAAGTAGTATATTTAAGAGGAATATGAAGTAGTATATTTAAGAGAAATATGAAGTAGTATATTTAAGAGGAATATGCAGTAGTATATTTAAGAGGAATATAACGTCGTATATTTAAGAGGAATATGAAGTAGTATATTTAAGAGAAATATGAAGTAGATAATAAGAGGAATATGAAGTAGTATATTTAAGAGGAATATGAAGTAGTATATTTAAGAGAAATATGAAGTTGTATATTTAAGAGAAATATGAAGTAGTATATTAAAGAGGAATATGAAGTAGTATATGTAAGAGGAATATGAAGTTATATATTTAAGAGGAATATGCAGTAGTATATTTAAGAGGAATATTAAGTAGTATATTTAAGAGGAATATTAAGTAGTATATTTAAGAGGAATATGAAGTAGTATATTTAAGAGGAATATGCAGTAGTATATTTAAGAGAAATATAAAGTAGTGTATTTAAGAGGAATATGAAGTAGTATATTGAAGAGAAATATGAAGTAGTATATTTAAGAGGAATATGCAGTAGTATATTTAAGAGAAATATGAAGTAGTATATTTAAGAGGAATATGAAGTAATATATTTAAGAGAAATATGCAGTAGTATATTTAAGAGAAATATGAAGTAGTATATTAAAGAGAAATATGAAGTAGTATAGTTAAGAGGAATAAAAAGTAGTATATTTAAGAGGAATATGCAGTAGTATATTTAAGAAGAATATTATTTATTATATTTGAGAGGAACATTAAGTATTATATTTAAGAGGAATATGAAGTAGTATATTTAAAAGAATGTGAAGTAGTATATTTAAGAGGAATCTGCAGTATTATATTTAAGAGAAATTTGAAGTAGTATATTTAAGAGGAATATGCTGTAGTATATTTAAGAGGAACATGAAGTAGTATATTGAAGAGAAATATGAAGTAGTATATTTAAGAGGAATATGCAGTAGTATATTTAAGAGAAATATGAAGTAGTATATTTAAGAGGAATCTGAAGTAGTATATTGAAGGGAAATATGAAGTAGTATATTTAAGAGGAATATGCAGTAGTATATTTAAGAGAAATATGAAGTAGTATATTTAAGAGGAATATGAAGTAATATATTTAAGTGAAATATGCAGTAGTATATTTAAGAGGAATATGAAGTAGTATATTTAAGAGGAATATGAAGTAGTATATTTAAGAGGAATATGAAGTAGTATATTTAAGTGGAATATGACGTAGTATATTTGAGAGCAATATGAAGTAGTATATTTAAGAGAAATATGAAGTAGTATATTTAAGAGGAATATGAAGTAGTATATTTAAGAGGAATATGCAGTAGTATATTTTAGAGGAATCTTAAGTATTACATTTAAGATGGATATTATGTATTATATTTAAGAGTAATATGAAGTATTATATTAAAGAGGAACATGAAGTAGTATATTTAAGAGGAATATGCAGTAGTATATTTAAGAGGAATATGACGTTGTATATTTAAGAGGAATATGAAGTAGTATATTTAAGAGAAATATGAAGTAGAATATTTAAGAGGAATATGCAGTAGTATATTTAAGAGGAATATGAAGTAGTATATTTAAGAGGAATATGAACTAGTATATGAAGTATTATATTAAAGAGGAACATGAAGTAGTATATTTAAGAGGAATATGCAGTAGTATATTTAAGAGGAATATGACGTTGTATATTTAAGAGGAATATGAAGTAGTATATTTAAGAGAAATATGAAGTAGAATATTTAAGAGGAATATGCAGTAGTATATTTAAGAGGAATATGAAGTAGTATATTTAAGAGGAATATGAAGTAGTATATTTAAGAGGTATATGAAGTAATATATTTAAGAGGCATATGAAGTAGTATATTTAAGAGGAATATGCAGTAGTATATTTAAGAGGAATATGAAGTAGTATATGTAAGAGGAATATGCAGTAGTACATTTTAGAGGAATATTAAGTATTATATTTAAGAGGAATGTTAAGTATTATATTTAAGAGGAACATGCAGTAGTTACATATATGTAAAAGAAATTTATTATATTTGAGAGGAATATTAAGTATTATATTTAAGAGGAACATGCAGTAGTTACATATATGTAAAAGAAATATGAAGTAGTATATTTAAGAGGAATATGAAGTAGTATATTTAAGAGGAATATGATGTAGTATATTTAAGAGGAATATGAAGTAGTATATTTAAGAGAAATATGAAGTAGTATATTTAAGAGGAATATGCAGTAGTATATTTAAGAAGAATATGAAGTGGTATATTTAAGAGAAATATGAAGTAGTATATTTAAGAGGAATATGCAGTAGTATATTTAAGAGGAATATGCAGTAGTACATTTAAGAGGAATATGAAGTAGTATATTTAAGAGGAATATGCAGCAGTATATTTAAGAGGAATATGAAGTAGTATTTTTAAGATCAATATGAAGTAGTATATTTAAGAGGAATATGAAGTAGTATATTTAAGAGGAATATGAAGTAGTATATTTAAGAGAAATAATTAGTGGTATATTAAAGAGGAATATGCAGTAGTATATTTAAGAGGAATATGAAGTATTATATTTAAGAGGAATATGGAGTATTATATTTAAGAGGAATATGCAGTAGTATATTTATGAGGAATATGAAGTATTATATTTAAGAGGAATATGAAGTTGTATATTTAAGAGGAATATGCCGTAGTATATTTAAGAGAAATATTAAGTATTATTTTTAAGAGGAATATTAAGTATTATATTTAAGAGGAATATGCAGTAGTTACATATATGTAAAAGAAATATGAAGTAGTATATTTAAGAGGAATATGAAGTAGTATATTTAAGAGGAATATGAAGTAGTATATTTAAGAGGTATATGAAGTAGTATATTTAAGAGGAATATGCAGTAGTATATTTAAGAGGAATATGAAGTAGTATATTTAAGAGGAATATGCAGTAGTATATTTATGAGGAATATGCAGTAGTATATTTAAGAGGAATATGCAGTAGGATATTTAAGAGAAATATTAAGTATTATTTTTAAGAGGAATATTAAGTATTATATTTAAGAGGAATATGCAGTAGTTACATATATGTAAAAGAAATATGAAGTAGTATATTTAAGATCAATATGAAGTAGAATACTTAAGAGGAATATGAAGTAGTATATTTAAGAGGAATATGAAGTAGTATATTTAATAGAAATAATAAGTAGTATATTAAAGAGGCTTATGCAGTAGTATATTTAAGAGGAATATGAAGTATTATATTTAAGAGGAATATGGAGTATTATATTTAAGAGGAATATGCAGTAGTATATTTATGAGGAATATGAAGTATAATATTTAAGAGGAATATGAAGTAGTATATTTAAGAGGAATATGAAGTAGTATATTTAGGAGGACTATGAATTAGTATATTTAGGAGGAATATGAAGTAGTATATTTAAGAGAAATATGAAGTTGTATATTTAAGAGGAATATGAAGTAGTATATTTAAGAGGAATATGAAGTATTATATTTAAGAGAATATGAAGAAGTAGATTTAAGAGGAATATGAAGTAGTATATTTAAGAGGAATATTAAGTATTATATTTAAGAGGAATATTAAGTATTATTTTTAAGAGGAATATGAAGTAGTATATTTAGAGAAATATGAAGTAGATAATAAGAGGAATATGCAGTAGTATATTTAAGAGGAATATGAAGTAGTATATTTAAGAGGAATATGAAGTAGTATATATATGAGGAAAATGCAGTAGTATATTTAAGAGCAATATGAAGTAGTATATTTATGAGGAATATGCAGTGGTATTGCTCAATATATTTAAGAGGAATATGCAGTAGTATATTTAAGAGAAATATAAAGTAGTATATTTAAGAAGAATATGCAGTTGTATATTTAAGAGGAATATGAAGTAATATATTTAAGAGGAATATGAAGTAGTATATTTAAGAGGAATATGCAGTAGTATATTTAAGAGGAATATGAAGTACTATATTTAAGAGGCATATACAGTAGTATAATTAAGAGGTATATGAAGTAGTATATTTAAGAGGCATATGAAGTAGTATATTTAAGAGAAATATGTATTAGTATATTTAAGAGGAATATGAAGTAGTATATGTAAGAGGAATATGCAGTAGTACATTTCAGAGGAATATGCAGTAGTATATTTAAGAGGAATATGCAGTAGGGTATTTAAGAGGAATATGAAGTAGTATATTTAAGAGGAATATGAAGTTGCATATTTAAGAGGAATATGCAGTAGTATATTTAAGAGAAATATTAAGTATTATATTTAAGAGGAATATTAAGTATTATATTTAAGAGGAATATGCAGTAGTTACATATATGTAAAAGAAATATGAAGTAGTATATTTAAGAGGAATATGAAGTAGTATATTTAAGAGGAATAGGAAGTAGTATATTTAAGAGGAATATGAAGTAGTATATTTAAGAGAAATATGAAGTAGTATATTTAAGAGGAATATGCAGTAGTATATTTAAGAGGAATATGAAGTAGTATATTTAAGAGAAATATGAAGTAGTATATTTAAGAGGAATATGCAGTAGTATATTTAAGAGGAATATGCAGTAGTATATTTAAGAGGCATATGCAGTTGTATATTTAATAGAAATAATAAGTAGTATATTAAATAAGAACATGTAGTAGTATATTTAAGAGGAATTTGAAGTATTATATTTAAGAGGAATATGGAGTATTATATTTAAGAGGAATATGCAGTAGTATATTTATGAGGAATATGAAGTATAATATTTAAGAGGAATATGAAGTAGTATATTTAAGGGGAATATGAAGTAGTATATTTAAGAGGACTATGAAGTAGTATATTTAAGAGGAATATGAAGTAGTATATTTAAGAGAAATATGAAGTAGTATATTTAAGAGGAATATGAAGTTGTATATTTAAGAGGAATATGAAGTATTATATTTAAGAGAATATGAAGAATTATATTTAAGAGGAATATGCATTATTATATTTAAGAGGAATATTAAGTATTATTTTTAAGAGGAATATTAAGTATTATATTTAGGAGGAATATGCAGTAGTTACATATATGTAAAAAAAATATGAAGTAGTATATTTAAGATCAATATGAAGTAGTGTACTTAAGAGGAATATGAAGTAGTATATTTAAGAGGAATATGAAGTAGTATATTTAATAGAAATAATAAGTGGTATATTAAAGAGGCTTATGCAATAGTATATTTAAGAGGAATATGAAGTATTATATTTAAGAGGAATATGGAGTATTATATTTAAGAGGAATATGCAGTAGTATATTTATGAGGAATATGAAGTATAATATTTAAGAGGAATATGAAGTAGTATATTTAAGAGGAATATGAAGTAGTATATTTAGGAGGACTATGAAGTAGTATATTTAGGAGGAATATGAAGTAGTATATTTAAGAGAAATATGAAGTTGTATATTTAAGAGGAATATGAAGTTGTATATTTAAGAGGAATATGAAGTATTATATTTAAGAGAATATGAAGAAGTAGATTTAAGAGGAATATGAAGTAGTATATTTAAGAGGAATATTAAGTATTATATTTAAGAGGAATATTAGGTATTATATTTAAGAGGAATATGAAGTAGTATATTTAGAGAAATATGAAGTAGATAATAAGAGGAATATGCAGTAGTATATTTAAGAGGAATATGAAGTAGTATATTTAAGAGGAATATGAAGTAGTATATTTATGAAGAAAATGCAGTAGTATATTTAAGAGCAATATGAAGTAGTATATTTAAGAGGAATATGCAGTGGTATTGCTCAATATATTTAAGAGGAGTATGCAGTAGTATACTTAAGAGGAATATAAAGTAGTATATTTAAGAGGAATATGCAGTTGTATATTTAAGAGGAATATGAAGTAATATATTTAAGAGGAATATGAAGTAGTATATTTAAGAGGAATATGCAGTAGTATATTTAAGAGGAATATGAAGTACTATATTTAAGAGGCATATGCAGTAGTATAATTAAGAGGTATATGAAGTAGTATATTTAAGAGGCATATGAAGTAGTATATTTAAGAGAAATATGTATTAGTATATTTAAGAGGAATATGAAGTAGTATATGTAAGAGGAATATGCAGTAGTACATTTCAGAGGAATATGCAGTAGTATATTTAAGAGGAATATGCAGTAAGATATTTAAGAGGAATATGAAGTAGTATATTTAAGAGAAATATGAAGTTGCATATTTAAGAGGAATATGCAGTAGTATATTTAAGAGAAATATTAAGTATTATATTTAAGAGGAATATTAAGTATTATATTTAAGAGGAATATGCAGTAGTTACATATATGTAAAAGAAATATGAAGTAGTATATTTTAGAGAAATATGAAGTAGTATATTTAAGAGGAATATGCAGTAGTATATTTAAGAGGAATATGAAGTAGTATATTTAAGAGAAATATGAAGTAGTATATTTAAGAGGAATATGCAGTAGTATAGTTAAGAGGAATATGCAGTAGTATATTTAAGAGGCATATGAAGTTGTATATTTAATAGAAATAATAAGTAGTATATTAAAGAGGAACATGCAGTAGTATATTTAAGAGGAATTTGAAGTATTATATTTAAGAGGAATATGGAGTATTATATTTAAGAGGAATATGCAGTAGTATATTTATGAGGAAATGAAGTATAATATTTAAGAGGAATATGAAGTAGTATATTTAAGGGGAATATGAAGTAGTATATTTAAGAGGACTATGAAGTGGTATATTTAAGAGGAATATGAAGTAGTATATTTAAGAGAAATATGAAGTAGTATATTTAAGAGGAATATGAAGTTGTATATTTAAGAGGAATATGAAGTATTATATTTAAGAGAATATGAAGAATTATATTTAAGAGGAATATGCAGTATTATATTTAAGAGGACTATAAGTATTATATTTAAGAGGAATATTAAGTATTATATTTAAGACGAATATGAAGTAGTATATTTAAGAGGAATATGCAGTAGTATATTTAAGAGGAATATGACGTCGTATATTTAAGAGGAATATGAAGTAGTATATTTAAGAGGAATATGAAGTAGATAATAAGAGGAATATGAAGTAGTATATTTAAGAGGAATATGAAGTAGTATATTTAAGAGAAATATGAAGTTGTATATTTAAGAGAAATATGAAGTAGTATATTTAAGAGGAATATGAAGTAGTATATATAAGAGGAATATGAAGTTGTATATTTAAGAGGAATATGCAGTAGTATATTTAAGAGAAATATTAAGTATTATATTTAAGAGGAATATTAAGTATTATATTTAAGAGGAATATGCAGTAGTTACATATATGTAAAAGAAATATGAAGTAGTATATTTAAGAGGAATATGAAGTAGTATATTTAAGAGGAATATGAAGTAGTATATGTAAGAGGAATATGAAGAAGTATATTTAAGAGAAATATGAAGTAGTATATTCAAGAGGAATATGCAGTAGTATATTTAAGAGGAATATGAAGTAGTATATTTAAGAGAAATATGAAGTAGTATATTTAAGAGGAATATGCAGTAGTATATTTAAGAGGAATATGCAGTAGTATATTTAAGAGGCATATGAAGTAGTATATTTAATAGAAATAATAAGTAGTATATTTAAGAGGAATATGCAGTAGTATATTTATGAGGAATATGCAGTAGTATATTTAAGAGGAATATGCAGTAGGATATTTAAGAGGAATATGAAGTAGTATATTTAAGAGGAATATGAAGTTGTATATTTAAGAGGAATATGCAGTAGTATATTTAAGAGAAATATTAAGTATTATTTTTAAGAGGAATATTAAGTATTATATTTAAGAGGAATATGCAGTAGTTACATATATGTAAAAGAAATATGAAGTAGTATATTTAAGATCAATATGAAGTAGTATACTTAAGAGGAATATGAAGTAGTATATTTAAGAGGAATATGAAGTAGTATATTTAATAGAAATAATAAGTAGTATATTAAAGAGGCTTATGCAGTTGTATATTTAAGAGGAATATGAAGTATTATATTTAAGAGGAATATGGAGTATTATATTTAAGAGGAATATGCAGTAGTATATTTATGAGGAATATGAAGTATAATATTTAAGAGGAATATGAATTAGTATATTTAAGAGGAATATGAAGTAGTATATTTCGGAGGACTATGAAGTAGTATATTTAGGAGGAATATGAAGTAGTATATTTAAGAGAAATATGAAGTAGTATATTTAAGAGGAATATGAAGTTGTATATTTAAGAGGAATATGAAGTATTATATTTAAGAGAATATGAAGAAGTATATTTAAGAGGAATATGAAGTATTATATTTAAGAGGAATATTAAGTATTATATTTAAGAGGAATATTAAGTATTATATTTAAGAGGAATATGAAGTAGTATATTTAGAGAAATATGAAGTAGATAATAAGAGGAATATGCAGTAGTATATTTAAGAGGAATATGAAGTAGTATATTTAAGAGTAATATGAAGTAGTATATTTATGAGGAAAATGCAGTAGTATATTTAAGAGCAATATGAAGTAGTATATTTAAGAGGAATATGCAGTGGTATTGCTCAATATATTTAAGAGGAATATGCAGTAGTATATTTAAGAGGAATATAAAGTAGTATATTTAAGAGGAATATGCAGTTGTATATTTAAGAGGAATATGAAGTAGTATATGTAAGAGGAATATGAAGTAGTATATTTAAGAGGAATATGCAGTAGTATATTTAAGAGGAATATGAAGTACTATATTTAAGAGGCATATGCAGTAGTATAATTAAGAGGTATATGAAGTAGTATATTTAAGAGGCATATGAAGTAGTATATTTAAGAGGAATATGAAGTAGTATATTTAAGAGGAATATGCAGTAGGATATTTAAGAGGAATATGAAGTAGTATATTTAAGAGGAATATGAAGTTGCATATTTAAGAGGAATATGCAGTAGTATATTTAAGAGAAATATTAAGTATTATATTTAAGAGGAATATTAAGTATTATATTTAAGAGGAATATGCAGTAGTTACATATATGTAAAAGAAATATGAAGTAGTATATTTAAGAGGGATATGAAATAGTATATTTAAGAGGAATATGAAGTAGTATATTTAAGAGGAATATGAAGTAGTATATTTAAGAGAAATATGAAGTAGTATATTTAAGAGGAATATGCAGTAGTATATTTAAGAGGAATATGAAGTAGTATATTTAAGAGAAATATGAAGTAGTATATTTAAGAGGAATATGCAGTAGTATATTTAAGAGGAATAAGCAGTAGTATATTTAAGAGGCATATGAAGTAGTATATTTATTAGAAATAATAAGTAGTATATTAAAGAGGAACATGCAGTAGTATATTTAAGAGGAATATGAAGTATTATATTTAAGAGGAATATGGAGTATTATATTTAAGAGGAATATGCAGTAGTATATTTATGAGGAATATGAAGTATAATATTTAAGAGGAATATGAAGTAGTATATTTAAGGGGAATATGAAGAAATATATTTAGGAGGACTATGAAGTAGTATATTTAAGAGGAATATGAAGTAGTATATTTAAGAGAAATATGAAGTAGTATATTTAAGATGAATATGAAGTTGTATATTTAAGAGGAATATGAAGTATAATATTTAAGAGAATATGAAGAATTATATTTAAGAGGAATATGCAGTATTATATTTAAGAGGAATATTAAGTATTATATTTAAGAGGAATATTAAGTATTATATTTAAGACGAATATGAAGTTGTATATTTAAGAGGAATATGCAGTAGTATAGTTAAGAGGAATATGACGTCGTATATTTAAGAGGAATATGAAGTAGTATATTTAAGAGAAATATGAAGTAGATAATAAGAGGAATATGAAGTAGTATATTTAAGAGGAATATGAAGTAGTATATTTAAGAGAAATATGAAGTTGTATATTTAAGAGAAATATGAAGTAGTATATTTAAGAGGAATATGAAGTAGTATATGTAAGAGGAATATGAAGTTGTATATTTAAGAGGAATATGCAGTAGTATATTTAAGAGGAATATTAGGTAGTATATTTAAGAGGAATATTAAGTAGTATATTTAAGAGGAATATGAAGTAGTATATTTAAGAGGAATATGCAGTAGTATATTTAAGAGAAATATGAAGTAGTGTATTTAAGAGGAATATGAAGTAGTATATTGAAGAGAAATATGAAGTAGTATATTTAAGAGGAATATGCAGTAGTATATTTAAGAGAAATATGAAGTAGTATATTTAAGAGGAATATGAAGTAATATATTTAAGAGAAATATGCAGTAGTATATTTAAGAGAAATATGAAGTAGTATATTAAAGAGAAATATGAAGTAGTATAGTTAAGAGGAATAAAAAGTAGTATATTTAAGAGGAATATGCAGTAGTATATTTAAGAAGAATATTATTTATTATATTTGAGAGGAATATTAAGTATTATATTTAAGAGGAATATGAAGTAGTATATTTAAGAGAATGTGAAGTGGTATATTTAAGAGGAATCTGCAGTATTATATTTAAGAGAAATTTGAAGTAGTATATTTAAGAGGAATATGCTGTAGTATATTTAAGAGGAACATGAAGTAGTATATTGAAGAGAAATATGAAGTAGTATATTTAAGAGGAATATGCAGTAGTATATTTAAGAGAAATATGAAGTAGTATATTTAAGAGGAATATGAAGTAATATATTTAAGTGGAATATGCAGTAGTATATTTAAGAGGAATATGAAGTAGTATATTTAAGAGGAATATGAAGTAGTATATTTAAGAGGAATATGAAGTAGTATATTTAAGAGGAATATGACGTAGTATATTTGAGAGCAATATGAAGTAGTATATTTAAGAGAAATATGAGGTAGAATATTTAATAGGAATATGCAGTAGTATATTTAAGAGGAATATGAAGTAGTATATTTAAGAGGAATATGAAGTAGTATATTTAAGAGGAATATGACGTAGTATATTTTAGAGGAATCTTAAGTATTACATTTAAGATGGATATTATGTATTATATTTAAGAGTAATATGAAGTATTATATTTAAGAGGAACATGAAGTAGTATATTTAAGAGGAATATGCAGTAGTATATTTAAGAGGAATATGACGTTGTATATTTAAGAGGAATATGAAGTAGTATATTTAAGAGAAATATGAAGTAGAATATTTAAGAGGAATATGCAGTAGTATATTTAAGAGGAATATGAAGTAGTATATTTAAGAGGAATATGAACTAGTATATTTAAGAGGAAAATGCAGTAGTATATATAAGAGGAATATGAAGTAGTATATTTAAGAGGAATATGAAGTAGTATATTTAAGAGGTATATGAAGTAATATATTTAAGAGGCATATGAAGTAGTATATTTAAGAGGAATATGCAGTAGTATATTTAAGAGGAATATGAAGTAGTACATTTTAGAGGAATATTAAGTATTATATTTAAAAGGAATGTTAAGTATTATATTTAAGAGGAACATGCAGTAGTTACATATATGTAAAAGAAATTTATTATATTTGAGAGGAATATTAAGTATTATATTTAAGAGGAATATGAAGTAGTATATTTAAGAGAATGTGAAGTAGTATATTTAAGAGGAATCTGCAGTATTATATTTAAGAGAAATTTGAAGTAGTATATTTAAGAGGAATATGCTGTAGTATATTTAAGAGGAATATGAAGTAGTATATTGAAGAGAAATATGAAGTAGTATATTTAAGAGGAATATGCACTAGTATATTAAAGAGAAATATGAAGTAGTATATTTAAGAGGAATTTGAAGTAGTATATTGAAGGGAAATATGAAGTAGTACATTTAAGAGGAATATGCAGTAGTATATTTAAGAGAAATATGAAGTAGAATATTTAAGAGGAATATGAAGTAATATATTTAAGGGGAATATGCAGTAGTATATTTAAGAGAAATATGAAGTAGTATATTTAAGAGGAATTTGAAGTAGTATATTGAAGGGAAATATGAAGTAGTATATTTAAGAGGAATATGCAGTAGTATATTTAAGAGAAATATGAAGTAGTATATTTAAGAGGAATATGAAGTAATATATTTAAGTGGAATATGCAGTAGTATATTTAAGAGGAATATGAAGTAGTATATTTAAGAGGAATATGAAGTAGTGTATTTAAGAGGAATATAAAGTAGTATATTTAAGAGGAATATGACGTAGTATATTTGAGAGAAATATGAAGTAGTATATTTAAGAGAAATATGAAGTAGAATATTTAATAGGAATATGCAGTAGTATATTTAAGAGGAATATGAAGTAGTATATTTAAGAGGAATATGAAGTAGTATATTTAAGAGGAATATGCAGTAGTATATTTTAGAGGAATCTTAAGTATTACATTTAAGATGAATATTAAGTATTATATTTAAGAGTAATATGAAGTATTATATTTAAGAGGAACATGAAGTAGTATATTTAAGAGGAATATGCAGTAGTATATTTAAGAGGAATATGACGTTGTACATTGAAGAGGAATATGAAGTAGTATATTTAAGAGAAATATGAAGTAGAATATTTAAGAGGAATATGCAGTAGTATATTTAAGAGGAATATGAAGTAGTATATTTAAGAGGAATATGAACTAGTATATTTAAGAGGAAAATGCAGTAGTATATATAAGAGGAATATGAAGTAGTATATTTAAGAGGAATATGAAGTAGTATATTTAAGAGGTATATGAAGTAATATATTTAAGAGGCATATGAAGTAGTATATTTAAGAGGAATATGCAGTAGTATATTTAGGAGGAATATGAAGTAGTATATGTAAGAGGAATATGCAGTAGTACATTTTAGAGGAATATTAAGTATTATATTTAAGAGGAATGTTAAGTATTATATTTAAGAGGAACATGCAGTAGTTACATATATGTAAAAGAAATATGAAGTAGTATATTTAAGAGGAATATGAAGTAGTATATTTAAGAGGAATATGAAGTAGTATATTTAAGAGAAATATGAAGTATTATATTTAAGAGGAATATGCAGTAGTATATTTAAGAAGAATATGAAGTAGTATATTTAAGAGAAATATGAAGTAGTATATTTAAGAGGAATATGCAGTAGTATATTTAAGAGGAATATGAAGTAGTATATTTAAGATCAATATGAAGTAGTATATTTAAGACGAATATGAAGTAGTATATTTAAGAGGAATATGAAGTAGTATATTTAAGAGAAATAATAAGTGGTATATTAAAGAGGAATATGCAGTAGTATATTTAAGAGGAATATGAAGTATTATATTTAAGAGGAATATGGAGTATTATATTTAAGAGGAATATGCAGTAGTATATTTATGAGGAATATGAAGTATTATATTTAAGAGGAATATGAAGTTGTATATTTAAGAGGAATATACAGTAGTATATTTAAGAGAAATATTAAGTATTATTTTTAAGAGGAATATTAAGTATTATATTTAAGAGAAATATGCAGAAGTTACATATATGTAAAAGAAATATGAAGTAGTATATTTAAGAGGAATAGGAAGTAGTATATTTAAGAGGAATATGAAGTAGTATATTTAAGAGGTATATGAAGTAGTATATTTAAGAGGAATATGCAGTAGTATATTTAAGAGGAATATGAAGTAGTATATTTAAGAGGAATATGCAATAGTATATTTAGGAGGAATATGCAGTAGTATATTTAAGAGGAATATGCAGTAGGATATTTAAGAGGAATATGAAGTAGTATATTTAAGAGGAATATGAAGTTGTATATTTAAGAGGAATATGCAGTAGTATATTTAAGAGAAATATTAAGTATTATTTTTAAGAGGAATATTAAGTATTATATTTAAGAGGAATATGCAGTAGTTACATATATTTAAAAGAAATATGAAGTAGTATATTTAAGATCAATATGAAGTAGTATACTTAAGAGGAATATGAAGTAGTATATTTAAGAGGAATATGAAGTAGTATATTTAATAGAAATAATAAGTAGTATATTAAAGAGGCTTATGCAGTAGTATATTTAAGAGGAATATGAAGTATTATATTTAAGAGGAATATGGAGTATTATATTTAAGAGGAATATGCAGTAGTATATTTATGAGGAATATGAAGTATAATATTTAAGAGGACTATGAAGTAGTATATTTAAGAGGAATATGAAGTAGTATATTTAGGAGGACTATGAAGTAGTATATTTAGGAGGAATATGAAGTAGTATGTTTAAGAGAAATATGAAGTAGTATATTTAAGAGGAATATGAAGTTGTATATTTAAGAGGAATATGAAGTATTATATTTAAGAGAATATGAAGAAGTATATTTAAGAGGAATATGAAGTATTATATTTAAGAGGAATATTAAGTATTATATTTAAGAGGAATATTAAGTATTATATTTAAGAGGAATATGAAGTAGTATATTTAGAGAAATATGAAGAAGATAATAAGAGGAATATGCAGTAGTATATTTAAGAGGAATATGAAGTAGTATATTTAAGAGGAATATGAAGTAGTATATTTATGAGGAAAATGCAGTAGTATATTTAAGAGCAATATGAAGTAGTATATTTAAGAGGAATATGCAGTGGTATTGCTCAATATATTTAAGAGGAATATGCAGTAGTATATTTAAGAGGAATATATAGTAGTATATTTAAGAGGAATATGCAGTTATATATTTAAGAGGAATATGAAGTAGTATATTTAAGAGGAATATGAAGTAGTATATTTAAGAGGAATATGCAGTAGTATATTTAAGAGGAATATGAAGTACTATATTTAAGAGGCATATGCAGTAGTATAATTAAGAGGTATATGAAGTAGTATATTTAAGAGGCATATGAAGTAGTATATTTAAGAGGAATATGCAGTAGTATAATTAAGAGGCATATGAAGTAGTATATTTAATAGAAATAATAAGTAGTATATTAAAGAGGAACATGCAGTAGTATATTTAAGAGGAATATGAAGTATTATATTTAGGAGGAATATGGAGTATTATATTTAAGAGGAATATGCAGTAGTATATTTATGAGGAATATGAAGTATAATATTTAAGAGGAATATGGAGTAGTATATTTAAGGGGAATATGAAGTAGTATATTGAAGAGGACTTTGAAGTAGTATATTTTAGAGGAATATGAAGTAGTATATTTAAGAGAAATATGAAGTAGTATATTTAAGAGGAATATGAAGTTGTATATTTAAGAGGAATATGAAGTATTATATTTAAGAGAATATGAAGAATTATATTTAAGAGGAATATGCAGTATTATATTTAAGAGGAATATTAAGTATTATATTTAAGAGGAATATGAAGTAGTATATTTAGAGAAATATGAAGTAGATAATAAGAGGAATATGCAGTAGTATATTTAAGAGGAATATGAAGTAGTATATTTAAGAGGAATATGAAGTAGTATATTTATGAGGAAAATGCAGTAGTATATTTAAGAGCAATATGAAGTAGTATATTTAAGAGGAATATGCAGTGGTATTGCTCAATATATTTAAGAGGAATATGCAGTAGTATATTTAAGAGGAATATATAGTAGTATATTTAAGAGGAATATGCAGTTATATATTTAAGAGGAATATGAAGTAGTATATTTAAGAGGAATATGAAGTAGTATATTTAAGAGGAATATGCAGTAGTATATTTAAGAGGAATATGAAGTACTATATTTAAGAGGCATATGCAGTAGTATAATTAAGAGGTATATGAAGTAGTATATTTAAGAGGCATATGAAGTAGTATATTTAAGAGGAATATGCAGTAGTATAATTAAGAGGCATATGAAGTAGTATATTTAATAGAAATAATAAGTAGTATATTAAAGAGGAACATGCAGTAGTATATTTAAGAGGAATATGAAGTATTATATTTAGGAGGAATATGGAGTATTATATTTAAGAGGAATATGCAGTAGTATATTTATGAGGAATATGAAGTATAATATTTAAGAGGAATATGGAGTAGTATATTTAAGGGGAATATGAAGTAGTATATTGAAGAGGACTTTGAAGTAGTATATTTAAGAGGAATATGAAGTAGTATATTTAAGAGAAATATGAAGTAGTATATTTAAGAGGAATATGAAGTTGTATATTTAAGAGGAATATGAAGTATTATATTTAAGAGAATATGAAGAATTATATTTAAGAGGAATATGCAGTATTATATTTAAGAGGAATATTAAGTATTATATTTAAGAGGAATATTAAGTATTATATTTAAGACGAATATGAAGAAGTATATTTAAGAGGAATATGCAGTAGTATATTTAAGAGGAATATGACGTCGTATATTTAAGAGGAATATGAAGTAGTATATTTAAGAGAAATATGAAGTAGATAATAAGATGAATATGAAGTAGTATATTTAAGAGGAATATGAAGTAGTATATTTAAGAGGAATAAGCAGTAGTATATTTAAGAGAAATATGAAGTAGTGTATTTAAGAGGAATATGAAGTAGTATATTGAAGAGAAATATGAAGTAGTATATTTAAGAGGAATATGCAGTAGTATATTTAAGAGGAATATGAAGTAGTATATTTAAGAGGAATATGAAGTAATATATTTAAGAGAAATATGCAGTAGTATATTTAAGAGAAATATGAAAAAGTATAGTTAAGATGAATAAAAAGTAGTATATTTAAGAGGAATATGCAGTAGTATATTTAAGAAGAATATTATTTATTATATTTGAGAGGAATATTAAGTATTATATTTAAGAGGAATATGAAGTAGTATATTTAAGAGAATGTGAAGTAGTATATTTAAGAGGAATCTGCAGTATTATATTTAAGAGAAATTTGAAGTAGTATATTTAAGAGGAATATGCTGTAGTATATTTAAGAGGAATATGAAGTAGTATATTGAAGAGAAATATGAAGTAGTATATTTAAGAGGAATATGCAGTAGTATATTTAAGAGAAATATGAAGTAGTATATTTAAGAGGAATTTGAAGTAGTATATTGAAAGGAAATATGAAGTAGTATATTTAAGAGGAATATGCAGTAGTATATTTAAGAGAAATATGAAGTAGTATATTTAAGAGGAATATGATGTAATATATTTAAGAGGAATATGCAGTAGTATATTTAAGAGGAATATGAAGTAGTATATTTAAGAGGAATATGAAGTATTATATTTAAGAGGAATATTAAGTATTATATTTAAGACGAATATGAAGAAGTATATTTAAGAGGAATATGCAGTAGTATATTTAAGAGGAATATGACGTCGTATATTTAAGAGGAATATGAAGTAGTATATTTAAGAGAAATATGAAGTAGATAATAAGAGGAATATGAAGTAGTATATTTAAGAGGAATATGAAGTAGTATATTTAAGAGGAATAAGCAGTAGTATATTTAAGAGAAATATGAAGTAGTGTATTTAAGAGGAATATGAAGTAGTATATTGAAGAGAAATATGAAGTAGTATATTTAAGAGGAATATGCAGTAGTATATTTAAGAGGAATATGAAGTAGTATATTTAAGAGGAATATGAAGTAATATATTTAAGAGAAATATGCAGTAGTATATTTAAGAGAAATATGAAAAAGTATAGTTAAGATGAATAAAAAGTAGTATATTTAAGAGGAATATGCAGTAGTATATTTAAGAGAAATATGAAGTAGTATATTTAAGAGGAATTTGAAGTAGTATATTGAAGGGAAATATGAAGTAGTATATTTAAGAGGAATATGCAGTAGTATATTTAAGAGAAATATGAAGTAGTATATTTAAGAGGAATATGATGTAATATATTTAAGAGGAATATGCAGTAGTATATTTAAGAGGAATATGAAGTAGTATATTTAAGAGGAATATGAAGTAGTATATTTAAGAGGAATATGAAGTAGTATATTTAAAAGGAATATGACGTAGTATATTTGAGAGAAATATGAAGTAGTATATTTAAGAGAAATATGAAGTAGAATATTTAATAGGAATATGCAGTAGTATATTTAAGAGGAATATGAAGTAGTATATTTAAGAGGAATATGAAGTAGTATATTTAAGAGGAATATGCAGTAGTATATTTTAGAGGAATCTTAAGTATTACATTTAAGATGAATATTAAGTATTATATTTAAGAGTAATATGAAGTATTATATTTAAGAGGAACATGAAGTAGTATATTTAAGAGGAATATGCAGTAGTATATTTAAGAGGAATATGACGTTGTATATTTAAGAGGAATATGAAGTAGTATATTTAAGAGAAATATGAAGTAGAATATTTAAGAGGAATATGCAGTAGTATATTTAAGAGGAATATGAAGTAGTATATTTAAGAGGAATATGAACTAGTATATTTAAGAGGAAAATGCAGTAGTATATATAAGAGGAATATGAAGTAGTATATTTAAGAGGAATATGAAGTAGTATATTTAAGAGGTATATGAAGTAATATATTTAAGAGGCATATGAAGTAGTATATTTAAGAGGAATATGCAGTAGTATATTTAAGAGGAATATGAAGTAGTATATGTAAGAGGAATATGCAGTAGTACATTTCAGAGGAATATTAAGTATTATATTTAAGAGGAATGTTAAGTATTATATTTAAGAGGAACATGCAGTAGTTACATATATGTAAAAGAAATATGAAGTAGAATATTTAAGAGGAATATGAAGTAGTATATTTAAGAGGAATATGAAGTAGTATATTTAAGAGGAATATGAAGTAGTATATTTAAGAGAAATATGAAGTAGTATATTTAAGAGGAATATGCAGTAGTATATTTAAGAAGAATATGAAGTAGTATATTTAAGAGGAACATGCAGTAGTTACATATATGTAAAAGAAATATGAAGTAGTATATTTAAGAGGAATATGAAGTAGTATATTTAAGAGGAATATGAAGTAGTATATTTAAGAGGAATATGAAGTAGTGTATTTAAGAGAAATATGAAGTAGTATATTTAAGAGGAATATGCAGTAGTATATTTAAGAGGAATATGAAGTAGTATATTTAAGAGAAATATGAAGTAGTATATTTAAGAGGAATATGCAGTAGTATATTTAAGAGGAATATGCAGTAGTATATTTAAGAGGCATATGAAGTAGTATATTTAATAGAAATAATAAGTAGTATATTAAAGAGGAACATGCAGTAGTATATTTAAGAGGAATATGAAGTATTATATTTAAGAGGAATATGGAGTATTATATTTAAGAGGAATATGCAGTAGTATATTTATGAGGAATATGAAGTATAATATTTAAGAGGAATATGAAGTAGTATATTTAAGGGGAATATGAAGTAGTATAGTTAAGAGGAATATGCAGTAGTATATTTAAGAGGAATATGACGTTGTATATTTAAGAGGAATATGAAGTAGTATATTTAAGAGAAATATGAAGTAGAATATTTAAGAGAAATATGCAGTAGTATATTTAAGAGGAATATGAAGTAGTATATTTAAGAGGAATATGAACTAGTATATTTAAGAGGAAAATGCAGTAGTATATATAAGAAGAATATGAAGTAGTATATTTAAGAGGAATATAAAGTAGTATATTTAAGAGGTATATGAAGTAATATATTTAAGAGGCATATGAAGTAGTATATTTAAGAGGAATATGCAGTAGTATATTTAAGAGCAATATGAAGTAGTATATGTAAGAGGAATATGCAGTAGTACATTTCAGAGGAATATTAAGTATTATATTTAAGAGAAATATGAAGTTGTATATTTAAGAGAAATATGAAGTAGTATATTTAAGAGGAATATGAAGTAGTATATATAAGAGGAATATGAAGTTGTATATTTAAGAAGAATATGCAGTAGTATATATAAGAGGAATATTAAGTAGTATATTTAAGAGGAATATTAAGTAGTATATTTAAGAGGAATATGAAGTAGTATATTTAAGAGGAATATGCAGTAGTATATTTAAGAGAAATATGAAGTAGTATATTTAAGAGGAATATGCTGTAGTATATTTAAGAGGAATATGAAGTAGTATATTGAAGAGAAATATGAAGTAGTATATTTAAGAGGAATATGCAGTAGTACATTTAAGAGAAATATGAAGTAGTATATTTAAGAGGAATTTGAAGTAGTATATTGAAGGGAAATATGAAGTAGTATATTTAAGAGGAATATGCAGTAGTATATTTAAGAGAAATATGAAGTAGTATATTTAAGAGGAATATGATGTAATATATTTAAGAGGAATATGCAGTAGTATATTTAAGAGGAATATGAAGTAGTATATTTAAGAGGAATATGAAGTAGTATATTTAAGAGGAATATGCAGTAGTATATTTTAGAGGAATCTTAAGTATTACATTTAAGATGAATATTAAGTATTATATTTAAGAGTAATATGAAGTATTATATTTAAGAGGAACATGAAGTAGTATATTTAAGAGGAATATGCAGTAGTATATTTAAGAGGAATATGACGTTGTATATTTAAGAGGAATATGAAGTAGTATATTTAAGAGAAATATGAAGTAGAATATTTAAGAGGAATATGCAGTAGTATATTTAAGAGGAATATGAAGTAGTATATTTAAGAGGAATATGAACTAGTATATTTAAGAGGAAAATGCAGTAGTATATATAAGAGGAATATGAAGTAGTATATTTAAGAGGAATATGAAGTAGTATATTTAAGAGGTATATGAAGTAATATATTTAAGAGGCATATGAAGTAGTATATTTAAGAGGAATATGCAGTAGTATATTTAAGAGGAATATGAAGTAGTATATGTAAGAGGAATATGCAGTAGTACATTTCAGAGGAATATTAAGTATTATATTTAAGAGGAATGTTAAGTATTATATTTAAGAGGAACATGCAGTAGTTACATATATGTAAAAGAAATATGAAGTAGAATATTTAAGAGGAATATGAAGTAGTATATTTAAGAGGAATATGAAGTAGTATATTTAAGAGGAATATGAAGTAGTATATTTAAGAGAAATATGAAGTAGTATATTTAAGAGGAATATGCAGTAGTATATTTAAGAAGAATATGAAGTAGTATATTTAAGAGGAACATGCAGTAGTTACATATATGTAAAAGAAATATGAAGTAGTATATTAAAGAGGAATATGAAGTAGTATATTTAAGAGGAATATGAAGTAGTATATTTAAGAGGAATATGAAGTAGTGTATTTAAGAGAAATATGAAGTAGTATATTTAAGAGGAATATGCAGTAGTATATTTAAGAGGAATATGAAGTAGTATATTTAAGAGAAATATGAAGTAGTATATTTAAGAGGAATATGCAGTAGTATATTTAAGAGGAATATGCAGTAGTATATTTAAGAGGCATATGAAGTAGTATATTTAATAGAAATAATAAGTAGTATATTAAAGAGGAACATGCAGAAGTATATTTAAGAGGAATATGAAGTATTATATTTAAGAGGAATATGGAGTATTATATTTAAGAGGAATATGCAGTAGTATATTTATGAGGAATATGAAGTATAATATTTAAGAGGAATATGAAGTAGTATATTTAAGGGGAATATGAAGTAGTATAGTTAAGAGGAATATGCAGTAGTATATTTAAGAGGAATATGACGTTCTATATTTAAGAGGAATATGAAGTAGTATATTTAAGAGAAATATGAAGTAGAATATTTAAGAGGAATATGCAGTAGTATATTTAAGAGGAATATGAAGTAGTATATTTAAGAGGAATATGAACTAGTATATTTAAGAGGAAAATGCAGTAGTATATATAAGAAGAATATGAAGTAGTATATTTAAGAGGAATATAAAGTAGTATATTTAAGAGGTATATGAAGTAATATATTTAAGAGGCATATGAAGTAGTATATTTAAGAGGAATATGCAGTAGTATATTTAAGAGCAATATGAAGTAGAATATGTAAGAGGAATATGCAGTAGTACATTTCAGAGGAATATTAAGTATTATATTTAAGAGAAATATGAAGTTGTATATTTAAGAGAAATATGAAGTAGTATATTTAAGAGGAATATGAAGTAGTATATATAAGAGGAAAATGAAGTTGTATATTTAAGAAGAATATGCAGTAGTATATATAAGAGGAATATTAAGTAGTATATTTAAGAGGAATATTAAGTAGTATATTTAAGAGGAATATGAAGTAGTATATTTAAGAGGAATATGCAGTAGTATATTTAAGAGAAATATGAAGTAGTGTATTTAAGAGGAATATGAAGTAGTATATTGAAGAGAAATATGAAGTAGTATATTTAAGAGGAATATGCAGTAGTATATTTAAGAGGTATATGAAGTAGTATATTTAAAAGGAATATGAAGTAATATATTTAAGAGAAATATGCAGTAGTATATTTAAGAGAAATATGAAGTAGTATAGTTTAGAGGAATAAAAAGTAGTATATTTAAGAGGAATATGTAGTAGTATATTTAAAAAGAATATTATTTATTATATTTGAGAGGAATATTAAGTATTATATTTAAGAGGAATATGAAGTAGTATATTTAAGAGAATGTGAAGTAGTATATTTAATAGGAATCTGCAGTATTATATTTAAGAGAAATTTGAAGTAGTATATTTAAGAGGAATATGCTGTAGTATATTTAAGAGGAATATGAAGTAGTATATTGAAGAGAAATAGGAAGTAGTATATTTAAGAGGAATATGCAGTAGTATATTTAAGAGAAATATGAAGTAGTATATTTAAGAGGAATTTGAAGTAGTATATTGAGGGGAAATATGAAGTAGTATATTTAAGAGGAATATGCAGTAGTATATTTAAGAGAAATATGAAGTAGTATATTTAAGAGGAATATGAAGTAATATATTTAAGAGGAATATGCAGTAGTATATTTAAGAGGAATATGAAGTAGTATATTTAAGAGGAATATGAAGTAGTATATTTAAGAGGAATATGAAGTAGTATATTTAAGAGGAATATGACGTAGTATATTTGAGAGAAATATGAAGTAGTATATTTAAGAGAAATATGAAGTTGAATATTTAATAGGAATATGCAGTAGTATATTTAAGAGGAATATGAAGTAGTATATTTAAGAGGAATATGCAGTAGTATATTTAAGAGGAATATGACGTTGTATATTTAAGAGGAATATGAAGTAGTATATTTAAGAGGAATATGCAGTATTATATTTAAGAGGAATATGAAGTAGTATATTTAAGAGGAATATGAAGTAATATATTTAAGAGAAATATGCAGTAGTATATTTAAGAGAAATATGAAGTAGTATAGTTAAGAGGAATAAAAAGTAGTATATTTAAGAGGAATATGCAGTAGTATATTTAAGAGGAATATGAAGTAGTATATGTAAGCGGAATATGAAGTAATATATTTAAGAGAAATATGCAGTAGTATATTTAAGAGGTATATGAAGTAGTATATTTAAGAGGAATATGAAGTAATATATTTAAGAGAAATATGCAGTAGTATATTTAAGAGAAATATGAAGTAGTATAGTTAAGAGGAATAAAAAGTAGTATATTTAAGAGGAATATGCAGTAGTATATTTAAAAAGAATATTATTTATTATATTTGAGAGGAATATTAAGTATTATATTTAAGAGGAATATGAAGTAGTATATTTAAGAGAATGTGAAGTAGTATATTTAATAGGAATCTGCAGTATTATATTTAAGAGAAATTTGAAGTAGTATATTTAAGAGGAATATGCTGTAGTATATTTAAGAGGAATATGAAGTAGTATATTGAAGAGAAATAGGAAGTAGTATATTTAAGAGGAATATGCAGTAGTATATTTAAGAGAAATATGAAGTAGTATATTTAAGAGGAATTTGAAGTAGTATATTGAAGGGAAATATGAAGTAGTATATTTAAGAGGAATATGCAGTAGTATATTTAAGAGAAATATGAAGTAGTATATTTAAGAGGAATATGAAGTAATATATTTAAGAGGAATATGCAGTAGTATATTTAAGAGGAATATGAAGTAGTATATTTAAGAGGAATATGAAGTAGTATATTTAAGAGGAATATGAAGTAGTATATTTAAGAGGAATATGACGTAGTATATTTGAGAGAAATATGAAGTAGTATATTTAAGAGAAATATGAAGTTGAATATTTAATAGGAATATGCAGTAGTATATTTAAGAGGAATATGAAGTAGTATATTTAAGAGGAATATGCAGTAGTATATTTAAGAGGAATATGACGTTGTATATTTAAGAGGAATATGAAATAGTATATTTAAGAGGAATATGCAGTAGTATATTTAAGAGGAATATGAAGTAGTATATTTAAGAGGAATATGAAGTAATATATTTAAGAGAAATATGCAGTAGTATATTTAAGAGAAATATGAAGTAGTATAGTTAAGAGGAATAAAAAGTAGTATGTTTAAGAGGAATATGCAGTAGTATATTTAAGAGGAATATGAAGTAGTATATGTAAGAGGAATATGCAGTAGTACATTTCAGAGGAATATTAAGTATTATATTTAAGAGGAATGTTAAGTATTATATTTAAGAGGAACATGCAGTAGTTACATATATGTAAAAGAAATATGAAGTAGTATATTTAAGAGGAATATGAAGTAGTATATTTAAGAGGAATATGAAGTAGTATATTTAAGAGGAATATGAAGTAGTATATTTAAGAGAAATATGAAGTAGTATATTTAAGAGGAATATGCAGTAGTATATTTAAGAGGAATATGAAGTAGTATATTTAAGAGAAATATGAAGTAGTATATTTAAGAGGAATATGCAGTAGTATATTTAAGAGGAATATGCAGTAGTATATTTAAGAGGCATATGAAGTAGTAAATTTAATAGAAATAATAAGTAGTATATTAAAGAGGTACATGCAGTAGTATATTTAAGAGGAATATGAAGTATTATATTTAAGAGGAATATGGAGTATTATATTTAAGAGGAATATGCAGTAGTATATTTATGAGGAATATGAAGCATAATATTTAAGAGGAATATGAAGTAGTATATTTAAGGGGAATATGAAGTAGTATATTGAAGAGGACTATGAAGTAGTATATTTAAGAGGAATATGAAGTAGTATATTTAAGAGAAATATGAAGTAGTATATTTAAGAGGAATATGAAGTTGTATATTTAAGAGGAATATGAAGTATTATATTTAAAAGAATATGAAGCATTATATTTAAGAGGAATATGCAGTATTATATTTAAGAGGAATATTAACTATTATATTTAAGAGGAATATTAAGTATTATATTTAAGAGGAATATTAAGTATTATATTTAAGACGAATATGAAGTAGTATATTTAAAAGGAATATGCAGTAGTATATTTAAGAGGAATATGACGTCGTATATTTAAGAGGAATATAAAGTAGTATATTTAAGAGAAATATGAAGTAGATAATAAGAGGAATATGAAGTAGTATATTTGAGAGGAATATGAAGTAGTATATTTAAGAGAAATATGAAGTTGTATATTTAAGAGAAATATGAAGTAGTATATTTAAGAGGAATATGAAGTAGTATATATAAGAGGAATATGAAGTTGTATATTTAAGAGGAATATGCAGTAGTATATTTAAGAGGAATATTAAGTAGTATATTTAAGAGGAATATTAAGTAGTATATTTAAGAGGAATATGAAGTAGTATATTTAAGAGGAATATGCAGTAGTATCTTTAAGAGAAATATGAAGTAGTGTATTTAAGAGGAATATGAAGTAGTATATTGAAGAGAAATATGAAGTAGTATATTTAAGAGGAACATGCAGTAGTATATTTAAGAGGAATATGAAGTAGTATATTTAAGAGGAATATGAAGTAATATATTTTAGAGAAATATGCAGTAGTATATTTAAGAGAAATATGAAGTAGTATAGTTAAGAGGAATAAAAAGTAGTATATTTAAGAGGAATATGCAGTAGTATATTTAAGAAGAATAATATTTATAATATTTGAGAGGAATATTAAGTATTATATTTAAGAGGAATATGAAGTAGTATATTTAAGAGAATGTGAAGTAGTATATTTAAGAGGAATCTGCAGTATTATATTTAAGAGAAATTTGAAGTAGTATATTTAAGAGGAATATGCTGTAGTATATTTAAGAGGAATATGAAGTAGTATATTGAAGAGAAATATGAAGTAGTATATTTAAGAGGAATATGCAGTAGTATATTTAAGAGGAATATGCTGTAGTATATTTAAGAGGAATATGAAGTAGTATATTGAAGAGAAATATGAAGTAGTATATTTAAGAGGAATATGCAGTAGTATATTTAAGAGAAATATGAAGTAGTATATTTAAGAGGAATTTGAAGTAGCATATTGAAGGGAAATATGAAGTAGTATATTTAAGAGGAATATGCAGTAGTATATTTAAGAGAAATATGAAGTAGTATATTTAAGAGGAATATGAAGTAATATATTTAAGAGGAATATGCAGTAGTATATTTAAGAGGAATATGAAGTAGTATATTTAAGAGGAATATGAAGTAGTATATTTAAGAGGAATATGAAGTAGTATATTTAAGAGGAATATGAAGTAGCATATTGAAGGGAAATATGAAGTAGTATATTTAAGAGGAATATGCAGTAGTATATTTAAGAGAAATATGAAGTAGTATATTTAAGAGGAATATGAAGTAATATATTTAAGAGGAATATGCAGTAGTATATTTAAGAGGAATATGAAGTAGTATAGTTAAGAGGAATAAAAAGTAGTATATTTAAGAGGAATATGCAGTAGTATATTTAAGAAGAATAATATTTATTATATTTGAGAGGAATATTAAGTATTATATTTAAGAGGAATATGAAGTAGTATATTTAAGAGAATGTGAAGTAGTATATTTAAGAGGAATCTGCAGTATTATATTTAAGAGAAATTTGAAGTAGTATATTTAAGAGGAATATGCTGTAGTATATTTAAGAGGAATATGAAGTAGTATATTGAAGAGAAATATGAAGTAGTATATTTAAGAGGAATATGCAGTAGTATATTTTAGAGGAATATGCTGTAGTATATTTAAGAGGAATATGAAGTAGTATATTGAAGAGAAATATAAAGTAGTATATTTAAGAGGAATATGCAGTAGTATATTTAAGAGAAATATGAAGTAGTATATTTAAGAGGAATTTGAAGTAGCATATTGAAGGGAAATATGAAGTAGTATATTTAAGAGGAATATGCAGTAGTATATTTAAGAGAAATATGAAGTAGTATATTTAAGAGGAATATGAAGTAATATATTTAAGAGGAATATGCAGTAGTATATTTAAGAGGAATATGAAGTAGTATATTTAAGAGGAATATGAAGTAGTATATTTAAGAGGAATATGAAGTAGTATATTTAAGAGGAATATGACGTAGTATATTTGAGAGAAATATGAAGTAGTATATTTAAGAGAAATATGAAGTAGAATATTTAATAGGAATATGCAGTAGTATATTTAAGAGGAATATGAAGTAGTATATTTAAGAGGAATATGAAGTAGTATATTTAAGAGGAATATGCAGTAGTATTTTTTAGAGGAATCTTAAGTATTACATTTAAGATGAATATTAAGTATTATATTTAAGAGTAATAGGAAGTATTATATTTAAGAGGAATATGCAGTAGTATATTTAAGAAGAATATGAAGTAGTATATTTAAGAGAAATATGAAGTAGTATATTTAAGAGGAATATGCAGTAGTATATTTAAGAGGAATATGCAGTAGTACATTTAAGAGGAATATGAAGTAGTATATTTAAGAGGAATATGCAGTAGTATATTTAAGAGGAATATGAAGTAGTATATTTAAGATCAATATGAAGTAGTATATTTAAGAGGAATATGAAGTAGTATATTTAAGAGGAATATGAAGTAGTATATTTAAGAGAAATAATAAGTGGTATATTAAAGAGGAATATGCAGTAGTATATTTAAGGGGAATATGAAGTATTATATTTAAGAGGAATATGGAGTATTATATTTAAGAGGAATATGCAGTAGTATATTTATGAGGAATATGAAGTATTATATTTAAGAGAAAAATGAAGTAGTATATTTAAGAGAAATATGAAGTAGTATAGTTAAGAGGAATATGGAGTTGTATATTTAAGAGGAATATGAAGTATTATATTTAAGAGAATATGAAGTAGTATATTTAGGAGGAATATGAACTAGTATATTTAAGAGGAAAATGCAGTAGTATATATAAGAGGAATATGAAGTAGTATATTTAAGAGGAATATGAAGTAGTATATTTAAGAGGTATATGAAGTAATACATTTAAGAGGCATATGAAGTAGTATATTTAAGAGGAATATGCAGTAGTATATTCAAGAGGAATATGAAGTAGTATATGTAAGAGGAATAAGCAGTAGTACATTTCAGAGGAATATTAAGTATTATATTTTAGAGGAATGTTAAGTATTATATTTAAGAATAACATGCAGTAGTTACATATATGTAAAAGAAATATGAAGTAGTATATTTAAGACGAATATGAAGTAGTATATTTAAGAGGAATATGAAGTAGTATATTTAAGAGGAATATGAAGTAGTATATTTAAGAGAAATATGAAGTAGTATATTTAAGAGGAATATGCAGTAGTATATTTAAGAGGAATATGAAGTAGTATATTTAAGAGAAATATGAAGTAGTATATTTAAGAGGAATATGCATTAGTATATTTAAGAGGAATATGCAGTAGTATATTTAAGAGGCATATGAAGTAGTATATTTAATAGAAATAATAAGTAGTATATTAAAGAGGAACATGCAGTAGTATATTTAAGAGAAATATGAAGTATTATATTTAAGAGGAATATGCAGTATTATATTTAAGAGGAATATGCAGTAGTATATTTATGAGGAATATGAAGTATAATATTTAAGAGGAATATGAAGTAGTATATTTAAGGGGAATATGAAGTAGTATATTGAAGAGGACTATGAAATAGTATATTTAAGAGGAATATGAAGTAGTATATTTAAGAGAAATATGAAGTAGTATATTTAAGAGGAATATGAAGTTGTATATTTAAGAGGAATATGAAGTATTATATTTAAGAGAATATGAAGAATTATATTTAAGAGGAATATGCAGTATTATATTTAAGAGGAATATTAAGTATTATATTTAAGAGGAATATTAAGTATTATATTTAAGACGAATATGAAGTAGTATATTTAAGAGGAATATGCAGTAGTATATTTAAGAGGAATATGACGTCGTATATTTAAGAGGAATATGAAGAAGTATATTTAAGAGAAATTTGAAGTAGATAATAAGAGGAATATGAAGTAGTATATTTAAGAGGAATATGAAGTAGTATATTTAAGAGAAATATGAAGATGTATATTTAAGAGAAATATGAAGTAGTATATTTAAGAGGAATATGAAGTAGTATATATAAGAGGAATATGAAGTTGTATATTTAAGAGGAATATGCAGTAGTATATTTAAGAGGAATATTAAGTAGTATATTTAAGAGGAATATTAAGTAGTATATTTAAGAGGAATATGAAGTAGTATATTTAAGAGGAATATGCAGTAGTATATTTAAGAGAAATATGAAGTAGTGTATTTAAGAGGAATATGAAGTAGTATATTGAAGAGAAATATGAAGTAGTATATTTAAGAGGAATATGCAGTAGTATATTTAAGAGGAATATGAAGTAGTATATTTAAGAGGAATATGAAGTAATATATTTAAGAGAAATATGCAGTAGTATATTTAAGAGAAATATGAAGTAGTATAGTTAAGAGGAATAAAAAGTAGTATATTTAAGAGGAATATGCAGTAATATATTTAAGAAGAATATTATTTATTATATTTGAGAGGCATATTAAGTATTATATTTAAGAGAAATTTGAAGTAGTATATTTAAGAGGAATATGCTGTAGTATATTTAAGAGGAATATGAAGTAGTATATTGAAGAGAAATATGAAGTAGTATATTTAAGAGAAATATGCAGTAGTATATTTAAGAGAAATATGAAGTAGTATATTTAAGAGGAATTTGAAGTAGTATATTGAAGGGAAATATGAAGTAGTATATTTAAGAGGAATATGCAGTAGTATATTTAAGAGAAATATGAAGTAGTATATTTAAGAGGAATATGAAGTAATATATTTAAGAGGAATATGCAGTAGTATATTTAAGAGGAATATGAAGTAGTATATTTAAGAGGAATATGAAGTAGTATATTTAAGAGGAATATGAAGTAGTATATTTAAGAGGAATATGACGTAGTATATTTGAGAGAAATATGAAGTAGTATATTTAAGAGAAATATGAAGTAGAATATTAAATAGGAATATGCAGTAGTATATTTAAGAGGAATATGCAGTAGTATATTTTAGAGGAATCTTAAGTATTACATTTAAGATGAATATTAAGTATTATATTTAAGAGTAATATGAAGTATTATATTTAAGAGGAACATGAAGTAGTATATTTAAGAGGAATAAGCAGTAGTATATTTAAGAGGAATATGACGTTGTATATTTAAGAGGAATATGAACTAGTATATTCAAGAGAAATATGAAGAAGAATAATTAAGAGGAATATGCAGTAGTATATTTAAGAGGAATATGAAGTAGTATATTTAAGAGGAATATGAACTAGTATATTTAAGAGTCATATGAAGTAGTATATTTAAGAGGAATATGCAGTAGTATATTTAAGAGAAATATGAAGTAGTATATTTAAGAGGAATATGAAGTAATATATTTAAGAGGAATATGCAGTAGTATATTTAAGAGGAATATGAAGTAGTATATTTAAGAGGAATATGAAGTAGTATATTTAAGAGGAATATGAAGTAGTATATTTAAGAGGAATATGACGTAGTATATTTGAGAGAAATATGAAGTAGTATATTTAAGAGAAATATGAAGTAGAATATTTAATAGGAATATGCAGTAGTATATTTAAGAGGAATATGAAGTAGTATATTTAAGAGGAATATGAAGTAGTATATTTAAGAGGAATATGCAGTAGTATTTTTTAGAGGAATCTTAAGTATTACATTTAAGATGAATATTAAGTATTATATTTAAGAGTAATAGGAAGTATTATATTTAAGAGGAATATGCAGTAGTATATTTAAGAAGAATATGAAGTAGTATATTTAAGAGAAATATGAAGTAGTATATTTAAGAGGAATATGCAGTAGTATATTTAAGAGGAATATGCAGTAGTACATTTAAGAGGAATATGAAGTAGTATATTTAAGAGGAATATGCAGTAGTATATTTAAGAGGAATATGAAGTAGTATATTTAAGATCAATATGAAGTAGTATATTTAAGAGGAATATGAAGTAGTATATTTAAGAGGAATATGAAGTAGTATATTTAAGAGAAATAATAAGTGGTATATTAAAGAGGAATATGCAGTAGTATATTTAAGGGGAATATGAAGTATTATATTTAAGAGGAATATGGAGTATTATATTTAAGAGGAATATGCAGTAGTATATTTATGAGGAATATGAAGTATTATATTTAAGAGGAAAATGAAGTAGTATATTTAAGAGAAATATGAAGTAGTATAGTTAAGAGGAATATGGAGTTGTATATTTAAGAGGAATATGAAGTATTATATTTAAGAGAATATGAAGTAGTATATTTAGGAGGAATATGAACTAGTATATTTAAGAGGAAAATGCAGTAGTATATATAAGAGGAATATGAAGTAGTATATTTAAGAGGAATATGAAGTAGTATATTTAAGAGGTATATGAAGTAATACATTTAAGAGGCATATGAAGTAGTATATTTAAGAGGAATATGCAGTAGTATATTCAAGAGGAATATGAAGTAGTATATGTAAGAGGAATAAGCAGTAGTACATTTCAGAGGAATATTAAGTATTATATTTTAGAGGAATGTTAAGTATTATATTTAAGAATAACATGCAGTAGTTACATATATGTAAAAGAAATATGAAGTAGTATATTTAAGACGAATATGAAGTAGTATATTTAAGAGGAATATGAAGTAGTATATTTAAGAGGAATATGAAGTAGTATATTTAAGAGAAATATGAAGTAGTATATTTAAGAGGAATATGCAGTAGTATATTTAAGAGGAATATGAAGTAGTATATTTAAGAGAAATATGAAGTAGTATATTTAAGAGGAATATGCATTAGTATATTTAAGAGGAATATGCAGTAGTATATTTAAGAGGCATATGAAGTAGTATATTTAATAGAAATAATAAGTAGTATATTAAAGAGGAACATGCAGTAGTATATTTAAGAGAAATATGAAGTATTATATTTAAGAGGAATATGCAGTATTATATTTAAGAGGAATATGCAGTAGTATATTTATGAGGAATATGAAGTATAATATTTAAGAGGAATATGAAGTAGTATATTTAAGGGGAATATGAAGTAGTATATTGAAGAGGACTATGAAATAGTATATTTAAGAGGAATATGAAGTAGTATATTTAAGAGAAATATGAAGTAGTATATTTAAGAGGAATATGAAGTTGTATATTTAAGAGGAATATGAAGTATTATATTTAAGAGAATATGAAGAATTATATTTAAGAGGAATATGCAGTATTATATTTAAGAGGAATATTAAGTATTATATTTAAGAGGAATATTAAGTATTATATTTAAGACGAATATGAAGTAGTATATTTAAGAGGAATATGCAGTAGTATATTTAAGAGGAATATGACGTCGTATATTTAAGAGGAATATGAAGAAGTATATTTAAGAGAAATTTGAAGTAGATAATAAGAGGAATATGAAGTAGTATATTTAAGAGGAATATGAAGTAGTATATTTAAGAGAAATATGAAGATGTATATTTAAGAGAAATATGAAGTAGTATATTTAAGAGGAATATGAAGTAGTATATATAAGAGGAATATGAAGTTGTATATTTAAGAGGAATATGCAGTAGTATATTTAAGAGGAATATTAAGTAGTATATTTAAGAGGAATATTAAGTAGTATATTTAAGAGGAATATGAAGTAGTATATTTAAGAGGAATATGCAGTAGTATATTTAAGAGAAATATGAAGTAGTGTATTTAAGAGGAATATGAAGTAGTATATTGAAGAGAAATATGAAGTAGTATATTTAAGAGGAATATGCAGTAGTATATTTAAGAGGAATATGAAGTAGTATATTTAAGAGGAATATGAAGTAATATATTTAAGAGAAATATGCAGTAGTATATTTAAGAGAAATATGAAGTAGTATAGTTAAGAGGAATAAAAAGTAGTATATTTAAGAGGAATATGCAGTAATATATTTAAGAAGAATATTATTTATTATATTTGAGAGGCATATTAAGTATTATATTTAAGAGAAATTTGAAGTAGTATATTTAAGAGGAATATGCTGTAGTATATTTAAGAGGAATATGAAGTAGTATATTGAAGAGAAATATGAAGTAGTATATTTAAGAGAAATATGCAGTAGTATATTTAAGAGAAATATGAAGTAGTATATTTAAGAGGAATTTGAAGTAGTATATTGAAGGGAAATATGAAGTAGTATATTTAAGAGGAATATGCAGTAGTATATTTAAGAGAAATATGAAGTAGTATATTTAAGAGGAATATGAAGTAATATATTTAAGAGGAATATGCAGTAGTATATTTAAGAGGAATATGAAGTAGTATATTTAAGAGGAATATGAAGTAGTATATTTAAGAGGAATATGAAGTAGTATATTTAAGAGGAATATGACGTAGTATATTTGAGAGAAATATGAAGTAGTATATTTAAGAGAAATATGAAGTAGAATATTTAATAGGAATATGCAGTAGTATATTTAAGAGGAATATGCAGTAGTATATTTTAGAGGAATCTTAAGTATTACATTTAAGATGAATATTAAGTATTATATTTAAGAGTAATATGAAGTATTATATTTAAGAGGAACATGAAGTAGTATATTTAAGAGGAATAAGCAGTAGTATATTTAAGAGGAATATGACGTTGTATATTTAAGAGGAATATGAACTAGTATATTCAAGAGAAATATGAAGAAGAATAATTAAGAGGAATATGCAGTAGTATATTTAAGAGGAATATGAAGTAGTATATTTAAGAGGAATATGAACTAGTATATTTAAGAGTCATATGAAGTAGTATATTTAAGAGGAATATGCAGTAGTATATTTAAGAGAAATATGAAGTAGTATATTTAAGAGGAATATGAAGTAATATATTTAAGAGGAATATGCAGTAGTATATTTAAGAGGAATATGAAGTAGTATATTTAAGAGGAATATGAAGTAGTATATTTAAGAGGAATATGAAGTAGTATATTTAAGAGGAATATGACGTAGTATATTTGAGAGAAATATGAAGTAGTATATTTAAGAGAAATATGAAGTAGAATATTTAATAGGAATATGCAGTAGTATATTTAAGAGGAATATGAAGTAGTATATTTAAGAGGAATATGAAGTAGTATATTTAAGAGGAATATGCAGTAGTATTTTTTAGAGGAATCTTAAGTATTACATTTAAGATGAATATTAAGTATTATATTTAAGAGTAATAGGAAGTATTATATTTAAGAGGAATATGCAGTAGTATATTTAAGAAGAATATGAAGTAGTATATTTAAGAGAAATATGAAGTAGTATATTTAAGAGGAATATGCAGTAGTATATTTAAGAGGAATATGCAGTAGTACATTTAAGAGGAATATGAAGTAGTATATTTAAGAGGAATATGCAGTAGTATATTTAAGAGGAATATGAAGTAGTATATTTAAGATCAATATGAAGTAGTATATTTAAGAGGAATATGAAGTAGTATATTTAAGAGGAATATGAAGTAGTATATTTAAGAGAAATAATAAGTGGTATATTAAAGAGGAATATGCAGTAGTATATTTAAGGGGAATATGAAGTATTATATTTAAGAGGAATATGGAGTATTATATTTAAGAGGAATATGCAGTAGTATATTTATGAGGAATATGAAGTATTATAGTTAAGAGGAAAATGAAGTAGTATATTTAAGAGAAATATGAAGTAGTATAGTTAAGAGGAATATGGAGTTGTATATTTAAGAGGAATATGAAGTATTATATTTAAGAGAATATGAAGTAGTATATTTAGGAGGAATATGAACTAGTATATTTAAGAGGAAAATGCAGTAGTATATATAAGAGGAATATGAAGTAGTATATTTAAGAGGAATATGAAGTAGTATATTTAAGAGGTATATGAAGTAATACATTTAAGAGGCATATGAAGTAGTATATTTAAGAGGAATATGCAGTAGTATATTCAAGAGGAATATGAAGTAGTATATGTAAGAGGAATAAGCAGTAGTACATTTCAGAGGAATATTAAGTATTATATTTAAGAGGAATGTTAAGTATTATATTTAAGAATAACATGCAGTAGTTACATATATGTAAAAGAAATATGAAGTAGTATATTTAAGACGAATATGAAGTAGTATATTTAAGAGGAATATGAAGTAGTATATTTAAGAGGAATATGAAGAAGTATATTTAAGAGAAATATGAAGTAGTATATTTAAGAGGAATATGCAGTAGTATATTTAAGAGGAATATGAAGTAGTATATTTAAGAGAAATATGAAGTAGTATATTTAAGAGGAATATGCATTAGTATATTTAAGAGGAATATGCAGTAGTATATTTAAGAGGCATATGAAGTAGTATATTTAATAGAAATAATAAGTAGTGTATTAAAGAGGAACATGCAGTAGTATATTTAAGAGGAATATGAAGTATTATATTTAAGAGGAATATGAAGTATTATATTTAAGAGGAATATGCAGTAGTATATTTATGAGGAATATGAAGTATAATATTTAAGAGGAATATGAAGTAGTATATTTAAGGGGAATATGAAGTAGTATATTGAAGAGGACTATGAAATAGTATATTTAAGAGGAATATGAAGTAGTATATTTAAGAGAAATATGAAGTAGTATATTTAAGAGGAATATGAAGTTGTATATTTAAGAGGAATATGAAGTATTATATTTAAGAGAATATGAAGAATTATATTTAAGAGGAATATGCAGTATTATATTTAAGAGGAATATTAAGTATTATATTTAAGAGGAATATTAAGTATTATATTTAAGACGAATATGAAGTAGTATATTTAAGAGGAATATGCAGTAGTATATTTAAGAGGAATATGACGTCGTATATTTAAGAGGAATATGAAGAAGTATATTTAAGAGAAATATGAAGTATATAATAAGAGGAATATGAAGTAGTATATTTAAGAGGAATATGAAGTAGTATATTTAAGAGAAATATGAAGTTGTATATTTAAGAGAAATATGAAGTAGTATATTTAAGAGGAATATGAAGTAGTATAGATAAGAGGAATATGAAGTTGTATATTTAAGAGGAATATGCAGTAGTATATTTAAGAGGAATATTAAGTAGTATATTTAAGAGGAATATTAAGTAGTATATTTAAGAGGAATATGCAGTAGTATATTTAAGAGAAATATGAAGTAGTGTATTTAAGAGGAATATGAAGTAGTATATTGAAGAGAAATATGAAGTAGTATATTTAAGAGGAATATGCAGTAGTATATTTAAGAGGAATATGAAATAGTATATTTAAGAGGAATATGAAGTAATATATTTAAGAGAAATATGCAGTAGTATATTTAAGAGAAATATGAAGTAGTATAGTTAAGAGGAATAAAAAGTAGTATATTTAAGAGGAATATGCAGTAATATATTTAAGAAGAATATTATTTATTATATTTGAGAGGCATATTAAGTATTATATTTAAGAGGAATATGAAGTAGTATATTTAAGAGAATGTGAAGTAGTATATTTAAGAGGAATCTGCAGTATTATATTTAAGAGAAATTTGAAGTAGTATATGTAAGAGGAATATGCTGTAGTATATTTAAGAGGAATATGAAGTAGTATATTGAAGAGAAATATGAAGTAGTATATTTAAGAGGAATATGCAGTAGTATATTTAAGAGAAATATGAAGTAGTATATTTAAGAGGAATTTGAAGTAGTATATTGAAGGGAAATATGAAGTAGTATATTTAAGAGGAATATGCAGTAGTATATTTAAGAGAAATATGAAGTAGTATATTTAAGAGGAATATGAAGTAATATATTTAAGAGGAATATGCAGTAGTATATTTAAGAGGAATATGAAGTAGTATATTTAAGAGGAATATGAAGTAGTATATTTAAGAGGAATATGAAGTAGTATATTTAAGAGGAATATGACGTAGTATATTTGAGAGAAATATGAAGTAGTATATTTAAGAGAAATATGAAGTAGAATATTTAATAGGAATATGCAGTAGTATATTTAAGAGGAATATGCAGTAGTATATTTTAGAGGAATCTTAAGTATTACATTTAAGATGAATATTAAGTATTATATTTAAGAGTAATATGAAGTATTATATTTAAGAGGAACATGAAGTAGTATATTTAAGAGGAATAAGCAGTAGTATATTTAAGAGGAATATGACGTTGTATATTTAAGAGGAATATGAACTAGTATATTCAAGAGAAATATGAAGAAGAATAATTAAGAGGAATATGCAGTAGTATATTTAAGAGGAATATGAAGTAGTATATTTAAGAGGAATATGAACTAGTATATTTAAGAGGCATATGAAGTAGTATATTTAAGAGGAATATGCAGTAGTATATTTAAGAGGAATATGAAGTAGTATATGTAAGAGGAATATGCAGTAGTACATTTCAGAGGAATAGTAAGTATTATATTTAAGAGGAATGTTAAGTATTATATTTAAGAGGAACATTCAGTAGTTACATATATGTAAAAGAAATATGAAGTAGTATATTTAAGAGGAATATGAAGTAGTATATTTAAGAGAAATATGAAGTAGTATATTTAAGAGAAATATGAAGTAGTATATTTAAGAGGAATATGCAGTAGTATATTTAAGAAGAATATGAAGTAGTATATTTAAGAGAAATATAAAGTAGTATATTTAAGAGGAATATACAGTAGTATATTTAAGAGGAATATGCAGTAGTACATTTAAGAGGAATATGAAGTAGTATATTTAAGAGGAATATGCAGTAGTATATTTAAGAGGAATATGAAGTAGTATATTTAAGATCAATATGAAGTAGTATATTTAAGAGGAATATGAAGTAGTATATTTAAGAGGAATATGAAGTAGTATGTTTAAGTGTAATAATAAGTGGTATATTAAAGAGGAATATGCAGTAGTATATTTAAGAGGAATATGAAGTATTATATTTAAGAGGAATATGGAGTATTATATTTAAGAGGAATATGCAGTAGTATATTTATGAGGAATATGAAGTATTATATTTAAGAGGAAAATGAAGTAGTATATTTAAGAGAAATATGAAGTTGTATATTTAAGAAAAATATGAAGTAGTATATTTAAGAGGAATATGAAGTAGTATAGATAAGAGGAATATGAAGTTGTATATTTAAGAGGAATATGCAGTAGTATATTTAAGAGGAATATTAAGTAGTATATTTAAGAGGAATATTAAGTAGTATATTTAAGAGGAATATGCAGTAGTATATTTAAGAGAAATATGAAGTAGTGTATTTAAGAGGAATATGAAGTAGTATATTGAAGAGAAATATGAAGTAGTATATTTAAGAGGAATATGCAGTAGTATATTTAAGAGGAATATGAAATAGTATATTTAAGAGGAATATGAAGTAATATATTTAAGAGAAATATGCAGTAGTATATTTAAGAGAAATATGAAGTAGTATAGTTAAGAGGAATAAAAAGTAGTATATTTAAGAGGAATATGCAGTAATATATTTAAGAAGAATATTATTTATTATATTTGAGAGGCATATTAAGTATTATATTTAAGAGGAATATGAAGTAGTATATTTAAGAGAATGTGAAGTAGTATATTTAAGAGGAATCTGCAGTATTATATTTAAGAGAAATTTGAAGTAGTATATGTAAGAGGAATATGCTGTAGTATATTTAAGAGGAATATGAAGTAGTATATTGAAGAGAAATATGAAGTAGTATATTTAAGAGGAATATGCAGTAGTATATTTAAGAGAAATATGAAGTAGTATATTTAAGAGGAATTTGAAGTAGTATATTGAAGGGAAATATGAAGTAGTATATTTAAGAGGAATATGCAGTAGTATATTTAAGAGAAATATGAAGTAGTATATTTAAGAGGAATATGAAGTAATATATTTAAGAGGAATATGCAGTAGTATATTTAAGAGGAATATGAAGTAGTATATTTAAGAGGAATATGAAGTAGTATATTTAAGAGGAATATGAAGTAGTATATTTAAGAGGAATATGACGTAGTATATTTGAGAGAAATATGAAGTAGTATATTTAAGAGAAATATGAAGTAGAATATTTAATAGGAATATGCAGTAGTATATTTAAGAGGAATATGCAGTAGTATATTTTAGAGGAATCTTAAGTATTACATTTAAGATGAATATTAAGTATTATATTTAAGAGTAATATGAAGTATTATATTTAAGAGGAACATGAAGTTGTATATTTAAGAGGAATAAGCAGTAGTATATTTAAGAGGAATATGACGTTGTATATTTAAGAGGAATATGAACTAGTATATTCAAGAGAAATATGAAGAAGAATAATTAAGAGGAATATGCAGTAGTATATTTAAGAGGAATATGAAGTAGTATATTTAAGAGGAATATGAACTAGTATATTTAAGAGGCATATGAAGTAGTATATTTAAGAGGAATATGCAGTAGTATATTTAAGAGGAATATGAAGTAGTATATGTAAGAGGAATATGCAGTAGTACATTTCAGAGGAATAGTAAGTATTATATTTAAGAGGAATGTTAAGTATTATATTTAAGAGGAACATTCAGTAGTTACATATATGTAAAAGAAATATGAAGTAGTATATTTAAGAGGAATATGAAGTAGTATATTTAAGAGAAATATGAAGTAGTATATTTAAGAGAAATATGAAGTAGTATATTTAAGAGGAATATGCAGTAGTATATTTAAGAAGAATATGAAGTAGTATATTTAAGAGAAATATAAAGTAGTATATTTAAGAGGAATATACAGTAGTATATTTAAGAGGAATATGCAGTAGTACATTTAAGAGGAATATGAAGTAGTATATTTAAGAGGAATATGCAGTAGTATATTTAAGAGGAATATGAAGTAGTATATTTAAGATCAATATGAAGTAGTATATTTAAGAGGAATATGAAGTAGTATATTTAAGAGGAATATGAAGTAGTATGTTTAAGTGTAATAATAAGTGGTATATTAAAGAGGAATATGCAGTAGTATATTTAAGAGGAATATGAAGTATTATATTTAAGAGGAATATGGAGTATTATATTTAAGAGGAATATGCAGTAGTATATTTATGAGGAATATGAAGTATTATATTTAAGAGGAAAATGAAGTAGTATATTTAAGAGAAATATGAAGTAGTATAGTTAAGAGGAATATGGAGTTGTATATTTAAGAGGAATATGAAGTATTATATTTAAGAGAATATGAAGTAGTATATTTAGGAGGAATATGAACTAGTATATTTAAGAGGAAAATGCAGTAGTATATGTAAGAGGAATATGAAGTAGTATATTTAAGAGGAATATGAAGTAGTATATTTAAGAGGTATATGAAGTAATATATTTAAGAGGCATATGAAGTAGTATATTTAAGAGGAATATGCAGTAGTATATTTAAGAGGAATATGAAGAAGTATATGTAAGAGGAATATGCAGTAGTACATTTCAGAGGAATATTAAGTATTATATTTAAGAGGAATGTTAAGTATTATATTTAAGAGGAACATGCAGTAGTTACATATATGTAAAAGAAATATGAAGTAGTATATTTAAGAGGAATATGAAGTAGTATATTTAAGAGGAATATGAAGTAGTATATTTAAGAGGAATATGAAGTAGTATATTTAAGAGAAATATGAAGTAGTATATTTAAGAGGAATATGCAGTAGTATATTTAAGAGGAATATGAAGTAGTATATTTAAGAGAAATATGAAGTAGTATATTTAAGAGGAATATGCAGTAGTATATTTAAGGGGAATATGCAGTAGTATATTTAAGAGGCATATGAAGTAGTATATTTAATAGAAATAATAAGTAGTATATTAAAGAGGAACATGCAGTAGTATATTTAAGAGGAATATGAAGTATTATATTTAAGAGGAATATGGAGTATTATATTTAAGAGGAATATGCAGTAGTATATTTATGAGGAATATGAAGTATAATATTTAAGAGGAATATGAAGTAGTATATTAAAGGGGAATATGAAGTAGTATAGTTAAGAGGAATATGCAGTAGTATATTTAAGAGATATATGACGTTGTATATTTAAAAGGTATATAAAGTAGTATATTTAAGAGAAATATGAAGTAGAATATTTAAGAGGAATATGCAGTAGTATATTTAAGAGGAATATGAAGTAGTATATTTAAGAGGAATATGAACTAGTATATTTAAGAGGAAAATGCAGTAGTATATATAAGAGGAATATGAAGAAGTATATTTAAGAGGAATATGAAGTAGTATATTTAAGAGGTATATGAAGTAATATATTTAAGAGGCATATGAAGTAGTATATTTAAGAGGAATATGCAGTAGTATATTTAAGAGGAATATGAAGTAGTATATGTAAGAGGAATATGCAGTAGTACATTTCAGAGGAATATTAAGTATTATATTTAAGAGGAATGTTAAGTATTATATTTAAGAGGAACATGCAGTTGTTACATATATGTAAAATAAATATGAAGTAGTATATTTAAGAGGAATATGAAGTAGTATATTTAAGAGGAATATGAAGTAGTATATTTAAGAGGAATATGAAGTAGTATATTTAAGAGAAATATGAAGTAGTATATTTAAGAGGAATATGCAGTAGTATATTTAAGAGGAATATGAAGTAGTATATTTAAGAGAAATATGAAGTAGTATATTTAAGAGGAATATGCAGTAGTATATTTAAGAGGAATATGCAGTAGTATATTTAAGAGGCATATGAAGTAGTATATTTAATAGAAATAATAAGTAGTATATTAAAGAGGAACATGCAGTAGTATATTTAAGAGGAATATGAAGTATTATATTTAAGAGGAATATGGAGTATTATATTTAAGAGGAATATGCAGTAGTATATTTATGAGGAATATGAAGTATAATATTTAAGAGGAATATGAAGTAGTATATTTAAGGGGAATATCAAGTAGTATATTGAAGAGGACTATGAAGAAGTATATTTAAGAGGAATATGAAGTAGTATATTTAAGAGAAATATGAAGTAGTATATTTAAGAGGAATATGAAGTTGTATATTTAAGAGGAATATGAAGTATTATATTTAAGAGAATATAAAGAATTATATTTAAGAGGAATATGCAGTATTATATTTAAGACGAATATGAAGTAGTATATTTAAGAGGAATATGCAGTAGTATATTTAAGAGGAATATGACGTCGTATATTTAAGAGGAATATGAAGTAGTATATTTAAGAGAAATATGAAGTAGATAATAAGAGGAATATGAAGTAGTATATTTAAAAGGAATATGAAGTAGTATATTTAAGAGAAATATGAAGTTGTATATTTAAGAGAAATATGAAGTAGTATATTTAAGAGGAATATGAAGTAGTTTATATAAGAGGAATATGAAGTTGTATATTTAAAAGGAATATGCAGTAGTATATTTAAGAGGAATATTAAGTAGTATATTTAAGAGGAATATTAAGTAGTATATTTAAGAGGAATATGAAGTAGTATATTTAAGAGGAATATGCAGTAGTATATTTAAGAGAAATATGAAGTAGTGTATTTAAGAGGACTATGAAGTAGTATATTTAAGAGAAATATGAAGTAGTATATTTAAGAGGAATATGCAGTAGTATATTTAAGAGGAATATGAAGTAGTATATTTAAGAGGAATATGAAGTAATATATTTAAGAGAAATATGCAGTAGTATATTTAAGAGAAATATGAAGTAGTATAGTTAAGAGGAATAAAAAGTAGTATATTTAAGAGGAATATGCAGTAGTATATTAAAGAAGAATATTATTTATTATTTTTGAGAGGAATATTAAGTATTATATTTAAGAGGAATATGAAGTAGTATATTTAGGAGAATGTGAAGTAGTATATTTAAGAGGAATCTGCAGTATTATATTTAAGAGAAATTTGAAGTAGTATATTTAAGAGGAATATGCTGTAGTATATTTAAGAGGAATATGAAGTAGTATATTGAAGAGGAATATGAAGTAGTATATTTAAGAGGAATATGAAGTAGTATATTTAAGAGGAATATGACGTAGTATATTTAAGAGAAATATGAAGTAGTATATTTAAGAGAAATATGAAGTAGAATATTTAATAGGAATATGCAGTAGTATATTTAAGAGGAATATGAAGTAGTATATTTAAGAGGAATATGAAGTAGTATATTTAAGAGGAATATGCAGTAGTATATTTTAGAGGAATCTTAAGTATGACATTTAATATGAATATTAAGTATTATATTTGAGAGTAATATGAAGTATTATATTTAAGAGGAACATGAAGTAGTATATTTAAGAGAAATATGAAGTAGAATATTTAAGAGGAATATGCAGTAGTATATTTAAGAGGAATATGCAGTAGTATATTTAAGAGGAATATTAAGTAGTATATTTAAGAGGAATATTAAGTAGTATATTTAAGTGGAATATGAAGTAGTATATTTAAGAGGAATATGCAGTAGTATATTTAAGAGAAATATGAAGTAGTGTATTTAAGAGGAATATGAAGTAGTATATTGAAGAGAAATATGAAGTAGTATATTTAAGAGGAATATGCAGTAGTATATTTAAGAGGAATATGAAGTAGTATATTGAAGAGGATTATGAAGTAGTATATTTAAGAGGAATATGAAGTAGTATATTTAAGAGGAATATGACGTAGTATATTTGAGAGAAATATGAAGTCGTATATTTAAGAGAAATATGAAGTAGAATATTTAATAGGAATATGCAGTAGTATATTTAAGAGGAATATGAAGTAGTATATTTAAGAGAAATTTGAAGTAGTATATTTAAGAGGAATATGCTGTAGTATATTTAAGAGGAATATGAAGTAGTATATTGAAGAGGAATATGAAGTAGTATATTTAAGAGGAATATGCTGTAGTATATTTAAGAGGAATATGAAGTAGTATATTGAAGAGGAATATGAAGTAGTATATTTAAGAGGAATATGAAGTAGTATATTTAAGAGGAATATGACGTAGTATATTTGAGAGAAATATGAAGTAGTATATTTAAGAGAAATATGAAGTAGAATATTTAATAGGAATATGCAGTAGTATATTTAAGAGGAATATGAAGTAGTATATTTAAGAGGAATATGAAGTAGTATATTTAAGAGGAATATGCAGTAGTATATTTTAGAGGAATCTTAAGTATGACATTTAAGATGAATATTAAGTATTATATTTAAGAGTAATATGAAGTATTATATTTAAGAGGAACATAAAGTAGTATATTTAAGAGAAATATGAAGTAGAATATTTAAGAGGAATATGCAGTAGTATATTTAAGAGGAATATGAAGTAGTATATTTAAGAGGAATATGAACTAGTATATTTAAGAGGAATATGACGTCGTATATTTAAGAGGAATATGAAGTAGTATATTTAAGAGAAATATGAAGTAGATAATAAGAGGAATATGAAGTAGTATATTTAAGAGGAATATGAAGTAGTATATTTAAGAGAAATATGAAGTTGTATATTTAAGAGAAATATGAAGTAGTATATTTAAGAGGAATATGAAGTAGTATATATAAGAGGAATATGAAGTTGTATATTTAAGAGGAATATGCAGTAGTATATTTAAGAGGAATATTAAGTAGTATATTTAAGAGGAATATTAAGTAGTATATTTAAGAGGAATATGAAGTAGTATATTTAAGAGGAATATGAAGTAATATATTTAAGAGAAATATGCAGTAGTATATTTAAGAGAAATATGAAGTAGTATAATTAAGAGAAATAAAAAGTAGTATATTTAAGAGGAATATGCAGTAGTATATTTAAGAATAATATTATTTATTATATTTGAGAGGAATATTAAGTATTATATTTAAGAGGAATATGAAGTAGTATATTTAAGAGAATGTGAAGTAGTATATTTAAGAGGAATCTGCAGTATTATATTTAAGAGAAATTTGAAGTAGTATATTTAAGAGGAATATGCTGTAGTATATTTAAGAGGAATATGAAGAAGTATATTGAAGAGAAATATGGAGTAATATATTTAAGAGGAATATGTAGTAGTATATTTAAGAGAAATATGAAGTAGTATATTTAAGAGCAATTTGAAGTAGTATATTGAAGGGAAATATGAAGTAGTATATTTAAGAGGAATATGCAGTAGTATATTTAAGAGAAATATGAAGTAGTATATTTAAGAGGAATATGAAGTAATATATTTAAGAGGAATATGCAGTAGTATATTTAAGAGGAATATGAAGTAGTATATTTAAGAGGAATATGAAGTAGTATATTTAAGAGGAATATGAAGTAGTATATTTAAGAGGAATATGACGTAGTATATTTGAGAGAAATATGAAGTAGTATATTTAAGAGAAATATGAAGTAGAATATTTAATAGGAATATGCAGTAGTATATTTAAGAGGAATATGAAGTAGTATATTTAAGAGGAATATGAAGTAGTATATTTAAGAGGAATATGCAGTAGTATATTTTAGAGGAATCTTCAGTATTACATTTAAGATGAATATTAAGTATTATATTTAAGAGTAATATGAAGTATTATATTTAAGAGAAATATGCAGTAGTATATTTAAGAAGAATATGAAGTAGTATATTTAAGAGAAATATGAAGTAGTATATTTAAGAGGAATATGCAGTAGTATATTTAAGAGGAATATGAAGTAGTATATTTAAGATCAATATGAAGTAGTATATTTAAGAGGAATATGAAGTAGTATATTTAAGAGGAATATGAAGTAGTAAATTTAAGAGAAATAATAAGTGGTATATTAAAGAGGAATATGCAGTAGTATATTTAAGAGGAATATGAAGTATTATATTTATGAGGAATATGGAGTATTATATTTAAGAGGAATATGCAGTAGTATATTTATGAGGAATATGAAGTATTAAATTTAAGAGGAAAATGAAGTAGTATATTTAAGAGAAATATGAAGTAGTATAGTTAAGAGGAATATGCAGTAGTATATTTAAGAGGAATATGACGTTGTATATTTAAGAGGAATATGAAGTAGTATATTTAAGAGAAATATGAAGTAGAATATTTAAGAGGAATATGCAGTAGTATATTTAAGAGGAATATTAAGTAGTATATTTAAGAGGAATATGAACTAGTATATTTAAAAGGAAAATGCAGTAGTATATATAAGAGGAATATGAAGTAATATATTTAAGAGGCATATGAAGTAGTATATTTAAGAGGAATATGCAGTAGTATATTTAAGAGGAATATGAAGTAGTATATGTAAGAGGAATATGCAGTAGTACATTTCAGAGGAATATTAAGTATTATATTTAAGAGGAATGTTAAGTATTATATATAAGAGGAACATGCAGTAGTTACATATATGTAAAAGAAATATGAAGTAGTATATTTAAGAGGAATATGAAGTAGTATATTTAAGAGGAATATGAAGTAGTATATTTAAGAGGAATATGAAGTAGTATATTAAGAGAAATATGAAGTAGTATATTTAAGAGGAATATGCAGTAGTATATTTAAGAGGCATATGAAGTAAAATATTTAATAGAAATAATAAGTAGTATATTAAAGAGGAACATGCAGTAGTATATTTAAGAGAAATATGAAGTATTATATTTAAGAGGAATATGGAGTATTATATTTAAGAGGAATATGCAGTAGTATATTTATGAGGAATATGAAGTATAATATTTAAGTGGAATATGAATTAGTATATTTAAGGGGAATATGAAGTAGTATATTGAAGAGGACTATGAAGTAGTATATTTAAGAGGAATTTGAAGTAGTATATTTAAGAGAAATATGAAGTAGTATATTTAAGAGGAATATGAAGTTGTATATTTAAGAGGAATATGAAGTATTATATTTAAGAGAATATGAAGAATTATATTTAAGAGTAATATGCAGTATTATATTTAAGAGGAATATTAAGTATTATATTTAAGAGGAATATTAAGTATTATATTTAAGACGAATATGAAGTAGTATATTTAAGAGGAATATGCAGTAGTATATTTAAGAGGAATATGACGTCGTATATTTAAGAGGAATATGAAGTAGTATATTTAAGAGAAATATGAAGTAGTATATATAAGAGGAATATGCAGTAGTATATTTAAGAGGAATATGAAGTAGTATATTTAAGAGAAATATGAAGTAATATATTTAAAAGGAATATGCAGTAGTATATTAAAGAGGAATATGCAGTAGTATATTTAAGAGGCATATGAAGTAGTATATTTAATAGAAATAATAAGTAGTATATTAAAGAGGAACATGCAGTAGTATATTTAAGAGGAATATGAAGTATTATATTTAAGAGGAATATGGAGTATTATATTTAAGAGGAATATGCAGTAGTATATTTATGAGGAATATGAAGTATAATATTTAAGAGGAATATGAAGTAGTATATTTAAGGGGAATATGAAGTAGTATAGTTAAGAGGAATATGCAGTAGTATATTTAAGAGGAATATGACGTTGTATATTTAAGAGGAATATGAAGTAGTATATTTAAGAGAAATATGAAGTAGAATATTTAAGAGGAATATGCAGTAGTATATTTAAGAGGAATATGAAGTAGTATATTTAAGAGGAATATGAACTAGTATATTTAAGAGGAAAATGCAGTAGTATATATAAGAGGAATATGAAGTAGTATATTTAAGAGGAATATGAAGTAGTATATTTAAGAGGTATATGAAGTAATATATTTAAGAGGCATATGAAGTAGTATATTTAAGAGGAATATGCAGTAGTATATTTAAGAGGAATATGAAGTAGTATATGTAAGAGGAATATGCAGTAGTACATTTCAGAGTAATATTAAGTATTATATTTAAGAGGAATGTTAAGTATTATATTTAAGAGGAACATGCAGTAGTTACATATATGTAAAAGAAATATGAAGTAGTATATTTAAGAGGAATATGAAGTAGTATATTTAAGAGGAATATGAAGTAGTATATTTAAGAGGAATATGAAGTAGTATATTAAGAGAAATATGAAGTAGTATATTTAAGAGGAATATGCAGTAGTATATTTAAGAGGAATATGAAGTAGTATATATAAGAGAAATATGAAGTAGTTTATTTAAGAGGAATATGCAGTAGTATATTTAAGAGGAATATGCAGTAGTATATTTAAGAGGCATATGAAGTAGTATATTTAATAGAAATAATAAGTAGTATATTAAAGAGGAACATGCAGTAGTATATTTAAGAGGAATATGAAGTATTATATTTAAGAGGAATATGGAGTATTATATTTAAGAGGAATATGCAGTAGTATATTTATGAGGAATATGAAGTATAATATTTAAGTGGAATATGAATTAGTATATTTAAGGGGAATATGAAGTAGTATATTGAAGAGGACTATGAAGTAGTATATTTAAGAGGAATTTGAAGTAGTATATTTAAGAGAAATATGAAGTAGTATATTTAAGAGGAATATGAAGTTGTATATTTAAGAGGAATATGAAGTATTATATTTAAGAGAATATGAAGAATTATATTTAAGAGGAATATGCAGTATTATATTTAAGAGGAATATTAAGTATTATATTTAAGAGGAATATTAAGTATTATATTTAAGACGAATATAAAGTAGTATATTTAAGAGGAATATGCAGTAGAATATTTAAGAGGAATATGACGTCGTATATTTAAGAGGAATATGAAGTAGTATATTTAAGAGAAATATGAAGTAGATAATAAGATGAATATGAAGTAGTATATTTAAGAGGAATATGAAGTAGTATATTTAAGAGAAATATGAAGTTGTCTATTTAAGTGAAATATGAAGTAGTATATTTAAGAGGAATATGAAGTAGTATATATAAGAGGAATATGAAGTTGTATATTTAAGAGGAATATGCAGTAGTATATTTATGAGGAATATGACGTATTATATTTAAGAGGAAAATGAAGTAGTATATTTAAGAGAAATATGAAGTAGTATAGTTAAGAGGAATATGGAGTTGTATATTTAAGAGGAATATGAAGTATTATATTTAAGAGAATATGAAGTAGTATATTTAGGAGAAATATGCAGTATTATATTTAAGAGGAATATTAAGAATTATATTTAAGAGGAATATTAAGTATTATATTTTAGAGGAATATGAAGTAGTATATTTAAGAGAAATATGAAGTAGTATATTTAAGAGGAATATGAAGTAGTATATTTAAGAGGAATATGAAGTAGTACATTTAAGAGGAATATGAAGTAGTATATTTGAGAGAAATATGAAGTAGTATATTTAAGAGAAATATGCAGAAGTATATTTAAGAGGAATAAGAAGTAGTATATATAAGAGGAATATGAACTTGTATATTTAAGAGGAATATGCAGTAGTATATTTAAGAGGAATATTAAGTAGTATATTTAAGAGGAATATTAAGTAGTATATTTAAGAGGAATATGAAGTAGTATATTTAAGAGGAATATGAAGTACTATATTTAAGAGGCATATGCAGAACTATATTTAAGAGGCATATGCAGTAGTATATTTAAGAGAAATATTAAGTATTATATATAAGAGGAATATTAAGTATTATATTTAAGAGGAATATGCAGTAGTTACATATATGTAAAAGAAATATGAAGTAGTATATTTAAGAGGAATATGAAGTAGTATATTTAAGAGGAATATTAAGTAGTATATTTAAGAGGAATATGAAGTAGTATAATTAAGAGGAATATGAAGTAGTATATTTAAGAGGAATATGCAGTAGTATATTTAAGAGGAATATGAAGTAGTATATTTAAGAGGAATATGCAGTAGTATATTTAAGAGGAATATGCAGTAGTATATTTAAGAGGAATATGAAGTAGTATATTTAAGAGGAATATGCAATAGTATATTTAAGAGGAATATGAGGTAGTATATTTAAGATCAATATGAAGTAGTATACATAAGAGGAATATGAAGTATTATATTTAAGAGGAATATGAAGTAGTATATTTAATAGAAATAATAAGTAGTATATTAAAGAGGAATATGCAGTAGTATATTTAAGAGGAATATTAAGTATTATATTAAAGAGGAATATTAAGTATTATATTTAAGAGGAATATGTAGCAGTTACATATATGTAAAAGAAATATGAAGTAGTATATTTAAGAGGAAAATGAAGTAGTATATTTAAGAGGAATATGAAGTAGTATATTTAAGAGGAATATGAAGTAGTATATTTAAGAGGAATATGAAGTAGTATATTTAAGAGGAATATGAAGCAGTATATTTAAGAGGAATATGAAGTAGAATAGTTAAGAGGAATATGGAGTTGTATATTTAAGAGGAATATTAAGTATTATATTTAAGAGGAATATGCAGTAGTTACATATATGTAAAAGAAATATGAAGTAGTATATTTAAGAGGAATATGAAGTAGTATATTTAAGAGGAATATGAAGTAGTATATTTAAGAGGAATATGAAGTAGTATAATTAAGAGGAATATGAAGTAGTATATTTAAGAGGAATATGCAGTAGTATATTTAAGAGGAATATGAAGTAGTATATTTAAGAGAAATATGAAGTAGTATATTTAAGAGGAATATGCAGTAGTATATTTAAGAGGAATATGCAGTAGTATATTTAAGAGGAATATGAAGTAGTATATTTAAGAGGAATATGCAATAGTATATTTAAGAGGAATATGAGGTAGTATATTTAAGATCAATATGAAGTAGTATACATAAGAGGAATATGAAGTATTATATTTAAGAGGAATATGAAGTAGTATATTTAATAGAAATAATAAGTAGTATATTAAAGAGGAATATGCAGTAGTATATTTAAGAGGAATATTAAGTATTATATTAAAGAGGAATATAAAGTATTATATTTAAGAGGAATATGTAGCAGTTACATATATGTAAAAGAAATATGAAGTAGTATATTTAAGAGGAATATGCAGTCGTATATTTAAGAGGAATATGAAATTTTATATTTAAGGGGAATATGGAGTATTATATTTAAGAGGAATATGCAGTAGTATATTTATGAGGAATATGAAGTATTATATTTAAGAGGAAAATGAAGTAGTATATTTAAGAGAAATATTAAGTAGAATAGTTAAGAGGAATATGGAGTTGTATATTTAAGAGGAATATTAAGTATTATATTTAAGAGGAATATGCAGTAGTTACATATATGTAAAAGAAATATGAAGTAGTATATTTAAGAGGAATATGAAGTAGTATATTTAAGAGGAATATGAAGTAGTATATTTAAGAGGAATATGAAGTAGTATAATTAAGAGGAATATGAAGTAGTATATTTAAGAGGAATATGCAGTAGTATATTTAAGAGGAATATGAAGTAGTATATTTAAGAGAAATATGAAGTAGTATATTTAAGAGGAATATGCAGTAGTATATTTAAGAGGAATATGCAGTAGTATTAAGAGGAATATGAAGTAGTATATTTAAGAGGAATATGCAATAGTATATTTAAGAGGAATATGAGGTAGTATATTTAAGATCAATATGAAGTAGTATACATAAGAGGAATATGAAGTTGTATATTTAAGAGAAATATGAAGTTGTATATTTAAGAGAAATATGAAGTAGTATATTTAAGAGGAATATGAAGTAGTATATATAAGAGGAATATGAAGTTGTATATTTAAGAGGAATATGCAGTAGTATATTTAAGAGGAATATTAAGTAGTATATTTAAGAGGAATATTAAGTAGTATATTTAAGAGGAATATGAAGTAGTATATTTAAGAGGAATATGAAGTAATATATTTAAGAGAAATATGCAGTAGTATATTTAAGAGAAATATGAAGTAGTATAATTAAGAGGAATAAAAAGTAGTATATTTAAGAGGAATATGCAGTAGTATATTTAAGAATAATATTATTTATTATATTTGAGAGGAATATTAAGTAAGTTATATTTAAGAGGAATATGAAGTAGTATATTTAAGAGAATGTGAAGTAGTATATTTAAGAGGAATCTGCAGTATTATATTTAAGAGAAATTTGAAGTAGTATATTTAAGAGGAATATGCTGTAGTATATTTAAGAGGAATATGAAGTAGTATATTGAAGAGAAATATGGAGTAATATATTTAAGAGGAATATGTAGTAGTATATTTAAGAGAAATATGAAGTAGTATATTTAAGAGCAATTTGAAGTAGTATATTGAAGGGAAATATGAAATAGTATATTTAAGAGGAATATGCAGTAGTATATTTAAGAGAAATATGAAGTAGTATATTTAAGAGGAATATGAAGTAATATATTTAAGAGGAATATGCAGTAGTATATTTAAGAGGAATATGAAGTAGTATATTTAAGAGGAATATGAAGTATTATATTTAAGAGAAATATGCAGTAGTATATTTAAGGGGAATATGAAGTAGTATAGTTAAGAGGAATTTGAAGTAGTATATTGAAGGGAAATATGAAGTAGTATATTTAAGAGGAATATGAAGTAATATATTTAAGAGGAATATGCAGTAGTATATTTAAGAGGAATATGCAGTAGTATATTTAAGAGGAATATGAAGTAGTATAATTAAGAGGAATATGACGTAGTATATTTGAGAGAAATATGAAGTAGTATATTTAAGAGAAATATGAAGTAGAATATTTAAAAGGAATATGCAGTAGTATATTTTAGAGGAATCTTCAGTATTACATTTAAGATGAATATTAAGTATTATATTTAAGAGTAATATGAAGTATTATATTTAAGAGAAATATGCAGTAGTATATTTAAGAAGAATATGAAGTAGTATATTTAAGAGAAATATGAAGTAGTATATTTAAGAGGAATATGCAGTAGTATATTTAAGAGGAATATGAAGTAGTATATTTAAGATCAATATGAAGTAGTATATTTAAGAGGAATATGAAGTAGTATATTTAAGAGGAATATGAAGTAGTAAATTTAAGAGAAATAATAAGTGGTATATTAAAGAGGAATATGCAGTAGTATATTTAAGAGGAATATGAAGTATTATATTTATGAGGAATATGGAGTATTATATTTAAGAGGAATATGCAGTAGTATATTTATGAGGAATATGAAGTATTAAATTTAAGAGGAAAATGAAGTAGTATATTTAAGAGAAATATGAAGTAGTATAGTTAAGAGGAATATGGAGTTGTATATTTAAGAGGAATATGAAGTATTATATTTAAGAGAATATGAAGTAGTATATTTAGGAGGAATATGAACTAGTATATTTAAGAGGAAAATGCAGTAGTATATATAAGAGGAATATGAAGTAGTATATTTAAGAGGAATATGAAGTAGTATATTTAAGAGGTATATGAACTAATATATTTAAGAGGCATATGAAGTAGTATATTTAAAAGGAATATGCAGTAGTATATTTAAGAGGAATATGAAGTAGTATATGTAAGAGGAATATGCAGTAGTACATTTCAGAGGAATATTAAGTATTATATTTAAGAGGAATGTTAAGTATTATATTTAAGAGGAACATGCAGTAGTTACATATATGTAAAAGAAATATGAAGTAGTATATTTAAGAGGAATATGAAGTAGTATATTTAAGAGGAATATGAAGTAGTATATTTAAGAGGAATATGAAGTAGTATATTTAAGAGAAATATGAAGTAGTATATATAAGAGGAATATGCAGTAGTATATTTAAGAGGAATATGAAGTAGTATATTTAAGAGAAATATGAAGTAATATATTTAAGAGGAATATGCAGTAGTATATTTAAGAGGAATATGCAGTAGTATATTTAAGAGGCATATGAAGTAGTATATTTAATAGAAATAATAAGTAGTATATTAAAGAGGAACATGCAGTAGTATATTTAAGAGGAATATGAAGTATTATATTTAAGAGGACTATGGAGTATTATATTTAAGAGGAATATGCAGTAGTATATTTATGAGGAATATGAAGTATAATATTTAAGAGGAATATGAAGTAGTATATTTAAGGGGAATATGAAGTAGTATAGTTAAGAGGAATATGCAGTAGTATATTTAAGAGGAATATGACGTTGTATATTTAAGAGGAATATGAAGTAGTATATTTAAGAGAAATATGAAGTAGAATATTTAAGAGGAATATGCAGTAGTATATTTAAGAGGAATATTAAGTAGTATATTTAAGAGGAATATGAACTAGTATATTTAAGAGGAAAATGCAGTAGTATATATAAGAGGAATATGAAGTAATATATTTAAGAGGCATATGAAGTAGTATATTTAAGAGGAATATGCAGTAGTATATTTAAGAGGAATATGAAGTAGTATATGTAAGAGGAATATGCAGTAGTACATTTCAGAGGAATATTAAGTATTATATTTAAGAGGAATGTTAAGTATTATATTTAAGAGGAACATGCAGTAGTTACATATATGTAAAAGAAATATGAAGTAGTATATTTAAGAGGAATATGAAGTAGTATATTTAAGAGGAATATGAAGTAGTATATTTAAGAGGAATATGAAGTAGTATATTAAGAGAAATATGAAGTAGTATATTTAAGAGGAATATGCAGTAGTATATTTAAGAGGCATATGAAGTAAAATATTTAATAGAAATAATAAGTAGTATATTAAAGAGGAACATGCAGTAGTATATTTAAGAGAAATATGAAGTATTATATTTAAGAGGAATATGGAGTATTATATTTAAGAGGAATATGCAGTAATATATTTATGAGGAATATGAAGTATAATATTTAAGTGGAATATGAATTAGTATATTTAAGGGGAATATGAAGTAGTATATTGAAGAGGACTATGAAGTAGTATATTTAAGAGGAATTTGAAGTAGTATATTTAAGAGAAATATGAAGTAGTATATTTAAGAGGAATATGAAGTTGTATATTTAAGAGGAATATGAAGTATTATATTTAAGAGAATATGAAGAATTATATTTAAGAGTAATATGCAGTATTATATTTAAGAGGAATATTAAGTATTATATTTAAGAGGAATATTAAGTATTATATTTAAGACGAATATGAAGTAGTATATTTAAGAGGAATATGCAGTAGTATATTTAAGAGGAATATGACGTCGTATATTTAAGAGGAATATGAAGTAGTATATTTAAGAGAAATATGAAGTAGTATATATAAGAGGAATATGCAGTAGTATATTTAAGAGGAATATGAAGTAGTATATTTAAGAGAAATATGAAGTAATATATTTAAAAGGAATATGCAGTAGTATATTAAAGAGGAATATGCAGTAGTATATTTAAGAGGCATATGAAGTAGTATATTTAATAGAAATAATAAGTAGTATATTAAAGAGGAACATGCAGTAGTATATTTAAGAGGAATATGAAGTATTATATTTAAGAGGAATATGGAGTATTATATTTAAGAGGAATATGCAGTAGTATATTTATGAGGAATATGAAGTATAATATTTAAGAGGAATATGAAGTAGTATATTTAAGGGGAATATGAAGTAGTATAGTTAAGAGGAATATGCAGTAGTATATTTAAGAGGAATATGACGTTGTATATTTAAGAGGAATATGAAGTAGTATATTTAAGAGAAATATGAAGTAGAATATTTAAGAGGAATATGCAGTAGTATATTTAAGAGGAATATGAAGTAGTATATTTAAGAGGAATATGAACTAGTATATTTAAGAGGAAAATGCAGTAGTATATATAAGAGGAATATGAAGTAGTATATTTAAGAGGAATATGAAGTAGTATATTTAAGAGGTATATGAAGTAATATATTTAAGGGGAATATGAAGTAGTATATTTAAGAGGAATATGCAGTAGTATATTTAAGAGGAATATGAAGTAGTATATGTAAGAGGAATATGCAGTAGTACATTTCAGAGTAATATTAAGTATTATATTTAAGAGGAATGTTAAGTATTATATTTAAGAGGAACATGCAGTAGTTACATATATGTAAAAGAAATATGAAGTAGTATATTTAAGAGGAATATGAAGTAGTATATTTAAGAGGAATATGAAGTAGTATATTAAGAGAAATATGAAGTAGTATATTTAAGAGGAATATGCAGTAGTATATTTAAGAGGAATATGAAGTAGTATATATAAGAGAAATATGAAGTAGTATATTTAAGAGGAATATGCAGTAGTATATTTAAGAGGAATATGCAGTAGTATATTTAAGAGGCATATGAAGTAGTATATTTAATAGAAATAATAAGTAGTATATTAAAGAGGAACATGCAGTAGTATATTTAAGAGGAATATGAAGTATTATATTTAAGAGGAATATGGAGTATTATATTTAAGAGGAATATGCAGTAGTATATTTATGAGGAATATGAAGTATAATATTTAAGTGGAATATGAATTAGTATATTTAAGGGGAATATGAAGTAGTATATTGAAGAGGACTATGAAGTAGTATATTTAAGAGGAATTTGAAGTAGTATATTTAAGAGAAATATGAAGTAGTATATTTAAGAGGAATATGAAGTTGTATATTTAAGAGGAATATGAAGTATTATATTTAAGAGAATATGAAGAATTATATTTAAGAGGAATATGCAGTATTATATTTAAGAGGAATATTAAGTAGTATATTTAAGAGGAATATGAAGTATTATATTTAAGAGAAATATGCAGTAGTATATTTAAGGGGAATATGAAGTAGTATAGTTAAGAGGAATTTGAAGTAGTATATTGAAGGGAAATATGAAGTAGTATATTTAAGAGGAATATGAAGTAATATATTTAAGAGGAATATGCAGTAGTATATTTAAGAGGAATATGCAGTAGTATATTTAAGAGGAATATGAAGTAGTATAATTAAGAGGAATATGACGTAGTATATTTGAGAGAAATATGAAGTAGTATATTTAAGAGAAATATGAAGTAGAATATTTAAAAGGAATATGCAGTAGTATATTTTAGAGGAATCTTCAGTATTACATTTAAGATGAATATTAAGTATTATATTTAAGAGTAATATGAAGTATTATATTTAAGAGAAATATGCAGTAGCATATTTAAGAAGAATATGAAGTAGTATATTTAAGAGAAATATGAAGTAGTATATTTAAGAGGAATATGCAGTAGTATATTTAAGAGGAATATGAAGTAGTATATTTAAGATCAATATGAAGTAGTATATTTAAGAGGAATATGAAGTAGTATATTTAAGAGGAATATGAAGTAGTAAATTTAAGAGAAATAATAAGTGGTATATTAAAGAGGAATATGCAGTAGTATATTTAAGAGGAATATGAAGTATTATATTTATGAGGAATATGGAGTATTATATTTAAGAGGAATATGCAGTAGTATATTTATGAGGAATATGAAGTATTAAATTTAAGAGGAAAATGAAGTAGTATATTTAAGAGAAATATGAAGTAGTATAGTTAAGAGGAATATGGAGTTGTATATTTAAGAGGAATATGAAGTATTATATTTAAGAGAATATGAAGTAGTATATTTAGGAGGAATATGAACTAGTATATTTAAGAGGAAAATGCAGTAGTATATATAAGAGGAATAGGAAGTAGTATATTTAAGAGGAATATGAAGTAGTATATTTAAGAGGTATATGAACTAATATATTTAAGAGGCATATGAAGTAGTATATTTAAAAGGAATATGCAGTAGTATATTTAAGAGGAATATGAAGTAGTATATGTAAGAGGAATATGCAGTAGTACATTTCAGAGGAATATTAAGTATTATATTTAAGAGGAATGTTAAGTATTATATTTAAGAGGAACATGCAGTAGTTACATATATGTAAAAGAAATATGAAGTAGTATATTTAAGAGGAATATGAAGTAGTATATTTAAGAGGAATATGAAGTAGTATATTTAAGAGGAATATGAAGTAGTATATTTAAGAGAAATATGAAGTAGTATATATAAGAGGAATATGCAGTAGTATATTTAAGAGGAATATGAAGTAGTATATTTAAGAGAAATATGAAGTAATATATTTAAGAGGAATATGCAGTAGTATATTTAAGAGGAATATGCAGTAGTATATTTAAGAGGCATATGAAGTAGTATATTTAATAGAAATAATAAGTAGTATATTAAAGAGGAACATGCAGTAGTATATTTAAGAGGAATATGAAGTATTATATTTAAGAGGACTATGGAGTATTATATTTAAGAGGAATATGCAGTAGTATATTTATGAGGAATATGAAGTATAATATTTAAGAGGAATATGAAGTAGTATATTTAAGGGGAATATGAAGTAGTATAGTTAAGAGGAATATGCAGTAGTATATTTAAGAGGAATATGACGTTGTATATTTAAGAGGAATATGAAGTAGTATATTTAAGAGAAATATGAAGTAGAATATTTAAGAGGAATATGCAGTAGTATATTTAAGAGGAATATTAAGTAGTATATTTAAGAGGAATATGAACTAGTATATTTAAGAGGAAAATGCAGTAGTATATATAAGAGGAATATGAAGTAATATATTTAAGAGGCATATGAAGTAGTATATTTAAGAGGAATATGCAGTAGTATATTTAAGAGGAATATGAAGTAGTATATGTAAGAGGAATATGCAGTAGTACATTTCAGAGGAATATTAAGTATTATATTTAAGAGGAATGTTAAGTATTATATTTAAGAGGAACATGCAGTAGTTACATATATGTAAAAGAAATATGAAGTAGTATATTTAAGAGGAATATGAAGTAGTATATTTAAGAGGAATATGAAGTAGTATATTTAAGAGGAATATGAAGTAGTATATTAAGAGAAATATGAAGTAGTATATTTAAGAGGAATATGCAGTAGTATATTTAAGAGGCATATGAAGTAAAATATTTAATAGAAATAATAAGTAGTATATTAAAGAGGAACATGCAGTAGTATATTTAAGAGAAATATGAAGTATTATATTTAAGAGGAATATGGAGTATTATATTTAAGAGGAATATGCAGTAATATATTTATGAGGAATATGAAGTATAATATTTAAGTGGAATATGAATTAGTATATTTAAGGGGAATATGAAGTAGTATATTGAAGAGGACTATGAAGTAGTATATTTAAGAGGAATTTGAAGTAGTATATTTAAGAGAAATATGAAGTAGTATATTTAAAAGGAATATGAAGTTGTATATTTAAGAGGAATATGAAGTATTATATTTAAGAGAATATGAAGAATTATATTTAAGAGTAATATGCAGTATTATATTTAAGAGGAATATTAAGTATTATATTTAAGAGGAATATTAAGTATTATATTTAAGACGAATATGAAGTAGTATATTTAAGAGGAATATGCAGTAGTATATTTAAGAGGAATATGACGTCGTATATTTAAGAGGAATATGAAGTAGTATATTTAAGAGAAATATGAAGTAGTATATATAAGAGGAATATGCAGTAGTATATTTAAGAGGAATATGAAGTAGTATATTTAAGAGAAATATGAAGTAATATATTTAAAAGGAATATGCAGTAGTATATTAAAGAGGAATATGCAGTAGTATATTTAAGAGGCATATGAAGTAGTATATTTAATAGAAATAATAAGTAGTATATTAAAGAGGAACATGCAGTAGTATATTTAAGAGGAATATGAAGTATTATATTTAAGAGGAATATGGAGTATTATATTTAAGAGGAATATGCAGTAGTATATTTATGAGGAATATGAAGTATAATATTTAAGAGGAATATGAAGTAGTATATTTAAGGGGAATATGAAGTAGTATAGTTAAGAGGAATATGCAGTAGTATATTTAAGAGGAATATGACGTTGTATATTTAAGAGGAATATGAAGTAGTATATTTAAGAGAAATATGAAGTAGAATATTTAAGAGGAATATGCAGTAGTATATTTAAGAGGAATATGAAGTAGTATATTTAAGAGGAATATGAACTAGTATATTTAAGAGGAAAATGCAGTAGTATATATAAGAGGAATATGAAGTAGTATATTTAAGAGGAATATGAAGTAGTATATTTAAGAGGTATATGAAGTAATATATTTAAGGGGAATATGAAGTAGTATATTTAAGAGGAATATGCAGTAGTATATTTAAGAGGAATATGAAGTAGTATATGTAAGAGGAATATGCAGTAGTACATTTCAGAGTAATATTAAGTATTATATTTAAGAGGAATGTTAAGTATTATATTTAAGAGGAACATGCAGTAGTTACATATATGTAAAAGAAATATGAAGTAGTATATTTAAGAGGAATATGAAGTAGTATATTTAAGAGGAATATGAAGTAGTATATTAAGAGAAATATGAAGTAGTATATTTAAGAGGAATATGCAGTAGTATATTTAAGAGGAATATGAAGTAGTATATATAAGAGAAATATGAAGTAGTATATTTAAGAGGAATATGCAGTAGTATATTTAAGAGGAATATGCAGTAGTATATTTAAGAGGCATATGAAGTAGTATATTTAATAGAAATAATAAGTAGTATATTAAAGAGGAACATGCAGTAGTATATTTAAGAGGAATATGAAGTATTATATTTAAGAGGAATATGGAGTATTATATTTAAGAGGAATATGCAGTAGTATATTTATGAGGAATATGAAGTATAATATTTAAGTGGAATATGAATTAGTATATTTAAGGGGAATATGAAGTAGTATATTGAAGAGGACTATGAAGTAGTATATTTAAGAGGAATTTGAAGTAGTATATTTAAGAGAAATATGAAGTAGTATATTTAAGAGGAATATGAAGTTGTATATTTAAGAGGAATATGAAGTATTATATTTAAGAGAATATGAAGAATTATATTTAAGAGGAATATGCAGTATTATATTTAAGAGGAATATTAAGTATTATATACGTATTTAAGAGGAATATTAAGTATTATATTTAAGACGAATATAAAGTAGTATATTTAAGAGGAATATGCAGTAGAATATTTAAGAGGAATATGACGTCGTATATTTAAGAGGAATATGAAGTAGTATATTTAAGAGAAATATGAAGTAGATAATAAGATGAATATGAAGTAGTATATTTAAGAGGAATATGAAGTAGTATATTTAAGAGAAATATGAAGTTGTCTATTTAAGTGAAATATGAAGTAGTATATTTAAGAGGAATATGAAGTAGTATATATAAGAGGAATATGAAGTTGTATATTTAAGAGGAATATGCAGTAGTATATTTATGAGGAATATGACGTATTATATTTTAAGAGGAAAATGAAGTAGTATATTTAAGAGAAATATGAAGTATTATATTTAAGAGGAATATAAATAGTATATTTAATAGAAATAATAAGTAGTATATTAAAGAGGAATATGCAGTAGTATATTTAAGAGGAATATTAAGTATTATATTTAAGAGGAATATTAAGTATTATATTTTAGAGGAATATGAAGTAGTATATTTAAGAGAAATATGAAGTAGTATATTTAAGAGGAATATGAAGTAGTATATTTAAGAGGAATATGAAGTAGTACATTTAAGAGGAATATGAAGTAGTATATTTGAGAGAAATATGAAGTAGTATATTTAAGAGAAATATGCAGAAGTATATTTAAGAGGAATAAGAAGTAGTATATATAAGAGGAATATGAACTTGTATATTTAAGAGGAATATGCAGTAGTATATTTAAGAGGAATATTAAGTAGTATATTTAAGAGGAATATTAAGTAGTATATTTAAGAGGAATATGAAGTAGTATATTTAAGAGGAATATGAAGTACTATATTTAAGAGGCATATGCAGAACTATATTTAAGAGGCATATGCAGTAGTATATTTAAGAGAAATATTAAGTATTATATATAAGAGGAATATTAAGTATTATATTTAAGAGGAATATGCAGTAGTTACATATATGTAAAAGAAATATGAAGTAGTATATTTAAGAGGAATATGAAGTAGTATATTTAAGAGGAATATTAAGTAGTATATTTAAGAGGAATATGAAGTAGTATAATTAAGAGGAATATGAAGTAGTATATTTAAGAGGAATATGCAGTAGTATATTTAAGAGGAATATGAAGTAGTATATTTAAGAGGAATATGCAGTAGTATATTTAAGAGGAATATGCAGTAGTATATTTAAGAGGAATATGAAGTAGTATATTTAAGAGGAATATGCAATAGTATATTAAAGAGGAATATGAGGTAGTATATTTAAGATCAATATGAAGTAGTATACATAAGAGGAATATGAAGTATTATATTTAAGAGGAATATGAAGTAGTATATTTAATAGAAATAATAAGTAGTATATTAAAGAGGAATATGCAGTAGTATATTTAAGAGGAATATCAAGTATTATATTAAAGAGGAATATTAAGTATTATATTTAAGAGGAATATGTAGCAGTTACATATATGTAAAAGAAATATGAAGTAGTATATTTAAGAGGAAAATGAAGTAGTATATTTAAGAGGAATATGAAGTAGTATATTTAAGAGGAATATGAAGTAGTATATTTAAGAGGAATATGAAGTAGTATATTTAAGAGGAATATGAAGCAGTATATTTAAGAGGAATATGAAGTAGAATAGTTAAGAGGAATATGGAGTTGTATATTTAAGAGGAATATTAAGTATTATATTTAAGAGGAATATGCAGTAGTTACATATATGTAAAAGAAATATGAAGTAGTATATTTAAGAGGAATATGAAGTAGTATATTTAAGAGGAATATGAAGTAGTATATTTAAGAGGAATATGAAGTAGTATATTTAAGAGGAATATGCAGTAGTATATTTAAGAGGAATATGCAGTAGTATATTTAAGAGGAATATGAAGTAGTATATTTAAGAGGAATATGCAATAGTATATTTAAGAGGAATATGAGGTAGTATATTTAAGATCAATATGAAGTAGTATACATAAGAGGAATATGAAGTATTATATTTAAGAGGAATATGAAGTAGTATATTTAATAGAAATAATAAGTAGTATATTAAAGAGGAATATGCAGTAGTATATTTAAGAGGAATATTAAGTATTATATTAAAGAGGAATATTAAGTATTATATTTAAGAGGAATATGTAGCAGTTACATATATGTAAAAGATATATGAAGTAGTATATTTAAGAGGAATATGCAGTCGTATATTTAAGAGGAATATGAAATTTTATATTTAAGAGGAATATGGAGTATTATATTTAAGAGGAATATGCAGTAGTATATTTATGAGGAATATGAAGTATTATATTTAAGAGGAAAATGAAGTAGTATATTTAAGAGAAATATGAAGTAGAATAGTTAAGAGGAATATGGAGTTGTATATTTAAGAGGAATATTAAGTATTATATTTAAGAGGAATATGCAGTAGTTACATATATGTAAAAGAAATATGAAGTAGTATATTTAAGAGGAATATGAAGTAGTATATTTAAGAGGAATATGAAGTAGTATATTTAAGAGGAATATGAAGTAGTATAATTAAGAGGAATATGAAGTAGTATATTTAAGAGGAATATGCAGTAGTATATTTAAGAGGAATATGAAGTAGTATATTTAAGAGAAATATGAAGTAGTATATTTAAGAGGAATATGCAGTAGTATATTTAAGAGGAATATGCAGTAGTATATTTAAGAGGAATATGAAGTAGTATATTTAAGAGGAATATGCAATAGTATATTTAAGAGGAATATGAGGTAGTATATTTAAGATCAATATGAAGTAGTATACATAAGAGGAATATGAAGTATTATATTTAAGAGGAATATGAAGTAGTATATTTAATAGAAATAATAAGTAGTATATTAAAGAGGAATATGCAGTAGTATATTTAAGAGGAATATTAAGTATTATATTAAAGAGGAATATTAAGTATTATATTTAAGAGGAATATGTAGCAGTTACATATATGAAAAAGAAATATGAAGTAGTATATTTAAGAGGAAAATGAAGTAGTATATTTAAGAGGAATATGAAGTAGTATATTTAAGAGGAATATGAAGTAGTACATTTAAGAGGAATATGAAGTAGTATATTTAAGAGGAATATGAAGCAGTATATTTAAGAGGAATATGAAGTAGTATATTTAAGAGGAATATGCAGTAGTATATTTAAGAGGAATATGAGGTACTATATTTAAGATCAATATGAAGTAGTATACTTAAGAGGAATATGAAGTAGTATATTTAAGAGGAATATGAAGTAGTATATTTAATAGAAATAATAAGTAGTATATTAAAGAGGAATATGCAGTAGTATATTTAAGAGGAATATAAAGTATTATATTTAAGAGGAATATTAAGTATTATATTTAAGAGGAATATGCAGTAGTTACATATATGTAAAAGAAATATGAAGTAGTATATTTAAGAGGAATATGAAGTAATATATTTAAGAGGAATATGAAGTAGTATATATAAGAGGAATATGAAGTAGTATATTTAAGAGGAATATGAAGTAGTATATTTAAGAGGAATATGAAGTAGTATATTTAAGAGGAATATGCAGTAGTATATTTAAGAGGAATATGCAGTAGTGCATTTAAGAGGAATATGAAGTAGTATATTTTAGAGGAATATGCAGTCGTATATTTAAGAGGAATATGAAGTAGTATATTTAAGATCAATATGAATTAGTATATTTAAGAGGAATATAAAGTAGTATATTTAAGAGGAATGTGAAGTAGTATATTTAAGAGAAATAATAAGTAGTATATTAAAGAGGAATATGCAGTAGTATATTTAAGAGGAATATGAAATTTTATATTTAAGAGGAATATGGAGTATTATATTTAAGAGGAATATGCAGTAGTATATTTATGAGGAATATGAAGTATTATATTTAAGAGGAAAATGAAGTAGTATATTTAAGAGAAATATGAAGTAGAATAGTTAAGAGGAATATGGAGTTGTATATTTAAGAGGAATATGAAGTATTATATTTAAGAGAATATGAAGTAGTTTATTTAGGAGGAATATGCAGTATTATATTTAAGAGGAATAATAAGTATTATATTTAAGAGGAATATTAAGTATTATATTTTAGAGGAATATGAAGTAGTATATTTAAGAGGAATATGAAGTAGTATATTTAAGAGGAATATGAAGTAGTATATTTAAGAGGAATATGAAGTAGTATATTTAAGAGAAATATGAAGTAGTATATTTAAGAGAAATATGCAGTAGTATATTTAAGAGAAATATTAAGTATTATATTTAAGAGGAATATTAAGTATTATATTTAAGAGGAATATGCAGTAGTTACATATTTGTAAAAGAAATATGAAGTAGTATATTTAAGAGGAATATGAAGTAGTATATTTAAGAGGAATATGAAGTAGTGTATTTAAGAGGAATATGAAGTAGTATAATTAAGAGGAATATGAAGTAGTATATTTAAGAGGAATATGCAGTAGTATATTTAAGAGGAATATGAAGTAGTATATTTAAGAGAAATATGAAGTAGTATATTTAAGAGGAATATGCAGTAGTATATTTAAGAGGAATATGCAGTAGTATATTTAAGAGGAATATGAAGTAGTATATTTAAGAGGAATATGCAATAGTATATTTAAGAGGAATATGAGGTAGTATATTTAAGATCAATATGAAGTAGTATACATAAGAGGAATATGAAGTATTATATTTAAGAGGAATATGAAGTAGTATATTTAATAGAAATAATAAGTAGTATATTAAAAAGGAATATGCAGTAGTATATTTAAGAGGAATATTAAGTATTATATTAAAGAGGAATATTAAGTATTATATTTAAGAGGAATATGTAGCAGTTACATATATGTAAAAGAAATATGAAGTAGTATATTTAAGAGGAAAATGAAGTAGTATATTTAAGAGGAATATGAAGTAGTATATTTAAGAGGAATATGAAGTAGTATATTTAAGAGGAATATGAAGTAGTATATTTAAGAGGAATATGAAGCAGTATATTTAAGAGGAATATGAAGTAGTATATTTAAGAGGAATATGCAGTAGTATATTTAAGAGGAATATGAGGTAGTATATTTAAGATCAATATGAAGTAGTATACTTAAGAGGAATATGAAGTAGTATATTTAAGAGGAATATGAAGTAGTATATTTAATAGAAATAATAAGTAGTATATTAAAGAGGAATATGCAGTAGTATATTTAAGAGGAATATAAAGTATTATATTTAAGAGGAATATTAAGTATTATATTTAAGAGGAATATGCAGTAGTTACATATATGTAAAAGAAATATGAAGTAGTATATATAAGAGGAATATGAAGTAGTATATTTAAGAGGAATATGAAGTAGTATATTTAAGAGGAATATGAAGTAGTATATTTAAGAGGAATATGCAGTAGTATATTTAAGAGGAATATGCAGTAGTGCATTTAAGAGGAATATGAAGTAGTATATTTTAGAGGAATATGCAGTCGTATATTTAAGAGGAATATGAAGTAGTATATTTAAGATCAATATGAATTAGTATATTTAAGAGGAATATAAAGTAGTATATTTAAGAGGAATGTGAAGTAGTATATTTAAGAGAAATAATAAGTAGTATATTAAAGAGGAATATGCAGTAGTATATTTAAGAGGAATATGAAATTTTATATTTAAGAGGAATATGGAGTATTATATTTAAGAGGAATATGCAGTAGTATATTTATGAGGAATATGAAGTATTATATTTAAGAGGAAAATGAAGTAGTATATTTAAGAGAAATATGAAGTAGAATAGTTAAGAGGAATATGGAGTTGTATATTTAAGAGGAATATGAAGTATTATATTTAAGAGAATATGAAGTAGTTTATTTAGGAGGAATATGCAGTATTATATTTAAGAGGAATAATAAGTATTATATTTAAGAGGAATATTAAGTATTATATTTTAGAGGAATATGAAGTAGTATATTTAAGAGGAATATGAAGTAGTATATTTAAGAGGAATATGAAGTAGTATATTTAAGAGGAATATGAAGTAGTATATTTAAGAGAAATATGAAGTAGTATATTTAAGAGAAATATGCAGAAGTATATTTAAGAGGAATATGAAGTAGTATATATAAGAGGAATATGAAGTTGTATATTTAGGAGGAATATGCAGTAGTATATTTAAGAGGAATATTAAGTAGTATATTTAAGAGGAATATTAAGTAGTATATTTAAGAGAAATATGAAGTAGTATATTTAAGAGGAACATGAAGTACTATATTTAAGAGGCATATGCAGTAGTATATTTAAGAGGTATATGAAGTATTATATTTAATAGGAATATGCAGTAGTTACATATATGTAAAAGAAATATGAAGTAGTATATTTAAGAGGAATATGAAGTAGTATATTTAAGAGGAATATGAAGTAGTATATTTAAGAGGTATATGAAGTAGTATATTTAAGAGGAATGTGCAGTAGTATATTTAAGAGGAATATGAAGTAGCATATTTAAGTGGAATATGCAGTAGTATATTTATAAGGAATGTGAGGTAGTATATTTAAGATCAATATGAAGTAGTATACTTAAGAGGAATATGAAGTAGTATATTTAAGAGGAATATGAAGTAGTATATTTAATAGAAATAATAAGTAGTATATTAAAGAGGCATATGCAGTAGTATATTTAAGAGGAATATGAAGTATTATATTTAAGAGGAATATGGAGTAATATATTTAAGAGGAATATGCAGTAGTATATTTATGAGGAATATGAAGTATAATATTTAAGAGGAATATGAAGTAGTATATTTAAGAGGAATATGAAGTAGTATATTTAGGAGGACTATGAAGTAGTATATTTAGGAGGAATATGAAGTAGTATATTTAAGACAAATATGAAGTAGTATATTTAAGAGGAATATAAAGTTGTATATTTAAGAGGAATATGAAGTATTATATTTAAGAGAATATGAAGAAGTATATTTAAGAGGAATATGAAGTATTATATTTAAGAGGAATACTAAGTATTATATTTAAGAGGAATATTAAGTATTATATTTAAGAGGAATATGAAGTAGTATATTTAGAGAAATATGAAGTAGATAATAAGAGGAATATGCAGTAGTATATTTAAGAGGAATATGAAGTAGTATATTTAAGAGGAATATGAAGTAGTATATTTATGAGGAAAATGCAGTAGTATATTTAAGAGCAATATGAAGTAGTATATTTAAGAGGAATATGCAGTGGTATTGCTCAATACATTTAAGAGGAATATGCAGTAGTATATTTAAGAGGAATATAAAGTAGTATTTTTAAGAGGAATATGCAGTTGTATATTTAAGAGGAATATGAAGTAGTATATTTAAGAGGAATATGAAGTAGTATAATTAAGAGGAATATGCAGTAGTATATTTAAGAGGAATATGAAGTATTATATTTAAGAGGCATATGCAGTAGTATAATTAAGAGGTATATGAAGTAGTATATTTAAGAGGCATATGAAGTAGTATATTTAAGAGAAATATGCATTAGTATATTTAAGAGGAATATGAAGTAGTATATGTAAGAGGAATATGCAGTAGTACATTTCAAAGGAATATGCAGTAGTATATTTAAGAGGAATATGCAGTAGGATATTTGAGAGGAATATGAAGTAGTATATTTAAGAGGAATATGAAGTTGCATATTTAAGAGGAATATGCAGTAGTATATTTAAGAGAAATATTAAGTATTATATTTAAGAGGAATATTAAGTATTATATTTAAGAGGAATATGCAGTAGTTACATATATGTAAAAGAAATATGAAGTAGTATATTTAAGAGGAATATGAAGTAGTATATTTAAGAGGAATATGAAGTAGTATATTTAAGAGGAATATGAAGTAGTATATTTAAGAGAAATATGAAGTAGTATATTTAAGAGGAATATGCAGTAGTATATTTAAGAGGAATATGCAGTAGTATATTTACGAGGCATATGAAGTAGTATATTTAATAGAAATAATAAGTAGTATATTAAAGAGGAATATGCAGTAGTATATTTAAGAGGAATATGAAGTTGTATATTTAAGAGGAATATGAAGTAGTATATTTAAGAGGAATATGAAGTACTATATTTAAGAGGCATATGCAGTAGTATATTTAAGAGGTATATGAAGTAGTATATTTAAGAGGCATATGAAGTAGTATATTTAAGAGGAATATGCATTAGTATATTTAAGAGGAATATGAAGTAGTATATGTAAGAGGAATATGCAGTAGTACATTTCAGAGGAATATGCAGTAGTATATTTAAGAGGAATATGCAGTAGGATATTTAAGAGGAATATAAAGTAGTATATTTAAGAGGAATATGAAGTTGTATATTTAAGAGGAATATGCAGTAGTATATTTAAGAGGCATATGCAGTAGTATAATTAAGAGGTATATGAAGTAGTATATTTAAGAGGCATATGAAGTAGTATATTTAAGAGAAATATGCATTAGTATATTTAAGAGGAATATGAAGTAGTATATGTAAGAGGAATATGCAGTAGAACAATTCAAAGGAATATGCAGTAGTATATTTAAGAGGAATATGCAGTAGGATATTTGAGAGGAATATGAAGTAGTATATTTAAGAGGAATATGAAGTTGCATATTTAAGAGGAATATGCAGTAGTATATTTAAGAGAAATATTAAGTATTATATTTAAGAGGAATATTAAGTATTATATTTAAGAGGAATATGCAGTAGTTACATATATGTAAAAGAAATATGAAGTAGTATATTTAAGAGGAATATGAAGTAGTATATTTAAGAGGAATATGAAGTAGTATATTTAAGAGGAATATGAAGTAGTATATTTAAGAGAAATATGAAGTAGTATATTTAAGAGGAATATGCAGTAGTATATTTAAGAGGAATATGCAGTAGTATATTTACGAGGCATATGAAGTAGTATATTTAATAGAAATAATAAGTAGTATATTAAAGAGGAATATGCAGTAGTATATTTAAGAGGAATATGAAGTATTATATTTAAGAGGAATATGGAGTATTATATTTAAGAGGAATATGCAGTAGTATATTTATGAGGAATATGAAGTATAATATTTAAGAGGAATATGAAGTAGTATATTTAAGGGGAATATGAAGTAGTATATTTAATAGGACTATGAAGTAGTATATTTAAGAGGAATATGAAGTAGTATATTTAAGAGAAATATGAAGTAGTATATTTAAGAGGAATATGAAGTTGTATATTTAAGAGGAATATGAAGTATTATATTTAAGAGAATATGAAGAATTATATTTAAGAGGAATATGCAGTATTATATTTAAGAGGAATATTAAGTATTATATTTAAGAGGAATATTAAGTATTATATTTAAGAGGAATATGAATTAGTATATTTAAGAGAAATATGAAGTAGTATATTTAAGAGAAATATGCAGAAGTATATTTAAGAGGAATATGAATTAGTATATATAAGAGGAATATGAAGTTGTATATTTAAGAGGAATATGACGTAGTATATTTAAGAGGAATATGAAGTAGTATATTTAAGAGAAATATGAAGTAGATAATAAGAGGAATATGAAGTAGTATATTTAAAAGGAATATGAAGTAGTATATTTAAGAGAAATATGAAGTAGTATATTTAAGAGAAATATGCAGAAGTATATTTAAGAGGAATATGAATTAGTATATATAAGAGGAATATGAAGTTGTATATTTAAGAGGAATATGCAGTAGTATATTTAAGAGTAATATTAAGTAGTATATTTAAGAGGAATATTAAGTAGTATATTTAAGAGGAATATGAAGTAGTATATTTAAGAGGAATATGAAGTACTATATTTAAGAGGCATATGCAGTAGTATATTTAAGAGGTATATGAAGTAGTATATTTAAGAGGCATATGAAGTAGTATATTTAAGAGGAATATGCATTAGTATATTTAAGAGGAATATGAAGTAGTATATGTAAGAGGAATATGCAGTAGTACATTTCAGAGGAATATGCTGTAGTATATTTAAGAGGAATATGCAGTAGGATATTTAAGAGGAATATGAAGTAGTATATTTAAGAGGAATATGAAGTTGTATATTTAAGAGGAATATGCAGTAGTATATTTAAGAGAAATATTAAGTATTATATTTAAGAGGAATATTAAGTATTATATTTAAGAGGAATATGCAGTAGTTACATATATGTAAAAGAAATATGAAGTAGTATATTTAAGAGGAATATGAAGTAGTATATTTAAGAGGAATATGAAGTAGTATATTTAAGAGGAATATGAAGTAGTATATTTAAGAGGAATATGAAGTAGTATATTTAAGAGGAATATGCAGTAGTATATTAAAGAGGAATATGAAGTAGTATATTTAAGAGAAATATGAAGTAGTATATTTAAGAGGAATATGCAGTAGTATATTTAAGAGGAATATGCAGTAGTATATTTAAGAGGAATATGAAGTAGTATATTTAAGAGGAATATGCAGTAGTATATTTAAGATCAATATGAAGTAGTATATTTAAGAGGAATATGAAGTTGTATATTTAAGAGGAATATGAAGTATTATATTTAAGAGAATATGAAGAAGTATATTTAAGAGGAATATGCAGTATTATATTTAAGAGGAATATTAAGTATTATATTTAAGAGGAATATTAAGTATTATATTTAAGAAGAATATGAAGTAGTATATTTAAGAGAAATATGAAGTAGATAATAAGAGGAATATGCAGTATTATATTTAAAAGGAATATGAAGTAGTATATTTAAGAGGAATATGAAGTAGTATATTTAAGAGGAATATGCAGTAGTATATTTATGAGGAATATGAAGTATAATATTTAAGAGGAATATGAAGTAGTATATTTAAGGGGAATATGAAGTAGTATATTTAAGAGGACTATGAAGTAGTATATTAAAGAGGAATATGAAGTAGTATATTTAAGAGAAATATGAAGTAGTATATTTAAGAGGAATATGAAGCTGTATATTTAAGAGGAATATGAAGTATTTTATTTAAGAGAATATGAAGAATTATATTTAAGAGGAATATACAGTATTATATTTAAGAGGAATATTAAGTATTATATTTAAGAGGAATATGAAGTAGTATATTTAAGAGAAATATGAAGTAGTATATTTAAGAGGAATATGAAGCTGTATATTTAAGAGGAATATGAAGTATTTTATTTAAGAGAATATGAAGAATTATATTTAAGAGGAATATACAGTATTATATTTAAGAGGAATAATAAGTATTATATTTAAGAGGAATATTAAGTATTATATTTAAGAGGAATATGAAGTAGTATATTTAAGAGGAATATGCAGTAGTATATTTAAGAGGAATATGACGTAGTATATTTAAGAGGAATATGAAGTAGTATATTTAAGAGAAATATGAAGTAGATAATAAGAGGAATATGAAGTAGTATATTTAAGAGGAATATGAAGTAGTATATTTAAGAGAAATATGAAGTAGTATATTTAAGAGAAATATGCTGAAGTATATTTAAGAGGAATATGAATTAGTATATATAAGAGGAATATGAAGTTGTATATTTAAGAGGAATATGCAGTAGTATATTTAAGAGGAATATTAAGTAGTATATTTAAGAGGAATATTAAGTAGTATATATAAGAGGAATATGAAGTAGTATATTTAAGAGGAATATGAAGTACTATATTTAAGAGGCATATGCAGTAGTATATTTTAAGAGGTATATGAAGTAGTATATTTAAGAGGCATATGAAGTAGTATATTTAAGAGGAAATATGCATTAGTATATTTAAGAGGAATATGAAGTAGTATATGTAAGAGGAATATGCAGTAGTACATTTCAGAGGAATATGCAGTAGTATATTTAAGAGGAATATGCAGTAGGATATTTAAGAGGAATATTAAGTATAATATTTAAGAGGAATATGAAGTTGTATATTTAAGAGGAATATGCAGTAGTATATTAAGAGAAATATTAAGTATTATATTTAAGAGGAATATTAAGTATTATATTTAAGAGGAATATGCAGTAGTTACATATATGTAAAAGAAATATGAAGTAGTATATTTAAGAGGAATATGAAGTAGTATATTTAAGAGGAATATGAAGTAGTATATTTAAGAGGAATATGAAGTAGTATATTTAAGAGGAACATGAAGTAGTATATTTAAGAGGAATATGCTAGTAGTATATTTAAGAGGAATATGAAGTAGTATATTTAAGAGAAATATGAAGTAGTATATTTAAGAGGAATATGCAGTAGCATATTTAAGAGGAATATGCAGTAGTATATTTAAGAGGAATATGAAGTAGTATATTTAAGAGGAATATGCAGTAGTATATTTAAGAGGAATATGAGGTAGTATATTTAAGATCAATATGAAGTAGTATATTTAAGAGGAATATGAAGTTGTATATTTAAGAGGAATATGAAGTATTATATTTAAGAGAATATGAAGAAGTATATTTAAGAGGAATATGCAGTATTATATTTAAGAGGAATATTAAGTATTATATTTAAGAGGAATATTAAGTATTATATTTAAGAGGAATATGAAGTAGTATATTTAAGAGAAATATGAAGTAGATAATAAGAGGAATGTGCAGTATTATATTTAAGAGGAATATGAAGTAGTATATTTAAGAGGAATATGAAGTAGTATATTTAAGAGAAAAATGCAGTAGTATATTCAAGGAGAATATGAAGTAGTATATTTAAGAGGAATATGCAGTAGTATTGCTCAATATATTTAAGAGGAATATGCAGTAGTATATTTAAGAGGAATATAAGTAGTATATTTAAGAGGAATATGCAGTTGTATATTTAAGAGAAATATGAAGTATAATATTTAAGAGGAATATGAAGTAGTATATTTAAGAGGAATATGAATTAGTATATTTAAGAGGAATATGAAGTAGTATATTTAAGAGGAATATGAAGTAGTATATTTAAGAGGAATATGCAGTAGTATATTTAAGAGGAATATGAATTAGTATATATAAGAGGAATATGAAGTTGTATATTTAAGAGGAATATGCAGTAGTATATTTAAGAGGCATATGAAGTAGTATATTTAAGAGGAATATGCATTAGTATATTTAAGAGGAATATGAAGTAGTATATGTAAGAGGAATATGCAGTAGTACATTTCAGAGGAATATGCAGTAGTATATTTAAGAGGAATATGCAGTAGGATATTTAAGAGGAATATGAAGTAGTATATTTAAAGAGGAATATGAAGTTGTATATTTAAGAGGAATATGCAGTAGTATATTTAAGAGAAATATTAAGTATTATATTTAAGAGGAATATTAAGTATTATATTTAAGAGGAATATGCAGTAGTTACATATATGTAAAAGAAATATGAAGTAGTATATTTAAGAGGAATATGAAGTAGTATATTTAAGAGGAATATGAAGTAGTATATTTAAGAGGAATATGAAGTAGTATATTTAAGAGAAATATGAAGTAGTATATTTAAGAGGAATATGCAGTAGTATATTTAAGAGGAATATGAAATAGTATATTTAAGAGAAATATGAAGTAGTATATTTAATAGAAATAATAAGTAGTATATTAAAGAGGAATATGCAGTAGTATATTTAAGAGGAATATGAAGTATTATATTTAAGAGGAATATGGAGTATTATATTTAAGAGGAATATGCAGTAGTATATTTATGAGGAATATGAAGTATAATATTTAAGAGGAATATGAAGTAGTATAGTTAAGGGGAATATGAAGTAGTATATTTAAGAGGACTATGAAGTAGTATATTTAAGAGGAATATGAAGTAGTATATTTAAGAGAAATATGACGTAGTATATTTAAGAGGAATATGAAGCTGTATATTTAAGAGGAATATGAAGTATTTTATTTAAGAGAATATGAAGAATTATATTTAAGAGGAATATACAGTATTATATTTAAGAGGAATATTAAGTATTATATTTAAGAGGAATATTAAGTATTATATTTAAGAGGAATATGAAGTTGTATATTAAGAGGAATATGCAGTAGTATATTTAAGAGGAATATAACGTAGTATATTTAAGAGGAATATGAAGTAGTATATTTAAGAGAAATATGAAGTAGATAATAAGAGGAATATGAAGTAGTATATTTAAGAGGAATATGAAGTAGTATATTTAAGAGAAATATGAAGTAGTATATTTAAGAGAAATATGCAGAAGTATATTTAAGAGGAATATGAATTAGTATATATAAGAGGAATATGAAGTTGTATATTTAAGAGGAATATGCAGTAGTATATTTAAGAGGAATATTAAGTAGTATATTTAAGAGGAATATTAAGTAGTATATTTAAGAGGAATATGAAGTAGTATATTTAAGAGGAATATGAAGTACTATATTTAAGAGGCATATGCAGTAGTATATTTAAGATATGAAGTAGTATATTTAAGAGGCATATGAAGTAGTATATTTAAGAGGAATATGCATTAGTATATTTAAGAGGAATATGAAGTAGTATATGTAAGAGGAATATGCAGTAGTACATTTCAGAGGAATATGCAGTAGTATATTTAAGAGGAATATGCAGTAGGATATTTAAGAGGAATATGAAGTAGTATATTTAAGAGGAATATGAAGTTGTATATTTAAGAGGAATATGCAGTAGTATATTTAAGAGAAATATTAAGTATTATATTTTAAGAGGAATATTAAGTATTATATTTAAGAGGAATATGCAGTAGTTACATATATGTAAAAGAAATATGAAGTAGTATATTTAAGAGGAATATGAAGTAGTATATTTAAGAGGAATATGAAGTTGTATATTTAAGAGGAATATGAAGTAGTATATTTAAGAGGAATATGAAGTAGTATATTTAAGAGGAATATGCAGTAGTATATTTAAGAGGAATATGAAGTAGTATATTTAAGAGAAATATGAAGTAGTATATTTAAGAGGAATATGCAGTAGTATATTTAGGAGGAATATGCAGTAGTATATTAAAGAGGAATATGAAGTAGTATATTTAAGAGGAATATGCAGTAGTATATTTAAGAGGAATATGAGGTAGTATATTTAAGATCAATATGAAGTAGTATACTTAAGAGGAATATGAAGTAGTATATTTAAGAGAAATATGAAGTAGTATATTTAATAGAAATAATAAGTAGTATATTAAAGAGGCATATACAGTAGTATATTTAAGTCGAATATGAAGTATTATATTTTAGAGGAATATGGAGTATTATATTTAAGAGGAATATGCAGTAGTATATTTATGAGGAATATGAAGTATATTATTTAAGAGGAATATGACGTAGTATATTTAAGAGGAATATGAAGTAGTATATTTAGGAGGACTATGAAGTAGTATATTTAAGAGAAATATGAAGTAGTATATTTAAGAGGAATATGAAGTTGTATATTTAAGAGGAATATGAAGTATTATATATAAGAGAATATGAAGAAGTATATTTAAGAGGAATATGCAGTATTATATTTAAGAGGAATATTAAGTATTATATTTAAGAGGAATATTAAGTATTATATTTAAGAGGAATATGAAGTAGTATATTTAAGAGAAATATGAAGTAGATAATAAGAGGAATATGCAGTATTATATTTAAGAGGATTATGAAGTAGTACATTTAAGAGGAATATGAAGTAGTATATTTAAGAGAAAAATGCAGTAGTATATTCAAGAGGAATATGAAGTAGTATATTTAAGAGGAATATGCAGTAGTATTGCTCAATATATTTAAGAGGAATATGCAGTAGTATATTTAAGAGGAATATAAAGTAGTATATTTAAGAGGAATATGCAGTTGTATATTTAAGAGAAATATGAAGTATAATATTTAAGAGGAATATGAAGTAGTATATTTAAGAGGAATATGAAGTAGTATATTTAAGAGGAATATGAAATAGTATATTTAAGAGGAATATGAAGTAGTATATTTAAGAGGAATATGCAGTAGTATATTTAAGAGGAATATGAAGTAGTATATTTAAGAGAAATATGAAGTAGTATATTTAAGAGGAATATGCAGTAGTATATTTAAGAGGAATATGCAGTAGTATATTTAAGAGGAATATGAAGTAGTATATTTAAGAGGAATATGCAATAGTATATTTAAGAGGAATATGAGGTAGTATATTTAAGATCAATATGAAGTAGTATACTTAAGAGGAATATGAAGTAGTATATTTAAGAGGAATATGAAGTAGTATATTTAATAGAAATAATAAGTAGTATATTAAAGAGGAATATGCAGTAGTATATTTAAGAGGAATATATGGTATTATATTAAAGAGGAATATTAAGTATTATATTTAAGAGGAATATGCAGTAGTTACATATATGTAAAAGAAATATGAAGTAGTATATTTAAGAGGAAAATGAAGTAGTATATTTAAGAGGAATATGAAGTAGTATATTTAAGAGGAATATGATGTAGTATATTTAAGAGGAATATGCAGTAGTATATTTAAGAGGAATATGAGTTAGTATATTTAAGATCAATATGAAGTAGTATACTTAAGAGGAATATGAAGTAGTATATTTAAGAGGAATATGAAGTAGTATATTTAATAGAAATAATAAGTTGTATATTAAAAAGGAATATGCAGTAGTATATTTAAGAGGAATATTAAGTATTATATTTAAGAGGAATATTAAGTATTATATTTAAGAGGAATATGCAGTAGTTACATATATGTAAAAGAAATATGAAGTAGTATATTTAAGAGGAATATGAAGTAGTATATTTAAGAGGAATATGAAGTAGTATATTTAAGAGGAATATGAAGTAGTATTAAGAGGAATATGAAGTAGTACATTTAAGAGGAATATGAAGTAGTATATTTAAGAGGAATATGCAGTAGTATATTTAAGAGGAATATGCAGTAGTACATTTAAGAGGAATATGAAGTAGTATATTTAAGAGGAATATGCAGTAGTATATTTAAGAGGAATATGAAGTAGTATATTTAAGATCAATATGAAGTAGTATATTTAAGAGGAATATGAAGTAGTATATTTAAGAGGTATGTGAAGTAGTATATTTAAGAGAAATAATAAGTAGTATATTAAAGAGTAATATGCAGTAGTATATTTAAGAGGAATATGAAGTTTTATATTTAAGAGGAACATGGAGTATTATATTTAAGAGGAATATGCAGTAGTATATTTATGAGGAATATGAAGTATTATATTTAAGAGGAAAATGAAGTAGTATATTTAAGAGAAATATGAAGTAGAATAGTTAAGAGGAATATGGAGTTGTATATTTAAGAGGAATATGAAGTATTATATTTAAGAGAATATGAAGTAGTATATTTAGGAGGAATATGCAGTATTATATTTAAGAGGAATATTAAGTATTATATTTAAGAGGAATATTAAGTATTATATTTTAGAGGAATATGAAGTAGTATATTTAAGAGGAATATGAAGTAGTATATTTAAGAGGAATATGAAGTAGTATATTTAAGAGGAATATGAAGTAGTATATTTAAGAGAAATATGAACTAGTATATTTAAGAGAAATATGCAGAAGCATATTTAAGAGGAATATGAAGTAGTATATATAAGAGGAATATGAAGTTGTATATTTAAGAGGAATATGCAGTAGTATATTTAAAAGGAATATTAAGTAGTATATTTAAGAGGAATATTAAGTAGTATATTTAAGAGGAATATGAAGTAGTATATTTAAGAGGAATATGAAGTACTATATTTAAGAGGCATATGCAGTAGTATAATTAAGAGGTATATGAAGTAGTATATTTAAGAGGCATATGAAGTAGTATATTAAAGAGGAATATGCATTAGTATATTTAAGAGGAATATGAAGTAGTATATGTAAGAGGAATATGCAGTAGTACATTTCAGAGGAATATGCAGTAGTATATTTAAGAGGAATATGCAGTAGGATATTTAAGAGGAATATGAAGTAGTATATTTAAGAGGAATATGAAGTTGTATATTTAAGAGGAATATGCAGTAGTATATTTAAGAGAAATATTAAGTATTATATTTAAGAGGAATATTAAGTATTATATTTAAGAGGAATATGCAGTAGTTACATATATGTAAAAGAAATATGAAGTAGTATATTTAAGAGGAATATGAAGTAGTATATTTAAGAGGAATATGAAGTAGTATATTTAAGAGGAATATGAAGTAGTATATTTAAGAGAAATATGAAGTAGTATATTTAAGAGGAATATGCAGTAGTATATTTAAGAGGAATATGAAGTAGTATATTTAAGAGAAATATGAAGTAGTATATTTAATAGAAATAATAAGTAGTATATTAAAGAGGAATATGCAGTAGTATATTTAAGAGGAATATGAAGTATTATATTTAAGAGGAATATGGAGTATTATATTTAAGAGGAATATGCAGTAGTATATTTATGAGGAATATGAAGTATAATATTTAAGAGGAATATGAAGTAGTATAGTTAAGGGGAATATGAAGTAGTATATTTAAGAGGACTATGAAGTAGTATATTTAAGAGGAATATGAAGTAGAATATTTAAGAGAAATATGACGTAGTATATTTAAGAGGAATATGAAGCTGTATATTTAAGAGGAATATGAAGTATTTTATTTAAGAGAATATGAAGAATTATATTTAAGAGGAATATACAGTATTATATTTAAGAGGAATATTAAGTATTATATTTAAGAGGAATATTAAGTATTATATTTAAGAGGAATATGAAGTTGTATATTTAAGAGGAATATGCAGTAGTATATTTAAGAGGAATATAACGTAGTATATTTAAGAGGAATATGAAGTAGTATATTTAAGAGAAATATGAAGTAGATAATAAGAGGAATATGAAGTAGTATATTTAAGAGGAATATGAAGTAGTATATTTAAGAGAAATATGAAGTAGTATATTTAAGAGAAATATGCAGAAGTATATTTAAGAGGAATATGAATTAGTATATATAAGAGGAATATGAAGTTGTATATTTAAGAGGAATATGCAGTAGTATATTTAAGAGGAATATTAAGTAGTATATTTAAGAGGAATATTAAGTAGTATATTTAAGAGGAATATGAAGTAGTATATTTAAGAGGAATATGAAGTACTATATTTAAGAGGCATATGCAGTAGTATATTTAAGAGGTATATGAAGTAGTATATTTAAGAGGCATATGAAGTAGTATATTTAAGAGGAATATGCATTAGTATATTTAAGAGGAATATGAAGTAGTATATGTAAGAGGAATATGCAGTAGTACATTTCAGAGGAATATGCAGTAGTATATTTAAGAGGAATATGCAGTAGGATATTTAAGAGGAATATGAAGTAGTATATTTAAGAGGAATATGAAGTTGTATATTTAAGAGGAATATGCAGTAGTATATTTAAGAGAAATATTAAGTATTATATTTAAGAGGAATATTAAGTATTATATTTAAGAGGAATATGCAGTAGTTACATATATGTAAAAGAAATATGAAGTAGTATATTTAAGAGGAATATGAAGTAGTATATTTAAGAGGAATATGAAGTAGTATATTTAAGAGGAATATGAAGTAGTATATTTAAGAGGAATATGAAGTAGTATATTTAAGAGGAATATGCAGTAGTATATTTAAGAGGAATATGAAGTAGTATATTTAAGAAAAATATGAAGTAGTATATTTAAGAGGAATATGCAGTAGTATATTTAGGAGGAATATGCAGTAGTATATTAAAGAGGAATATGAAGTAGTATATTTAAGAGGAATATGCAGTAGTATATTTAAGAGGAATATGAGGTAGTATATTTAAGATCAATATGAAGTAGTATACTTAAGAGGAATATGAAGTAGTATATTTAAGAGAAATATGAAGTAGTATATTTAATAGAAATAATAAGTAGTATATTAAAGAGGCATATACAGTAGTATATTTAAGACGAATATGAAGTATTATATTTTAGAGGAATATGGAGTATTATATTTAAGAGGAATATGCAGTAGTATATTTATGAGGAATATGAAGTATATTACTTAAGAGGAATATGAAGTAGTATATTTAAGAGGAATATGAAGTAGTATATTTAGGAGGACTATGAAGTAGTATATTTAAGAGGAATATGAAGTAGTATTTTTAAGAGAAATATGAAGTAGTATATTTAAGAGGAATATGCAGTAGTATTGCTCAATATATTTAAGAGGAATATGCAGTAGTATATTTAAGAGGAATATAAAGTAGTATATTTAAGAGGAATATGCAGTTGTATATTTAAGAGAAATATGAAGTATAATATTTAAGAGGAATATGAAGTAGTATATTTAAGAGGAATATGAAGTAGTATATTTAAGAGGAATATGAAATAGTATATTTAAGAGGAATATGAAGTAGTATATTTAAGAGGAATATGCAGTAGTATATTTAAGAGGAATATGAAGTAGTATATTTAAGAGAAATATGAAGTAGTATATTTAAGAGGAATATGCAGTAGTATATTTAAGAGGAATATGCAGTAGTATATTTAAGAGGAATATGAAGTAGTATATTTAAGAGGAATATGCAATAGTATATTTAAGAGGAATATGAGGTAGTATATTTAAGATCAATATGAAGTAGTATACTTAAGAGGAATATGAAGTAGTATATTTAAGAGGAATATGAAGTAGTATATTTAATAGAAATAATAAGTAGTATATTAAAGAGGAATATGCAGTAGTATATTTAAGAGGAATATATGGTATTATATTAAAGAGGAATATTAAGTATTATATTTAAGAGGAATATGCAGTAGTTACATATATGTAAAAGAAATATGAAGTAGTATATTTAAGAGGAAAATGAAGTAGTATATTTAAGAGGAATATGAAGTAGTATATTTAAGAGGAATATGATGTAGTATAATTAAGAGGAATATGCAGTAGTATATTTAAGAGGAATATGAGTTAGTATATTTAAGGTCAATATGAAGTAGTATACTTAAGAGGAATATGAAGTAGTATATTTAAGAGGAATATGAAGTAGTATATTTAATAGAAATAATAAGTTGTATATTAAAGAGGAATATGCAGTAGTATATTTAAGAGGAATATTAAGTATTATATTTAAGAGGAATATTAAGTATTATATTTAAGAGGAATATGCAGTAGTTACATATATGTAAAAGAAATATGAAGTAGTATATTTAAGAGGAATATGAAGTAGTATATTTAAGAGGAATATGAAGTAGTATATTTAAGAGGAATATGAAGTAGTATTAAGAGGAATATGAAGTAGTACATTTAAGAGGAATATGAAGTAGTATATTTAAGAGGAATATGCAGTAGTATATTTAAGAGGAATATGCAGTAGTACATTTAAGAGGAATATGAAGTAGTATATTTAAGAGGAATATGCAGTAGTATATTTAAGAGGAATATGAAGTAGTATATTTAAGATCAATATGAAGTAGTATATTTAAGAGGAATATGAAGTAGTATATTTAAGAGGTATGTGAAGTAGTATATTTAAGAGAAATAATAAGTAGTATATTAAAGAGGAATATGCAGTAGTATATTTAAGAGGAATATGAAGTTTTATATTTAAGAGGAACATGGAGTATTATATTTAAGAGGAATATGCAGTAGTATATTTATGAGAAATATGAAGTATTATATTTAAGAGGAAAATGAAGTAGTATATTTAAGAGAAATATGAAGTAGAATAGTTAAGAGGAATATGGAGTTGTATATTTAAGAGGAATATGAAGTATTATATTTAAGAGAATATGAAGTAGTATATTTAGGAGGAATATGCAGTATTATATTTAAGAGGAATATTAAGTATTATATTTAAGAGGAATATTAAGTATTATATTTTAGAGGAATATGAAGTAGTATATTTAAGAGGAATATGAAGTAGTATATTTAAGAGGAATATGAAGTAGTATATTTAAGAGGAATATGAAGTAGTATATTTAAGAGAAATATGAACTAGTATATTTAAGAGAAATATGCAGAAGTATATTTAAGAGGAATATGAAGTAGTATATATAAGAGGAATATGAAGTTGTATATTTAAGAGGAATATGCAGTAGTATATTTAAAAGGAATATTAAGTAGTATATTTAAGAGGAATATTAAGTAGTATATTTAAGAGGAATATGAAGTAGTATATTTAAGAGGAATATGAAGTACTATATTTAAGAGGCATATGCAGTAGTATATTTAAGAGGTATATGAAGTAGTATATTTAAGAGGCATATGAAGTAGTATATTAAAGAGGAATATGCATTAGTATATTTAAGAGGAATATGAAGTAGTATATGTAAGAGGAATATGCAGTAGTACATTTCAGAGGAATATGCAGTAGTATATTTAAGAGGAATATGCAGTAAGATATTTAAGAGGAATATGAAGTAGTATATTTAAGAGGAATATGAAGTTGTATATTTAAGAGGAATATGCAGTAGTATATTTAAGAGAAATATTAAGTATTATTTTTAAGAGGAATATTAAGTATTATATTTAAGAGGAATATGCAGTAGTTACATATATGTAAGAGAAATATGAAGTAGTATATTTAAGAGGAATATGAAGTAGTATATTTAAGAGGAATATGAAGTAGTATATTTAGGAGGTATATGACGTAGTATATTTAAGAGGAATATGCAGTAGTATATTTAAGGGGAATATGAAATAGTATATTTAAGAGGAATATGCAGTAGTAAATTTATGAGGAATATGAGGTAGTATATTTAAGATCAATATGAAGTAGTATACTTAAGAGGAATATGAAGTAGTATATTTAAGAGCAATATGAAGTAGTATATTTAATAGAAATAATAAGTAGTATATTAAAGAGGCATATGCAGTAGTATATTTAAGAGGAATATGAAGTATTATATTTAAGAGGAATATGGAGTATTATATTTAAGAGGAATATGCAGTAGTATATTTATGAGGAATATGAAGTATAATATTTAAGAGGAATATGAAGTAGTATATTTAAGAGGAATATGAAGTAGTATATTTAAGAGAATACGAAGAAGTATATTTAAGAGGAATATGCAGTATTATATTTAAGAGAAATAGTAAGTATTATATTTAAGAGGAATATTAAGTATTATATTTAAGAGGAATATGAAGTAGTATATTTAAGAGAAATATGAAGTAGATAATAAGAGGAATATGCAGTAGTATATTTAAAAGGAATATGAAGTAGTATATTTAAGAGGAATATGAAGTAGTATATTTATGAGGAAAATGCAGTAGTATATTTAAGAGGAATATGAAGTAGTATATTTAAGAGGAATATGTAGTATTATTGTTCAATATATTTAAGAGGAATATGCAGTAGTATATTTAAGAGGAATATAAAGTAGTATATTTAAGAGGAATATGCAGTTGTATATTTAAGAGGAATATGAAGTAGTATATTTAAGAGTAATATGAAGTAGTATATTTAAGAGGAATATGCAGTAGTATATTTAAGAGGAATATGAAGTTCTATATTTAAGAGGCATATGCAGTAGTATATTTAACACGTATATGAAGTAGTATATTTAAGAGGCATATGAAGTAGTATATTTAAGAGAAATATGCATTAGTATATTTAAGAGGAATATGAAGTAGTATATGGAAGAGGAATATGCAGTAGTACATTTCAGAGGAATATGCAGTAGTATATTTAAGAGGAATATGCAGTAGGATATTTAAGAGGAATATGAAGTAGTATATTTAAGAGGAATATGAAGTTGTATATTTAAGAGGAATATGCAGTAGTATATTTAAGAGAAATATTAAGTATTATATTTAAGAGGAATATTAAGTATTATATTTAAGAGGAATATGCAGTAGTTACATATATGTAAAAGAAATATGAAGTAGTATATTTAAGAGGAATATGAAGTAGTATATTTAAGAGGAATATGAAGTAGTATATTTAAGAGGAATATGAAGTAGTATATTAAAGAGAAATATGAAGTAGTATATTTATGAGGAATATGCAGTAGTATATTTAAGAAGAATATAAAATAGTATATTTAAGAGAAATATGAAGTAGTATATTTAAGAGGAATATGCAGTAGTATATTTAAGAGGAATATGAAGTATTATATTTAAGAGAATATGAAGAAGTATATTTAAGAGGAATATGCAGTATTATATTTAAGAGGAATATGCAGTAGTTACATATATGTAAAAGAAATATGAAGTAGTATATTTAAGAGGCATAGGAAGTAGTATATTTAAGAGGAATATGAAGTAGTATATTTAAGAGGAATATGATGTAGTATATTTAAGAGGAATATGCAGTAGTATATTTAAGAGGAATATGAGTTAGTATATTTAAGATCAATATGAAGTAGTATACTTAAGAGGAATATGAAGTAATATATTTAAGAGGAATATGAAGTAGTATATTTAATAGAAATAATAAGTTGTATATTAAAGAGGAATATGCAGTAGTATATTTAAGAGGAATATTAAGTATTATATTTAAGAGGAATATTAAGTATTATATTTAAGAGGAATATGCAGTAGTTACATATATGTAAAAGAAATATGAAGTAGTATATTTAAGAGGAATATGAAGTAGTATATTTAAGAGGAATATGAAGTAGTATATTTAAGAGGAATATGAAGTAGTATTAAGAGGAATATGAAGTAGTACATTTAAGAGGAATATGAAGTAGTATATTTAAGAGGAATATGCAGTAGTATATTTAAGAGGAATATGCAGTAGTACATTTAAGAGGAATATGAAGTAGTATATTTAAGAGGAATATGCAGTAGTATATTTAAGAGGAATATGAAGTAGTATATTTAAGAGAAATAATAAGTAGTATATTAAAGAGGAATATGCAGTAGTATATTTAAGAGGAATATGAAGTTTTATATTTAAGAGGAACATGGAGTATTATATTTAAGAGGAATATGCAGTAGTATATTTATGAGGAATATGAAGTATTATATTTAAGAGGAAAATGAAGTAGTATATTTAAGAGAAATATGAAGTAGAATAGTTAAGAGGAATATGGAGTTGTATATTTAAGAGGAATATGAAGTATTATATTTAAGAGAATATGAAGTAGTATATTTAGGAGGAATATGCAGTATTATATTTAAGAGGAATATTAAGTATTATATTTAAGAGGAATATTAAGTATTATATTTTAGAGGAATATGAAGTAGTATATTTAAGAGGAATATGAAGTAGTATATTTAAGAGGAATATGAAGTAGTATATTTAAGAGGAATATGAAGTAGTATATTTAAGAGAAATATGAACTAGTATATTTAAGAGAAATATGCAGAAGTATATTTAAGAGGAATATGAAGTAGTATATATAAGAGGAATATGAAGTTGTATATTTAAGAGGAATATGCAGTAGTATATTTAAAAGGAATTTTAAGTAGTATATTTAAGAGGAATATTAAGTAGTATATTTAAGAGGAATATGAAGTAGTATATTTAAGAGGAATATGAAGTACTATATTTAAGAGGCATATGCAGTAGTATATTTAAGAGGTATATGAAGTAGTATATTTAAGAGGCATATGAAGTAGTATATTAAAGAGGAATATGCATTAGTATATTTAAGAGGAATATGAAGTAGTATATGTAAGAGGAATATGCAGTAGTATATTTCAGAGGAATATGCAGTAGTATATTTAAGAGGAATATGCAGTAAGATATTTAAGAGGAATATGAAGTAGTATATTTAAGAGGAATATGAAGTTGTATATTTAAGAGGAATATGCAGTAGTATATTTAAGAGAAATATTAAGTATTATTTTTAAGAGGAATATTAAGTATTATATTTAAGAGGAATATGCAGTAGTTACATATATGTAAGAGAAATATGAAGTAGTATATTTAAGAGGAATATGAAGTAGTATATTTAAGAGGAATATGAAGTAGTATATTTAGGAGGTATATGAAGTAGTATATTTAAGAGGAATATGCAGTAGTATATTTAAGAGGAATATGAAATAGTATATTTAAGAGGAATATGCAGTAGTAAATTTATGAGGAATATGAGGTAGTATATTTAAGATCAATATGAAGTAGTATACTTAAGAGGAATATGAATTAGTATATTTAAGAGGAATATGAAGTAGTATATTTAATAGAAATAATAAGTAGTATATTAAAGAGGCATATGCAGTAGTATATTTAAGAGGAATATGAAGTATTATATTTAAGAGGAATATGGAGTATTATAATTAAGAGGAATATGCAGTAGTATATTTATGAGGAATATGAAGTATAATATTTAAGAGGAATATGAAGTAGTATATTTAAGAGGAATATGAAGTAGTATATTTAAGAGAATACGAAGAAGTATATTTAAGAGGAATATGCAGTATTATATTTAAGAGGAATAGTAAGTATTATATTTAAGAGGAATATTAAGTATTATATTTAAGAGGAATATGAAGTAGTATATTTAAGAGAAATATGAAGTAGATAATAAGAGGAATATGCAGTAGTATATTTAAAAGGAATATGAAGTAGTATATTTAAGAGGAATATGAAGTAGTATATTTATGAGGAAAATGCAGTAGTATATTTAAGAGGAATATGAAGTAGTATATTTAAGAGGAATATGTAGTATTATTGTTCAATATATTTAAGAGGAATATGCAGTAGTATATTTAAGAGGAATATAAAGTAGTATATTTAAGAGGAATATGCAGTTGTATATTTAAGAGGAATATGAAGTAGTATATTTAAGAGTAATATGAAGTAGTATATTTAAGAGGAATATGCAGTAGTATATTTAAGAGGAATATGAAGTTCTATATTTAAGAGGCATATGCAGTAGTATATTTAACACGTATATGAAGTAGTATATTTAAGAGGCATATGAAGTAGTATATTTAAGAGAAATATGCATTAGTATATTTAAGAGGAATATGAAGTAGTATATGGAAGAGGAATATGCAGTAGTACATTTCAGAGGAATATGCAGTAGTATATTTAAGAGGAATATGCAGTAGGATATTTAAGAGGAATATGAAGTAGTATATTTAAGAGGAATATGAAGTTGTATATTTAAGAGGAATATGCAGTAGTATATTTAAGAGAAATATTAAGTATTATATTTAAGAGGAATATTAAGTATTATATTTAAGAGGAATATGCAGTAGTTACATATATGTAAAAGAAATATGAAGTAGTATATTTAAGAGGAATATGAAGTAGTATATTTAAGAGGAATATGAAGTAGTATATTTAAGAGGAATATGAAGTAGTATATTTAAGAGAAATATGAAGTAGTATATTTAAGAGGAATATGCAGTAGTATATTTAAGAAGAATATAAAATAGTATATTTAAGAGAAATATGAAGTAGTATATTTAAGAGGAATATGCAGTAGTAGATTTAAGAGGAATATGAAGTATTATATTTAAGAGAATATGAAGAAGTATATTTAAGAGGAATATGCAGTATTATATTTAAGAGGAATATGAAGTAGATAATAAGAGGAATATGCAGTAGTATATTTAAAAGGAATATGAAGTAGTATATTTAAGAGGAATATGAAGTAGTATATTTATGAGGAAAATGCAGTAGTATATTTAAGATGAATATGAAGTAGTATATTTAAGAGGAATATGCAGTATTATTGCTCAATATATTTAAGAGGAATATGCAATAGTATATTTAAGAGGAATATAAAGTAGTATATTTAAGAGGAATATGCAGTTGTATATTTAAGAGGAATATGAAATAGTATATTTAAGAGTAATATGAAGTAGTATATTTAAGAGGAATATGCAGTAGTATATTTAAGAGGAATATGAAGTACTATATTTAAGAGGCATATGCAGTAGTATATTTAAGAGGTACATGAAGTAGTATATTTAAGAGGCATATGAAATAGTATATTTAAGAGAAATATGCATTAGTATATTTAAGAGGAATATGAAGTAGTATATGTAAGAGGAATATGCAGTAGTACATTTCAGAGGAATATGCAGTAGTATATTTAAGAGGAATATGCAGTAGGATATTTAAGAGGAATATGAAGTAGTATATTTAAGAGGAATATGACGTTGTATATTTAAGAGGAATATGCAGTAGTATATTTAAGAGAAATATTAAGTATTATATTTAAGAGGAATATTAAGTATTATATTTAAGAGGAATATGCAGTAGTTACATATATGTAAAAGAAATATGAAGTAGTATATTTAAGAGAAATATGAAGTAGTATATTTAAGAGGAATATGAAGTATTATATTTAAGAGGAATATGAAGTAGTATATTTAAGAGAAATATGAAGTAGTATATTTAAGAGGAATATGCAGTAGTATATTTAAGAGGAATATAAAATAGTATATTTAAGAGAAATATGAAGTAGTATATTTAAGAGGAATATGCAGTAGTATATTTAAGAGAAATATGCAGTAGTATATTTAAGAGGCATATGAAGTAGTATATTTAATAGTAATAATAAGTAGTATATTAAAGAGGAATATGCAGTAGTATATTTAAGAGGAATATGAAGTATTATATTTAAGACGAATATGGAGTATTATATTTAAGAGGAATATGCAGTAGTATATTTATGAGGAATATGAAGTATAATATTTAAGAGGAATATGAAGTAGTATATTTAAGGGCAATATGAAGTAGTATATTTAAGAGGACTATGAAGTAGTATATTTAAGAGGAATATGAAGTTGTATATTTAAGAGAAATATGAAGTAGTATATTTAAGAGGAATATGAAGTTGTATATATAAGAGGAATATGAAGTATTATATTTAAGAGAATATGAAGAATTATATTTAAGAGGAATATACAGTATTATATTTAAGAGGAATATTAAGTATTATATTTAAGAGGAATATTAAATATTATATTTAAGAGGAATATGAAGTAGTATATTTAAGAGGAATATGCAGTAGTATATTTAAGAGGAATATGACGTAGTATATTTAAGAGGAATATGAAGTAGTATATTTCAGAGAAATATGAAGTAGATAATAAGAGGAATATGAAGTAGTATATTTAAGAGGAATATGAAGTAGTATATTTAATAGAAATAATAAGTAGTTTATTAAAGAGGCATATACAGTAGTATATTTAAGAGGAATATTAAGTATTATTTTTAAGAGGAATATTAAGTATTATATTTAAGAGGAATATGCAGTAGTTACATATATGTAAAAGAAATATGAAGTAGTATATTTAAGAGGAATATGAAGTAGTATATTTAAGAGGAATATGAAGTAGTATATTTAAGAGGTATATGAAGTAGTATATTTAAGAGGAATATGCAGTAGTATATTTAAGAGGAATATTAAGTAGTATATTTAAGAGGAATATGCAGTAGTATATTTATGAGGAATATGAGGTAGTATATTTAAGATCAATATGAAGTAGTATACTTAAGAGGAATATGAAGTAGTATATTTAAGAGGAATATGAAGTAGTATATATAATAGAAATAATAAGTAGTATATTAAAGAGGAATATGCAGTAGTATATTTAAGAGGAATATGAAGTATTATATTTAAGAGGAATATGAAGTAGTATATTTAGGAGGACTATGAAGTAGTATATTTAGGAGGAATATGAAGTAGTATATTTAAGAGAAATATGAAGTAGTATATTTAAGAGGAATATGAAGTTGTATATTTAAGAGGAATATGAAGTATTATATTTAAGAGAATATGAAGAAGTATATTTAAGAGGAATATGCAGTATTATATTTAAGAGGAATATTAAGTATTATATTTAAGAGGAATATTAAGTATTATATTTAAGAGGAATATGAAGTAGTATATTTAAGAGAAATATGAAGTAGATAATAAGAGGAATATGCAGTAGTATATTTAAGAGGAATATGAAGTTGTATATTTAAGAGGAATATGAAGTAGTATATTTATGAGGAAAATGCAGTAGTATATTTAAGAGGAATATGAAGTAGTATATTTAAGAGGAATATGCAGTAGTATTGCTCAATATATTTAAGAGGAATATGCAGTAGTATATTTAAGAGGAATATAAAGTAGTATATTTAAGAGGAATATGCAGTAGGATATTTAAGAGGAACATGAAGTAGTATATTTAAGAGGAATATGCAGTAGTATTGCTCAATATATTTAAGAGGAATATGCAGTAGTACATTTCAGAGGAATATGCAGTAGTATATTTAAGAGGAATATGCAATAGGATATTTAAGAGGAATATGAAGTAGTATATTTAAGAGGAATATGAAGTTGTATATTTAAGAGGAATATGCAGTAGTATATTTAAGAGAAATATTAAGTATTATATTTAAGAGGAATATTAAGTATTATAATTAAGAGGAATATGCAGTAGTTACATATATGTAAAAGAAATATGAAGTAGTATATTTAAGAGGAATATGAAGTAGTATATTTAAGAGGAATATGAAGTAGTATATTTAAGAGGAATATGAAGTAGTATATTTAAGAGAAATATGAAGTAGTATATTTAAGAGGAATATGCTGTAGTATATTTAAGAGGAATATAAAATAGTATATTTAAGAGAAATAGGAAGTAGTATATTTAAGAGGAATATGCAGTAGTATATTTAAGAGAAATATGCAGTAGTATATTTAAGAGGCATATGAAGTAGTATATTTAATAGTAATAATAAGTAGTATATTAAAGAGGAATATGCAGTAGTATATTTAAGAGGAATATGAAGTATTATATTTAAGACGAATATGGAGTATTATATTTAAGAGGAATATGCAGTAGTATATTTATGAGGAATATGAAGTATAATATTTAAGAGGAATATGAAGTAGTATATTGAAGGGGAATATGAAGTAGTATATTTAAGAGGACTATGAAGTAGTATATTTAAGAGGAATATGAAGTAGTATATTTAAGAGAAATATGAAGTAGTATATTCAAGAGGAATATGAAGTTGTATATATAAGAGGAATATGAAGTATTATATTTAAGAGAATATGAAGAATTATATTTAAGAGGAATATGCAGTATTATATTTAAGAGGAATATTAAGTATTATATTTAAGAGGAATATTAAATATTATATTTAAGAGGAATATGAAGTAGTATATTTAAGAGGAATATGCAGTAGTATGTTTAAGAGGAATATGACGTAGTCTATTTAAGAGGAATATGAAATAGTATATTTAAGAGAAATATGAAGTAGATAATAAGAGGAATATGAAGTAGTATATTTAAGAGGAATATGAAGTAGTATATTTAAGAGAAATATGAAGTGGTATATTTAAGAGAAATATGCAGAATTATATTTAAGAGGAATATGAAGTAGTATATATAAGAGGAATATGAAGTTGTATATTTAAGAGGAATATGCAGTAGTATATTTAAGAGGAATATTAAGTAGTATATTTAAGAGGAATATTAAGTAGTATATTTAAGAGGAATATGAAGTAGTATATTTAAGAGGAATATGAAGTACTATATTTAAGAGGTATATGCAGTAGTATATTTAAGAGGTATATGAAGTAGTATATTTAAGAGGAATATGAAGTAGTATATATAAGAGGAATATGAAGTTGTATATTTAAGATGAATATGCAGTAGTATATTTAAGAGGAATATTAAGTAGTATATTTAAGAGGAATATTAAGTAGTATATTTAAGAGGAATATGAAGTAGTATATTTAAGAGGAATATGAAGTACTATATTTAAGAGGTATATGCAGTAGTATATTTAAGAGGTATATGAAGTAGTATATTTAAGAGGCATATGAAGTAGTATATTTAAGAGGAATATGCATTAGTATATTTAAGAGGAATATGAAGTAGTATATGTAAGAGGAATATGCAGTAGTACATTTCAGAGGAATATGCAGTAGTATATTTAAGAGGAATATGCAGTAGGATATTTAAGAGGAATATGAAGTAGTATATTTAAGAGGAATATTAAGTATTATTTTTAAGAGGAATATTAAGTATTATATTTAAGAGGAATATGCAGTAGTTACATATATGTAAAAGAAATATGAAGTAGTATATTTAAGAGGAATATGAAGTAGTATATTTAAGAGTAATATGCAGTAGTATATTTAAGAGAAATATTAAGTTTTATATTTAATAGGAATATTAAGTATTATATTTAAGAGGAATATGCAGTAGTTACATATATGTAAAAGAAATATGAAGTAGTATATTTAAGAGGAATATGAAGTAGTATATTTAAGAGGAATATGAAGTAGTATATTTAAGAGGAATATGAAGTAGTATATTTAAGAGGAATATGAAGTAGTATATTTAAGAGGAATATGCAGTAGTATATTTTAGAGGAATATGAAATAGTATATTTAAGAGAAATATGAAGTAGTATATTTAAGAGGAATATGCAGTAGTATATTTAAGAGGAATATGCAGTAGTATATTTAAGAGGAATATGAAGTAGTATATTTAAGAGGAATATGCAGTAGTATATTTAAGAGGAATATGAGGTAGTATATTTAAGATCAATATGAAGTAGTATACTTAAGAGGAATATGAAGTAGTATATTTAAGAGGAATATGAAGTAGTATATTTAATAGAAATAATAAGTAGTATATTAAAGAGGCATATACAGTAGTATATTTAAGAGGAATATTAAGTATTATTTTTAAGAGGAATATTAAGTATTATATTTAAGAGGAATATGCAGTAGTTACATATATGTAAAAGAAATATGAAGTAGTATATTTAAGAGGAATATGAAGTAGTATATTTAAGAGGAATATGAAGTAGTATATTTAAGAGGTATATGAAGTAGTATATTTAAGAGGAATATGCAGTAGTATATTTAAGAGGAATATTAAGTAGTATATTTAAGAGGAATATGCAGTAGTATATTTATGAGGAATATGAGGTAGTATATTTAAGATCAATATGAAGTAGTATACTTAAGAGGAATATGAAGTAGTATATTTAAGAGGAATATGAAGTAGTATATATAATAGAAATAATAAGTAGTATATTAAAGAGGAATATGCAGTAGTATATTTAAGAGGAATTTGAAGTATTATATTTAAGAGGAATATGAAGTAGTATATTTAGGAGGACTATGAAGTAGTATATTTAGGAGGAATATGAAGTAGTATATTTAAGAGAAATATGAAGTAGTATATTTAAGAGGAATATGAAGTTGTATATTTAAGAGGAATATGAAGTATTATATTTAAGAGAATATGAAGAAGTATATTTAAGAGGAATATGCAGTATTATATTTAAGAGGAATATTAAGTATTATATTTAAGAGGAATATTAAGTATTATATTTAAGAGGAATATGAAGTAATATATTGAAGAGAAATATGAAGTAGATAATAAGAGGAATATGCAGTAGTATATTTAAGAGGAATATGAAGTTGTATATTTAAGAGGAATATGAAGTAGTATATTTATGAGGAAAATGCAGTAGTATATTTAAGAGGAATATGAAGTAGTATATTTAAGAGGAATATGCAGTAGTATTGCTCAATATATTTAAGAGGAATATGCAGTAGTATATTTAAGAGGAATATAAAGTAGTATATTTAAGAGGAATATGCAGTAGGATATTTAAGAGGAATATGAAGTAGTATATTTAAGAGGAATATGCAGTAGTATTGCTCAATATATTTAAGAGGAATATGCAGTAGTACATTTCAGAGGAATATGCAGTAGTATATTTAAGAGGAATATGCAATAGGATATTTAAGAGGAATATGAAGTAGTATATTTAAGAGGAATATGAAGTTGTATATTTAAGAGGAATATGCAGTAGTATATTTAAGAGAAATATTAAGTATTATATTTAAGAGGAATATTAGGTATTATAATTATATTTAAGAGGAATATGAAGTAGTATATTTAAGAGGAATATGAAGTAGTATATGTAAGAGGAATATGAAGTAGTATATTTAAGAGGAATATAAAGTAGTATATTTAAGAGGAATATGCAGTAGTATATTTTAGAGGAATATGAAGTAGTATATTTAAGAGAAATATGAAGTAGTATATTTAAGAGGAATATGCAGTAGTATATTTAAGAGGAATATGCAGTAGTATATTTAAGAGGAATATGAAGTAGTATATTTAAGAGGAATATGCAGTAGTATATTTAAGAGGAATATGAGGTAGTATATTTAAGATCAATATGAAGTAGTATACTTAAGAGGAATATGAAGTAGTATATTCAAGAGGAATATGAGGTAGTATATTTAATAGAAATAATAAGTAGTATATTAAAGAGGCATATACAGTAGTATATTTAAGAGGAATATTAAGTATTATTTTTAAGAGGAATATTAAGTATTATATTTAAGAGGAATATGCAGTAGTTACATATATGTAAAAGAAATATGAAGTAGTATATTTAAGAGGAATATGAAGTAGTATATTTAAGAGGAATATGAAGTAGTATATTTAAGAGGTATATGAAGTAGTATATTTAAGAGGAATATGCAGTAGTATATTTAAGAGGAATATTAAGTAGTATATTTAAGAGGAATATGCAGTAGTATATTTATGAGGAATATGAGGTAGTATATTTAAGATCAATATGAAGTAGTATACTTAAGAGGAATATGAAGTAGTATATTTAAGAGGAATATGAAGTAGTATATATAATAGAAATAATAAGTAGTATATTAAAGAGGAATATGCAGTAGTATATTTAAGAGGAATTTGAAGTATTATATTTAAGAGGAATATGAAGTAGTATATTTAGGAGGACTATGAAGTAGTATATTTAGGAGGAATATGAAGTAGTATATTTAAGAGAAATATGAAGTAGTATATTTAAGAGGAATATGAAGTTGTATATTTAAGAGGAATATGAAGTATTATATTTAAGAGAATATGAAGAAGTATATTTAAGAGGAATATGCAGTATTATATTTAAGAGGAATATTAAGTATTATATTTAAGAGGAATATTAAGTATTATATTTAAGAGGAATATGAAGTAGTATATTTAAGAGAAATATGAAGTAGATAATAAGAGGAATATGCAGTAGTATATTTAAGAGGAATATGAAGTTGTATATTTAAGAGGAATATGAAGTAGTATATTTATGAGGAAAATGCAGTAGTATATTTAAGAGGAATATGAAGTAGTATATTTAAGAGGAATATGCAGTAGTATTGCTCAATATATTTAAGAGGAATATGCAGGAGTATATTTAAGAGGAATATAAAGTAGTATATTTAAGAGGAATATGCAGTAGGATATTTAAGAGGAATATGAAGTAGTATATTTAAGAGGAATATGCAGTAGTATTGCTCAATATATTTAAGAGGAATATGCAGTAGTACATTTCAGAGGAATATGCAGTAGTGTATTTAAGAGGAATATGCAATAGGATATTTAAGAGGAATATGAAGTAGTATATTTAAGAGGAATATGAAGTTGTATATTTAAGAGGAATATGCAGTAGTATATTTAAGAGAAATATTAAGTATTATATTTAAGAGGAATATTAAGTATTATAATTAAGAGGAATATGCAGTAGTTACATATATGTAAAAGAAATATGAAGTAGTATATTTAAGAGGAATATGAAGTAGTATATTTAAGAGGAATATGAAGTAGTATATTTAAGAGGAATATGAAGTAGTATATTTAAGAGAAATATGAAGTAGTATATTTAAGAGGAATATGCAGTAGTATATTTAAGAGGAATATAAAATAGTATATTTAAGAGAAATAGGAAGTAGTATATTTAAGAGGAATATGCAGTAGTATATTTAAGAGAAATATGCAGTAGTATATTTAAGAGGCATATGAATTAGTATATTTAAGACGAATATGGAGTATTATATTTAAGACGAATATGGAGTATTATATTTAAGAGGAATATGCAGTAGTATATTTATGAGGAATATGAAGTATAATATTTAAGAGGAATATGAAGTAGTATATTGAAGGGGAATATGAAGTAGTATATTTAAGAGGACTATGAAGTAGTATATTTAAGAGGAATATGAAGTAGTATATTTAAGAGAAATATGAAGTAGTATATTCAAGAGGAATATGAAGTTGTATATATAAGAGGAATATGAAGTATTATATTTAAGAGAATATGAAGAATTATATTTAAGAGGAATATGCAGTATTATATTTAAGAGGAATATTAAGTATTATATTTAAGAGGAATATTAAATATTATATTTAAGAGGAATATGAAGTAGTATATTTAAGAGGAATATGCAGTAGTATGTTTAAGAGGAATATGACGTAGTCTATTTAAGAGGAATATGAAATAGTATATTTAAGAGAAATATGAAGTAGATAATAAGAGGAATATGAAGTAGTATATTTAAGAGGAATATGAAGTAGTATATTTAAGAGAAATATGAAGTAGTATATTTAAGAGAAATATGCAGAATTATATTTAAGAGGAATATGAAGTAGTATATATAAGAGGAATATGAAGTTGTATATTTAAGAGGAATATGCAGTAGTATATTTAAGAGGAATATTAAGTAGTATATTTAAGAGGAATATTAAGTAGTATATTTAAGAGGAATATGAAGTAGTATATTTAAGAGGAATATGAAGTACTATATTTAAGAGGTATATGCAGTAGTATATTTAAGAGGTATATGAAGTAGTATATTTAAGAGGCATATGAAGTAGTATATTTAAGAGGAATATGCATTAGTATATTTAAGAGGAATATGAAGTAGTATATGTAAGAGGAATATGCATTAGTACATTTCAGAGGAATATGCAGTAGTATATTTAAGAGGAATATGCAGTAGGATATTTAAGAGGAATATGAAGTAGTATATTTAAGAGGAATATGAAGTTGTATATTTAAGAGTAATATGCAGTAGTATATTTAAGAGAAATATTAAGTTTTATATTTAAGAGGAATATTAAGTATTATATTTAAGAGGAATATGCAGTAGTTACATATATGTAAAAGAAATATGAAGTAGTATATTTAAGAGGAATATGAAGTAGTATATTTAAGAGGAATATGAAGTTGTATATTTAAGAGGAATATGAAGTAGTATATTTAAGAGGAATATGAAGTAGTATATTTAAGAGGAATATGCAGTAGTATATTTTAGAGGAATATGAAGTAGTATATTTAAGAGAAATATGAAGTAGTATATTTAAGAGGAATATGCAGTAGTATATTTAAGAAAAATATGCAGTAGTATATTTAAGAGGAATATGAAGTAGTATATTTAAGAGGAATATGCAGTAGTATATTTAAGAGGAATATGAGGTAGTATATTTAAGATCAATATGAAGTAGTATACTTAAGAGGAATATGAAGTAGTATATTTAAGAGGAATATGAAGTAGTATATTTAATAGAAATAATAAGTAGTATATTAAAGAGGCATATAAAGTAGTATATTTAAGAGGAATATTAAGTATTATTTTTAAGAGGAATATTAAGTATTATATTTAAGAGGAGTATGCAGTAGTTACATATATGTAAAAGAAATATGAAGTAGTATATTTAAGAGGAATATGAAGTAGTATATTTAAGAGGAATATGAAGTAGTATATTTAAGAGGTATATGAAGTAGAATATTTAAGAGGAATATGCAGTAGTATATTTAAGAGGAATATTAAGTAGTATATTTAAGAGGAATATGCAGTAGTATATTTATGAGGAATATGAGGTAGTATATTTAAGATCAATATGAAGTAGTATACTTAAGAGGAATATGAAGTAGTACATTTAAGAGGAATATGAAGTAGTATATATAATAGAAATAATAAGTAGTATATTAAAGAGGAATATGCAGTAGTATATTTAAGAGGAATATGAAGTATTATATTTAAGAGGAATATGGAGTATTATATTTAAGAGGAATATGCAGTAGTATATTTATGAGGAATATGAAGTATAATATTTAAGAGGAATATGAAGTAGTATATTTAAGAGGAATATGAAGTAGTATATTTAGGAGGACTATGAAGTAGTATATTTAGGAGGAATATGAAATAGTATATTTAAGAGAAATATGAAGTAGTATATTTAAGAGGAATATGAAGTTGTATATTTAAGAGGAATATGAAGTATTATATTTAAGAGAATATGAAGAAGTATATTTAAGAGGAATATGCAGTATTATATTTAAGAGGAATATTAAGTATTATATTTAAGAGGAATATTAAGTATTATATTTAAGAGGAATATGAAGTAGTATATTTAAGAGAAATATGAAGTAGATAATAAGAGGAATATGCAGTAGTATATTTAAGAGGAATATGAAGTTGTATATTTAAGAGGAATATGAAGTAGTATATTTATGAGGAAAATGCAGTAGTATATTTAAGAGGAATATGAAGTAGTATATTTAAGAGGAATATGCAGTAGTATTGCTCAATATATTTAAGAGGAATATGCAGTAGTATATTTAAGAGGAATATAAAGTAGTATATTTAAGAGGAATATGCAGTTGTATATTTAAGAGGAATATGAAGTAGTATATTTAAGAGGAATATGAAGTAGTATATTTAAGAGGAATATGCAGTAGTATATTTAAGAGGAATATGAATTACTATATTTAAGAGGTATATGCAGTAGTATATTTAAGAGGTATATGAAGTAGTATATTTAAGAGGCATATGAAGTAAATATACTGCTCAATATATTTAAGAGAAATATGCATTAGTATATTTAAGAGGAATATGAAGTAGTATATGTAAGAGGAATATGCAGTAGTACATTTCAGAGGAATATGCAGTAGTATATTTAAGAGGAATATGCAGTAGGATATTTAAGAGAAATATGAAGTAGTATATTTAAGAGGAATATGAAGTTGTATATTTAAGAGGAATATGCAGTAGTATATTTTAGAGAAATATTAAGTATTATATTTTAGAGGAATATTAAGTATTATATTTAAGAGGAATATGCAGTAGTTACATATATGTAAAAGAAATATGAAGTTGTATATTTAAGAGGAATATGAAGTAGTATATTTAAGAGGAATATGAAGTAGTATATTTAAGAGGAATATGAAGTAGTATATTTAAGAGAAATATGAAGTAGTATATTTAAGAGGAATATGCAGTAGTATATTTAAGAGGAATATGAAGTAGTATATTTAAGAGAAATATGAAGTAGTATATTTAAGAGGAATATGCAGTAGTATATTTAAGAGGAACATGCAGTAGTATATTTAAGAGGCATATGAAGTAGTATATTTAATAGAAATAATAAGTAGTATATTAAAGAGGAATAAGCAGTAGTATATTTAAGAGGAATATGAAGTATTATATTTTAGAGGAATATGGAGTATTATATTTAAGAGGAATATGCAGTAGTATATTTATGAGGAATATGAAGTATAATATTTAAGAGGAATATGAAGTAGTATATTTAAGAGGAATATGAAGTAGTATATTTAGGAGGACTATGAAGTAGTATATTTAAGAGGAATATGAAGTAGTATTTTTAAGAGAAATATGAAGTAGTATATTTAAGAGGAATATGAAGTTGTATATTTAAGAGGAATATGAAGTATTATATTTAAGAGAATATGAAGAAGTATATTTAAGAGGAATATGCAGTATTATATTTAAGAGGAATATTAAGTATTATATTTAAGAGGAATATTAAGTATTATATTTAAGAGGAATATGAAGTAGTATATTAAAGAGAAATATGAAGTAGATAATAAGAGGAATATGCAGTAGTATATTTAAGTGGAATATGAAGTAGTATATTTAAGAGGAATATGAAGTAGTATATTTAAGAGGAAAATGCAGTAGTATATTCAAGAGGAATATGAAGTAGTATATTTAAGAGGAATATGCAGTAGTATTGCTCAATATGTTTAAGAGGAATATGCAGTAGTATATTTAAGAGGAATATAAAGTAGTATATTTAAGAGGAATATGCAGTTGTATATTTAAGAGGAATATGAAGTAGTATATTTAAGAGGAATATGAAGTAGTATATTTAATAGGAATATGCAGTAGTATATTTAAGAGGAATATGAAGTACTATATTTAAGAGGCATATGCAGTAGTATATTTAAGAGGTATATGAAGTAGTATATTTAAGAGGCATATGAAGTAGTATATTTAAGAGAAATATGCATTAGTATATTTAAGAGGAATATAAAGTAGTATATGTAAGAGGAATATGCAGTAGGACATTTCAGAGGAATATGAAGTTGTATATTTAAGAGGAATATGCAGTAGTATATTTAAGAGAAATATTAAGTATTATATATAAGAGGAATATTAAGTATTATATTTAAGAGGAATATGCAGTAGTTACATATATGTAAAAGAAATATGAAGTAGTATATTTAAGAGGAATATGAAGTAGTATATTTAAGAGGAATATGAAGTAGTATATTTAAGAGGAATATGAAGTAGTATATTTAAAAGAAATATGAAGTAGTATATTTAAGAGGAATATGCAGTAGTATATTTAAGAGGAATATGCAGTAGTATATTTAAGAGGAATATGAAGTAGTATATTTAAGAGGATTATGCAGTAGTATATTTAAGAGGAATATGAAGTAGTATATTTAAGATCAATATGAAGTAGTATACTTAAGAGGAATATGAAGTAGTATATTTAAGAGGAATATGAAGTAGTATATTTAATAGAAATAATAAGTAGTATATTAAAGAGGAATATGCAGTAGTATATTTAAGAGGAATGTGAGGTATTATATTTAAGAGGAATATGGAGTATTATATTTAAGAGGAATATGCAGCAGTATATTTATGAGGAATATGAAGTATAATATTTAAGAGGAATATGAAGTAGTATATTTAAGGGGAATATGAAGTAGTATATTTAAGAGGACTATGAAGTAGTATATTTAAGAGGAATATGAAGTAGTATATTTAAGAGAAATATGAAGTAGTATATTTAAGAGGAATATGAAGTTGTATATTTAAGAGGAATATGAAGTATTATATGTAAGAGAATATGAAGAATTATATTTAAGAGGAATATGCAGTATTATATTTAAGAGGAATATTAAGTATTATATTTAGGAGGAATATTAAGTATTATATTTAAGAGGAATATGAAGTAGTATATTTAAGAGGAATATGCAGTAGTATATTTAAGAGGAATATAACGTAGTATATTTAAAAGGAATATGAAGTAGTATATTTAAGAGAAATATGAAGTAGATAATAAGAGGAATATGTATTAGTATATTTAAGAGGAATATGAAGTAGTATATTTAAGAGGAATATGAAGTAGTATATTTAAGAGGAAAATGCAGTAGTATATTTAAGAGGAATATGAAGTAGTATATTTAAGAGGAATATGAAGTAGTATATTTAAGAGGTATATGAAATAGTATATTTAAGAGGCATATGAAGTAGTATATTTAAGAGGAATATGCAGTAGTATATTTAAGAGGAATATGAAGTAGTATATGTAAGAGGAATATGCAGTAGTACATTTCAGAGGAATATTAAGTATTATATTAGGGAGGAATGTTAAGTATTATATTTAAGAGGAATATGCAGTAGTTACATATATGTAAGAGAAATATGAAGTATCATATTTAAGAGGAATATGAAGTAGTCTATTTAAGAGGACTATGAAGTAGTATATTTAAGAGGAATATGAAGTAGTATATTTAAGAGAAATATGAAGTAGTATATTTAAGAGGAATATGCATTAGTATATTTAAGAGGAATATGAAGTAGTATATGTAAGAGGAATATGAAGTAGATAATAAGAGGAATATGTAGTAGTATATTTAAGAGGAATATGAAGTAGTATATTTAAGAGGAATATGCAGTAGTATATTTAAGAGGAATATAACGTAGTATATTTAAAAGGAATATGAAGTAGTATATTTAAGAGAAATATGAAGTAGATAATAAGAGGAATATGTAGTAGTATATTTAAGAGGAATATGAAGTAGTATATTTAAGAGGAATATGAAGTTGTATATTTAAGAGGAATATGAAGTATTATATGTAAGAGTATATGAAGAATTATATTTAAGAGGAATATGCAGTATTATATTTAAGAGGAATATTAAGTATTATATTTAGGAGGAATATTAAGTATTATATTTAAGAGGAATATGAAGTAGTATATTTAAGAGGACTATGAAGTAGTATATTTAAGAGGAATATGAAGTAGTATATTTAAGAGAAATATGAAGTAGTATATTTAAGAGGAATATGTATTAGTATATTTAAGAGGAATATGAAGTAGTATATGTAAGAGGAATATGCAGTAGTACATTTCAGAGGAATATGCAGTAGTATATTTAAGAGGAATATGCAGTAGGATATTTAAGAAGAATATGAAGTAGTATATTTAAGAGAAATATGCAGTAGTATATTTAAGAGGAATATGCAGTAGGATATTTAAGAGGAATATGAAGTAGTATATTTAAGAGGAATATGAAGTTGTATATTTAAGAGGAATATGCAGTAGTATATTTAAGAGAATTATTAAGTATTATATTTAAGAGGAATATTAAGTATTATATTTAAGAGGAATATGAAGTAGTATATTTAAGAGGAATATGCAGTAGTATATTTAAGAGGAATATAACGTAGTATATTTAAAAGGAATATGAAGTAGTATATTTAAGAGAAATATGAAGTAGATAATAAGAGGAATATGTAGTAGTATATTTAAGAGAAATATGAAGTAGTATATTTAAGAGGAATTTGAAGTAGTATATTTAAGAGAAAAATGCAGTAGTATATTTAAGAGGAATATGAAGTAGTATATTTAAGAAGAATATGAAGCAGTATATTTAAGAGGTATATGAAGTAGTATATTTAAGAGGCATATGAAGTAGTATATTTAAGAGGAATAAGCAGTAGTATATTTAAGAGGAATATGAAGTAGTATATGTAAGAGGAATATGCAGTAGTACATTTCAGAGGAATATTAAGTATTATATTAGGGAGGAATGTTAAGTATTATATTTAAGAGGAATATGCAGTAGTTACATATATGTAAGAGAAATATGAAGTAGTATATTTAAGAGAAATATGCAGTAGTATATTTAAAAGGAATATGCAGTAGGATATTTAAGAGGAATATGAAGTAGTATATTTAAGAGGAATATGAAGTTGTATATTTAAGAGGAATATGCAGTAGTATATTTAAGAGAAATATTAAGTATTATATTTAAGAGGAATATTAAGTATTATATTTAAGAGGAATATGAAGTAGTATATTTAAGAGGAATATGCAGTAGTATATTTAAGAGGAATATAACGTAGTATATTTGAAAGGAATATGAAGTAGTATATTTAAGAGAAATATGAAGTAGATAATAAGAGGAATATGTAGTAGTATATTTCAGAGAAATATGAAGTAGTATATTTAAGAGGAATTTGAAGTAGTATATTTAAGAGAAAAATGCAGTAGTATATTTAAGAGGAATATGAAGTAGTATATTTAAGAGGAATATGAAGTAGTATATTTAAGAGGTATATGAAGTAGTATATTTAAGAGGCATATGAAGTAGTATATTTAAGAGGAATATGCAGTAGTATATTTAAGAGGAATATGAAGTAGTATATGTAAGAGGAATATGCAGTAGTACATTTCAGAGGAATATTAAGTATTATATTAGGGAGGAATGTTAAGTATTATATTTAAGAGGAATAAGCAGTAGTTACATATATGTAAGAGAAATATGAAGTAGTATATTTAAGAGGAATATGAAGTAGTATATTTAAGGGGAATATGAAGTAGTATATTTAAGAGGAAAATGCAGTAGTATATTTAAGAGGAATATGAAGTAGTATATTTAAGAGGAATATGAAGTTGTATATTTAAGAGGAATATGCAGTAGTATATTTAAGAGAATTATTAAGTATTATATTTAAGAGGAATATTAAGTATTATATTTAAGAGGAATATGAAGTAGTATATTTAAGAGGAATATGCAGTAGTATATTTAAGAGGAATATAACGTAGTATATTTAAAAGGAATATGAAGTAGTATATTTAAGAGAAATATGAAGTAGATAATAAGAGGAATATGTAGTAGTATATTTAAGAGAAATATGAAGTAGTATATTTAAGAGGAATTTGAAGTAGTATATTTAAGAGAAAAATGCAGTAGTATATTTAAGAGGAATATGAAGTAGTATATTTAAGAAGAATATGAAGCAGTATATTTAAGAGGTATATGAAGTAGTATATTTAAGAGGCATATGAAGTAGTATATTTAAGAGGAATAAGCAGTAGTATATTTAAGAGGAATATGAAGTAGTATATGTAAGAGGAATATGCAGTAGTACATTTCAGAGGAATATTAAGTATTATATTAGGGAGGAATGTTAAGTATTATATTTAAGAGGAATATATCTTAAATATACTACTTCATATTTCTCTTAATATATGTAAGAGAAATATGAAGTAGTATATTTAAGAGAAATATGCAGTAGTATATTTAAAAGGAATATGCAGTAGGATATTTAAGAGGAATATGAAGTAGTATATTTAAGAGGAATATGAAGTTGTATATTTAAGAGGAATATGCAGTAGTATATTTAAGAGAAATATTAAGTATTATATTTAAGAGGAATATGAAGTAGTATATTTAAGAGGTATATGAAGTAGTATATTTAGGAGGCATATGAAGTAGTATATTTAAGAGGAATATGCAGTAGTATATTTAAGAGGAATATGAAGTAGTATATGTAAGAGGAATATGCAGTAGTACATTTCAGAGGAATATTAAGTATTATATTAGGGAGGAATGTTAAGTATTATATTTAAGAGGAATAAGCAGTAGTTACATATATGTAAGAGAAATATGAAGTAGTATATTTAAGAGGAATATGAAGTAGTATATTTAAGGGGAATATGAAGTAGTATATTTAAGAGGAAAATGCAGTAGTATATTTAAGAGGAATATGAAGTAGTATATTTAAGAGGAATATGAAGTTGTATATTTAAGAGGAATATGCAGTAGTATATTTAAGAGAATTATTAAGTATTATATTTAAGAGGAATATTAAGTATTATATTTAAGAGGAATATGAAGTAGTATATTTAAGAGGAATATGCAGTAGTATATTTAAGAGGAATATAACGTAGTATATTTAAAAGGAATATGAAGTAGTATATTTAAGAGAAATATGAAGTAGATAATAAGAGGAATATGTAGTAGTATATTTAAGAGAAATATGAAGTAGTATATTTAAGAGGAATTTGAAGTAGTATATTTAAGAGAAAAATGCAGTAGTATATTTAAGAGGAATATGAAGTAGTATATTTAAGAAGAATATGCAGTTGTATATTTAAGAGGAATATGAAGTAGTATATTTAAGAGGAATAGGAAGTAGTATATTTAAGAGGAATATGAAGTAGTATATTTAAGAGGAATATGAAGCAGTATATTTAAGAGGTATATGAAGTAGTATATTTAAGAGGCATATGAAGTAGTATATTTAAGAGGAATAAGCAGTAGTATATTTAAGAGGAATATGAAGTAGTATATGTAAGAGGAATATGCAGTAGTACATTTCAGAGGAATATTAAGTATTATATTAGGGAGGAATGTTAAGTATTATATTTAAGAGGAATATATCTTAAATATACTACTTCATATTTCTCTTAATATATGTAAGAGAAATATGAAGTAGTATATTTAAGAGAAATATGCAGTAGTATATTTAAAAGGAATATGCAGTAGGATATTTAAGAGGAATATGAAGTAGTATATTTAAGAGGAATATGAAGTTGTATATTTAAGAGGAATATGCAGTAGTATATTTAAGAGAAATATTAAGTATTATATTTAAGAGGAATATTAAGTATTATATTTAAGAGGAATATGAAGTAGTATATTTAAGAGGAATATGCAGTAGTATATTTAAGAGGAATATAACGTAGTATATTTGAAAGGAATATGAAGTAGTATATTTAAGAGAAATATGAAGTAGATAATAAGAGGAATATGTAGTAGTATATTTCAGAGAAATATGAAGTAGTATATTTAAGAGGAATTTGAAGTAGTATATTTAAGAGAAAAATGCAGTAGTATATTTAAGAGGAATATGAAGTAGTATATTTAAGAGGAATATGAAGTAGTATATTTAAGAGGTATATGAAGTAGTATATTTAAGAGGCATATGAAGTAGTATATTTAAGAGGAATATGCAGTAGTATATTTAAGAGGAATATGAAGTAGTATATGTAAGAGGAATATGCAGTAGTACATTTCAGAGGAATATTAAGTATTATATTAGGGAGGAATGTTAAGTATTATATTTAAGAGGAATAAGCAGTAGTTACATATATGTAAGAGAAATATGAAGTAGTATATTTAAGAGGAATATGAAGTAGTATATTTAAGGGGAATATGAAGTAGTATATTTAAGAGGAAAATGCAGTAGTATATTTAAGAGGAATATGAAGTAGTATATTTAAGAGGAATATGATGTAGTATATTTAAGAGGTATATGAAGTAGTATATTTAAGAGGCATATGAAGTAGTATATTTAAGAGGAATATGCAGTAGTATATTTAAGAGGAATATGAAGTAGTATATTTAAGAGGAATTAAGAGGAATTTAAGAGAAATATAAAGTAGTATATTTAAGAGGAATATGCAGTAGTATATTTAAGAGGAATATGAAGTAGTATATTTAAGAGAAATATGAAGTAGTATATTTAAGAGGAATATGCAATAGTATATTTAAGAGGAATATGCAGTAGTATATTTAAGAGGAATATGAAGTAGTATATTTAAGAGGAATATGCAGTAGTATATTTAAGAGGAATATGAGGTAGTATATTTAAGATCAATATGAAGTAGTATACTTAAGAGGAATATGAAGTAGTATATTTAAGAGGAATATGAAGTAGTATATTTAATAGAAATCATAAGTAGTATATTAAGGAGGAATATGCAGTAGTACATTTAAGAGGAATATGAAGTATTATTTTTAAGAGGAATATGGAGAATTATATTTAAGAGGAATATGCAGTAGTATATTTATGAGGAATATGAAGTATAATATTTAAGAGGAATATGAAGTAGTATATTTAAGAGGAATATGAAGTCGTATATTTAAGATGAAAATGCAGTAGTATATTTAAGAGGAATATGAAGTAGTATATTTAAAAGGAATATGCAGTAGTATTGCTCAATATATTTAAGAGGAATATACAGTAGTATATTTAAGAGGAATATAAAGTAGTATATTTAAGAGGAATATGCAGTTGTATATTTAAGAGGCATATGCAGTAGTATATTTAAGAGGTATATGAAGTAGTATATTTAAGAGGCATATGAAGCAGTATATTTAAGAGGAATATGCATTAGTATATTTAAGAGGAATATGAAGTAGTATATGTAAGAGGAATATGCAGTAGTACATTTCAGAGGAATATGCAGTAGTATATTTAAGAGAAATATGCAGTTGGATATTTAAGAGGAATATGAAGTAGTATATTTAAAAGGAATATGAAGTAGTATATTTAAGAGAAATATGAAGTAGATAATAAGAGGAATATGTAGTAGTATATTTAAGAGGAATATGAAGTAGTATATTTAAGAGGAATATGAAGTAGTATATTTAAGAGGAAAATGCAGTAGTATATTTAAGAAGAATATGAAGTAGTATATTTAAGAGGAATATGAAGTAGTATATTTAAGAGGTATATGAAGTAGTATATTTAAGAGGCATATGAAGTAGTATATTTAAGAGGAATATGCAGTAGTATATTTAAGAGGAATATGAAGTAGTATATGTAAGAGGAATATGCAGTAGTACATTTCAGAGGAATATTAAGTATTATATTAGGGAGGAATGTTAAGTATTATATTTAAGAGGAATATGCAGTAGTTACATATATGTAAGAGAAATATGAAGTATCATATTTAAGAGGAATATGAAGTAGTATATTTAAGAGGACTATGAAGTAGTATATTTAAGAGGAATATGAAGTAGTATATTTAAGAGAAATATGAAGTAGTATATTTAAGAGGAATATGTATTAGTATATTTAAGAGGAATATTAAGTAGTATATGTAAGAGGAATATGCAGTAGTACATTTCAGAGGAATATGCAGTAGTATATTTAAGAGGAATATGCAGTAGGATATTTAAGAAGAATATGAAGTAGTATATTTAAGAGAAATATGCAGTAGTATATTTAAGAGGAATATGCAGTAGGATATTTAAGAGGAATATGAAGTAGTATATTTAAGAGGAATATGAATTTGTATATTTAAGAGGAATATGCAGTAATATATTTAAGAGAATTATTAAGTATTATATTTAAGAGGAATATTAAGTATTATATTTAAGAGGAATATGAAGTAGTATATTTAAGAGGAATATGCAGTATTATATTTAAGAGGAATATAACGTAGTATATTTAAAAGGAATATGAAGTAGTATATTTAAGAGAAATATGAAGTAGATAATAAGAGGAATATGTAGTAGTATATTTAAGAGAAATATGAAGTAGTATATTTAAGAGGAATTTGAAGTAGTATATTTAAGAGAAAAATGCAGTAGTATATTTAAGAGGAATATGAAGTAGTATATTTAAGAGGCATATGAAGTAGTATATTTAAGAGGAGTAAGCAGTAGTATATTTAAGAGGAATATGAAGTAGTATATGTAAGAGGAATATGCAGTAGTACATTTCAGAGGAATATTAAGTATTATATTATGGAGGAATGTTAAGTATTATATTTAAGAGGAATATGCAGTAGTTACATATATGTAAGAGAAATATGAAGTAGTATATTTAAGAGGAATATGAAGTAGTATATTTAAGGGGAATATGAAGTAGTATATTTAAGAGGAAAATGCAGTAGTATATTTAAGAGAAATATGAAGTAGTATATTTAAGAGGAATATGCATTAGTATATTTAAGAGGAATATGAAGTAGTATATGTAAGAGGAATATGCAGTAGTACATTTCAGAGGAATATGCAGTAGTATATTTAAGAGGAATATGCAGTAGGATATTTAAGAGGAATATGAAGTAGTATATTTAAGAGAAATATGCAGTAGTATATTTAAAAGGAATATGCAGTAGGATATTTAAGAGGAATATGAAGTAGTATATTTAAGAGGAATATGAAGTTGTATATTTAAGAGGAATATGCAGTAGTATATTTAAGAGAAATATTAAGTATTATATTTAAGAGGAATATTAAGTATTATATTTAAGAGGAATATGAAGTAGTATATTTAAGAGGAATATGCAGTACTATATTTAAGAGGAATATAACGTAGTATATTTAAAAGGAATATGAAGTAGTATATTTAAGAGAAATATGAAGTAGATAATAAGAGGAATATGTAGTAGTATATTTAAGAGAAATATGAAGTAGTATATTTAAGAGGAATTTGAAGTAGTATATTTAAGAGAAAAATGCAGTATTATATTTAAGAGGAATATGAAGTAGTATATTCAAGAGGAATATGAAGTAATATATTTAAGAGGTATATGAAGTATTATATTTAAGAGGCATATGAAGTAGTATATTTAAGAGGAATATGCAGTAGTATATTTAAGAGGAATATGAAGTAGTATATGTAAGAGGAATATGCAGTAGTACATTTCAGAGGAATATTAAGTATTATATTAGGGAGGAATGTTAAGTATTATATTTAAGAGGAATATGCAGTAGTTACATATATGTAAGAGAAATATGAAGTAGTATATTTAAGAGGAATATGAAGTAGTATATTTAAGGGGAATATGAAGTAGTATATTTAAGAGGAAAATGCAGTAGTATATTTAAGAGGAATATGAAGTAGTATATTTAAGAGGAATATGATGTAGTATATTTAAGAGGTATATGAAGTAGTATATTTAAGAGGCATGTGAAGTAGTATATTTAAGAGGAATATGCAGTAGTATATTTAAGAGGAATATGAAGTAGTATATGTAAGAGGAATTAAGAGGAATTTAAGAGAAATATAAAGTAGTATATTTAAGAGGAATATGCAGTAGTATATTTAAGAGGAATATGAAGTAGTATATTTAAGAGAAATATGAAGTAGTATATTTAAGAGGAATATGCAGTAGTATATTTAAGAGGAATATGCAGTAGTATATTTAGGAGGAATATGAAGTAGTATATTTAAGAGGAATATGCAGAAGTATATTTAAGAGGAATATGAGGTAGTATATTTAAGATCAATATGAAGTAGTATACTTAAGAGGAATATGAAGTAGTATATTTAAGAGGAATATGAAGTAGTATATTTAATAGAAATCATAAGTAGTATATTAAGGAGGAATATTCAGTAGTATATTTAAGAGGAATATGAAGTATTATATTTAAGAGGAATATGGAGAATTATATTTAAGAGGAATATGCAGTAGTATATTTATGAGGAATATGAAGTATAATATTTAAGAGGAATATGAAGTAGTATATTTAAGAGGAATATGAAATCGTATATTTAAGATGAAAATGCAGTAGTATATTTAAGAGGAATATGAAGTAGTATATTTAAGAGGAATATAAAGTAGTATATTTAAGAGAAATATACAGTAGGATATTTAAGAGGAATATGAAGTAGTATATTTAAGAGGAATGTGAAGTTGTATATTTAAGAGGAACATGCAGTAGTATATTTAAGAGAAATATTAAGTATTATATTTAAGAGGAATATTAAGTATTATATTTAAGAGAATTATGCAGTAGTTACATTTATGTAGAAGAAATATGAAGTAGTATATTTAAGAGGAATATGAAGTAGTATATTTAAGAGGAATATAAAGTAGTATATTTAAGAGGAATATGAAGTAGTATATTTAAGAGAAATATGACGTAGTATATTTAAGAGGAATATGCAGTAGTATACTTTAGAGGAATATGAAGTAGTATATTTAAGAGAAATATGAAGTAGTATATTTAAGAGGAATATGCAGTAGTATATTTAAGAGGAATATGCAGTAGTATATTTAAGAGGAATATGAAGTAGTATATTTAAGATCAATATGAAGTAGTATACTTAAGAGGAATATGAAGTAGTATATTTAAGAGGAATATGAAGTAGCATATTTAATAGAAATAATAAGTAGTATATTAAAGAGGAATATGCAGTAGTATATTTAAGAGGAATATGAAGTATTATATTTAAGAGGAATATGGAGTATTATATTTAAGAGGAATATGCAGTAGTATATTTATGAGGAATATGAAGTATAATATTTAAGAGGAATATGAAGTAGTATATTTAAGAGAAATATGAAGTAGTATATTTAAGAGGAATATGAAGTTGTATATTTAAGAGGAATATGAAGTATTATATTTAAGAGAATATGAAGAATTATATTTAAGAGGAATATGCAGTATTATATATAAGAGGAATATTAAGTATTATATTTAAGAGGAATATTAAGTATTATATTTAAGAGGAATATGAAGTAGTATATTTAAGAAGAATATGCAGTAGTATATTTAAGAGGAATATGACGTAGTAAATTTAAGAGGAATATGAAGTGGTATATTTAAGAGGAATATGAAGTAGTATATTTAAGAGAAATATGAAGTAGTATATTTAAGAGGAATATGCATTAGTATATTTAAGAGGAATATGAAGTAGTATATGTAAGAGGAATATGCAGTAGTACATTTCAGAGGAATATGCAGTAGTATATTTAAGAGGAATATGCAGTAGGATATTTAGGAGGAATATGAAGTAGTATATTTAAGAGGAATATGAAGTAGTATATGTAAAAGGAATATGCAGTAGTACATTTCAGAGGAATATGCAGTAGTATATTTAAGAGGAATATGCAGTAGGATATTTAAGAGGAATATGAAGTAGTATATTTAAGAGGAATATGCAGTAGTATATTTAGGAGGAATATGCAGTAGGATATTTAAGAGGAATATGAAGTAGAATATTTAAGAGGAATATGAAGTTGTATATTTAAGAGGAATATGCAGTAGTATATTTAAGAGAAATATTAAGTATTATATTTAAGAGGAATAATAAGTATTATATTTAAGAGGAATATGCAGTAATTACATATATGTAAAAGAAATATGAAGTAGTATATTTAAGAGGAATATGAAGTAGTATATTTAAGAGGAATATGAAGTAGTATATTTAAGAGGAATATGAAGTAGTATATTTAAGAGAAATATGAAGTAGTATATTTAAGAGGAATATGCAGTAGTATATTTAAGAGGAATATGAAGTAGTATATTTAAGAGGAATATGCAGTAGTATATTTAAGAGTAATATGAGGTAGTATATTTAAGATCAATATGAAGTAGTATACTTAAGAGGAATATGAAGTAGTATATTTAAAAGGAATATGAAGTAGTATATTTAATAGAAATAATAAGTAGTATATTAAAGAGGAATATGCAGTAGTATATTTAAGAAGAATATGAAGTATTATATTTAAAGGGAATATGGAGTATTATATTTAAGAGGAATATGCAGTAGTATATTTATGAGGAATATGAAGTATAATATTTAAGAGGAATATGAAGTAGTATATTTAAGAGGAATATGAAGTAGTATATTTAGGAGGACTATGAAGTAGTATATTTAAGAGGAATATGAAGTAGTTTATTTAAGATAAATATGAAGTAGTATATTTAAGAGGAATATGAAGTTGTATATTTAAGAGGAATATGAAGTATTATATTTAAGAGAATATGAAGAAGTATATTTAAGCGGAATATGCAGTATTATATTTAAGAGGAATATTAAGTATTATATTTAAGAGGAATATTAAGTATTATATTTAAGAGGAATATGAAGTAGTATATTCAAGAGGAATATGCAGTAGTATATTTAAGAGGAATATGACGTAGTATATTTAAGAGGAATATGAAGTAGTATATTTAAGAGAAATATGAAGTAGATAATAAGAGGAATATGCAGTAGTATATTTAAGAGGTATATGCAGTAGTATTGCTCAATATATTTAAGAGGAATATGCAGTAGTATATTTAAGAGGAATATAAAGTAGTATATTTAAGAGGAATATGCAGTTGTATATTTAAGAGGAATATGAAGTAGTATATTTAAGAGGAATATGAAGTAGTATATTTAAGAGGAATATGCAGTAGTATATTTAAGAGGAATATGAAGTACTATATTTAAGAGGCATATGCAGTAGTATATTTAAGAGGTATATGAAGTAGTATATTTAAGAGGCATATGAAGTAGTATATTTAAGAGGAATATGAAGTAGTATATTTAAGAGGTATATGCAGTAGTATTGCTCAATATATTTAAGAGGAATATGCAGTAGTATATTTAAGAGGAATATAAAGTAGTATATTTAAGAGGAATATGCAGTTGTATATTTAAGAGGAATATGAAGTAGTATATTTAAGAGGAATATGAAGTAGTATATTTAAGAGGAATATGCAGTAGTATATTTAAGAGGAATATGAAGTACTATATTTAAGAGGCATATGCAGTAGTATATTTAAGAGGTATATGAAGTAGTATATTTAGGAGGCATATGAAGTAGTATATTTAAGAGGAATATGCATTTGTATATTTAAGAGGAATATGAAGTAGTATATGTAAGAGGAATATTCAGTAGTACATTTCAGAGGAATATGCAGTAGTATATTTAAGAGGAATATGCAGTAGGATATTTAAGAGGAATATGAAATAGTATATTTAAAAGCAATATGAAGTTGTATATTTAAGAGGAATATGCAGTAGTATATTTAAGAGAAATAATAAGTATTATATTTAAGAGGAATATTAAGTATTATATTTAAGAGGAATATGCAGTAGTTACATATATGTAAAAGAAATATGAAGTAGTATATTTAAGAAGAATATGAAGTAGTATATTTAAGAGGAATATGAAGTAGTATATTTAAGAGGAATATGAAGTAGTATATTTAAGAGAAATATTAAGTAGTATATTTAAGAGGAATATGCAGTAGTATATTTAAGAGGAATATGAAGCAGTATATTTAAGAGAAATATGAAGTAGTATATTTAAGAGGAATATGCAGTAGTATATTTAAGAGGAATATGCAGTAGTATATTTAAGAGGAATATGAAGTAGTATATTTAAGAGGAATATGCAGCAGTATATTTATGAGGAATATGAAGTAGTATATTTAAGATCAATATGAAGTAGGATACTTAAGAGGAATATGAAGTAGTATATTTAAGAGGAATATGAAGTAGTATATTTAATAGAAATAATAAGTAGTATATTAAAGAGGAATATGCAGTAGTATATTTAAGAGGAATATGCAGTAGTATATTTAAGAGGAATATAACGATGTATATTTAAAAGGAATATGAAGTAGTATATTTAAGAGAAATATGAAGTAGATAATAAGAGGAATATGTAGTAGTATATTTAAGAGGAATATGAAGTAGTATATTTAAGAGGAATATGAAGTAGTATATTTAAGAGGAAAATGCAGTAGTATATTTAAGAGGAATATGAAGTATTATATTTAAGAGGAATATGAAGTAGTATATTTAAGAGGTATATGAAGTAGTATATTTAAGAGGCATATGAAGTAGTATATTTAAGAGGAATATGCAGTAGTATATTTAAGAGGAATATGAAGTAGTATATATAAGAGGAATATGCAGTAGTACATTTCAGAGGAATATTAAGTATTATATTAGGGAGGAATGTTAAGTATTATATTTAAGAGGAATATGCAGTAGTTACATATATGTAAGAGAAATATGAAGTATCATATTTAAGAGGAATATGAAGTAGTATATTTAAGGGGACTATGAAGTAGTATATTTAAGAGGAATATGAAGTAGTATATTTAAGAGAAATATGAAGTAGTATATTTAAGAGGAATATGCATTAGTATATTTAAGAGGAATATGAAGTAGTATATGTAAGAGGAATATGCAGTAGTACATTTCAGAGGAATATGCAGTAGTATATTTAGAGGAATATGCAGTAGGATATTTAAGAGGAATATGAAGCAGTATATTTAAGAGGAATATGCAGTAGTATATTTAAGAGGAATATGCAGTAGGATATTTAAGAGGAATATGAAGTAGTATATTTAAGAGGAATATGAAGTTGTATATTTAAGAGGAATATGCAGTAGTATATTTAAGAGATATATTAAGTATTATATTTAAGAGGAATATTAAGTATTATATTTAAGAGGAATATGCAGTAGTTACATATATGTAAAAGAAATATGAAGTAGTATATTTAAGAGGAATATGAAGTAGTACATTTAAGGGGAATATGAAGTAGTATATTTAAAAGGAATATGAAGTAATATATTTAAGAGAAATATGAAGTAGTATATTTACGAGGAATGTGAAGGTGTATATTTAAGAGGAATATGCAGTAGTATATTTAAGAGAAATATTAAGTATTATATTTAAGAGGAATATTAAGTATTATATTTAAGAGAAATATGCAGTAGTTACATTTATGTAAAAGAAATATGAAGTAGTATATTTAAGAGGGATATGAAGTACTATATTTAAGAGGAATATGAAGTAGTATATTTAAGAGGAATATGAAGTGGTATATTTAAGAGAAATATGAAGTAGTATATTTAAGAGGAATATGCAGTAGTATATTTAAGAGGAATATGAAGTAGTATATTTAAGAGAAATATGAAGTAGTATATTTAAGAGGAATATGCAGTAGTATATTTAAGAGGAATATGCAGTAGTATATTTAAGAGGAATATGAAGTAGTATATTTAAGATCAATATGAAGTAGTATACTTAAGAGGAATATGAAGTAGTATATTTAAGAGGAATATGAAGTAGCATATTTAATAGAAATAATAAGTAGTATATTAAAGAGGAATATGCAGTAGTATATTTAAGAGGAATATGAAGTATTATATTTAAGAGGAATATGGAGTATTATATTTAAGAGGAATATGCAGTAGTATATTTATGAGGAATATGAAGTATAATATTTAAGAGGAATATGAAGTAGTATATTTAAGAGAAATATGAAGTAGTATATTTAAGAGGAATATGATGTTGTATATTTAAGAGGAATATGAAGTATCCTATTTAAGAGAATATGAAGAATTATATTTAAGAGGAATATGCAGTATTATATATAAGAGGAATATTAAGTATTATATTTAAGAGGAATATTAAGTATTATATTTAAGAGGAATATGCAGTAGTTACATATATGTAAAAGAAATATGAAGTAGTATATTTAAGAGGAATATGAAGTAGTATATTTAAGAGGAATATGAAGTAGTATATTTAAGAGGAATATGAAGTCGTATATTCAAGAGAAATATGAAGTAGTATATTTAAGAGGAATATGCAGTAGTATATTTAAGAGGAATATGAAGCAGTATATTTAAGAGAAATATGAAGTAGTATATTTAAGAGGAATATGCAGTAGTATATTTAAGAGGAATATGCAGTAGTATATTTAAGAGGAATATGAAGTAGTATATTTAAGAGGAATATGCAGTAGTATATTTATGAGGAATATGAAGTAGTATATTTAAGATCAATATGAAGTAGGATACTTAAGAGGAATATGAAGTAGTATATTTAAGAGGAATATGAAGTAGTATATTTAATAGAAATAATAAGTAGTATATTAAAGAGGAATATGCAGTAGTATATTTAAGAGGAATATGAAGTAGTATATTTAAGAGGAATATGGAGTATTATATTTAAGAGGAATATGCAGTAGTATATTTATGAGGAATATGAAGTATAATATTTAAAAGGAATATGAAGTAGTATATTTAAGGGGAATATGAAGTAGTATATTTAAGAGGACTATGAAGTAGTATATTTAAGAGGAATATGAAGTAGTATATTTAAGAGAAATATGAAGTAGTTTATTTAAGAGGAATATGAAGTTGTATATTTAAGTGGAATATGAAGTATTATATTTAAGAGAATATGAAGAATTATATTTAAGAGGAATATGCAGTATTATATTTAAGAGGAATATTAAGTATTATATTTAGGAGGAATATTAAGTATTATATTTAAGAGGAATATGAAGTAGTATATTTAAGAGGAATATGCAGTAGTATATTTAAGAGGAATATAACGATGTATATTTAAAAGGAATATGAAGTAGTATATTTAAGAGAAATATGAAGTAGATAATAAGAGGAATATGTAGTAGTATATTTAAGAGGAATATGAAGTAGTATATTTAAGAGGAATCTGAAGTAGTATATTTAAGAGGAAAATGCAGTAGTATATTTAAGAGGAATATGAAGTAGTATATTTAAGAGGAATATGAAGTAGTATATTTAAGAGGTATATGAAGTAGTATATTTAAGAGGCATATGAAGTAGTATATTTAAGAGGAATATGCAGTAGTATATTTAAGAGGAATATGAAGTAGTATATGTAAGAGGAATATGCAGTAGTACATTTCAGAGGAATATTAAGTATTATATTAGGGAGGAATGTTAAGTATTATATTTAAGATGAATATGCAGTAGTTACATATATGTAAGAGAAATATGAAGTATCATATTTAAGAGGAATATGAAGTAGTATATTTAAGAGGACTATGAAGTAGTATATTTAAGAGGAATATGAAGTAGTATATTTAAGAGAAATATGAAGTAGTATATTTAAGAGGAATATGCATTAGTATATTTAAGAGGAATATGAAGTAGTATATGTAAGAGGAATATGCAGTAGTACATTTCAGAGGAATATGCAGTAGTATATTTAAGAGGAATATGCAGTAGGATATTTAAGAGGAATATGAAGTAGTATATTTAAGAGGAATATGCAGTAGTATATTTAAGAGGAATATGCAGTAGGATATTTAAGAGGAATATGAAGTAGTATATTTAAGAGGAATATGAAGTTGTATATTTAAGAGGAATATGCAGTAGTATATTTAAGAGAAATATTAAGTATTATATTTAAGAGGAATATTAAGTATTATATTTAAGAGGAATATGCAGTAGTTACATATATGTAAAAGAAATATGAAGTAGTATATTTAAGAGGAATATGAAGTAGTATATCTAAGGGGAATATGAAGTAGTATATTTAAGAGGAATATGAAGTAGTATATTTAAGAGAAATATGAAGTAGTATATTTAAGAGGAATGTGAAGGTGTATATTTAAGAGGAATATGCAGTAGTATATTTAAGAGAAATATTAAGTATTATATTTAAGAGGAATATTAAGTATTATATTTAAGAGGAATATGCAGTAGTTACATTTATGTAAAAGAAATATGAAGTAGTATATTTAAGAGGAATATGAAGTAGTATATTTAAGAGGAATATGAAGTAGTATATTTAAGAGGAATATGAAGTAGTATATTTAAGAGAAATATGAAGTAGTATATTTAAGAGGAATATGCAGTAGTATATTTAAGAGGAATATGATGTAATAATTGTGGGTATTATTATAAATTAAAAGACTTTAATTTACTAGTTGAATAATCATGCGTAGTTTATTGAATATAAGATGTTGTTATGATGATGGTTGACGCTCCACTAAGGCCCCCAGTATACAATGGCAAAATACATTGATGGGTGCGTTCCCAATAACCATAGGCATATATTATAGTACCAACAGTGACATCCAGCGGCTGTTCACTAATAAACAAGCAATATTATTACACTTTTTTTTTTTTTTTTTTTTTTTTTTTTTTTTTTTTTTTTTTTAAACAAAATCAAAATTTAACTTAATATGATATCTGAATAAGTCAGAGAAATTATTGAAATCAAAAGGTTGTTACATTGAATTAATTCCAACCATATCTTTGAGGTGGATGACTAACACGACCACTACGAGTTCTCGTTACTCCAGGCTCATTGACCATTACAGGTTCGGATGTCTCTTGATCGCTAGCCGACTCTGCTTCTGACTCAGAACTACCAGCGGTTTGATATTCATCTGAAGATGTATTGCTATCATTCAACACTGGTAGAACTGGTTCATCCACATCACACACAATTGGTTCATTGCCATTGTTAACATTATCTTGTACGTTGCGCCCAAGTGGCGGTACAATTTCGATTGGTTTCAATGCCTCTGGACCAGCAACATTACTTCTCCCCCATTCACTTCATTATTCTTAGTCTTGGCTATGAACCGTCGGTTGCGTCTAAAATGATTATCAAAATTATCCCTAATGATGTACGATCGACCATTTACATTACCAACAATCGTTCCATAATTCCATTCTCTTCCGTTTTTCTTAAAAATAACGAGATCACCCAAATTTAACACTGGCAGTGCTTTTGCATTCCGGTCATAATAATACTTTTGCTTTTCCCTTTTTTCTTTTATTTTTTTTTGAACGGTTTCCTCACTTAAATTGCTCCAAGTCAACAATGAACCCGAAATTGGCATTCCCGTCTTGACCACCCGACCAAAAAACAACTGGGCCGGTGTCAATCGCATACTTGCCACAGGAGTTGTGTTATACTCCAAAATTCGGTATTGATAATTTTTCGTATCCCGCTCCTCAACACAAACGTTTCAAAATATTTTTCGCCATCGCCACACCCTTCTCGGCTAACCCATTGCTTTGTGGATACCGAGGGCTTGAAAATTTCATGACAATATTATAATCATTCACAAATTCTTCAAATTCACGCGAGTTAAAAGGTACATTATCCGATTTAGCTACAGTTGGATATCCGATTTTATCAAAATTACTTTGCAATCTTCCAATGATATGACGCGCTGTTTTGTTCTTCAGATGCTCAACAAGTAAATATCCCGAATATGCATCAATAACAGACAAGAAGTCCTGCCCAGCATACTCAAACAAATCCATCGACACTATATGGAACGGATACTTCGGAAGTTCTTCTTGAACCAGTTCTTCTTTTTGGTTGTTACGCGTGAACTTTTCACAAATGGCACAAGATGTAACCATCTCCTTTATCTGACCGTTCATGTTAGGCCAGTAATACAGCATTCTTGCACGTGCAAGAGTTTTCTCAATTCCTTAATGTGGCGCATGTAACCACCTGCTAAGTTTTACCTGTAATTCCCTTGGGATTACCAGTCGATGATCGCGAAAAAGCAATCCATTCTCAAAATGAAGCTCATTTTTAAATTTATGAAACACACGGCCCAGATCATCCAGTAGATGATAATTTGGCCAACCGTTCTCCACATATCGACAAATTCGCAAAAAAATCTTATCACGTTCAATGATTGACCGGTATAAATCGTAATTTTGTTTAGACAAACACGCTGATTTTGTTACTGAATGAATAATTCCCGTTAAGTCCGTATCTTCATGACAATCGGATAATTGGGCCCGTGAAAGGCAGTCGGCTACAAGCATTTCTTTACCCGGTTTGTAAACAACAGTCATTTTTGGATATCTCAGAAGTGACATGAGCATTCGCTGAAGCCGCATTGTCACATCATCAATATCCCGCTTGACCAATGTTTCCAACGGCTTGTGATCACTTTCAACCGTAAATTCGCGTCCATACAAAAAATAATGAAATCGCTGACACGCGAAAACAATTGCCAACAACTCCTTTTCGATCTGAGCCCACTTTTGTTCACTTTTACTTAACGTCCGAGACGCATATGCTACTGGGTGTCCATTCTGAACAATAACACAACCCAATCCATCCTTGGATGTATCCGTTTGCACAATGACTGGCAATTTTGGATCATAAACTGCCAACACCGGTTCCGATGTTACGATATCAAGCAACTTTTTAAATTCCAGATCATGATTTTCCGTCCAATCAAATGGGACATCGTTTCGCGTAAGGTTACGTAAATGTGCCGATTGTTTCGACAAATTTGGAATAAATTTGGCCAAATATTTCAAAATGCCCAGAAATCTTAACACGGCCGCTTTATCCCCGGGTTTTTCCATTTTCAACATCGCGTCCCGATACTTTAAATTCGCTTTAAACTTTCCTTCAAACAACATATGACCCATAAATTTAACTTCGCGCTTACGATATTGAATCTTATCCGGGTTAAATTTGATGTTATTTTTACGTGCTCTTTCCATTACTTTATTCATGATCCGATCATGTTCTTCTTCCGTTCTGGCGCAAATGCCGACATCATCAAAATAGATAATCACCCCCTCAATGTCTCCCAACATTTTAAACATTTCACGCTGAAACAATTCCGGTACACAATTAAGCCCAAATGGCACGCGATTAAATTTGTATCTACCAAACGGAGTTATAAATGTTGTTAAATCTGAACTTACTTCGTCCAATTCCATTTGCCAATAGCCACTTTTCAAATCTAAAACTGAAAAAACGCATTTATCTGCCCAACCAGACATTAAATCATCGATCGTTGGAATCAGAAAATGTTCACGCTTGATACAATCGTTGAGTGGTTTTGGGTCTAAGCAAATACGAAGTTCACTCGAGTTAGGCTTTTCGATTATTTGCAAATTATTAACCCAGTCCGTTGGGTAATCAACAGGTGAAATGATTCCATCCTGTACCATTTTTTCCAATTGTAACTTTAATCTATTCAACAATGAGTTTGGTATCCGTTTCTTATAGTGAAGGACTGGCTTTGAATTCTCCCTAATGTTTATCGAAAACTTTCCCGGAAATTTACCCAAACCCTCGAAGACATCACGATTGTTTTTCAAAAATTCATCCCCTGTTTGTGACAAACTAGCAACAGAACTTACATCTGTTCGTTTAATTAATCCAAATCTTTCGCTTGATTCAAGACCGAGTATCGGTTCACATACATCATCGACAACAATAAAATGAGAAAAATGTTCCGTTTGTAACTTTGTATCAATGCATTTTAATTTAACCGTTCCCAAAACATTTACTTTATTTCCATTATAATCAAAAACCGAATATTTTTCATTCTCATTTTGCAATTCAACCCCCAGCTTCTTGAATATTTTGGCCGGAATGCAGTCCACATCAGATCCAGTGTCCAGGTTAAATTTAACTAATTGATTTCCTATCTGATACTCTTTATACCATCGCTTCGTATGATTGGCCACGTTGCTTGAATTTATTCTATAAATACGATTTACTTTAATGTCCCTGTTCGCACTACCATCAATGATTTGTACCAGATTACCTGAGTTACCCCAGTCGATTGAGTATTGTTGTTGTTTTCCATTGTTAGTGCTGTTGTTGTTGTCCGGCTTACGGTTTCCAAAATTGTTCTCCGCTTTGATTCCCTTATTGTCCACTTGTTTTCCCTTCGATTGGCAAAAACGCTGGAAATGACCCTTACGACCACATGACCGGCAGCTGATATTCTTGGCTTTGCAAGATTCCATATGATTTGCTGTGAAATCATTACCACAATTGTAACATGCACGACGTGTTACCGCATTAACTGTTTCCGATGACTGATGCTCAGCCACACTGTTGATACTTGATTGGTTATTTGTGTTCAACATAACCCTATTTTCTTTCGCTGCTTCGTACGTTTTACACATTTCAATTACTTTGTTTAATGGCTCATCCTTGCCATCCAACAGCTTCAATTGCAATTTTTTATCCTCCACACCAATGACGATTCTATCTTTCAACATGCGTTCTTTATATTTCAATTCTTTTCCACAATCACATTTACAATTGAAATCACAAAACTGAATTTGCTTGCGAAGTTCAGTTTCAAATTCAGCAAACGGTTGCTTTTCTTTTTGCAACACTTTGTTGAACTTAAATGATTCCATAGTTGTATTTTTCTTTGGAATGCAATATCCATCGAACGCCTTCAAAACATCATTTAATGTACGCTGGTTGGCTACTGCGATAGCAGCATTTTGATCTGGTTCTTCATTTTCACCCGCAACTGGTGCAACTACAATATTCTCTCCGAGAATACCATTTTCCGTTCCATCATTTAGAAACAATGTATTATAAATTTCCCGCGCTTGCCGGCCAATTAACCACAAAAATGTTGCAATTTTTATTGATTCGGTTCCCGTTGCTTTACCCGTTGCTCGCATGTACATCAAAAATTCATTTTTCCATGCGCGCCATTCCTTTGCCACGTTTGTGCAATCCAATTCCTTCGGTAGACGATCGTTTGACATGTTTTCAGCTAAATATCCAATTTTCCAAAACAAATAATCCAAAAATATTTACGATAAATATTTTTCTGATCATATCCACGTTTCAAACTATGATGCTCCCAAAATCCGATGATTTTCAATATTTGTCAGGTATTTCACCACAATTCGCAATGTTGCACACTATTTCACAACTATTTCACAACGTGACGTCACCCTTGTACGTTGAATTCCTTTTTTCGATACCGAACACGATGTCTTTTCCAAAAAATCCACGAAACTTCATTAATTTTCAATAATCCGCTCTCCCAACCACGATCTAATTACATTCCAAGTTTTACTTCTGACACCATGTAATAATTGTGGGTATTATTATAAATTAAAAGACTTTAATTTACTAGTTGAATAATCATGCGTAGTTTATTGAATATAAGATGTTGTTATGATGATGGTTGACGCTCCACTGAGGCCCCCAGTATACAATGGCAAAATACATTGATGGGTGCGTTCCCAATAACCATAGGCATATATTATAGTACCAACAGTGACATCCAGCGGCTGTTCACTAATGAACAAGCAATATTATTACATATGAAGTAGTATATTTAAGAGAAATATGAAGTAGTATATTTAAGAGGAATATGCAGTAGTATATTTAAGAGGAATATGCAGTAGTATATTTAAGAGGAATATGAAGTAGTATATTTAAGATCAATATGAAGTAGTATACTTAATAGGAATATGAAGTAGTATATTTAAGAGGAATATGAAGTAGCATATTTAATAGAAATAATAAGTAGTATATTAAAGAGGAATATGCAGTAGTATATTTAAGTGGAATATGAAGTATTATATTTAAGAGGAATATGGAGTATTATATTTAAGAGGAATATGCAGTAGTATATTTATGAGGAATATGAAGTATAATATTTAAGAGGAATATGAAGTAGTATATTTAAGAGAAATATGAAGTAGTATATTTAAGAGGAATATGAAGTTGTATATTTAAGAGGAATATGAAGTATTATATTTAAGAGAATATGAAGAATTATATTTAAGTGGAATATGCAGTATTATATATAAGAGGAATATTAAGTATTATATTTAAGAGGAATATTAAGTATTATATTTAGGAGGAATATGAAGTAGTATATTTAAGAAGAATATGCAGTAGTATATTTAAGAGGAATATGACGTAGTTAATTTAAGAGGAATATGAAGTAGTATATTTAAGAGGAATATGAAGTAGTATATTTAAGAGAAATATGAAGTAGTATATTTAAGAGGAATATGCATTAGTATATTTAAGAGGAATATGAAGTAGTATATGTAAGAGGAATATGCAGTAGTACATTTCAGAGGAATATGCAGTAGTATATTTAAGAGGAATATGCAGTAGGATATTTAGGAGGAATATGAAGTAGTATATTTAAGAGGAATATGAAGTAGTATATGTAAGAGGAATATGCAGTAGTACATTTCAGAGTAATATGCAGTAGTATATTTAAGAGGAATATGCAGTAGGATATTTAAGAGGAATATGAAGTTGTATATTTAGGAGGAATATGCAGTAGTATATTTAGGAGGAATATGCAGTAGGATATTTAAGAGGAATATGAAGTAGTATATTTAAGAGGAATATGAAGTTGTATATTTAAGAGGAATATGCAGTAGTATATTTAAGAGAAATATTAAGTATTATATTTAAGAGGAATAATAAGTATTATATTTAAGAGGAATATGCAGTAATTACATATATGTAAAAGAAATATGAAGTAGTATATTTAAGAGGAATATGAAGTAGTATATTTAAGAGGAATATGAAGTATTATATTTAAGAGGAATATGAAGTAGTATATTTAAGAGAAATATGAAGTAGTATATTTAAGAAGAATATGCAGTAGTATATTTAAGAGGAATATGAAGTAGTATATTTAAGAGAAATATGAAGTAGTATATTTAAGAGGAATATGCAGTAGTATATTTAAGAGGAATATGCAGTAGTATATTTAAGAGGAATATGAAGTAGTATATTTAAGAGGAATATGCAGTAGTATATTTAAGAGGAATATGAGGTAGTATATTTTAGATCAATATGAAGTAGTATACTTAAGAGGAATATGAAGTAGTATATTTAAGAGGAATATGAAGTAGTATATTTAATAGAAATAATAAGTAGTATATTAAAGAGGAATATGCAGTAGTATATTTAAGAAGAATATGAAGTATTATATTTAAAGGGAATATGGAGTATTATATTTAAGAGGAATATGCAGTAGTATATTTATGAGGAATATGAAGTATAATATTTAAGAGGAATATGAAGTTGTATATTTAAGAGGAATATGAAGTAGTATATTTAGGAGGACTATGAAGTAGTATATTTAAGAGGAATATGAAGTAGTATATTTAAGAGAAATATGAAGTAGTATATTTAAGAGGAATATGAAGTTGTATATTTAAGAGGAATATGAAGTATTATATTTAAGAGAATATGAAGAAGTATATTTAAGCGGAATATGCAGTATTATATTTAAGAGGAATATTAAGTTTTATATTTAAGAGGAATATTAAGTATTATATTTAAGAGGAATATGAAGTAGTATATTCAAGAGGAATATGCAGTAGTATATTTAAGAGGAATATGACGTAGTATATTTAAGAGGAATATGAAGTAGTATATTTAAGAGAAATATGAAGTAGATAAAAAGAGGAATATGCAGTAGTATATTTAAGAGGAATATGAAGTAGTATATTTAAGAGGAATATGAAGTAGTATATTTAAGAGGAAAATGCAGTAGTATATTTAAGAGGAATATGAAGTAGTGTATTTAAGAGAAATATGCAGTAGTATTGCTCAATATATTTAAGAGGAATATGCAGTAGTATATTTAAGAGAAATATAAAGTAGTATATTTAAGAGGAATATGCAGTTGTATATTTAAGAGGAATATGAAGTAGTATATTTAAGAGGAATATGATGTAGTATATTTAAGAGGAATATGCAGTAGTATATTTAAGAGGAATATGAAGTACTATATTTAAGAGGCATATGCAGTAGTATATTTAAGAGGTATATGAAGTAGTATATTTAAGAGGCATATGAAGTAGTATATTTAAGAGGAATATGCATTTGTTATTTAAGAGGAATATGAAGTAGTATATGTAAGAGGAATATTCAGTAGTACATTTCAGAGGAATATGCAGTAGTATATTTAAGAGGAATATGCAGTAGGATATTTAAGAGGAATATGAAATAGTATATTTAAGAGGAATATGAAGTTGTATATTTAAGAGGAATATGCAGTAGTTACATATATGTAAAAGAAATATGAAGTAGTATATTTAAGAGGAATATGAAGTAGTATATTTAAGAGGAATATGAAGTAGTATATTTAAGAGGAATATGAAGTAGTATATTTAAGAGAAATATGAAGTAGTATATTTAAGAGGAATATGCAGTAGTATATTTAAGAGGAATATGAAGCAGTATATTTAAGAGATATATGAAGTAGTATATTTAAGAGTAATATGCAGTAGTATATTTAAGAGGAATATGAAGTATTATATTTAAGAGGAATATGGAGTATTATATTTAAGAGGAATATGCAGTAGTATATTTATAAGGAATATGAAGTATAATATTTAAGAGGAATATGAAGTAGCATATTTAAGAGAAATATGAAGTAGTATATTTAAGAAGAATATGAAGTTGTATATTTAAGAGGAATATGAAGTATTATATTTAAGAGAATATGAAGAATTATATTTAAGAGGAATATGCAGTATTATATATAAGAGGAATATTAAGTATTATATTTAAGAGGAATATTAAGTATTATATTTAGGAGGAATATGAAGTAGTATATTTAAGAAGAATATGCAGTAGTATATTTAAAAGGAATATGACGTAGTTAATTTAAGATGAATATGAAGTAGTATATTTAAGAGGAATATGAAGTAGTATATTTAAGAGAAATATGAAGTAGTATATTTAAGAGGAATATGCATTAGTATATTTAAGAGGAATATGAAGTAGTATATGTAAGAGGAATATGCAGTAGTACATTTCAGAGGAATATGCAGTAGTATATTTAAGAGGAATATGCAGTAGGATATTTAGGAGGAATATGAAGTAGTATATTTAAGAGGAATATGAAGTAGTATATGTAAGAGGAATATGCAGTAGTACATTTCAGAGTAATATGCAGTAGTATATTTAAGAGGAATATGCAGTAGGATATTTAAGAGGAATATGAAGTAGTATATTTAGGAGGAATATGCAGTAGTATATTTAGGAGGAATATGCAGTAGGATATTTAAGAGGAATATGAAGTAGTATATTTAAGAGGAATATGAAGTTGTATATTTAAGAGGAACATGCAGTAGTATATTTAAGAGGAATATGCAGTAGTATATTTAAGAGGAATATGAAGTAGTATATTTAAGAAAAATATGATGTAGTATATTTAAGAGGAATATGCAGTAGTATATTTAAGAGGAATATGCAGTAGTATATTTAAGAGGAATATGAAGTAGTATATTTAAGAGGAATATGCAGTAGTATATTTAGGAGGAATATGCAGTATTATATTTAAGAGAAATATTAAGTATTATATTTAAGAGGAATAATAAGTATTATATTTAAGAGGAATATGCAGTAATTACATATATGTAAAAGAAATATGAAGTAGTATATTTAAGAGGAATATGAAGTAGTATATTTAAGAGGAATATGAAGTAGTATATTTAAGAGGAATATGAAGTAGTATATTTAAGAGAAATATGAAGTAGTATATTTAAGAGGAATATGCAGTAGTATATTTAAGAGGAATATGAAGTAGTATATTTAAGAGAAATATGAAGTAGTATATTTAAGAGGAATATGCAGTAGTATATTTAAGAGGAATATGCAGTAGTATATTTAAGAGGAATATGAAGTTGTATATTTAAGAGGAATATGCAGTAGTTACATATATGTAAAAGAAATATGAAGTAGTATATTTAAGAGGAATATGAAGTAGTATATTTAAGAGGAATATGAAGTAGTATATTTAAGAGGAATATGAAGTAGTATATTTAAGAGAAATATGAAGTAGTATATTTAAGAGGAATATGCAGTAGTATATTTAAGAGGAATATGAAGCAGTATATTTAAGAGATATATGAAGTAGTATATTTAAGAGTAATATGCAGTAGTATATTTAAGAGGAATATGAAGTATTATATTTAAGAGGAATATGGAGTATTATATTAAAGAGGAATATGCAGTAGTATATTTATGAGGAATATGAAGTATAATATTTAAGAGGAATATGAAGTAGTATATTTAAGAGAAATATGAAGTAGTATATTTAAGAGGAATATGAAGTTGTATATTTAAGAGGAATATGAAGTATTATATTTAAGAGAATATGAAGAATTATATTTAAGTGGAATATGCAGTATTATATATAAGAGGAATATTAAGTATTATATTTAAGAGGAATATTAAGTATTATATTTAGGAGGAATATGAAGTAGTATATTTAAGAAGAATATGCAGTAGTATATTTAAGAGGAATATGACGTAGTTAATTTAAGAGGAATATGAAGTAGTATATTTAAGAGGAATATGAAGTAGTATATTTAAGAGAAATATGAAGTAGTATATTTAAGAGGAATATGCATTAGTATATTTAAGAGGAATATGAAGTAGTATATGTAAGAGGAATATGCAGTAGTACATTTCAGAGGAATATGCAGTAGTATATTTAAGAGGAATATGCAGTAGGATATTTAGGAGGAATATGAAGTAGTATATTTAAGAGGAATATGAAGTAGTATATGTAAGAGGAATATGCAGTAGTACATTTCAGAGTAATATGCAGTAGTATATTTAAGAGGAATATGCAGTAGGATATTTAAGAGGAATATGAAGTTGTATATTTAGGAGGAATATGCAGTAGTATATTTAGGAGGAATATGCAGTAGGATATTTAAGAGGAATATGAAGTAGTATATTTAAGAGGAATATGAAGTTGTATATTTAAGAGGAATATGCAGTAGTATATTTAAGAGAAATATTAAGTATTATATTTAAGAGGAATAATAAGTATTATATTTAAGAGGAATATGCAGTAATTACATATATGTAAAAGAAATATGAAGTAGTATATTTAAGAGGAATATGAAGTAGTATATTTAAGAGGAATATGAAGTATTATATTTAAGAGGAATATGAAGTAGTATATTTAAGAGAAATATGAAGTAGTATATTTAAGAAGAATATGCAGTAGTATATTTAAGAGGAATATGAAGTAGTATATTTAAGAGAAATATGAAGTAGTATATTTAAGAGGAATATGCAGTAGTATATTTAAGAGGAATATGCAGTAGTATATTTAAGAGGAATATGAAGTAGTATATTTAAGAGGAATATGCAGTAGTATATTTAAGAGGAATATGAGGTAGTATATTTTAGATCAATATGAAGTAGTATACTTAAGAGGAATATGAAGTAGTATATTTAAGAGGAATATGAAGTAGTATATTTAATAGAAATAATAAGTAGTATATTAAAGAGGAATATGCAGTAGTATATTTAAGAAGAATATGAAGTATTATATTTAAAGGGAATATGGAGTATTATATTTAAGAGGAATATGCAGTAGTATATTTATGAGGAATATGAAGTATAATATTTAAGAGGAATATGAAGTTGTATATTTAAGAGGAATATGAAGTAGTATATTTAGGAGGACTATGAAGTAGTATATTTAAGAGGAATATGAAGTAGTATATTTAAGAGAAATATGAAGTAGTATATTTAAGAGGAATATGAAGTTGTATATTTAAGAGGAATATGAAGTATTATATTTAAGAGAATATGAAGAAGTATATTTAAGCGGAATATGCAGTATTATATTTAAGAGGAATATTAAGTTTTATATTTAAGAGGAATATTAAGTATTATATTTAAGAGGAATATGAAGTAGTATATTCAAGAGGAATATGCAGTAGTATATTTAAGAGGAATATGACGTAGTATATTTAAGAGGAATATGAAGTAGTATATTTAAGAGAAATATGAAGTAGATAAAAAGAGGAATATGCAGTAGTATATTTAAGAGGAATATGAAGTAGTATATTTAAGAGGAATATGAAGTAGTATATTTAAGAGGAAAATGCAGTAGTATATTTAAGAGGAATATGAAGTAGTGTATTTAAGAGAAATATGCAGTAGTATTGCTCAATATATTTAAGAGGAATATGCAGTAGTATATTTAAGAGAAATATAAAGTAGTATATTTAAGAGGAATATGCAGTTGTATATTTAAGAGGAATATGAAGTAGTATATTTAAGAGGAATATGATGTAGTATATTTAAGAGGAATATGCAGTAGTATATTTAAGAGGAATATGAAGTACTATATTTAAGAGGCATATGCAGTAGTATATTTAAGAGGTATATGAAGTAGTATATTTAAGAGGCATATGAAGTAGTATATTTAAGAGGAATATGCATTTGTTATTTAAGAGGAATATGAAGTAGTATATGTAAGAGGAATATTCAGTAGTACATTTCAGAGGAATATGCAGTAGTATATTTAAGAGGAATATGCAGTAGGATATTTAAGAGGAATATGAAATAGTATATTTAAGAGGAATATGAAGTTGTATATTTAAGAGGAATATGCAGTAGTTACATATATGTAAAAGAAATATGAAGTAGTATATTTAAGAGGAATATGAAGTAGTATATTTAAGAGGAATATGAAGTAGTATATTTAAGAGGAATATGAAGTAGTATATTTAAGAGAAATATGAAGTAGTATATTTAAGAGGAATATGCAGTAGTATATTTAAGAGGAATATGAAGCAGTATATTTAAGAGATATATGAAGTAGTATATTTAAGAGTAATATGCAGTAGTATATTTAAGAGGAATATGAAGTATTATATTTAAGAGGAATATGGAGTATTATATTTAAGAGGAATATGCAGTAGTATATTTATAAGGAATATGAAGTATAATATTTAAGAGGAATATGAAGTAGCATATTTAAGAGAAATATGAAGTAGTATATTTAAGAAGAATATGAAGTTGTATATTTAAGAGGAATATGAAGTATTATATTTAAGAGAATATGAAGAATTATATTTAAGAGGAATATGCAGTATTATATATAAGAGGAATATTAAGTATTATATTTAAGAGGAATATTAAGTATTATATTTAGGAGGAATATGAAGTAGTATATTTAAGAAGAATATGCAGTAGTATATTTAAAAGGAATATGACGTAGTTAATTTAAGATGAATATGAAGTAGTATATTTAAGAGGAATATGAAGTAGTATATTTAAGAGAAATATGAAGTAGTATATTTAAGAGGAATATGCATTAGTATATTTAAGAGGAATATGAAGTAGTATATGTAAGAGGAATATGCAGTAGTACATTTCAGAGGAATATGCAGTAGTATATTTAAGAGGAATATGCAGTAGGATATTTAGGAGGAATATGAAGTAGTATATTTAAGAGGAATATGAAGTAGTATATGTAAGAGGAATATGCAGTAGTACATTTCAGAGTAATATGCAGTAGTATATTTAAGAGGAATATGCAGTAGGATATTTAAGAGGAATATGAAGTAGTATATTTAGGAGGAATATGCAGTAGTATATTTAGGAGGAATATGCAGTAGGATATTTAAGAGGAATATGAAGTAGTATATTTAAGAGGAATATGAAGTTGTATATTTAAGAGGAACATGCAGTAGTATATTTAAGAGGAATATGCAGTAGTATATTTAAGAGGAATATGAAGTAGTATATTTAAGAAAAATATGATGTAGTATATTTAAGAGGAATATGCAGTAGTATATTTAAGAGGAATATGCAGTAGTATATTTAAGAGGAATATGAAGTAGTATATTTAAGAGGAATATGCAGTAGTATATTTAGGAGGAATATGCAGTATTATATTTAAGAGAAATATTAAGTATTATATTTAAGAGGAATAATAAGTATTATATTTAAGAGGAATATGCAGTAATTACATATATGTAAAAGAAATATGAAGTAGTATATTTAAGAGGAATATGAAGTAGTATATTTAAGAGGAATATGAAGTAGTATATTTAAGAGGAATATGAAGTAGTATATTTAAGAGAAATATGAAGTAGTATATTTAAGAGGAATATGCAGTAGTATATTTAAGAGGAATATGAAGTAGTATATTTAAGAGAAATATGAAGTAGTATATTTAAGAGGAATATGCAGTAGTATATTTAAGAGGAATATGCAGTAGTATATTTAAGAGGAATATGAAGTTGTATATTTAAGAGGAATATGCAGTAGTTACATATATGTAAAAGAAATATGAAGTAGTATATTTAAGAGGAATATGAAGTAGTATATTTAAGAGGAATATGAAGTAGTATATTTAAGAGGAATATGAAGTAGTATATTTAAGAGAAATATGAAGTAGTATATTTAAGAGGAATATGCAGTAGTATATTTAAGAGGAATATGAAGCAGTATATTTAAGAGATATATGAAGTAGTATATTTAAGAGTAATATGCAGTAGTATATTTAAGAGGAATATGAAGTATTATATTTAAGAGGAATATGGAGTATTATATTAAAGAGGAATATGCAGTAGTATATTTATGAGGAATATGAAGTATAATATTTAAGAGGAATATGAAGTAGCATATTTAAGAGAAATATGAAGTAGTATATTTAAGAAGAATATGAAGTTGTATATTTAAGAGGAATATGAAGTATTATATTTAAGAGAATATGAAGAATTATATTTAAGAGGAATATGCAGTATTATATATAAGAGGAATATTAAGTATTATATTTAAGAGGAATATTAAGTATTATATTTAGGAGGAATATGAAGTAGTATATTTAAGAAGAATATGCAGTAGTAAATTTAAAAGGAATATGACGTAGTTAATTTAAGAGGAATATGAAGTAGTATATTTAAGAGGAATATGAAGTAGTATATTTAAGAGAAATATGAAGTAGTATATTTAAGAGGAATATGCATTAGTATATTTAAGAGGAATATGAAGTAGTATATGTAAGAGGAATATGCAGTAGTACATTTCAGAGGAATATGCAGTAGTATATTTAAGAGGAATATGCAGTAGGATATTTAGGAGGAATATGAAGTAGTATATTTAAGAGGAATATGAAGTAGTATATGTAAGAGGAATATGCAGTAGTACATTTCAGAGTAATATGCAGTAGTATATTTAAGAGGAATATGCAGTAGGATATTTAAGAGGAATATGAAGTAGTATATTTAGGAGGAATATGCAGTAGTATATTTAGGAGGAATATGCAGTAGGATATTTAAGAGGAATATGAAGTAGTATATTTAAGAGGAATATGAAGTTGTATATTTAAGAGGAACATGCAGTAGTATATTTAAGAGGAATATGCAGTAGTATATTTAAGAGGAATATGAAGTAGTATATTTAAGAAAAATATGATGTAGTATATTTAAGAGGAATATGCAGTAGTATATTTAAGAGGAATATGCAGTAGTATATTTAAGAGGAATATGAAGTAGTATATTTAAGAGGAATATGCAGTAGTATATTTAGGAGGAATATGCAGTATTATATTTAAGAGAAATATTAAGTATTATATTTAAGAGGAATAATAAGTATTATATTTAAGAGGAATATGCAGTAATTACATATATGTAAAAGAAATATGAAGTAGTATATTTAAGAGGAATATGAAGTAGTATATTTAAGAGGAATATGAAGTAGTATATTTAAGAGGAATATGAAGTAGTATATTTAAGAGAAATATGAAGTAGTATATTTAAGAGGAATATGCAGTAGTATATTTAAGAGGAATATGAAGTAGTATATTTAAGAGAAATATGAAGTAGTATATTTAAGAGGAATATGCAGTAGTATATTTAAGAGGAATATGCAGTAGTATATTTAAGAGGAATATGAAGTAGTATATTTAAGAGGAATATGCAGTAGTATATTTAAGAGGAATATGAGGTAGTATATTTAAGATCAATATGAAGTAGTATACTTAAGAGGATTATGAAGTAGTATATTTAAGAGGAATATGAAGTAGTATATTTAATAGAAATAATAAGTAGTATATTAAAGAGGAATATGCAGTAGTATATTTAAGAGGAATATGAAGTAGTATATTTAAGAGGAATATGAAGTAGTATATTTAAGAGGAATATGAAGTAGTATATTTAAGAGAAATATGAAGTAGTATATTTAAGAGGAATATGCAGTAGTATATTTAAGAAGAATATGAAGTATTATATTTAAAGGGAATATGGAGTATTATATTTAAGAGGAATATGCAGTAGTATATTTATGAGGAATATGAAGTATAATATTTAAGAGGAATATGAAGTAGTATATTTAAGAGGAATATGAAGTAGTATATTTAGGAGGACTATGAAGTAGTATATTTAAGAGGAATATGAAGTAGTATATTTAAGAGAAATATGAAGTAGTATATTTAAGAGGAATATGAAGTTGTATATTTAAGAGGAATATGAAGTATTATATTTAAGAGAATATGAATAAGTATATTTAAGCGGAATATGCAGTATTATATTTAAGATGAATATTAAGTTTTATATTTAAGAGGAATATTAAGTATTATATTTAAGAGGAATATGAAGTAGTATATTCAAGAGGAATATGCAGTGGTATATTTAAGAGGAATATGACGTAGTATATTTAAGAGGAATATGAAGTAGTATATTTAAGAGAAATATGAAGTAGATAAAAAGAGGAATATGCAGTAGTATATTTAAGAGGAATATGAAGTAGTATATTTAAGAGGAATATGAACTAGTATATTTAAGAGGAAAATGCAGTAGTATATTTAAGAGGAATATGAAGTAGTATATTTAAGAGAAATATGCAGTAGTATTGCTCAATATATTTAAGAGGAATATGCAGTAGTATATTTAAGAGGAATATAAAGTAGTATATTTAAGAGGAATATGCAGTTGTATATTTAAGAGGAATATGAAGTAGTATATTTAAGAGGAATATGAAGTAGTATATTTAAGAGGAATATGCAGTAGTATATTTAAGAGGAATATGAAGTACTATATTTAAGAGGCATATGCAGTAGTATATTTAAGAGGTATATGAAGTAGTATATTTAAGAGGCATATGAAGTAGTATATTTAAGAGGAATATGCATTTGTATATTTAAGAGGAATATGAAGTAGTATATGTAAGAGGAATATTCAGTAGTACATTTCAGAGGAATATGCAGTAGTATATTTAAGAGGAATATGCAGTAGGATATTTAAGAGGAATATGAAATAGTATATTTAAGAGGAATATGAAGTTGTATATTTAAGAGGAATATGCAGTAGTTACATATATGTAAAAGAAATATGAAGTAGTATATTTAAGAGGAATATGAAGTAGTATATTTAAGAGGAATATGAAGTAGTATATTTAAGAGGAATATGAAGTAGTATATTTAAGAGAAATATGAAGTAGTATATTTAAGAGGAATATGCAGTAGTATATTTAAGAGGAATATGAAGCAGTATATTTAAGAGAAATATGAAGTAGTATATTTAAGAGGAATATGCAGTAGTATATTTAAGAGGAATATGCAGTAGTATATTTAAGAGGAATATGAAGTAGTATATTTAAGAGGAATATGCAGTAGTATATTTATGAGGAATATGAAGTAGTATATTTAAGATCAATAAGAAGTAGGATACTTAAGAGGAATATGAAGTAGTATATTTAAGAGGAATATGAAGTAGTATATTTAATAGAAATAATAAGTAGTATATTAAAGAGGAATTTGCAGTAGTATATTTAAGAGGAATATGAAGTATTATATTTAAGAGGAATATGGAGTTTTATATTTAAAAGGAATATGCAGTAGTATATTTATGAGGAATATGAAGTATTATATTTAAGAGGAATTTGAAGTAGTATATTTAAGGGTAATACGAAGTAGTATATTTAAGAGGACTATGAAGTAGTATATTTAAGAGGAATATGAAGTAGTATATTTAAGAGAAATATGAAGTAGTTTATTTAAGAGAAATATGAAGTTGTATATTTAAGTGGAATATGAAGTATTATATTTAAGAGAATATGAAGAATTATATTTAAGAGGAATATGCAGTATTATATTTAAGAGGAATATTGAGTATTATATTTAAGAGGAATATTAAGTATTATATTTAAGAGGAATATGAAGTAGTATATTTAAGAGGAATATGCAGTAGTATATTTAAGAGGAATATGACGTAGTATATTTAAGAGGAATATGAAGTAGTATATTTAAGAGAAATATGAAGTAGATAATAAGAGGAATATGCAGTAGTATATTTAAGAGGAATATGAAGTAGTATATTTAAGAGGAATATAAAGTAGTATATTTAAGAGGAAAATGCAGTAGTATATTTAAGTGGAATATGAAGTAGGATATTTAAGAGGAATATGAAGTAGTATATTTAAGAGAAATAATAAGTAGTATATTAAAGAGGAATATCCAGTAGTATATTTAAGAGGAATATGAAGTATTATATTTAAGAGGAATATGGAGTATTATATTTAAGAGGAATATGCAATAGTATATTTATGAGGAATATGAAGTATTAAATTTAAGAGGAAAATGAAGTAGTATGTTTAAGAGAAATATGAAGTAGTATATTTAAGAGGAATATGAAGTTGTATATTTAAGAGGAATATGAAGTATTATATTTAAGAGAATATGAAGTACTATATTTAAGAGGAATATGCAGTATTATATTTAAGAGGAATATTAAGTAATATATTTAAGAGGAATATTAAGTATTATATTTTAGAGGAATATGAATTAGTATATTTAAGAGAAATATGAAGTAGTATATTTAAGAGGAATATGAAGTAGTATATTTAAGAGGAATATGAAGTAGTATATTTAAGAGGAATATGAAGTAGTATATTTAAGAGAAATATGAAGTAGTATATTTAAGAGGAATATGCAGAAGTATATTTAAGAGGAATATGAAGTAGTATATATAAGAGGAATATGAAGTTGTATATTTAAGAGGAATATGCAGTAGTATATTTAAGAGGAATATTAAGTAGTATATTTAAGAGGAATATGAAGTAGTATATTTAAGAGGAATATGAAGTAGTATATTTAAGAGGAATATGCAGTAGTATTGCTCAATATATTTAAGAGGAATATGCAGTAGTATATTTAAGACGAATATGAAGTAGTATATTTAAGAGGAATATGCAGTTGTATATTTAAGAGGAATATGAAGTAGTATATTTAAGAGGAATATGAAGTAGTATATTTAAGAGGAATATGCAGTAGTATATTTAAGAGGAATATGAAGTACTATATTTAAGAGGCATATGCAGTAGTATATTGAAGAGGAATATGAAGTAGTATATTTAAGAGGCATATGAAGTAGTATATTTAAGAGGCATATGAAGTAGTATATTTAAGAGGAATATGCAGTAGTATATTTAAGAGGAATATGATGTAGTATATATAAGAGGAATATGCAGTAGTACATTTCAGAGGAATATGCAGTAGTATATTTAAGAGGAATATGCAGTAGTATATTTAAGAGGAATATGAAGTAGTATATTTAAGAGGAATATGAAGTTGTATATTTAAGAGGAATATGCAGTAGTATATTTAAGAGAAATATTAAGTATTATAATTAAGAGGAATATGAAGTAATATATTTAAGAGGAATATGAAGTAGTATATTTAAGAGGAATATGCAGTAGTATATTTTAGAGGAATATGCAGTAGTACAATTAAGAGGAATATGAAGTAGTATATTTAAGAGGAATATGCAGTAGTAAATTTAAGAGGAATATGAAGTAGTATATTTAAGATCAATATGAAGTAGTATACTTAAGAGAAATATGAAGTAGTATATTTAAGAGGAATATGAAGTAGTATATTTAAGAGAAATAATAAGTAGTATATTAAAGAGGAATATGCAGTAGTATATTTAAGAGGAATATGAAGTATTATATTTAAGAGGCATATGGAGTATTATATTTAAGAGGAATATGAAGTATTATATTTAAGAGAAATATGGAGTATTATATTTAAGAGGAATATGCAGTAGTATATTTATGAGGAATATGAAGTAGTATATTTAAGAGGAATATGAAGTTGTATATTTAAGAGGAATATGAAGTATTATATTTAAGAGAATATGAAGTACTATATTTAAGAGGAATATGCAGTATTATATTTAAGAGGAATATTAAGTAATATATTTAAGAGGAATATTAAGTATTATATTTTAGAGGAATATGAAGTAGTATATTTAAGAGAAATATGAAGTAGTATATTTAAGAGGAATATGAAGTAGTATATTTAAAAGGAATACGAAGTAGTATATTTAAGAGGAATATGAAGTAGTATATTTAAGAGAAATATGAAGTAGTATATTTAAGAGGAATATGCAGAAGTATATTTAAGAGGAACATGCAGTAGTATATTTAAGAGGAATATTAAGTAGTATATTTAAGAGGAATATGAAGTAGTATATTTAAGAGGAATATGAAGTAGTATATTTAAGAGGAATATGCAGTAGTATTGCTCAGTATATTTAAGAGGAATATGCAGTAGTATATTTAAGACGAATATGAAGTAGTATATTTAAGAGGGATATGCAGTTGTATATTTAAGAGGAATATGAAGTAGTATATTTAAGAGGAATATGAAGTAGTATATTTAAGAGGAATATGCAGTAGTATATTTAAGAGGAATATGAAGTACTATATTTAAGAGGCATATGCAGTAGTATATTGAGGAGGAATATGAAGTAGTATATTTAAGAGGCATATGAAGTAGTATATTTAAGAGGCATATGAAGTAGTATATTTAAGAGGAATATGCAGTAGTATATTTAAGAGGAATATGAAGTAGTATATGTAAGAGGAATATGCAGTAGTACATTTCAGAGGAATATGCAGTAGTATATTTAAGAGGAATATGCAGTAGTATATATAAGAGGAATATGAAGTAGTATATTTAAGAGGAATATGAATTTGTATATTTAAGAGGAATATGCAGTTGTATATTTAAGAGAAATATTAAATATTATAATTAAGAGGAATATGAAGTTATATATTTAAGAGGAATATGAAGTAGTATATTTAAGAGGAATATGCAGTAGTATATTTTAGAGGAATATGCAGTAGTACAATTAAGAGGAATATGAAGTAGTATATTTAAGAGGAATATGCAGTAGTATATTTAAGAGGAATATGAAGTAGTATATTTAAGATCAATATGAAGTAGAATACTTAAGAGGAATATGAAGTAGTATATTTAAGAGGAATATCAAGTAGTATATTTAAGAGAAATAATAAGTAGTATATTAAAGAGGAATATGCAGTAGTATATTTAAGAGGAATATGAAGTATTATATTTAAGAGGAATATGGAGTATTATATTTAAGAGGAATATGAAGTATTATATTTAAGAGGAATATGGAGTATTATATTTAAGAGGAATATGCAGTAGTATATTTATGAGGCATATGAAGTAGTATATTTAAGAGGAATATGAAGTTGTATATTTAAGAGGAATATGAAGTATTATATTTAAGAGAATATGAAGTACTATATTTAAGAGGAATATTAAGTAATATATTTAAGAGGAATATTAAGTATTATATTTAAGAGGAATATGAAGTACTATATTTAAGAGGCATATGCAGTAGTATATTGAAGAGGAATATGAAGTAGTATATTTAAGAGGCATATGAAGTAGTATATTTAAGAGGCATATGAAGTAGTATATTTAAGAGGAATATGCAGTAGTATATTTAAGAGGAATATGAAGTAGTATATGTAAGAGGAATATGCAGAAGTACATTTCAGAGGAATATGCAGTAGTATATTTATGAGGAATATGCAGTAGTATATTTAAGAGGAATATGAAGTAGTATATTTAAGAGGAATATGAAGTTGTATATTTAAGAGGAATATGCAGTAGTATATTTAAGAGAAATATTAAGTATTATAATTAAGAGGAATATGAAATAATATATTTAAGAAGAATACGAAGTAGTATATTTAAGAGGAATATGAAGTAGTATATTTAAGAGAAATATAAAGTAGTATATTTAAGAGGCATATGCAGTAGTATATTTAAAAGGAATATGAAGTAGTATATTTAAGAGAAATATGAAGTAGTATATTTAAGAGGAATTTGCAGTAGTATATTTTAGAGGAATATGCAGTAGTACATTTAAGAGGATTATGAAGTAGTATATTTAAGAGGAATATGCAGTAGTATATTTAAGAGGAATATGAAGTAGTATATTTAAGATCAATATGAAGTAGTATACTTAAGAGGAATATGAAGTAATATATTTAAGAGGAATATGAACTAGTATATTTAAGAGAAATATAAAGTAGTATATTTAAGAGGAATATGAAGTAGTATATTTAAGAGGAATATGAATTAGTATATTTAAGAGAAATATGAAGTAGTATATTTATGAGGAATATGCAGAAGTATATTTAAGAGGAATATGAAGTAGTATATATAAGAGGAATATGAAGTTGTATATTTAAGAGGAATATGCAGTAGTATATTTAAGAGGAATATTAAGCAGTATATTTAAGAGGAATATGAAGTAGTATATTTAAGAGGAATATGAAGTCGTATATTTAAGAGGAATATGCAGTAGTATTGCTCAATATATTTAAGAGGATTATGCAGTAGTATATTTAAGAGGAATATGAAGTAGTATATTTAAGAGGAATATGCATTTGTATATTTAAGAGGAATATGAAGTAGTATTTTTAAGAAGAATATGCAGTAGTATATTTAAGAGGAATATGCAGTAGTACATTTAAGAGGAATATGAAGTATTATATTTAAGAGGAATATGGAGTATTATATTTAAGAGGAATATGCAGTTGTATATTTATGACGAATATGAAGTATTATATTTAAGAGGAAAATGAAGTAGTATATTTAAGAGGAATATGAAGTAGTATATTTAAGAGGAATATGAATTAGTATATTTAAGAGGAATATGAAGTAGTATATTTAAGAGGAATATGAAACTTTATATTTAAGAAGAATATGAATTATTATATTTAAGAGAATATGAAGTAGTATATTTAAGAGGAATATGCAGTATTATATTTAAGAGGAATATTAAGTATAATATTTAAGAGGAATATTAAGTATTATATTTGAGAGGATTATGAAGCAGTATATTTAAGAGAAATATGAAGTAGTATATTTAAGAGGAATATGAAGTAGTTTATTTAAGAGGAATATGAAGTTGTATATTTAAGAGGAATATGAAGTAGTATATTTAAGAGAAATATGAAGTAGTATGTTTAAGAGGAATATGAAGTAGTATATTTAAGAGGAATATGAAGTAGTATATTTAAGAGAAATATGAAGTAGTATATTTAAGAGGAATATGCAGAAGTATATTTAAGAGGAATATGAAGTAGTATATATAAGAGGAATATGAAGATGTATATTTAAGAGGAATATGCAGTAGTATATTTAAGAGGAATATTAAGTAGTATATTTAAGAGGAATATGCAGTAGTATATTTAAGAGAAATATGAAGTAGTATATTTAAGAGCAATATGAAGTTGTATATTTAAGAGGAATATGCAGTAGTATATTTAAGAGAAATATTAAGTATTATAATTAAGAGAAATATAAAGTAGTATATTTAAGAGGAATATGAAGTAGTATATGTAAGCGGAATATTCAGAAGTACATTTCAGAGGAATATGCAGTAGTATATTTAAGAGGAATATGCAGTAGTATATTTAAGAGGAATATGAAGTAGTATATTTAAGAGGAATATGAAGTTGTATATTTAAAAGGAATATGAAGTAGTATATTTAAGAGAAATATGAAGTAGTATATTTAAGAGGAATGTGCAGTAGTATATTTTAGGGGAATATGCAGTAGTACATTTAAGAGGATTATGAAGTAGTATATTTAAGAGGAATATGCAGTAGTATATTTAAGAGGAATATGAAGTAGTATATTTAAGATCAATATGAAGTAGTATACTTAAGAGGAATATGAAGTAATATATTTAAGAGGAATATGAACTAGTATTTTTAAGAGAAATATAAAGTAGTATATTTAAGAGGAATATGAAGTAGTATATTTAAGAGGAATATGAAGTAGTATATTTAAGAGAAATATGAAGTAGTATATTTATGAGGAATATGGAGAAGTATATTTAAGAGGAATATGAAGTAGTATATATAAGAGGAATATGAAGTTGTATATTTAAGAGGAATATGCAGTAGTATATTTAAGAGGAATATTAAGCAGTATATTTAAGAGGAATATGAAGTAGTATATTTAAGAGGAATATGAAGTCGTATATTTAAGAGGAATATGCAGTAGTATTGCTCAATATATTTAAGAGGAATATGCAGTAGTATATTTAAGAGGAATATGAAGTAGTATATTTAAGAGGAATATGCATTTGTATATTTAAGAGGAATATGAAGTAGTATATTTAAGAAGAATATGCAGTAGTATATTTAAGAGGAATATGCAGTAGTACATTTAAGAGGAATATGAAGTATTATATTTAAGAGGAATATGGAGTATTATATTTAAGAGGAATATGCAGTAGTATATTTATGACGAATATGAAGTATTATATTTAAGAGGAAAATGAAGTAGTATATTTAAGAGGAATATGAAGTAGTATATTTAAGAGGAATATGAATTAGTATATTTAAGAGGAATATGAAGTAGTATATTTAAGAGGAATATGAAACTTTATATTTAAGAAGAATATGAATTATTATATTTAAGAGAATATGAAGTAGTATATTTAAGAGGAATATGCAGTATTATATTTAAGAGGAATATTAAGTATAATATTTAAGAGGAATATTAAGTATTATATTTGAGAGGAATATGAAGTAGTATATTTAAGAGAAATATGAAGTAGTATATTTAAGAGGAATATGAAGTAGTTTATTTAAGAGGAATATGAAGTTGTATATTTAAGAGGAATATGAAGTAGTATATTTAAGAGAAATATGAAGTAGTATGTTTAAGAGGAATATGAAGTAGTATATTTAAGAGGAATATGAAGTAGTATATTTAAGAGAAATATGAAGTAGTATATTTAAGAGGAATATGCAGAAGTATATTTAAGAGGAATATGAAGTAGTATATATAAGAGGAATATGAAGTTGTATATTTAAGAGGAATATGCAGTAGTATATTTAAGAGGAATATTAAGTAGTATATTTAAGAGGAATATGCAGTAGTATATTTAAGAGAAATATGAAGTAGTATATTTAAGAGCAATATGAAGTTGTATATTTAAGAGGAATATGCAGTAGTATATTTAAGAGAAATATTAAGTATTATAATTAAGAGGAATATAAAATAATATATTTAAGAAGAATATGAAGTAGTATATTTAAGAGGAATATGAAGTAGTATATTTAAGAGAAATATAAAGTAGTATATTTAAGAGGAATATGAAGTAGTATATGTAAGCGGAATATTCAGAAGTACATTTCAGAGGAATATGCAGTAGTATATTTAAGAGGAATATGCAGTAGTATATTTAAGAGGAATATGAAGTAGTATATTTAAGAGGAATATGAAGTTGTATATTTAAAAGGAATATGAAGTAGTATATTTAAGAGAAATATGAAGTAGTATATTTAAGAGGAATGTGCAGTAGTATATTTTAGGGGAATATGCAGTAGTACATTTAAGAGGATTATGAAGTAGTATATTTAAGAGGAATATGAAGTAATATATTTAAGAGGAATATGAACTAGTATTTTTAAGAGAAATATAAAGTAGTATATTTAAGAGGAATATGAAGTAGTATATTTAAGAGGAATATGAAGTAGTATATTTAAGAGAAATATGAAGTAGTATATTTATGAGGAATATGCAGAAGTATATTTAAGAGGAATATGAAGTAGTATATATAAGAGGAATATGAAGTTGTATATTTAAGAGGAATATGCAGTAGTATATTTAAGAGGAATATTAAGCAGTATATTTAAGAGGAATATGAAGTAGTATATTTAAGAGGAATATGAAGTCGTATATTTAAGAGGAATATGCAGTAGTATTGCTCAATATATTTAAGAGGAATATGCAGTAGTATATTTAAGAGGAATATGAAGTAGTATATTTAAGAGGAATATGCATTTGTATATTTAAGAGGAATATGAAGTAGTATATTTAAGAAGAATATGCAGTAGTATATTTAAGAGGAATATGCAGTAGTACATTTAAGAGGAATATGAAGTAGTATATTTAAGAGGAATATGGAGTATTATATTTAAGAGGAATATGCAGTAGTATATTTATGAGGAATATGAAGTATTATATTTAAGAGGAAAATGAAGTAGTATATTTAAGAGGAATATGAACTAGTATATTTAAGAGGAATATGAATTAGTATATTTAAGAGGAATATGAAGTAGTATATTTAAGAGGAATATGAAGTTGTATATTTAAGAAGAATATGAATTATTATATTTAAGAGAATATGAAGTAGTATATTTAAGAGGAATATGCAGTATTATATTTAAGAGGAATATTAAGTATAATATTTAAGAGGAATATTAAGTATTATATTTGAGAGGAATATGAAGTAGTATATTTAAGAGAAATATGAAGTAGTATATTTAAGAGGAATATGAAGTAGTATATTTAAGAGGAATATGAAGTTGTATATTTAAGAGGAATATGAAGTAGTATATTTAAGAGAAATATGAAGTAGTATGTTTAAGAGGAATATGAAGTAGTATATTTAAGAGGAATATGAAGTAGTATATTTAAGAGAAATATGAAGTAGTATATTTAAGAGGAATATGCAGAAGTATATTTAAGAGGAATATGAAGTAGTATATATAAGAGGAATATGAAGTTGTATATTTAAGAGGAATATGCAGTAGTATATTTAGAGGAATATTAAGTAGTATATTTAAGAGGAATATGAAGTAGTATATTTAAGAGGAATATGAAGTAGTATATTTAAGAGGAATATGCAGTAGTATTGCTCAATATATTTAAGAGGAATATGCAGTAGTATATTTAAGACGAATATGAAGTAGTATATTTAAGGGGAATATGCAGTTGCATATTTAAGAGGAATATGAAGAAGTATATTTAAGAGGAATATGAAGTAGTATATTTAAGAGGAATATGCAGTTTATATTTAAGAGGAATATGAAGTACTATATTTAAGAGGCTTATGCAGTAGTATATTGAAGAGGAATATGAAGTAGTATATTTAAGAGGCATATGAAGTAGTATATTTAAGAGGCATATGAAGTAGTATATTTAAGAGGAATATGCAGTAGTATATTTAAGAGGAATATGAAGTAGTATATGTAAGAGGAATATGCAGTAGTACATTTCAGAGGAATATGCAGTAGTATATTTAAGAGGAATATGCAGTAGTATATTTAAGAGGAATATGAAGTAGTATATTTAAGAGGAATATGAAGTTGTTTATTTAAGAGGAATATGCAGTTGTATATTTAAGAGAAATATTAAGTATTATAATTAAGAGGAATATGAAGTAATATATTTAAGAGGAATATGAAGTAGTATATTTAAGAGGAATATGCAGTAGTATATTTTAGAGGAATATGCAGTAGTACAATTAAGAGGAATATGAAGTAGTATATTTAAGAGGAATATGCAGTAGTATATTTAAGAGGAATATGAAGTAGTATATTTAAGATCAATATGAAGTAGTATACTTAAGAGGAATATGAAGTAGTATATTTAAGAGGAATATGAAGTAGTATATTTAAGAGAAATAATAAGTAGTATATTAAAGAGGAATATGCAGTAGTATATTTAAGAGGAATATGAAGTATTATATTTAAGAGGAATATGGAGTATTATATTTAAGAGGAATATGAAGTATTATATTTAAGAGGAATATGGAGTATTATATTTAAGAGGAATATGCAGTAGTATATTTATGAGGAATATGAAGTAGTATATTTAAGAGGATTATGAAGTTGTATATTTAAGAGGAATATGAAGTATTATATTTAAGAGAATATGAAGTACTATATTTAAGAGGAATATGCAGTATTATATTTAAGAGGAATATTAAGTAATATATTAAAGAGGAATATTAAGTATTATATTTTAGAAGAATATGAAGTACTATATTTAAGAGGCATATGCAGTAGTATATTGAAGAGGAATATGAAGTAGTATATTTAAGAGGCATATGAAGTAGTATATTTAAGAGGCATATGAAGTAGTATATTTAAGAGGAATATGAAGTTGTATATTTAAGAGGAATATGAATTATAATATTTTAGAGAATATGAAGTAGTATATTTAAGAGGAATATGAAGTAGTATATTTAAGAGAAATATGAAGTAGTATGTTTAAGAGGAATATGAAGTAGTATATTTATGAGGAATATGCAGAATTATATTTAAGAGGAATATGAAGTAGTATATATAAGAGGAATATGAAGTTGTATATTTAAGAGGAATATGCAGTAGTATATTTAAGAGGAATATTAAGTAGTATATTTAAGAGGAATATGAAGTAGTATATTTAAGAGGAATATGAAGTCGTATATTTAAGAGGAATATGCAGTAGTATTGCTCAATATATTTAAGAGGAATATGCAGTAATATATTTAAGAGGAATATGAAGTAGTATATTTAAGAGGAATATGCATTTGTATATTTAAGAGGAATATGAAGTAGTATATTCAAGAGGAATATGCAGTAGTATATTTAAGAGGAATATGCAGTAGTACATTTAAGAGGAATATGAAGTATTATATTTAAGAGGAATATGGAGTATTATATTTAAGAGGAATATGCAGTAGTATATTTATGAGGAATATGAAGTATTATATTTAAGAGGAAAATGAAGTAGTATATTTAAGAGGACTAAGAAGTAGTATATTTAAGAGGACTATGAAGTAGTATATTTAAGAGGAATATGAAGTAGTATATTTAAGAGAAATATGAAGTAGTATATTTAAGAGGAATATGAAGTATTATATTTAAGAGAATATGAAGTAGTATATTTAAGAGGAATATGCAGTATTATATTTAAGAGGAATATTAAGCATTATATTTAGGAGGAATACTAAGTATTATATTTAAGAGGAATATGAAGTAGTATATTTAAGAGAAATATGAAGTAGTATATTTAAGAGGAATATGAAGTAGTATATTTAAGAGGAATATGAAGTAGTATATTTAAGAGGAATATGAAGTAGTATATATAAGAGAAATATGAAGTTGTATATTTAAGAGGAATATGAAGTAGTATATATAAGAGAATAATGAAGTTGTATATTTAAAAGGAATATGCAGTAGTATATTTAAGAGGAATATTAAGTAGTATATTTAAGAGGAATATGAAGTAGTATATTTAAGAGGAATATGCAGTTGTATATTTAAGAGGAATATGAAGTAGTATATTTAAGAGGAATATGAAGTAGTATGTTTAAGAGGAATATGAAGTAGTATATTTAAGAGGAATATGAAGTAGTATATTTAAGAGGAATATGCAGAAGTATATTTAAGAGGAATATGAAGTAGTATATTTATGAGGAATATGAAGTTGTATATTTAAGAGGAATATGCAGTAGTATATTTAAGAGGAATATTAAGTAGTATATTTAAGAGGAATACGGAGTAGTATATTTAAGAGGAATATGAAGTAGTATATTTAAGAGGAATATGACGTAGTATATTTAAGAGGAATATGAAGTAGTATATTTAAGAGAAATATGAAGTAGTATATTTATGAGGAATATGCAGAAGTATATTTAAGGGGAATATGAAGTAGTATATATAAGAGGAATATGAAGTTGTATATTTAAGAGGAATATACAGTAGTATATTTAAGAGGAATATTAAGTAGTATATTTAAGAGGAATATGAAGTAGTATATTTAAGAGGAATATGAAGTCGTATATTTAAGAGGAATATGCAGTAGTATTGCTCAATATATTTAAGAGGAATATGCAGTAGTATATTTAAGAGGAATATGAAGTAGTATATTTAAGAGGAATATGCATTTGTATATTTAAGAGGAATATGAAGTAGTATATTTAAGAGGAATATGCAGTAGTATATTTAAAAGGAATATGCAGTAGTACATTTAAGAGGAATATGAAGTATTATATTTAAGAGGAATATGGAGTATTATATTTAAGAGGAATATGCAGTAGTATATTTATGAGGAATATGAAGTATTATATTTAAGAGGAAAATGAAGTAGTATATTTAAGAGGAATATGAAGTAGTATATTTAAGAGGACTATGAAGTAGTATATTTAAAAGGAATATGAAGTAGTATATTTAAGAGATATATGAAGTAGTATATTTAAGAGGAATATGAAGTTGTATATTTAAGAGGAATATGAAGTATTATATTTAAGAGAATATGAAGTAGTATATTTAAGAGGAATATGCAGTATTATATTTAAGAGGAATATTAAGTATTTTATTTAGGAGGAATATTAAGTATTATATTTTAGAGGAATATGAAGTAGTATATATAAGAGGAATATGAAGTAGTATATTTAAGAGGAATATGAAGTAGTATATTTAAGAGGAATATGAAGTAGTATATTTAAGAGGAATATGAAGTAGTATATTTAAGAGAAATATGAAGTAGTATGTTTAAGAGGAATATGAAGTAGTATATTTAAGAGGAATATGAATTAGTATATTTAAGAGGAATATGAAGTAGTATATTTAAGAGGAATATGAAGTAGTATATTTAAGAGAAATATGAAGTAGTATGTTTAAGAGAAATATGAAGTAGTATGTTTAAGAGGAATATGAAGTAGTATATATAAGAGGAATATTAAGTTATATATTTAAGAGGAATATGCAGTAGTATATTTAAGACGAATATGAAGTATTATATTTAAGAGAATATGAAGTAGTATATTTAAGAGGAATATGCAGTATTATATTTAAGAGGAATATTAAGTATTATATTTAGGAGGAATATTAAGTATTATATTTAAGAGGAATATGAAGTAGTATATTTAAGAGAAATATGAAGTAGTATATTTAAGAGGAATATGAAGTTGTATATTTAAGAGGAATATGCAGTAGTATATTTAAGAGGAATATTAAGTAGTATATTTAAGAGGAATATGGAGTAGTATATTTAAGAGGAATATGAAGTAGTATATTTAAGAGGAATATGACGTAGTATATTTAAGAGGAATATGAAGTAGTATATTTAAGAGAAATATGAAGTAGTATATTTATGAGGAATATGAAGTAGTATATTTAAGAGGAATATAAAGTCGTATATTTAAGAGGAATATGCAGTAGTATTGCTCAATATATTTAAGAGGAATATGCAGTAGTATATTTAAGAGGAATATGAAGTAGTATATTTAAGAGGAATATGCATTTGTATATTTAAGAGGAATATGAAGTAGTATATTTAAGAGGAATATGCAGTAGTATATTTAAAAGGAATATGCAGTAGTACATTTAAGAGGAATATGAAGTATTATATTTAAGAGGAATATGGAGTATTATATTTAAGAGGAATATGCAAAAGTATATTTATGAGGAATATGAAGTATTATATTTAAGAGGAAAATGAAGTAGTATATTTAAGAGGAATATGAAGTAGTATATTTAAGAGGACTATGAAGTAGTATATTTAAAAGGAATATGAAGTAGTATATTTAAGAGAAATATGAAGTAGTATATTTAAGAGGAATATGAAGTTGTATATTTAAGAGGAATATGAAGTTTTATATTTAAGAGAATATGAAGTAGTATATTTAAGAGGAATATGCAGTATTATATTTAAGAGGAATATTAAGTATTATATTTAGGAGGAATATTAAGTATTATATTTTAGAGGAATATGAAGTAGTATATATAAGAGAAATATGAACTAGTATATTTAAGAGGAATATGAAGTAGTATATTTAAGAGGAATATGAAGTAGTATATTTAAGAGGAATATGAAGTAGTATATTTAAGAGAAATATGAAGTAGTATGTTTAAGAGGAATATGAAGTAGTATATTTAAGAGGAATATGAAGTAGTATATTTAAGAGGAATATGAAGTAGTATATTTAAGAGGAATATGAAGTAGTATATTTAAGAGAAATATGAAGTAGTATGTTTAAGAGAAATATGAAGTAGTATGTTTAAGAGGAATATGAAGTAGTATATATAAGAGGAATATTAAGTTATATATTTAAGAGGAATATGCAGTAGTATATTTAAGACGAATATTAAGTAGTATATTTAAGAGGAATATGAAGTAGTATATTTAAGAGGAATATGAAGTAGTATATTTAAGAGGAATATGAAGTAGTATATTTAAGAGGAATATGAAGTAGTATATTTAAGAGGAATATGAAGTATTATATTTAAGAGAAATATATAGTAGTATATTTAAGAGGAATATGCAGAAGTATATTTAAGAGGAATATGCAGTAGTATATATAAGAGGAATATGAAGTTGTATATTTAAGAGGAATATGCAGTAGTATATTTAAGAGGAATATTAAGTAGTATATTTAAGAGGAATATGAAGTAGTATATTTAAGAGGAATATGAAGTAGTATATTTAAGAGGAATATGCAGTAGTATTGCTCAATATATTTAAGAGGAATATGCAGTAGTGTATTTAAGAGGAATATGAAGTAGTATATTTAAGAGGAATATGCAGTTGTATATTTAAGAGGAATATGAAGTAGTATATTTAAGAGAAATATGAAGTAGTATATTTAAAAGGAATATGCAGTAGTATATTTAAGAGGAATATGAAGTACTATATTTAAGAGGAATATGCAGTAGTATACTGAAGAGGAATATGAAGTAGTATATTTAAGAGGCATATGAAGTAGTATATTTAAGAGGCATATGAAGTAGTATATTTAAGAGGCATATGAAGTAGTATATTTAAGAGGAATATGCAGTAGTACATTTCAGAGGAATATGCAGTAGTATATTTAAGAGGAATATGCAGTAGTATATTTAAGGGGAATATGAAGTAGTATATTTAAGAGGAATATGAAGTATTATATTTAAGAGGAATATGCAGAAGTATATTTAAGGGGAATATGATGTAGTATATATAAGAGGAATATTAAATTGTATATTTAAGAGGAATATGCAGTAGTATATTTAAGACGAATATTAAGTAGTATATTTAAGAGGAATATGAAGTAGTATATTTAAGAGGAATATGAAGTAGTATATTTAAGAGGAATATAAAGTAGTATATTTAAGAGGAATATGAAGTAGTATATTTAAGAGGAATATGAAGTATTATACTTAAGAGAAATATATAGTAGTATATTTAAGAGGAATATGCAGAAGTATATATAAGAGGAATATGAAGTAGTATATATAAGAGGAATATGAAGTTGTATATTTAAGAGGAATATGCAGTAGTATATTTAAGAGGAATATTAAGTAGTATATTTAAGAGGAATATGAAGTAGTATATTTAAGAGGAATATGAAGTAGTATATTTAAGAGGAATATGCAGTAGTATATTTAAGAGCAATATGAAGTAGTATATTTAAGAGGAATATGCAGTTGTATATTTAAGAGGAATATGAAGTAGTATATTTAAGAGAAATATGAAGTAGTATATTTAAGAGGAATATGCAGTAGTATATTTAAGAGGAATATGAAGTACTATATTTAAGAGGCATATGCAGTAGTATACTGAAGAGGAATATGAAGTAGTATATTTAAGAGGCATATGAAGTAGTATATTTAAGAGGCATATGAAGTAGTATATTTAAGAGGAATATGCAGTAGTATATTTAAGAGGAATATGAAGTAGTATATGTAAGAGGAATATGCAGTAGTACATTTCAGAGGAATATGCAGTAGTATATTTAAGAGGAATATGCAGTATTATATTTAAGAGGAATATGCAGTATTATATTTAAGAGAAATATTAAGTATTATAATTAAGAGGAATATTAAGTATTATATTTAACAGGAATATGCAGTAGTTACATATATGTAAGAGAAATATGAAGTAGTATATTTAAGAGGAATATGAAGTAGTATATTTAAGAGGAATATAAAGTAGTATATTTAAGAGGAATATGAAGTAGTATTTTTAAGAGAAAAAATAAGTAGTATATTAAAGAGGAATATGCAGTAGTATATTTAAGAGGAATATGAAGTATTATATTTAAGAGAAATATGGAGTGTTATATTTAAGAGGAATATGCGGTAGTATATTTATGAGGAATATGAAGTATTATATTTAAGAGGAATATGAAGTAGTATATTTAAGAGGAATATGAAGTTGAATATTTAAGAGGACTATGAAGTAGAAAATTTAAGAGGAATATGAAGTAGTATATTTAAAAGAAATATGAAGTAGTATATTTAAGAGGAATATGAAATAGTATATATAAGAGGAATATGAAGTAGTATATATAAGAGGAATATGAAGTTGTATATATAAGAGGAATATGCAGTAGTATATTTAAGAGGAATTTTAAGTGGTATATTTAAGAGGAATATGAAGTAGTATATTTAAGAGGAATATGAAGTCGTATATTTAAGAGGAATATGCAGTAGTATTGCTCAATATATTTAAGAGGAATATGCAGTAGTATATTTAAGAGGAATATGAAGTAGTATATTTAAGAGGAATATGCATTTGTATATTTAAGAGAAATATGAAGTAGTATATTTAAGAGGAATATGCAGTAGTATATTTAAGAGGAATATGCAATAGTACATTTAAGAGGAATATGAAGTATTATATTTAAGAGGAATATAGAGTATTATATTTAAGAGGAATATGCAGTAGTATATTTATGAGGAATATGAAGTATTATATTTAAGAGGAAAATGAAGTAGTATATTTAAGAGAAATATGAAGTAGTATATTTAAGAGGACAATGAAGGAGTATATTTAAGAGGAATATGAAGTAGTATATTTAAGAGAAATATGAAGTAGTATATTTAAGAGGAATATGAAGTTGTATATTTAGAGGAATATGAAGTATTATATTTAAGAGAATATGAAGTAGTATATTTAAGAGGAATATGCAGTATTATATTTAAGAGGAATGTTAAGTATTATCGTTAAGAGGAATATTAAGTATTATATTTTAGAGGAATATGAAGTAGTATATTTAAGAGAAATATGAAGTAGTATATTTAAGAGGAATATGAAGTAGTATATTTAAGAGGAATATGAAGTAGTATATTTAAGAGGAATATGAAGTAGTATATTTAAGAAAAATATGAAGTAGTATATTTAAGAGGAATATGCAGAAGTATATTTAAGAGGAATATGAAGTAGTATATATAAGAGGAATATGAAGTTGTATATTTAAGAGGAATATGCAGTAGTATATTTAAGAGGAATATTAAGTAGTATATTTGAGAGGAATATGAAGTTGTATATTTAAGAGGAATATGAAGTAGTATATTGAAGAGGAATATATTTAAGAGGAATATGCAGTAGTATATTTAAGAGGAATATGAAGTAGTACATTTAAGAGGAATATGCAGTTGTATATTTAAGAGGAATATGAAGTAGTATATTTAAGAGGAATATGAAGAAGTATATTTAAGACGAATATGCAGTAGTATGTTTAAGAGGAATATGAAGAACTATATTTAAGAGGCATATGCAGTAGTATATTGAAGAGGAATATGAAGTAGTATATTTAAGAGGCATATGAAGTAGTATATTTAAGAGGAATATGCAGTAGTATATTTAAGAGGTATATGAAGTAGTATATTTAAGAGGCATATGAAGTAGTATATTTAAGAGGAATAAGCAGTAGTATATTTAAGAGTAATATGAAGTAGTATATTTAAGAGGAATATGCAGAAGTATATTTAAGAGGAATATGAAGTAGTATATTTAAGAGGAATATGCAGTAGTATATTTAAGAAGAATATGAAGTAGTATATTTAAGATCAATATGAAGTAGTATACTTAAGAGGAATATGAAGTAGTGTATTTAAGAGGAATATGAAGTAGTATATTTAAGAGGAATATGAAGTAGTATATTTAAGTGAAATAATAAGTAGTATATTAAAGAGGAATATGCAGTAGTATATTTAAGAGGAATATGAAGTATTATATTTAAGAGGAATATGGAGTATTATATTTAAGAGAAATATGCAGTAGTATATTTATGAGGAATATGAAGTATTATATTTAAGAGGAATATGAAGTAGTATATTTAAGAGGAATATGAAGTAGCATATTTAAGAGGACTATGAAGTAGTATATTTAAGAGGAATATGAAGTAGTATATTTAAGAGAAATATGAAGTAGTATACTTAAGAGGAATATGAAGTTGTATATTTAAGAGAAATATGAAGTATTATATTTAAGAGAATATGAAGTAGTATATTTAAAATGAAAATGCAGTATTATATATAAGAGGAATATTAAGTATTATATTTAAGAGGAATATTAAGTATTATATTTAAGAGGAATATGAAGTAGTATATTTAAGAGAAATATGAAGTAGTATTTTTTAAGAGGAATATGAAGTAGTATATTTAAGAGGAATATGAAGTAGTATATTTAAGATCAATATGAAGTAGTATACTTAAGAGGAATATGAAGTAGTGTATTTAAGAGGAATATGAAGTAGTATATTTAAGAGGAATATGAAGTAGTATATTTAAGTGAAATAATAAGTAGTATATTAAAGAGGAATATGCAGTAGTATATTTAAGAGGAATATGAAGTATTATATTTCAGAGGAAAATGGAGTATTATATTTAAGAGGAATATGCAGTAGTATATTTATGAGGAATATGAAGTATTATATCTAAGAGGAATATGAAGTAGTATATTTAGAGGAATATGAAGTAGTATATTTAAGAGGACTATGAAGTAGTATATTTAAGAGGAATATGAAGTAGTATATTTAAGAGAAATATGAAGTAGTATACTTAAGAGGAATATGAAGTTGTATATTTAAGAGAAATATGAAGTATTATATTTAAGAGAATATGAAGTAGTATATTTAAAATGAAAATGCAGTATTATATATAAGAGGAATATTAAGTATTATATTTAAGAGGAATATTAAGTATTATATTTAAGAGGAATATGAAGTAGTATATTTAAGAGAAATATGAAGTAGTATATTTAAGAGGAATATGAAGTAGTATATTTAAGAGGAATATGAAGTAGTATATCTAAGAGGAATATGAAGTAGTATATTTAAGAGAAATATGAAGTAGTATATTTAAGAGGAATATGCAGAAGTATATTTAAGAGGAATATGAAGTAGTATATATAAGAGAAATATGAAGTTGTATATTTAAGAGGAATATGCAGTAGTATATTTAAGAGGAATATTAAGTAGTATATTTAAGAGGAATATGAAGTAGTATATTTAGGAGGAATATGAAGTTGTATATTTAAGAGGAATATGCAGTAGAATTGCTCAATATATTTAAGAGGAATATGCAGAATAATATTTAAGAGTAATATGAAGTAGTATCTTTAAGAGGAATATGCATTTGTATATTTAAGAGGAATATGAAGTTGTATATTTAAGAGGAATATGAAGTAGTATATTTAAGAGGAATATGCAGTAATATATTTAAGAGGAATATGAAGTACTATATTAAAGAGGCATATGCAGTGGTATATTGAAGAGGAATATGAAGTAGTATATTTAAGAGGCATATGAAGTAGTATATTTAAGAGGAATATGCAGTAGTATATTTAAGAGGAATATGAAGTAGTATATTTAAGAGGAATATGCAGAAGTATATTTAAGAGGAATATGAAGTAGTATATTTAAGAGGAATATGAAGTAGTATATTTAAGAGGAATATGAAGTAGTATGTTTAAGAGGAATATGAAGTAGTATTTTTAAGAGGAATATGAAGTAGTATATTTAAGAGGAATATGAAGTAGTATATTTAAGAGGAATATAAAGTAGTATGTTTAAGAGGAATATGAAGTAGTATGTTTAAGAGGAATATGAAGTAGTATATTTAAGAGGAACATGAAGTAGTATATTTGAGAGGAATATGAAGTAGTATATTTAAGAGGAATATGAAGTAGTATATTTAAGAGGAATATGAAGTAGTATTTTCAAGAGGAATATGAAGTAGTATATTTAAGAGGAATATGAAGAAGTATATTTAAGACGAATATGCAGTAGTATGTTTAAGAGGAATATGAAGAACTATATTTAAGAGGCATATGCAGTAGTATATTGAAGAGGAATATGAAGTAGTATATTTAAGAGGCATATGAAGTAGTATATTTAAGAGGAATATGCAGTAGTATATTTAAGAGGTATATGAAGTAGTATATTTAAGAGGCATATGAAGTAGTATATTTAAGAGGAATAAGCAGTAGTATATTTAAGAGTAATATGAAGTAGTATATTTAAGAGGAATATGCAGAAGTATATTTAAGAGGAATATGAAGTAGTATATTTAAGAGGAATATGCAGTAGTATATTTAAGAAGAATATGAAGTAGTATATTTAAGATCAATATGAAGTAGTATACTTAAGAGGAATATGAAGTAGTGTATTTAAGAGGAATATGAAGTAGTATATTTAAGAGGAATATGAAGTAGTATATTTAAGTGAAATAATAAGTAGTATATTAAAGAGGAATATGCAGTAGTATATTTAAGAGGAATAAGAAGTATTATATTTAAGAGGAATATGGAGTATTATATTTAAGAGAAATATGCAGTAGTATATTTATGAGGAATATGAAGTATTATATTTAAGAGGAATATGAAGTAGTATATTTAAGAGGAATATGAAGTAGTATATTTAAGAGGGCTATGAAGTAGTATATTTAAGAGGAATATGAAGTAGTATATTTAAGAGAAATATGAAGTAGTATACTTAAGAGGAATATGAAGTTGTATATTTAAGAGAAATATGAAGTATTATATTTAAGAGAATATGAAGAAGTATATTTAAAATGAAAATGCAGTATTATATATAAGAGGAATATTAAGTATTATATTTAAGAGGAATATTAAGTATTATATTTAAGAGGAATATGAAGTAGTATATTTAAGAGAAATATGAAGTAGTATATTTAAGAGGAATATGAAGTAGTATATTTAAGAGGAATATGAAGTAGTATATCTAAGAGGAATATGAAGTAGTATATTTAAGAGAAATATGAAGTAGTATATTTAAGAGGAATATGCAGAAGTATATTTAAGAGGAATATGAAGTAGTATATATAAGAGAAATATGAAGTTGTATATTTAAGAGGAATATGCAGTAGTATATTTAAGAGGAATATTAAGTAGTATATTTAAGAGGAATATGAAGTAGTATATTTAGGAGGAATATGAAGTTGTATATTTAAGAGGAATATGCAGTAGTATTGCTCAATATATTTAAGAGGAATATGCAGAATAATATTTAAGAGTAATATGAAGTAGTATCTTTAAGAGGAATATGCATTTGTATATTTAAGAGGAATATGAAGTTGTATATTTAAGAGGAATATGAAGTAGTATATTTAAGAGGAATATGCAGTAATATATTTAAGAGGAATATGAAGTACTATATTAAAGAGGCATATGCAGTGGTATATTGAAGAGGAATATGAAGTAGTATATTTAGGAGGCATATGAAGTAGTATATTTAAGAGGAATATGCAGTAGTATATTTAAGAGGAATATGAAGTAGTATATTTAAGAGGAATATGCAGAAGTATATTTAAGAGGAATATGAAGTAGTATATTTAAGAGGAATATGCAGTAGTATATTTAAGAGGAATATGAAGTAGTATATTTAAGATCAATATGAAGTAGTATACTTAAGAGGAATATGAAGTTGTGTATTTAAGAGGAATATGAAGTAGTATATTTAAGAGGAATATGAAGTAGTATATTTAAGAGAAATATGAAGTAGTATATTTAAGAGGAATATGCAGTAGTATATTTAAGAGGAATTTGAAGTAGTATATTTAAGAGAAATATGAAGTAGTATATTTAAGAGGAATATGCAGTAGTATATTTAAGAGGAATATGCAGTAGTACATTTAAGAGGAATATGAAGTAGTATATTTAAGAGGAATATGCAGTAGTATATTTAAGAGGAATATGAAGTAGTATATTTAAGATCAATATGAAGTAGTATACTTAAGAAGAATATGAAGTAGTATATTTAAGAGGAATATGCATTTGTATATTTAAGAGGAATATGAAGTAGTATATTTAAGAGGAATATGAAGTACTATGTTAAAGAGGCATATGCAGTAGTATATTGAAGAGGAATATGAAGTAGTATATTTAAGAGGCATATGAAGTAGTATATTTAAGAGGAATCTGCAGTAGTATATTTAAGAGGAATATGAAGTAGTATATGTAAGAGGAATACGCAGTAGTATATTTAAGAGGAATATGCAGTAGTATATTTAAGAGGAATATGCAGTAGTATATTTAAGAGGAATATGAAGTAGTATATTTAAGAGAAATATGAAGTTGTATATTTAAGAGGAATATGAAGTAGTATATTTAAGAGGAATATGAAGTAGTTTATTTAAGAGAAATATGAAGTAGTTTATTTAAGAAGAATATGCAGAAGTATATTTAAGAGGAATATGAAGTAGTATATATAAGAGGAATATGAAGTTGTATATTTAAGAATAATATGCAGTAGTATATTTAAGAGGAATATTAAGTAGTATATTTAAGAGGAATATGCAGTAGTATTGCTCAATATATTTAAGAGGAATATGCAGAATAATATTTAAAAGTAATATGAAGTAGTATATTTAAGAGAAATATGCATTTGTATATTTAAGAGGATTATGAAGTAGTATATTTAAGAGGAATATGAAGTAGTATATTTAAGAGGAATATGCAGTAATATATTTAAGAGGAATATAAAGTACTATATTAAAGAGGCATATGCAGTAGTATATTGAAGAGGAATATGAAGTAGTATATTTAAAAGGCATATGAAGTAGTATTTTTAAGAGGAATATGAAGTAGTATATTTAAGAGAAATATGAAGTAGTATATTTAAGAGGAATATGCAGAAGTATATTTAAGAGGAATATGAAGTAGTATATTTAAGAGGAATATGCAGTAGTATATTTAAGAGGAATATGAAGTAGTATATTTAAGATCAATATGAAGTAGTTTACTTAAGAGGAATATGAAGTAGTGTATTTAAGAGGAATATGAAGTAGTATATTTAAGAGGAATATGAAGTAGTATATTTAAGAGAAATATGAAGTAGTATATTTAAGAGGAATATGCAGTAGTATATTTAAGAGGAATTTGAAGTAGTATATTTAAGAGGAATATGAAGTAGTATATTTAAGAAGAATATGCAGTAGTATATTTAAGAGGAATATGCAGTAGTACATTTAAGAGGAATATGAAGAAGTATATTTAAGAGGAATATGCAGTAGTATATTTAAGAGGAATATGAAGTAGTATATTTAAGATCAATATGAAGTAGTATACTTAAGAGGAATATGAAATAGTATATTTAATAGGAATATGAAGTAGTATATTTAAGAGAAATAATAAGTAGTATATTAAAGAGGAATATGCAGTAGTATATTTAAGAGGAATATGAAGTATTATATTTAAGAGGAATATGGAGTATTATATTTAAGAGGAATATGCAGTAGTATATTTATGAGGAATATGAAGTATTATATTTAAGAGGAATATGAAGTAGTATATTTAAGAGGAATATGAAGTAGTATATTTAAGAGGACTATGAAGTAGTATACTTAAGAGGAATATGAAGTTGTATATTTAAGAGGAATATGAAGTATTATATTTAAGAGAATATGAAGTAGTATATTTAAAAGGAAAATGCAGTATTATATATAAGAGGAAGATTAAGTATTATATTTAAGAGGAATATTAAGTATTATATTTAAGAGGAATATGAAGTAGTATATTTAAGAGAAATATGAAGTAGTATATTTAAGAGGAATATGAAGTAGTATATTTAAGAGGAATATGAAGTAGTATATTTAAGAGGAATATGAAGTAGTATATTTAAGAGAAATATGAAGTAGTATATTTAAGAGGAATATGCAGAAGTATATTTAAGAGGAATATGAAGTAGTATATATAAGAGGAATATGAAGTTGTATATTTAGGAGGAATACGCAGTAGTATATTTAAGAGGAATATTAAGTAGTATATTTAAGAGGAATATGAAGTAGTATATTTAGGAGGATAATGAAGTCGTATATTTAAGAGGAATATGCAGTAGTATTGCTCAATATATTTAAGAGGATTATGCAGAATAATATTTAAGAGTAATAGGAAGTAGTATATTTAAGAGAAATATGCATTTGTATATTTAAGAGGAATATGAAGTAGTATATTTAAGAGGAATATGAAGTAGTATATTTAGGAGGAATATGCAGTAATATATTTAAGAGGAATATGAAGTACTATATTAAAGAGGCATATGCAGTAGTATATTGAAGAGGAATATGAAGTAGTATATTTAAGAGGCATATGAAGTAGTATATTTAAGAGGAATATGCAGTAGTATATTTAAGAGGAATATGAAGTAGTATATGTAAGAGGAATATGCAGTAGTATATTTAAGAGGAATATGCAGTACTATATTTAAGAGGAATATGCAGTAGTATATTTAAGAGGAATATGAAGTAGTATATTTAAGAGAAATATGAAGTTGTATATTTAAGAGGAATATGCAGTAGTATATTTAAGAGGAATATGAAGTAGTACATTGAAGAGAAATATGAGGTAGTATATTTAAGAGAAATATGCAGTAGTATATTTAAGAGGAATATGAAGTAGTATATTTAAGAGGAATATGAAGTAGTATATTTCAGAGGAATATGCAGTAGTATATTTAAGAGGAATATGCAGTAGTATATTTAAGAGGAATATGAAGTAGTATATTTAAGAGGAATATGCAGCATTATATTTAAGAGGAATATGAAGTAGCATATTTAAAAGGAATATGAAGTAGTATATTTAAGAGGAATATGAAGTAGTACATTAAAGAAGAATATGAAGTAGTATATTTAAGAGGAATATGAAGTAATATATTTAAGAGAAATAAGAAGTAGTATATTTAAGAGGAATGAAGTAGTATATTTAAGAGGAATATGAAGTACTATATTTAAGAGGAATATGCAGTAGTATATTTAAGAGGAATATGAAGTAGTATATTTAAGTGGAATATGAAGTAGTATATTTCAGAGGAATATGCAGTAGTATATTTAAGAGGAATATGCAGTAGTATATTTAAGAGGAATATGAAGTAGTATATTTAAGAGGAATATGCAGTATTATATTTAAGAGGAATATGAAGTAGCATATTTAAAAGGAATATGAAGTAGTATATTTAAGACGAATATGAAGTAGTACATTAAAGAAGAATATGAAGTAGTATATTTAAGAGGAATATGCAGTAGTATATTTATGACGAATATGAACTAGTATATTTAAGAGGAATATGAAGTTGTATATTTAAGAGGAATATTAAGTAGTATATTTAAGAGGAATATTAAGTATTATATTTAAGAGGAATATGAAGTAGTATATTTAAGAGGAATATGATGTAGTATATTTAAGAGGAATATGAAGTAGTATATTTAAGATGCATATGAAGTAGTATAATTAGGAGGAATATCAAGTAGTATATTTAAGAGAAATATAAAGTAGTATATGTAAGAGGAATATGCAGTAGTATATTTAAGAGAAATATGCAGATAGTATATTTAAGAGGAATATGAAGCAGTATTTTTGAGAGAAATATGAAGTTGTATATTTAAGAGGAATAGGCAGTAGTATATTTAAATGGAATATTAAGTATTATATTTGAGAGGAAAATGAAGTTGTATATTTAAGAGGAATATGCAGTAGTATATTTAGGAGGAATATTAAGTAGTATATTTAAGAGGAATATGAAGTAGTATATTTAAGAGGAATATGAAGTCGTATATTTAAGAGGAATATGCAGTAGTATTGCTCAATATATTTAAGAGGAATATGCAGTAGATATTTAAGAGGAATATGAAGTAGTATATTTAAGAGAAATATGCATTTGTATATTTAAGAGGAATATGAAGTTGTATATTTATGAGGAATATGAAGTAGTATATTTAAGAGAAATATGCAGTAGTATATTTAAGAGGAATATGAAGTACTTTATTATAGAGGCATATGCAGTAGTATATTGAAGAGGAATATGAAGTAGTATATTTAAGAAGCATATAAAGTAGTATATTTAAGAGGAATATGCAGTAGTATATTTAAGAGGAATATGAAGTTGTATATGTAAGAAGAATATGCAGTAGTATATTTAAGAGGAATATGCAGTATTATATTTAAGAGGAATATGCAGTAGTATAGTTAAAAGGAATATGAAGTAGTATATTTAAGAGGAATATGAAGTAGTATATTTAAGAGAAATATGAAGTAGTATATTTAAGAGGAATATGCAGTAGTATATTTAAGAGGAATATGAAGTAGTATATTTAAGAGGAATATGAAGTAGTATATTTTAGAGGAATATGCTGTAGTATATTTAAGAGGATTATGCAGTAGTATATTTAAGAGGAATATGAAGTAGTATATTTAAGAGGAATATACAGTAGTATATTTAAGAGGAATATGAAGTAGTATATGTAAGAGGAATGTGCAGTAGTATATTTAAGAGGAATATGCAGTAGTATATTTAAGAGGAATATATAGTAGTATATTTAAGGGGAATATGAAGTAGTATATTTAAGAGGAATATGAAGTTGTATATTTAAGAGAAATATGCAGTAGTATATTTAAGACGAATATTAGGTATTATATTTAAGAGGAATATTAAGTATTATATTTAAGAGGAATATGAAGTAGTATATTTAAGAGGAATATGATGTAGTATATTTAAGAGGAATATGAAGTAGTATATTTAAGAGGAATATGAAGTTGTATATTTAAGAGGAATATGCAGTAGTATATTTAAGAGGAATATTAAGTATTATATTTAAGAGTAATATTAAGTATTACATTTAAGAGGAATATGAAGTAGTATATTTAAGAGAAATAAGAAGTAGTATATTTAAGACGAATATGAAGTAGTATATTTAAGAGGAATATGTAGTAGTATATTTAAGAGGAATATGAAGTAGTATATTTAAGAGAAATATGAAGTAGTATATTTAAGAGGAATATGCAGTAGTATATTTAAGAGGAATATGAAGTAGTATATTTAAGAGGAATATGAAGTAGTATATTTTAGAGGAATATGCAGTAGTATATTTAAGAGGAATATGCAGTAGTATATTTAAGAGGAATATGAAGTAGTATATTTAAGAGGAATATGCAGTAGTATATTTAAGAGGAATATGAAGTAGCATATTTAAAAGGAATATGAAGTAGTATATTTAAGAGGAATATAAAGTAGTACATTAAAGAAGAATATGAAGTAGTATATTTAAGAGGAATATGCAGTAGTATATTTAAGACGAATATGAAGTAGAATATTTAAGAGGAATATGAAGTTGTATATTTAAGAGGAATATGAAGTAGTACATTAAAGAAGAATATGCAGTAGTATATTTAAGAGGAATATGCAGTAGTATATTTAAGAGGAATATGAAGTAGTATATTTAAGAGGAATATGCAGTAGTACGAGTATATTTAAGAGGCATATGAAGTAGTATATTTAAGAGGAACATTAAGTATTATATTTAAGAGGAATATGAAGTAGTATATTTAAGAGGAATATGAAGTAGTACATTGAAGAGAAATATGAAGTAGTATATTTAAGAGAAATATGCAGTAGTATATTTAAGAGGAATATGAAGTAGTATATTTAAGAGGAATATGAAGTAGTATATTTCAGAGGAATATGCAGTAGTATATTTAAGAGGAATATGCAGTAGTATATTTAAGAGGAATATGAAGTAGTATATTTAAGAGGAATATGCAGCATTATATTTAAGAGGAATATGAAGTAGCATATTTAAAAGGAATATGAAGTAGTATATTTAAGAGGAATATGAAGTAGTACATTAAAGAAGAATATGAAGTAGTATATTTAAGAGGAATATGAAGTAATATATTTAAGAGAAATAAGAAGTAGTATATTTAAGAGGAATGAAGTAGTATATTTAAGAGGAATATGAAGTACTATATTTAAGAGGAATATGCAGTAGTATATTTAAGAGGAATATGAAGTAGTATATTTAAGTGGAATATGAAGTAGTATATTTCAGAGGAATATGCAGTAGTATATTTAAGAGGAATATGCAGTAGTATATTTAAGAGGAATATGAAGTAGTATATTTAAGAGGAATATGCAGTATTATATTTAAGAGGAATATGAAGTAGCATATTTAAAAGAAATATGAAGTAGTATATTTAAGACGAATATGAAGTAGTACATTAAAGAAGAATATGAAGTAGTATATTTAAGAGGAATATGCAGTAGTATATTTATGACGAATATGAACTAGTATATTTAAGAGGAATATGAAGTTGTATATTTAAGAGGAATATTAAGTAGTATATTTAAGAGGAATATTAAGTATTATATTTAAGAGGAATATGAAGTAGTATATTTAAGAGGAATATGATGTAGTATATTTAAGAGGAATATGAAGTAGTATATTTAAGATGCATATGAAGTAGTATAATTAGGAGGAATATCAAGTAGTATATTTAAGAGAAATATAAAGTAGTATATGTAAGAGGAATATGCAGTAGTATATTTAAGAGAAATATGCAGATAGTATATTTAAGAGGAATATGAAGCAGTATTTTTGAGAGAAATATGAAGTTGTATATTTAAGAGGAATAGGCAGTAGTATATTTAAATGGAATATTAAGTATTATATTTGAGAGGAAAATGAAGTTGTATATTTAAGAGGAATATGCAGTAGTATATTTAGGAGGAATATTAAGTAGTATATTTAAGAGGAATATGAAGTAGTATATTTAAGAGGAATATGAAGTCGTATATTTAAGAGGAATATGCAGTAGTATTGCTCAATATATTTAAGAGGAATATGCAGTAGATATTTAAGAGGAATATGAAGTAGTATATTTAAGAGAAATATGCATTTGTATATTTAAGAGGAATATGAAGTTGTATATTTATGAGGAATATGAAGTAGTATATTTAAGAGGAATATGCAGTAGTATATTTAAGAGGAATATGAAGTACTTTATTATAGAGGCATATACAGTAGTATATTGAAGAGGAATATGAAGTAGTATATTTAAGAAGCATATAAAGTAGTATATTTAAGAGGAATATGCAGTAGTATATTTAAGAGGAATATGAAGTTGTATATGTAAGAAGAATATGCAGTAGTATATTTAAGAGGAATATGCAGTATTATATTTAAGAGGAATATGCAGTAGTATAGTTAAAAGGAATATGAAGTAGTATATTTAAGAGGAATATGAAGTAGTATATTTAAGAGAAATATGAAGTAGTATATTTAAGAGGAATATGCAGTAGTATATTTAAGAGGAATATGAAGTAGTATATTTAAGAGGAATATGAAGTAGTATATTTTAGAGGAATATGCTGTAGTATATTTAAGAGGATTATGCAGTAGTATATTTAAGAGGAATATGAAGTAGTATATTTAAGAGGAATATACAGTAGTATATTTAAGAGGAATATGAAGTAGTATATGTAAGAGGAATGTGCAGTAGTATATTTAAGAGGAATATGCAGTAGTATATTTAAGAGGAATATATAGTAGTATATTTAAGGGGAATATGAAGTAGTATATTTAAGAGGAATATGAAGTTGTATATTTAAGAGAAATATGCAGTAGTATATTTAAGACGAATATTAGGTATTATATTTAAGAGGAATATTAAGTATTATATTTAAGAGGAATATGAAGTAGTATATTTAAGAGGAATATGATGTAGTATATTTAAGAGGAATATGAAGTAGTATATTTAAGAGGAATATGAAGTTGTATATTTAAGAGGAATATGCAGTAGTATATTTAAGAGGAATATTAAGTATTATATTTAAGAGGAATATTAAGTATTATATTTAAGAGGAATATGAAGTAGTATATTTAAGAGAAATAAGAAGTAGTATATTTAAGACGAATATGAAGTAGTATATTTAAGAGGAATATGTAGTAGTATATTTAAGAGGAATATGAAGTAGTATATTTAAGAGAAATATGAAGTAGTATATTTAAGAGGAATATGCAGTAGTATATTTAAGAGGAATATGAAGTAGTATATTTAAGAGGAATATGAAATAGTATATTTTAGAGGAATATGCAGTAGTATATTTAAGAGGAATATGCAGTAGTATATTTAAGAGGAATATGAAGTAGTATATTTAAGAGGAATATGCAGTAGTATATTTAAGAGGAATATGAAGTAGCATATTTAAAAGGAATATGAAGTAGTATATTTAAGAGGAATATAAAGTAGTACATTAAAGAAGAATATGAAGTAGTATATTTAAGAGGAATATGCAGTAGTATATTTAAGACGAATATGAAGTAGAATATTTAAGAGGAATATGAAGTTGTATATTTAAGAGGAATATGAAGTAGTACATTAAAGAAGAATATGCAGTAGTATATTTAAGAGGAATATGCAGTAGTATATTTAAGAGGAATATGAAGTAGTATATTTAAGAGGAATATGCAGTAGTACGAGTATATTTAAGAGGCATATGAAGTAGTATATTTAAGAGGAACATTAAGTATTATATTTAAGAGGAATATGAAGTAGTATATTTAAGAGGAATATGATGTAGTATATTTTAGAGGAATATGAAGTAGTATATTTAAGAGGAATATGAAGTAGTATAATTTGGAGGAATATCAAGTAGTATATTTAAGAGAAATATGAAGTAGTATATGTAAGAAGAATATGCAGTAGTATATTTAAGAGGAATATGCAGTAGTATATTTAAGAGGAATATGAAGTAGTATATTTAAGAGAAATATGAAGTTGTATATTTAAGAGGAATATGCAGTAGTATATTTAAGAGGAATATTAAGTATTATATTTAAGAGGAATATGAAGTTGTATATTTAAGAGGAATATGCAGTAGTATATTTAGGAGGAATATTAAGTAGTATATTTAAGAGGAATATGAAGTAGTATAGTTAAGAGGAATATGAAGTCGTATATTTAAGAGGAATATGCAGTAGTATTGCTCAATATATTAAGAGGAATATGCAGTAGATATTTAAGAGGAATATGAAGTAGTATATTTAAGAGGAATATGCATTTGTATATTTAAGAGGAATATGAAGTAATATATTTATGAGGAATATGAAGTAGTATATTTAAGAGGAATATGCAGTAGTATATTTAAGAGGAATATGAAGTACTTTATTATAGAGGCATATGCAGTAGTATATTGAAGAGGAATATGAAGTAGTATATTTAAGAGGCATATAAAGTAGTATATTTAGGAGGAATATGCAGTAGTATATTTAAGAGGAATATGAAGTAGTATATGTAAGAGGAATATGCAGTAGTATATTTAAGAGGAATATGAAGTAGTATATGTAAGAGGAATGTGCAGTAGTATATTTAATAGGAATATGCAGTAGTATATTTAAGAGGAATATATAGTAGTATATTTAAGGGGAATATGAAGTAGTATATTTAAGAGGAATATGAAGTTGTATATTTAAGAGAAATATGCAGTAGTATATTTAAGAGGAATATTAGGTATTATATTTAAGAGGAATATTAAGTATTATATTCAAGAGGAATATGAAGTAGTATATTTAAGAGGAATATGATGTAGTATATTTAAGAGGAATATGAAGTAGTATATATAAGAGGAATATGAAGTAGTATATTTAGGAGGAATATCAAGTAGTATATTTAAGAGAAATATGAAGTAGTATTTTTAAGAGAAATATGCAGTAGTATATTTAAGAGGAATATGAAGTAGTATATTTAAGAGGAATTTGAAGTAGTATATTTAAGAGGAATATGCAGTAGTATATTTAAGAGGAATATAATGTAGTATATTTAAGAGGCATATGCAGTAGTATATTGAAGAGGAATATGAAGTAGTATATTTAAGAGGCATATGAAGTAGTATATTTAAGAGGAATATGCAGTAGTATATTTAAGAGGAATATGATGTAGTATATGAAAGAGGAATATGCAGTAGTATATTTAAGAGGAATATGCAGTAGTATATTTAAGAGGAATATGCAGTAGTATATTTAAAGGGAATATGAAGTAGTATATTTAAGAGGAATATAAAGTTGTATATTTAAGAGAAATATGCAGTAGTATATTTAAGAGGAATATTAAGTATTATATTTAAGAGGAATATTAAGTATTATATTTAAGAAGAATATGAAGTAGTACATTTAAGAGAAATATGAAGTAGTATTTTTAAGAGGAATATGAAGTAGTATATTTAAGAGGAATATGAAGAAATATATTAAAGAGGAATATGAAGAAGTATATATAAGAGAAATATGAAGTAGTATATTTAAGAGGAATATGCAGTAGTATATTTAAGAGGAATGTGCAGTAGTATATTTAAGAGGAATATGAAGTAGTATATTTATGCAGTAGTACGAGTATATTTAAGAGGCATATGAAGTAGTATATTTAAAAGGAATATGAAGTAGTATATTTAAGAGGAATATGAAGTAGTATATATAAGATGAATATGAAGTTGTATATTTAAGAGGAATATGCAGTAGTATATTTAAGAGGAATATTAAGTAGTATATTTAAGAGGAATATGAAGTAGTACATTTAAGAGGAATATGAACTACTATATTTATGAGGAATATGAAGTAGTATATTTAAGAGGAATATGAAGTATTATATTTAAGAGGAATATTAAGTAGTATATTTAAGAGGAGTATGAAGTAGTATATGTAAGAGGAATATGCAGTAGTATATTTAAGAGGAATATGCAGTAGTATATTTCAGAGGAATATGAAGTAGTATATTTAAGAGGAATATGAAGTAGTATATTTAAGAGGAATATGCAGTAGTATTTTTAAGAGGAATATTAAGTATTATATTTAAGAGGAATATTAAGTATTATATTTAAGAGGAATATGAAGTAGTATATTTAAGAGGATTAGGAAGTATTATATTTAAGAGGAATATGAAGTAGTATATTTAAGAGGAATATGAAGTAGTATATTTAAGAGGAATATGAAGTAGTATATTTAAGAGAAATATGAAGTAGTATATTTAAGAGGTATATGCAGTAGTATATTTAAGAGGAATATGAAGTAGTATATTTAAGAGGAATATGAAGTAGTATATTTTAGAGGAATAAGTAGTATATTTAAGAGGAATATGCAGTAGTAGATTTAAGAGGAATATGAAGTAGTATATTTAAGAGGCATATAAAGTAGTATATTTAAGAGGCATATGCAGTAGTATATTGAAGAGGAATATGAAGTAGTATATTTAAGAGGCATATGAAGTTGTACATGTTAGAGGAGTATTAAGTAGTATATTTAAGAGGAATATGACGTATTATATTTAAGAGGAATATGAAGTAGTATATTTAAGAGGAATATGATGTAGTATATTTAAGAGGAATATGAAGTAGTATATTTAAGAGGAATTTGAAGTAGTTTATTTAGGAGGAATATCAAGTAGTATATTTAAGAGAAATATGAAGTAGTATTTTTAAGAGGAATATGCAGTAGTATATTTAAGAGGAATATGAATTAGAATATTTAAGACGAATGTGAAGTAGTATATTTAAGAGGAATATGCAGTAGTATATTTAAGAGGAATATAAAGTAGTATATTTAAGAGGCATATGCAGTAGTATATTGAAGAGGAATATGAAGTAGTATATTTAAGAGGCATATGAAGTAGTATATTTAAGAGGAATATGCAGTAGTATATTTAAGAGGAATATGAAGTAGTATATGTAAGAGGAATATGCAGTAGTATATTTAAGAGGAATATGCAGTAGTATATTTAAGAGGAATATGCAGTAGTATATATAAGGGGAATATGAAGTAGTATATTTAAGAGGAATATAAAGTTGTATATTTAAGAGGAATATGCAGTAGTATATTTAAGAGGAATATGAAGTAGTATATATAAGAGGAATATGAAGTTGTATATTTAAGAGGAATATGCAGTAGTATATTTAAGAGGAATATTAAGTAGTATATTTAAGAGGAATATGAAGTAGTACATTTAAGAGGAATATGAAGTACTATATTTATGAGGAATATGAAGTAGTATATTTAAGAGGAATATGCAGTAATATATTTAAGAGGAATATGAAGAACTATATTAAAGAGGCATATGACGTAGTATATTTAAGAGGAATATGAAGTAGTATATTTAAGAGAAATATGAAGTAGAATATTTAATAGGAATATGCAGTAGTATATTTAAGAGGAATATGAAGTAGTATATTTAAGAGGAATATGAAGTAGTATATTTAAGAGGAATATCCAGTAGTATATTTTAGAGGAATCTTAAGTATTACATTTAAGATGAATATTAAGTATTATATTTAAGAGTAATATGAAGTATTATATTTAAGAGGAATATGAAGTAGTATATTTAAGAGGAATATGAAGTAGTATATGTTAGAGGAATATGCAGTAGTATATTTAAGAGGAATATGCAGTAGTATATTTAAGAGGAATATGCAGTAGTATATTTAAGAGGAATATGAAGTAGTATATTTAAGAGAAATATGAAGTTGTATATTTTAGAGGAATATGCAGTAGTATATTTAAGAGGAATATTAAGTATTATATTTAAGAGGAATATTAAGTTATATATTTAAGAGGAATATGAAGTAGTATATTTAAGAGAAATATGAAGTATTATATTTAAGACGCATTTGAAGTAGTATATTTAAGAGGAATATGCAGTAGTATATTTAAGAGGAATATAAAGTAGTATATTTAAGAGGCATATGCAGTAGTATATTGAAGAGGAATATGAAGTAGTATATTTAAGAGGCATATGAAGTAGTATATTTAAGAGGAATATGAAGAAGTATATTAAAGAGGAATATGAAGTAGTATATTTAAGAGAAATATGAAATAGTATATTTTAGAGGAATATGCAATAGTATATTTAAGAGGAATATGAAGTAGTATATTTAAGAGGAATATGCAGTAGTACGAGTATATTTAAGAGGCATATGAAGTAGTATATTTAAAAGGAATATGAAGTAGTATATTTAAGAGGAATATGCAGTAGTGTATTTAAGAGGAATATAAAGTAGTATATTTAAGAGGATTATGAAGTAGTATATTTAAGAGGAATATGAAGTAGTATATTTAAGAGGAATATACAATTGTATATATAAGAGGAATATGAATTAGTATATTTAAGAGGAATATAAAGTAGTATATTTAAGAGGAATATGCAGTATTATATTTAAGAGAAATATGAAGTAGTTTATTTAAGAGGAATATGCAGTAGTATATTTAAGAGGAATATAAAGTAGTATATTTAAGAGGAATATGAAGAGGTATATTTAAGAGGAATATGAAGTAGTATATTTAAGTGGAATATGAAGTAGTATATTTAAGAATTATATGAAGTAGTATATTTAAGATGAATATGAAGTAGTATATTTAAGAGGAATAAGAAGTACTATATTAAAAGGGAATATGAAATAGTATATTTGAGAGGAATATGAAGTAGTATATTTAAGAGGAATATGTAGTAGTATATTTAAGAGGAATATTAAGTATTTTATTTAAGAGGAATATTAAGTATTATATTTTAGAGAAATATGAAGTAGTATATTTACGAGGAATATGAAGTAGTATATTTAAGAGTAATATGAAGTAGTATATTTAAGGGGAATATGAAGTAATATTTTTAAGAGGAATATGCAGTAGTATATTTAAGAGGAATCTTAAGTATTACATTTAAGATAAATATTAAGTATTATATTTAAGAGTAATATGAAGTAGTATATTTAAGAACAATATGAAGTAGTATATTTAAGAGGAATATGAAGTAATATATTTAAGAGGAATATGCAGTAGTATATTTAAGAGGAATATGCAGTAGTATATTTAAGGGGAATATGAAGTAGTATATTTAAGAGGAATATGAACTTGTATATTGAAGAGGAATATGCAGTAGTATATTTAAGAGGAATATTAAGTATTATATTTAAGAGGAATATGAAGTAGTATTTTTAGGAGGAATATGAAGTAGTATATTTAAGAGGAATATGAAGAAGTATATTAAAGAGGAATATGAAGAAGTATATTTAAGAGAAATTTGAAGTAGTATATTTAAGAGGAATATGCAGTAGTATATTTAAGAGGGATATGAAGTAGTATATTTAAGAGGAATATGAAGTAGTATATTTAAGAGGAATATGCAGTAGTATATTTAAGAGGAATATGCAGTAGTATATATAAGAGGAATATGAAGTAGTATATTTAAAAGGAATATGAAGTAGTATATTTAAGAGGAATATGCAGTAGTATATTTAAGAGAATATGAAGTAGTATATTTAAGAGGAATCTGCAGTATTATATTTAAGATGAATATGAAGTAGTATATTTAAGAGGAATAAGACGTAGTATATTTAAAGGGAATATGAAATAGTATATTTGAGAGGAATATGAAGTAGTATATTTAAGAGGAATATGTAGTAGTATATTTAAGAGGAATATTAAGTATTATATTTAAGAGGAATATGCAGTAGTATATTTTAGAGAAATATGAAGTAGTATATTTACGAGGAATATGAAGTAGTATATTTAAGAGTAATATGAAGTAGTATATTTAAGAGGAATATGCAGTAGTATATTTAAGAGGAATATGAATTAGTATATTTAATAGGAAAATGAAGTAGTATATTTAAGAGGAATATGCAGTAGAATATTTAAGAAGAATATTATTTATTATATTTAAGAGGATTATTAAGTATTATATTTAAGAGGAATATAAAGTAGTATATTTAAGAGAATATGACGTAGTATATTTAAGAGGAATCTGCAGTATTATATTTAAGAGAAATATGAAGTAGTATATTTAAAAGGAATATGCTGTAGTACATTTAAGAAGAATATGCAGTAGTATATTGAAGAGAAATATGAAGTAGTATATTTAAGAGGAATATGAAGTAGTATATTTAAGAAGAATATGAAGTAGTATATTTAAGAGAAATA